>CM054137.1:24810272-24830272 GCA_028751875.1 Rapana venosa | reverse complement strand
AAGATTGAGAGAGAGAGAGAAGGGTGGGGGGGAGAAACAGACAGACAGACAGACAGACAGAAGGGGTATGGGCTGGACAGGAACATGCAATACTGGCACAGAGCACAGACACAGAGAGAGAGAGAGAGAGAGCAGAGAGAGAGAGAGAGAGAGAGAGAGGAGAGAGAGAGAGAGAGAGAGATAGAGAGGAGGGAGAGAGAGAGAGAGAGAGAGAGAGAGAGAGAGAGAGAGAGAGAGAGAAAGAGAGAAAGAGAGAAAGAGAGAAAGAGCTAAAGAGAGAAAGAGCGAAAGAGAGAGAGAGAGTTAGAGTTGTGGCTTGAGTTGCATGTAAATCACGAAGCATCTTTTTCTTCAGCGTTTTTGTTTTGTTGTGTTTTTGTTCTTTGGGTGTTTTTCTATTGTATGTATTTATCTATTCATTCTAATGGGCTCGTGAATCGCATTCGACTCTAAACAGTCACGACATTTCATGTATAAGCCATAGCAAGAACACTGCAATCGTATTAAGAGTTTTGTTTTATTTACCCGCTTGTGCCGTCATTGTCCATTTTCCTGAAACCATCCTACAAAACAAAGGTTAAATCAAAATGAAAAGTTCGAGCAAAAAAAAAACAAAAAGGAACTGATCGAGGTGGTCCTTACAAATACCGAAACCATGCTCCATACGTAGTAAGTCGAGGTTAAAGAACCCATGGCAACGAAAGGGGCTGACTCTTCCTGGAGTAGAAATAAACTCTTCTTAGCTAACTGATGTACAAGCAAGGGGGAGGGGTGTGTGTGTAAAAAAAACCCCACCCAGTGTGTATGCGTTTGCCACAAGCTAAATTTTGAGAGTAGCTGTCTAATTTCCATACACAATCCTCGATTGTGAATTTTTTTTTTCATTCCTCGGCTTAGAGCTCCGAGGTATTTTTTATTTTATTCATTTATTTATTTATTCTTTTATATCTAGGATAATGGAATAAGCACTCATGTGCTTTTTAAAAAAAAAATCCAGTCCCCGTGTGTATGCGGTTTTGTAAATTTTGTCATCTGTTTCCACCACCGGCACACAATGGCCTACTCTACTAGGTTCACCAATGGTAACAGTTTGCGTATGCGATCTTTTTTGTGTTTTGGTGTCCACCTTTAGGGTATAGCCTCATTCCGACTTTGGGGCTGATGTCTAAAGGCAACACTAGGGTGCATACATAAATTTTTTTTTTCTTGCGATGTTCTGTCGACGACGATGATCTCGACGTTAACAACGACACCACTAAAGCTCACTCATCATGAATGTCATCCTTTCCAATGTTATCGCGGTGTATAAACTGCACTGGTGGGGTGGGGGGGGGGGGGGGGGGGGGGGGGAGGGTGGGGAATGAGAGCCATAGTGAAAGACAAGGAGTTGGACAATGAAAGACAGTCGTCAAAGAACCCACAGAACAAACAGAACCACTGAAATGGGAAAAAGAGAGAGAGAGAGAGAGAGAGAGAGAGAGAGAGAGAGAGAGAGAGAGAGAGAGAGGAGAGAGAGAGGGAGAGAGAGAGAGAGAGAGAGAGAGAGAGAGAGAGAGAGAGAGAGAGAGAGAGAGAGAGAGAGAGGAGAGAGAGAGAGAGAGAGGAACGAGAGAAAGGAGAGTAAGGAGAGGAGGAGGAGGGGGAGCGGAGGGAGAGAGGGAGGAGGAATAGGAGATGGAGAGAGAGGGGGAGGAGAGGGATGGAGAAGATGGAGAGAGAGAGAGGAGGAGAGAGATGAGAGAGAGAGAAATGTGTAAGGAGTAGAGAGAGAGAGAGAGTGAGAGAGAGAGTGAGGTGAGAGGAGCAGAGAGAGAGAGAGAGAGAGAGCGCATCACATTGTTCTTTGCCAAATTTTCTCTTAATTCTGTGTGAGTGCTAACACACACTTGAAAACCAAACTTAAGCCAAAAGCAAAGGTTTCACAGCTTATTAATGGCTAAATCTAATCCTGTGTCTTTTTTTTTTTAATTCTCTGCATCATTCTTTTGTGAACACCCCCCCTCCCCGCTTTCTCCATGCCTTCCCCCCCCCCCCCCACTCCCCACCTCTTTTTATGGTAACACTCACTTTTGAAAAAGAAAGATTGAAAGCGGTTGGAAAAAAACACCCTAACATTCATCAAATTTAGACAAAAAGTGAATCATCGTCTAGTCATTTAAATTCTACTTTTTCTTATTCTTATTTTGTCCAATTCTTTCTAATCTCTTTTGTATTAGTAAAACGTACAATGTTTTAAAAAATGCGTCATATCGTTACTTCAATCGAAATGTTAAAAATGGGTATTGACATTTGAGATAAAGGTAAAAAAGGTGGTAAAGGTGTCCCATAACCTATAAGGTCGTAGGGGAGCGAGGCGTCAGAGACCTCACTTTTCTAGGGCCAGCATATTGAGGGCGGCGCCCATCTCCTCTCCCTCGCTGCTTTACCTTCCCTGACCCTAAAGAGGGCAGGTACCCATTTACAGCTGGGTGAACTGGGGGAACTGTACTGAAGCCAAGGCGCGCAAACGGTCACCCATCCAACTGGTAACCACGCTCGACGCTGCTTAACTTGGCTGGGGGAAAGCGAGTGCTCCGACCACTGAGCTATCCCGTCCCCATTTGAGATACCTTATAAAAATCCCTTTTTTTTTATTAAAGAAGGAAAAATAATCAAGATTGCCTCACACTTCTCCCCTTCAGGCTTGCAATCTCTCAAAGTTAGGTAACTAAACTAAGCAGGAGGGGAGAGAAGAGATCGGATTAGAGACTTTATCTATAGATATAATTATCTGACCTGCTAGTTTAACCAGGCAACAAAGCTGCCACAAAAATTTCCGCGCGCACATAGTCTAAAATATCAATCAGATTTAACCACCAAGGCTATTTCGGGATAAGTCACGCAAAACTTATCCGTCTTAATGTGTTAGAAATGAAGGGTAGGGGGGTGAGACTGGGCTCTAGCAGCTTGTTACGGAGACAACTCTGTTTCGCATTTCAACAGAAAATTGGGGCTGTTCGAGAGAAAAAAAGGAAAGTATTTGCATTATGTTCAATCTGAAACTGGCGTTTCACGTAGCAGACAAAAAAAAGTAAATACAAACAAAACAAAAAACAACCAAAAACCCCCACAAAACAAAAAGAACAACAACTTTGGTTTATATTTCAGGATTTGCATGCTTGGCCATTAGGATTGTGTTTGCTCGTATCCTTGCTCCATCATTTGAGCCACCCCAGTGTGGCTGTGTCTATTGTCATGTTCGTCTACTTCAGCACACACACACGCTAACACTCGTGTTTCTTCAATGACTCAGTCCATGCCGCTTTCAAAGAGCATGTGAATAAAGAAAATAGAATGCGAAGAAGACAAAAAAGAAGAAGAATGCAAAGAATGCGAATGCGAAGAAGAATGCGAAGAAGAAGAGGAGGAGGAGAATCGAATGAGGAAGAAAAGAATTGCAAAGAACAAAAAGAAGAAGAAGACGAATTGTGAAGAAGAAGAATTGCGAAGAAGAAGGTGATGAAGACGAAGAAGAATAAAAAGAAGAACAAGAAAATGAAGAACAAAAAGAAGATGATGACGACGACGACGACGACGACGAAGAAGAAGAAGACGAAGAAAAAGAAGAAGAAGATAAATTTTAACAACAGTAACAGCAACAACGGCTGTAACAGTAGCAACAACAAAAACAACAATATCAAAAGCAGCAGCAGCAGCAAGAAAAACTGGAAACATAATTCTCAACACTATTTTAGGAAGAATATTTCAACAACAACATCAACAATAACACTGACGGTAACATTCAATAAGCAACAGCAAAACTGTCAAGAAGAACGAATATTTCAAGAGCTAAAGCAACAAGTGTGAACATAACAACAACAGCAACCCTGAGGGTGCTTCAGAAAAAAGAGACACGAGGCATGACGAAAAACAAAAGTCTACGGTGTAAAAAAGTACACACACACTCACAACACACACACACACACACACACCCTCACACACACACACACGCACACACACACACACACACACACATACACACACACACACACACACACACACACACACACACACACACACACACACACACACACACACACACACACACACGCACGCACACACACACAGTCCTTCGGATAAGACTATAAACCGAGGCCCCATGTTTGAACGCATGCAGAGCATCTTGCGCACACGTTAATTCCTGTTCCGCTTTTGGGAAGAGTAGGCCACTGTGTGCCGGTGGAAACAGATGACAAAAAATTTACAAAACCGCATACACACGGGGACTAGATGTAAAAAAGCACATGAGTGCTTATTCCATTATCCTCAATATAAAAGAATAAATAGAAATAAATAAAAATAACACACACACACACACACAAAGAATCATTTGAACAGCAGCAGCAGAAACAACAACAAAGACAATGGTAAAAACAGCAGCAGCAGTAGAAACAGCAAAAGCAGCAGTAATAGCAGCAGCAGCAACAACAACAAAAATGAAAACAGAGACAATACTGAAAACTGTAGCATCGGTAGAAACCGCAAAAAGGCAGCAACAACAATAACAACAGCTAAAATAACAACATCGACATCATGCGGAAATCTGTCGCCATAATCAATCACACGTAATACCTACACAAATTATTCTCTGAAAATGAATTGCGATGTAACGCTACCGGGCAATAGCTCAATTGCACAAACACAAATCGTTCAAAAGAATTGTGTGTTCTGCAATTCTGTCCACATCCAAAACCACGGGTTGATGCCCTGGGGGGTATCCTGCAACAAGAGGAAAGTATTTCATATAATCTCTCGAGAATATCAAATTCACATCACAATTTATCACAATAAGCAACGGAGCTAAAAATAAAAAAAACAAGCAAGAGAAAAAAACAACAACAACAGAAACACCTAAACACGATCACGTCATAACGAAATTACTCATACTTTGTCCAGAAATCAAAACAAAAAAATAATAACAAAAAACCGAAACAGAAACAATCTTCCCCCCTCACATCGTTAACAAAAATTCGACAAAAGAGCTTACATTGCCAAAATTGCACAGACATTTATTTACGTAAATTAATACTGGAGAGATCCCAACTGGGCACCCACGCACTCATGCGTGCTCTCTCTCTCTCCCTCTCTCTCTCTCTCTCTCTCTCTCTCTCTCCCTCTATCTCTCTCTCTCTCTCTCTCTCTCTCTCTCTCTCTCTCTCTCTCTTCTCCTCTCTCTCTCTCTCTCTCTCTCTTCTCTCTCAGATCTGATTGAATTGTTGGTCTGTCAGCTCTTCATTTATTCAAGATTCAAGATTCAACATTTATGATTCTGAAACGTATTTTCAGGAGCACAGTTTGGGGTACATGCCAAGGTGAATAATTATGGCAAGGTCTTATCAAAGATTACGAGAAGTTATATTTCACCAGCCAAAATAAAAACCAACCAAAATCAACTTTTTCTTCGGTATTTTTTTCTTGCCATTTCATAAGTTATCAATCACACAATTGGCCAGCCAGTCTTTAAACCAATCCACTCATCCACTCAGTTTCTTTGTCAACCAGCTAGATAGCTAGCCAGCCAATCAGCACCTCCAGCCAGCCACTTAGCAAGTTTACTAGTTGGCCATGCCAACTAGTCAGTTTCCTTTTTTCTTTAATTCTTTCACTTCGAAGATAATGGAATAAGCAGTCATGTGCCAGTCAACCAGTGAGTGAGTTATCCAGCCAAGCAAACAAGCAAGCAACAAGCCAGATATTTATTTCTATTTATTTTTTTATATCGAGGATAAGGGAATAAGCACTTATGTGCTTTTTTTTTTACATCGAGTCCCCGTGTGTATGCGGTTTTGTAAATTTTGTCATCTGTTCCCACCGGCACACAATGGCCTACACTTACAAATAGCGGAACAGGATTTAATGTGTGCGTAAGATGCTCTGCGTGCGTTCGCACACGGGGCCTCGGTTTATAGTCTCATCAGAAGGACTTTTGGGGAGAGTGGAGTCTGCACTGATGTTAAATCCAGGGGAAAATATCCCCCTTGAACGAGAATCGAACCTGGGTCGTCAGATTGCGAGTGCAATGTTCTGACCACTAGGCTATCCCGTCCCCCTACTGAGATAGTGAGCTATCCTGACAGCCACAAAGCTAACAACAGCAAGCCAACTAGACAGCCAGCCACAGAGCCACCCCTCACACACTCACTCAGTTAATAGGCCTAAACCCAATGGGCATCTCACACACAGGCCATAACAGGCTGGTCAGCAGGCAGCAAACGTCTCTCACAAAAATACTTCCCGCTAGGAGTCTTCACAGATAACATTATCTTTGGCCAATTTCTAGATAAACATATCCGGTACCCTGTATAAACTGTTTGTCCTATGGTTAGTCTGATGTGTGTGTGTGTGTGTGTGTGTGTGTGTGTGTGTGTGCGTGTGTGCGTGCGTGTGTGTATGGACACGGAGAATGTTTCAGCCCACGAGAAAAAAGAATTGCAAGACTAAAATTTGCTAGGCCTTCAGGGAGAGAGTAGTGTATAGCCTATATACTATTATGTGTAAAACCAGAGAGAAGTGCCGTCGTAAGAGAGCAATTCTTAGGGGAAGATTCTTGTCTCGATTGCATTTACGTTTTGTGACAACCAATATATCTGTTTACGTCTACCTATTTTCCTCCTCCCTCTCCTACTACCTCCTCTACCCCACCACCACCAACTCTATTTCACCCCTCTCTCACTCTACCAACCCCCCTCCCTCCCGACACCAATTGGAGTGTAGTCAGTATACCAGAGATTCACACAACGTGGCCTTGGTTTGACTGAACAGTTGAAGAAGACAAACAGCAGCTGAAGTCAATGGTCCATTTACCCGGCTTTTGGCAGAGCTTCTAAGGCCAGACCTCGGCTTGTGTTATCTGTGCGGCCACTTGGAATCCCTCGCTATTACGCATGTATCCTGGCAGCACAACCTTCATTCCCCTGTTGAAAGAGAGAAAAACAAATTCTTCTGAAGTCAGAGTACGGCTGCCTTTGTGGCGAAGTATTTGAAAAGAGTCATACACGCAAACTTCTCATCCAGTGTGTGTACTTGTCTCTCTGTGATTTCCAGTTAGGGCAAGTTAAGTCAGAGTGTGTACTGTGGGTGACTCCCAATGTTTCGTTAAGCTGGGGAACACACAACAGGAACTTCTGTCTGCCTGAATCGTAATGTGTCCATGGGCACGCATGCACGCACATGTATGTATGTGTTTTTTTTATGCTTGCGCGCGTGCGTACATGTATACATGCTTGCGTACATGCATGGGTATGTGTGTGTGTGTTTTTTAAAAATTCTTTTATTTTATTCTTTTATATCGAGGATAATGGAATAAACACTTATGTGCTTTTTTTTAACATCCACTCCCCGTGTGTATGCGGTTGGTTTTGTGGATATGTTTGCGCATGATCGTGGACTTGCAGGGACGAGCGTCACACGCTGCTTGCATACACACACACACACACACACACAACACACACACACACACACACACACACACACACACACACACACACACACACACACACACACACACACACACACACACACATACACGCACACACACACACACACACACAACACACACACACACACACACACACACGTTTCTTCAGAAGAATTTTGTTCCGCGGACATGTAGCCCTACCCCTGTTCTTGTCTAACAAACCCATCTCAGATTGCATCCGGAATATGAAACATGATGAGCAGCTGCAAATCAAGACAATGGTAAAAACAGCAGCAGCAGTAAAAACAGCAAAAGCAGAAGTAATAGCAGCAGCAGCAACAACAACAAAAATAAAAACAGAGACAATACTGAAAACTGTAGCATCGGTAGAAACCGCAAAAAGCAGCAACAACAATAACTACAGCTAAAATAACAACATTGACACCATGGGGAAATCTGTCGCCATAATCAATCACACGTAGTACCTACACAAATTATTCTCTGAAAATGAATTGCGATGTAACGCTACCGGGCAATAGCTCAAATGCACAAACACAAATCGTTCCAAATAATTGTGTGTTCCGCAATTCTGTCAACATCCAAAACCACGGGTTGATGCCTTGGGGGGTATCCTGCAACAAGAGGAAAGTATTTCATATAATCTCTCGAGAATATCAAATTTACATCACAATTTATCACAATAAGCAACGGAGCTAAAAAAACAACAACACACAAGCAAGAGAAGAAAAAAAAATCACAACAGAAACACCTAAACACGATCGCGCCATAATGCAATTACTCATACTTTGTCCAGAAATCAAAACAAAGAAAGTATAACAAAAAAACGAAAAAAACACAAAAACACAAACAAACACCCCCCCCCCCCCCCCCCCACCCATCCTCACATGTTAACAAAGATTCGACAAAACATTGCCAAAATTGCACAGACATTTAGTTACGTAAATTAATACTGGAAACATCCCAACTCTCTCTCTCTCTCTCTCTCTCTCTCTCTCTCTCTCTCTCTCTTCTCTCTCTCTCTCTCTCTCTCTCTCTCTCTCTCTTCTCTCTCTCTCTCTCTCTCTCTCTCTCTCTCTCTCTCAGATCTGTTTGGATTGTTCGTCTGTCACCACTTCATTTATTCAAGATTCAAGATTCAACATTTATGAATCTGAAACATGCATTTTCAGGAGCACAGTTTTGGGTACATGCCAAGGTGTATAATTATGGCAAGGTCTTATCAAAGATCACGAGAAGTTATATTTCATTCCCCCCCCCCCCCCCCTTTTCCCATTTGAATTGTGTCGAGGCCAAAGGTCGAAGTACAATAAATCATGTCAGCGTTCAGTCTCTCTCTCTCTCTCTCCTCTCTCTCTCTCTCTCTCTCTCTCTCTCTCCTCTCTCTCTCTCTCTCTCTCTCTCTCTCTTTTCTCTCTCTCTCTCTCTCTCTCTCTCTCTCTCTCTCCTCTCCTCTCCCACCCCCTCTCTCTCTCCACCCCCACACTCACTCACCTCCCCAACTACACACACACACACACAGACATACACACACACACACACATACAAACACACACACAAATTAGTATACTAGCTAAATAAAAAACAACCAAAATCAACTTTTTCTTCGGTATCTTTTTCTTGCCATTTCATAAGTTATCAATCACACAGTTAGCCAGCCAGTCATTAAACTATCCACCCACCCACTCAGTTTCGTTGTCAACCAGCTAGCCAGCCAGCCAGCCAATCAGAACCTCCAGCCAGCCACTTAGCAAGTTTACTAGTTGGCCATGCCAACCAGCCAGTTTCTTTATTTTTATTCTGTCATTTCGAAGTTAATGGAATAAGCACTCATGTGCCAGTCAACCAGTGAGTGAGTTATCCAGCCAAGCAAACAAGCAAGCAACAAGCCAGATATTTATTTGTTTCTATTTATTTATTTTTATATCGAGGATAATGCAATAAGCACTTATGTGCTTTTTTTTTACATCCAGTCCCCGTGTGTATGCGGTTTTGTAAATTTTGTCATCTGTTCCCACCGGCACAAAATGGCCTACTCTTACAAAAAGCGGACCAGGATTTAACGTGTGCGCAAGATGCTCTGCGTGCGTTCGCACACGGGGGCCTCGGTTTATAGTCTCATCCAAAGGACTTTTGGAGAGAGTGGAGTCTGCACTGATGTTAACTCCAGGGGAAAATAATTATCCCCTTGAACGGGAATCGAACCTGGGTCGTCAGATTGCGAGTGCAATGGTCTGACCACTAGGCTATCCCGTCCCCCTACTGAGATAGTAAGCTATGCTGACAGCCACAGAGCTAACAACAGCAAGCCAACTAGACAGCCAGCCACGGAGCCCCCCCCCCCCCCCCCCCCCCGCCCCCCAATCACTCAGTTAATAGGCCTAAACCCAATGGGCATCTCACACACAGGCCATAACCAGCTGGTCAGCAGGCAGCAAATGTCTCTCACAAAAAATACTTCCTGCTAGGAGTCTTCACAGATAACATTATCTTTGGCCAATTTCTAGATAAACATATCCGGTACCCTGTATAAACTGTTTGTCCTACTGTTAGTCTGATGTGTGTGTGTGTGTATGTATGTGTGTGTGTGTGCGCGCGCTCGTGCGTGTGTGTGTGTGAACCCCGAGAATGTTTCAGACCATGAGAAAAAGGCTTGCAAACTAAAAATTGCTAGGCCTTCAGGGAGAGAGTAGTGTATAGCCTATATACTATTATGTGTAAAACCAGAGAGAAGTGCCGTCGTAAGAGAGCAATTCTTAGGGGAAGATGCTTGTCACGATTGCCTTTACGTTTTGTGACAACCGATATATCTGTTTACGCCTACCTACCTTCCCCCTCCCTCTATCTCTCTTCTCTTTGTGCTACACTTCCCCCCTCTCCCTTTCGCACCCCCACCCCATTTCTCTCTAATTCTCTATCCCTTTGTTTATCTCACCTTGCCCGGACACATCATAATGCTGGACAACCATACCACACACCACATTGTATCAAACCACATCACATTGTACAACAACCGTACCACACTGCACCAACACTCCATACGATACCACACCATCTCACACCATACATACCTTAACACAAAGATCATGCTATATAGCACTACACTAGATTGCACCACACCACATCATACCACACTACATTTCCTAGATTTTATTCTGCAGTGTACCATGTTTGTAATAATTATCTTTTCGTTTAAATGATTGATTGTTCGTCATTAGTTTGCATGACTGTGAAAGATTAGGTTGAATGCATGCGCTTTGATTTGTCTTTGCAAGATATAGCGCTATTTAAGTTCCTTTTATTATTATTATTATTATTATTATTATTATTATTACTACATGCACACCACATCCCAAAAGACTTGACTTGACTTAACGTCTGCCTCTTGATTGCCTGGGGAACATAGGGCCGCAACAACACCACACAAGACTGAACCACAATCACAGCCAGGATAGGCTAGACCAAACCAAACCATATACCACACCATCCCACTCCATCACCTACTACCTCCTCTACCTCAACACCCCCAACTCTATTTCACCCCCCACTCACTCTACAAACACCCCCCCCCCCCCCCCACACACACCTAACACCAATTGGAGTGTAGTCAGTATACCAGAGATTCACACAACCCGGCCTTGGTTTGACTGAACAGTTGAAGAAGACAAACAACAGCTGAAGTCAATGGTCCATTTACCAGGCTTTTGGCAGAGCTTCCAAGACCAGACCTCGGCTTGTGTTATCTGTGCGGCCACTTGGAATCCCTCGCTATTACGCATGTATCCTGGCAGCGCAACCTGCATTCTCCTGTTGAAAGAGAGAAAAACAAAAAAATCTTCTGAAGTCAGAGTATGGCTGCCCTTGTGGCGAAGTGCTTGAAAAGAGTCATACACGCAAACTTCTCATCCAGTGTGTATACTTGTCTCTCTGGGATTTCTAGTTAGGGCAAGTTATGTCAGAGTGTGTACTGTGGATGACTCCCAATGTTTCGTTAAGCTGGGGAACACACAACAACAACGAGAACTTCTGTCTACCTGAATCGTAATGTGTGCATGAGCACGCGTGTGTGTGCATGTGTGTGTGTGTGTGCTATGCTTGCGCGCGTGCGTACATGTATACATGCTTGCGTACATGCATGGGTATGTGTGTGTATGTGTTTTTAAAAAAATCTTTTATTTTATTCTTTTATATCAAGGATAATGGAATAAGCACTTATGTGCTTTTTTTTACGTCCAGTCCCTGTGTGTATGCGGTTGGTTTTGTGGATATGTTTGCGCATGATCGTGGACGTGCAGGGACGCGCGTGCACGCGCTGCTTGCATACACACACACACACTACACAATCACACACACGCACACAAACATACACACACACACACACAAAAACACACACACACACACACATAACACACACACGCACACACACACACACACACACACACACCACGCACGCACGCACGCACGCACGCACACACACACACACACACACACACACACACACACACACACACACACACACACACACACACACACACACACACACACACACACACACACACACACACACGTTTCTCCAGAAGAATTAAATTTTGGTTCCGCGGATATGCAGCCCTACCCCTGTTCTTGTCCAGCAAACGCCATCTCAGATTGCATCGGGAAAATGAAACATGATGAGCAGCTAGCTTCAAATCAAGTTTTACGAGCCCCTTACCTCATCAGAGGGCACACATAAACAAGATAGATGCCAAAAGAAAAACAAAAGGACGGAGGGAGAGAGGTGAGGAGGGGTGGGGTGGGGGGGGGGGAGACAAAAATTAGGTTGTGGGGAGGGGGGTGTGGGGGTGGGGGCTGGTGGAAGCGTGATGTCTATGATTTGTAACCGTTTCGGAAGGCGTGCAAATTGGATTTTTATGGTTATTTATTTGTTTATACGTTGCGTGATCGACTTTTGAGTAGTCGTGTTCGTCTTTTTAAAAAACAACAACAATATTTGTGTGTGGTCTTGTTGCTGAGAATCATGCTTGACTGTTTATGTATTTGTTTAAATCTATATGTTTGATGACTTATACGTATTTTATTTGATCCATTCACAAGTGTTGTTTTTTTTAAAATTATCTATTCTAGCTATTTCGTTTATTAATTGATTCATCCAATCCTTTCATTCATTCTTTTTTTTTTGCTTCCTTGCTCTTTTCTTTTTCACTCTCTCTCTTTTTCTTTATGTCTATTTGTCTATTTGCTTATTTCTTTCTTTTATTCTTAGGTCCTTTCTGTATTGATTTATCTATGCCGTTTATCATCTTTTTATTCTCTGCCCTCCAAAACATCACTGGCTTTAACTGCCCATTGACATAAAAAAACCAACATTATGTTGAAGCTTAGAAAAAGAAGGAAGCCTGAAGTAGTTTGTTCCAGTCATGCGTGAACTAGATGCTCTCCCTGGTCCTATATATGTTGAGCTTGAGTGACGGCCTGGGTGTTAGTCTTTCGAATGAAGCCATAAATCACGGTCCCAAGAGTAGCACGAATTGAGCATGCTGAAATGATTTCATGTTTTAAAAAAAGTTAACTGCCGTGAGGACAATATGGGGTCAAGGCCTACAAAAATGTATGTGCGTGTGGGAGGGTGGGGGGAGGGACGCGTGCGTAAGTGTGTGTGTGTGTTTGAATTTGTGCGTGAGCACAAACATGATGATGATGATGATGATGAAGACGATTATGATGACGACGATGATGACGATGATGATGATGATGATGCTGATGCTGACGATGGTGTTGCTGCTGATGATGAGGAGGAGGAAAGATGTACGTGACAGTGGGAAGAGGACATCACTTGCGTCAACGATGATGATGATGGGGACTGGGGGAAAAGGGAGCTACACTTGCATTGTTGATGATGTTGTGATGAAGAAGATAGGGTGAGACAAGGGGAAAGAGGGGCCACGCTTGCATTGTTGATGATGGTGATGATTGGGGGCGGTGTATGACTGGGAGAGAGGGAATGACAACAAATCACTCCCTTTGAAACAAGTGTCACTGATAAATTATTAAAGACATCTTTCTAAAACTTGCTGCTTTTACACTTGTGAAAACTCTGAAACTTCATATTTTGCGTATCGATATTGCATATAATTATTTTTTTCTAGGTTATAAACAGGAAAGAAAAAGAAAACGAAGAGAAACTAAGAAAAAGAGAAAGCAATGAACAAAAAGTTTAAGTCGAGAGACACAGAAGACGGAGCAGCTGGTCACAGGCATTATGACTTCTTCAGATGAGAACACAGAGTACATTTCATATGCTGAAAATATCCCTCAACACCTACATCAAGTCTCGCCTTTAACATATCTTACTTTGCAAGGAATAAGAGACCAAAAAACACCGGTTTGATTTCTTTAAAATCTACGGTAAATACAATTGAGTTTATGGACCGTTTGAAATAAACAGATATTTGTGTCCACATGGAAATCCCGACTCCCTTTCAAGGGAAGATTTCTTGATAATATTGCCTGTTTCTATTCCCGCTTATCTAGCCATACATATCCTCTCCCTGTCACCCAAATGACAACAAGAACCTAGTAACTAAGCTAAGGAACTCGCCCAAAATAAACCATGTGCATAAACCCACTCTTTTTCTTTGCTAGCTTTTTAAATATATTTCTAATAACCTAGTCACACATGACCTACATGTCCTTCCAATTATCGATTTCCCTTCAGTTCTGCTTTTAGAAAGAGTGGGGAACTTGTGCTGGTAAGAATGGATGACACAATTACTTTTAAACCGCATACACACTGGTGTAGTTGGACATCCCAAAGATAGAATGCGGCTACCTTAATAAATGGTGGGCAAAATGGTTACAAACACAAAGCTTTCACCATTGGTGAGCTTCAGAGCTCTAACTGAAGAAAAAAAAACAGGCAGAAATATTAGAAAGATAGCAAAAACAATTGACAGAAAAAGTATCAGGTCAGAAATGAAATAAGAGAGAGAGAAAAAAAAACAGAAGGAAAATCATAAATACCTTATCTAGGTTTTCAAAAATACAGGTCATGATGGCTGCCTCACACAAGTCAGGTCACTTGCACTTGATTCCAGACCCAGAGCCCCTGAAAGCAGAAAGTCATCATCAGTAGACTGAAATCCCTATTTGTTTTATTGGCCTAGATATTACAAGGACTTGATTTCATCTGATAGATTTTACCATGCTTCTTTACCAGTTAGGGTCAAATTCAATCCCAACGAGTTTTTGGAGTTAGATATTCAAACTTGGCATGAAAACAACTATAAGAAACATCAATAAAAATTATAAAACAAGAATACTGAAGGAAAAAAACAACAGCTTATACACTATCTTTGCAATTCACACAACTACTAAACATCGTTAAACTATACAAATCTTATAATAGGACTATGACTTAAGGACAATATCATTTCTTTCGTTAATGGAATGTCTTTTAGAATTAGCATCCATTTAAAAAAAAATCTCTAAATCTAAACGAATGTGAGCAATGGTAATATATTTGCCACAGATACATGGGTTGTTGTTGTTGTTGTTTTAGGTGTGTGTGTGTGTATATGTAAGCGTGCATGTGTACGTTTCTTTGCAAACGTGCAGTGCAGGCGCTCAATCTGGAATGAGAACCTCCAAGCGCACTCAACTCGTGCCTTCCTGTTAGCGTGTTGCAATGAACATTCAAGATTATATCGCGACTATAAAATAGGATGAGCCGAAGCCAATCGGGTTTAGGAGTCAATGGCCTTGGCCAGGTTCAAAAATAAAACATGATTAACTGTTTGATGAGGGAGTTGGACGTGGTGGTGTTGATTTCCTACACATCACGATAAAGGCAAAATTTTCAATTTGTGTGATTTAAAAAAAAAGATTTTCATTTCATTTGTTTGTGTTATTATCTTTAGATTCATGTTTAGTTATTCATTAAAAAAAATTAGTTTGGATATTTAAAAAGCAATCAATCGCTGGTCCATCAATCAATAAGTTAATCAATCAATCAACCAATCAATCAACCAATCAGTCGATCAAGCAACCAATCAGTCGATCAAGCAACCAATCAGTCTCCCATCCATACATCCATCTATCAAGAAAGCAGCCAATCAGTCAAGGTGCTCATTCATTCATTCATTCTTTCATTTATACATTCATTCACCTTTCCTTCCTTACTTCCTTCCTGCCTTCCTTCCATCAAGCTAACAGCCAATCAGTCAAGCTTCTCATTCATTCATTCATTCTTTCGTTTATTCATTCATTCACCTTTCCTTCCTTCCTTCCTTCTTTCCTTCCTTCCTTCCTTCCTTCCATCAAGATAACAGCCAATCAGTCAAGCTGCTAATTCATTCATTCATTCATTCATTCATTCATTCATTCATTCATTCATTCATTCATCCTTCCTGCCTTCTTCCCTTCCTTCCTACTTTTCATTTTTTCCCTTCTCTCTCTCAGTCTCTCTCCTTCTCTCCCCCCCCCCTCTTCTCTCTCTCTCTCTTTCTCTCCCCCCCTCTCTCTCCCTCTCTCTCTCTCTCCCTCTCTCTCTCCTCTCTCTCTCTCTCTCTCTCTCTCTCTCTCTTCTCTCTATCCCTTCTTTCATCCCTTTCTTTACCTTGCTCCTACTACTTTCCGCTCGTTTTTCTTTTTCTCTGCTTGTTCTTCCAATCCTTACTTATTGTTTCCATCCTGCGCTGCATGCATATTCGGCCATGAATGATTCCATCTTCCTCGTTGAGACTTCTGATTCTAAACTGGAAGAAGTTTAAGGAAAGCAGAGAATCCTGGGCTCTTTGCTGGTTGGAATCAAGCGTGAACCAGATTGCCTGCCACACACAAGTCTTCAGCGTTTTGAGCTGGTGTGGCGAGTGGTCTGGGTGGTTAGTCTCTCTAGGGTGAGTGAGTGTGTGGTTGTGTGTGTGTGTGTGTGTGTTGTGTGTGCACGCACGCCACCCCCTACCCCCCATTCACCCCACTCCCCACCCCGACAAACACACCAAATATCTTTCCTGTACTTTTTCTACTACTCAATCCTCTACTGCACTACAAGAGGGGGGTATGTGTGTGTTGTGTTGTGGTTGTTGTTGTTGTAGTGGTGGTGTGTGTGTGTGTTGTGTTTTTTTTGCGCGTGTATGTGTTGTGTGTGTGTGTGTGTTGTGTGTGTGTGTGTGTGTTTATCCGTGTGAATGCGCGCGCGCGTGTGTGGTCTAAGAAGACAGAGTGATGGGGGAAGGTGGGAAAACGAAATACAACACAACAATACAACATCAACATCAATAGCAATAATAGCAATAACGCACAGACACATACACGCACGCACACACGCACACACGCGCGCACACACACACACACACACACACACACACAAGCGCGCACGCACGCACGCACGCCACCCCCTACCCCCCATTCACCCCACCCCCCACCCCGACAAACACACCAAATATCTTTCCTGTACTTTTTCTACTACTCAATCCTCTACCGCACTACAAAATGACCACTGTTGAAGGAAGAAGGGGAGAGAATTGGGCAAACTAGGTGCAGAGTATCATCCTTCTTTGATGAATTGTTGTTATATCCACGATCATGTCTTGTTTATTTATAAAAACGGGACTGACCACTAACCAAGTCTTTTTGTTTATCTACCTGTCTGTCTGTCTGTCTGTCTATCTGTCTGTCTGGCTGTCTGTTTGTCTTTCTGTCGGTATCTAAGACTGTCTGTTTGTCTGTCTGTCTGTTTGTCTGTCTGTCTGTCAGTCAGACTCTCTCGGGATTGTCCCACGTTCCTATTTGTCACGTTTTGGCACTTGCCACATATGTCATGTTTTGTTTTTGTCTTGTTTTGCTATGCTTTGTTTGATCCCAGTCTAGGGGCTTGAGGCCTAAAGAATGTAACTTTGTTCATTGTTCATTATTCATTCTTTCTCTCTAGTATAGTATGTGTTCGTATACGGGGCTTCGGTCTCACCCGAAAGACTTTTAGAGGGTGTGGAGTCTGCACTGGTGTTAACTCCAAGGGAAAAAAAATCCCCTTGAACAGGATTTGAACCCGCGTCGTTACATTGCAATGGCAGTGCCCAATGTTCTAACCACTAGGCTATCCCGTTACCCCCAGATCTGATCTGCTACGCACTTCTCAAAACATTTTTTATGCTTTTCGAAAGAGTAGGCCATTAAGTGCCGGTGGGAAGAGATGACGAAATTTACAAAACCACATACACACAAGGACTAGATGTAAATAAAAAAAAATAGAAGCGCATCTTATTCCATTTTTTTCAATATAAAAGAATAAATAAAATGAGATCAAAATAGTAAATAAAGGAAAATACTGACTGAGGGACTGACAGATCAGACCTTAGTTTCCGGCTGGCTGTCAGAGCGGCCTCTGTGATAGGGTCAAGATGGCCATTGATGTTGTGGAGAGTGCAGGATTGCCATCTGATATGCACAGGCATGATCTTCAGGATTTTTTTTCTTTTCTTCCCTTTTCTTCGACTCTGTATGTTTGATTTCGGGTATGTTTTCTTTTCTCTCTCCGTGCTATTGTCTCTCTCTGTGTCCTTGTCTGTCTCGGTTTCATTGTCTGTCTGTTTATAGTTGACTGTTTCTGGTCTGTGTGCGTGTGTGTTTGTGTGTGTGTTTGTGTTTGTGTGTGTGTGTGTGTGTTTGTGTGTGTGTGTGTTTGTGTCTGTGTGTGTTGTGCGTGCGTGTGTGCGTGAGGAAAAGAGAAAGAGTGTGGAGGTTGAGAGACAGAGAGACAGACAGACAGAGATAAAGACAGAGAGAGAAAGAAAGACAGACAGAGAGACAGAGAGAGAGAGACAGAGACAGAGACAGAGAGATGGAGAAAGACAGAGAGAGAGAGTACCCACGTAACAATAAGTCTCCAACAGATCAGATACCTTACCAACGGGCTACAACTTTCACAGCAACATTGCCACTCACAACTCAAAAAAAAGCCGTGGGTGTCCTTTTATTGGCATAACAATCACTATGAAATAAATCAAAGTTTAAGGGTACAACACTTCAGACCAGCTACAAGAGTTTTAAAGATGGTTGGACAGCTTCCTCCAGTAGGAGCTCCCTTTTGCACGCAGGCTAAATGTTGGACTAGCGGGCTGAGACTTTCATTTCCGGCTGTCAGACCTGGGTCCATGATGGACCCTGACCATAAATGATGGAGATGAAGACTGGGATCTTCCTTATCCTATAATTATACTTATACTGTCTTAGTCTACCTCTGCGTCTGCATCTGCTTCTGCTTTCTCCTCCTGCCCACCCCGTTTGCTTGCTCTGTCCCTGTCTCTGTCTCTCTTTGTCTCTGTCTCTCTCTGTTTTTGTGGGTCTGTCTGTTTGTCTCTCTGTCTGCGTGTCTGTATATCTGTCTTTTTGACTGTATCTTTGTCTCTGTCTGTCTGTCTCTCTGTCTGTCTGCCTGTCTGTCTGTCTGTCTGCCTGTCTGTCTGTCTGTCTCTCTCTTTGAGTTTCTTTTGCTTGGTACTCACTGAAGCAAAACAAAATGGCTTGGAGTCAAACAAATGCTGTGTCTCTGTGCTGTTCATTGCCTTTGATAATGATGATTATTGTCTTATTGCGCCTGTTGAAGGCAAACTCTTTTATTGTGTTTAATTCACCTTTAAGCAGCCAAAAACAGCCTCACAATTTAAAAACAAATAACATCTAAAAGCAGCACAAAAAAACAGCCAACATCCAACCCACCGGACGAGCAAACAGACAAACAAACAAAAAACCAAAAAACAAACAAACAAGCAAACACAAACAAAACAAAATAACAAGAATCACTTATCTCCCACAAAATTGAATGCAGACACACTCAAATCTTATCGCAATTATAGGAGCTCTTCATTTTAAAAAGCCAGTAGTCTTGATACCATGAAATTCGCCACTGTTACAGATGAAGCACTCAAAGGGCAGTTTCCCTAGTCAGGGGCTGTGATAAATCTTCCAAAAGTAAGTGACCCCTTATACAAAGATTGACCAAGGGGATGGCCGATCAGACCTTCGCTTCCGGCTATCAGAGCTTTAGATTTGTGATGGAATCAAGAGGACGCGGCCATTGATGTTCTGAAGAGTGCATGATTGCCATTTTATATGCACCAGCATGGTCTCAGTATATTTGTTTTGCTTTATTTTGGGGTTTTTTTTGTGGGGGTTCTATCTATGTATGTGTGTGTGTGCGTGTGTGTGTGTGTGTGTGTGTGTGTGTGTCCAAGTCCTTTTTTGTTTGTCTGCTGTCTGTGTAATTGTCTCTCTCTCTTTTGTGTGTGTGTGTTTGTGTTGTGTGTTTGTGTGTTTGTATGTTTGTGTCAGTGTGTGTATGTGTGTATGCGTGTGTGTGTTTATTAAATTCTTTTATTTTGAGGATAATTGAGCAATTACTCATGTGCATTTTTTTTACATCTAGTCCCCTTGTGTATGCAGTTTTGTAAATATGTCATCCGTTCCCACTGGCACATAATGGTCTACTCTTCCGAAAAGCGTAACAGGTGTTAACGTATACGCAAGATGT
>CM054137.1:24795272-24800272 GCA_028751875.1 Rapana venosa | reverse complement strand
ATAACATCACTACAACCAACACTACCGCATACCCTTAGCCTAATAATGACTGCTAATGGCCCCTCTGGGTTTGCTAATGGTACGTACACAGAGGGAGCAGCAACGCTCTCTTACAAACCAGGCAGACTGATATTAATGGACTTCTTTCTGGCAAAAGCGGTATTACGGTCATTGTACAGCCTTTAGAGGGAGGTGGGGTGGAGGGGTGTGTGGGGGGGGGGGGGGGAGGGTGGAGGAAGGGAGGATGTTGTTTTTCCTCTTCGTTCTTCCTGCTAGAGCTCCGAGGTTCGCCAATGATGGCAGTTTGGCTATCTGACCGTTTGTTTCTCTACCGTTCAGGTAGCGGCATTCCGACTCCGTGGGTATGATGTCTAAATACGACCCTGGTGGGTATGCGGGTTTTTGTTGTTGGTCAAATGTTACCCCACCCGTCTCTAACAGCACACAGGGGGCTTACTCTTCCGAAAAGCTGAACGAGTTTTTTCTCTTTCTTTTTTCGTCAGCTATTGATCATTGAGTATTGATTATTATTTTGCTGTTGTCTGTTATGTGAGCGGGAAAAAATGTAACACTGTCGGTTAAACGCCTGACAAGTCAATCCCAGCTCTCTGACTTCGGTACAAGAGAGAATTGTTATTTTTTAACCACTAGACTGCCTTACCCCGGAAATTTTCCGGGGCTAAATGTGCACCCTATACGCCAACAACCCGGAAAATTTCCGGGGTGTCGAACCGAAGTAAACAAGCCTGATTCCTTGACTACAGTTAAAGGGAAAGAACTCCAAAATTAATGGAGGTCACTCTCCTGTTGCTTGGCAACATCCAGCTGCAAAAACCGTAGCAAAAACGATCGTATTTTAGCTCGTATTTTGTGTTTTTATGCATAACTGCTTGGGAAGTTCGTGTTCAAAATGGCTGACACTTCTTGTTGAAGGCATAAATAAATTTACACAGCTGTAAAAGTGGCAAATAAAACTGTAGATTTACCTCACAGTGATGAAAACGATCGTGTATGATTCAGCTGATTGTGCATTAAAAAAAAAGAATTAGATTTGGCCTAGACTTATGTTTGACGTTATTGAGATCGGGGTACTCAGAATGACAGTGGTGATAAAGAAATCATACTTTTGGTCAATTTTTTTACATTTTAAATATATTTTCGCAGTGAAATATCGTGCTAACTAATTTGAGCTTGCCTAGAAGTAATCTACGATATATATACTGTCAATGGGCAGACTATCAGGAATATTCATGTAGTAGTTTCTGAGTAAGAGGGATATGAACATAGCAGTGGTACATAAGAATTTTATTCCCCGGCATATAGGGTGCACTTGCACTCGGCACTCGGCAGTTAAGAGGAGTCTTTCTGGGGGAAAATTGGCAGGAGAATGCGAGTTTCAACATGTGCGCAAGTTCTGTTTCTGTTCGTAATCGGAATCTTGACTTATTTTCTCATCCAACTTTTAATGGAGTATAATTATGATCATGTGAAAAATATGTAGCATGCAACCATAGAGACGGTGAATGCATTAAATAAACTCCGCAATAAAGAATGGATGTCTTCAAGGGACAGCCAATATTTTGATGATGTGGTTTGATGTTTTCCAGAGGGCAGAAACGAATGAAGCAAGCATCTGTCCACTGTTCTTTGTAGGTATAAGACTGACTTATTAACGTGGAATATTCCATAAATTTGTCTCGTCTTAATTTGTTGTTGTTGTCCTTTTACTAAAAGAAATGTTTTGGAGGTATCCTTTGAATTATACTTCTGTTAATCAAATCATTCCGGGCCCTTTCATAATAAAAATCTTACCACAGACACACAGACACAGACACACGCACACGCACGCAAGCACATATGCATACACGCATGCACGCACACACACACATTCACACGCACACACAGTCACATTGTACAATATCAACAGGTTATCAGTATCTTCACAAAAAGCCTCTCTCCACTGCCTGACTCTAACACCCCAATACAAAAGCAAGGTCTCCACACTTTACACAGCTTCTCACTTTCTAAATTCAAAATGATGAACTCTCCCTTGACCATCCAACAAACTCAACTACCCCAAAATCATGTCCTAAAGACTTTAAGCTTTCTTCACTGTACCGTTTCTAAACCATTCACACTTTTTCTGATGATCTACGCAACCTCAGTGGACGGCTAGACTGCAGTGTAAGTGCCAAGACTCCATGATCAGCCAGAGGCAAAACTTTCTTGTGGCAAGAACTCATTAAACTTGCTAGACACAAGGCAGCATGCAGGCAGACTACAAGACAACTTTCAAGGAGTTTGTCAGAGTTTTGGAAAGCTTCGTCATGTCCTCATCAAAAACAGGGAGAGCTAATACAAGCGAAGAGCAATATAGAAAACTTTGAGACAAACGAGTAAGACTTACACAGTCTGAAGCTGCACTCAAGTACAGCTACAGGGTTGTCCCTCGAGACTTTCACGGTAGAAATTACAATCTAACCAAGGTAGCGAATAACCATAGAAAAAACCAAAAACCAAATCAAAAACAAAGGCAAAGGAGAGGAAACACGGAGTGACTGAATCCCAGCAATGAAAAAAATGAGCATATTTATTAGAACCCCCACCCACCCACCCCCGACCCCAACACAAGATATCTCTCACCTCATCTCACCTATCCTCTGGTCACTCAGCCAGTGGGGCACTATTGAAGATTTTGCAACCAGCTTCCTCCACGGTTCTCTGCTTTCCGTAGCAAATCGTTCCACTCAAGGCCAGTCCTCCACTCTCTGATGTTGTCTTCCCGTCGTTTTCTCTGTCTGCCTCTTCTTCGTCTCCCTCCTTGAACTATTCCCTCTATGACAGTCTGGGACAGTTCAGATGTCCGTGTGACGTGCCCGAACCACTTGTAGTTTGCGTCTTTTCACTGAAGTCAGGAACTCTACATACGGTCCGATGGCGTTTTTTTTAAAATTCTTGCCTTCACTTCCTCATTTCATCACTTCATGCCCTTGTGAAGGACAAGATACCACACAGACTTAAAGAACACTTTCAAGGAGTCTGTCTAGAGCTAGACAACTTCATCATTTCTAAATATATATAAAAAAAAAAACCCACAAAAAACCTCTGAGAGGTAATAAAAGCAAACGGTAAAAGAAAAGCTGAAGTTTAAAGAAGCAGAACTTTACACAGTCTGAAGCAGCACTCGAAAGTAACCACAGGGTTGTCCCATACCACTTTCATGGTGGATATTGCTCCTTGAAGAGATCACTTGGGACCACAGAAACAAAAAGAAAAGGCCGAGAATAAGAAAACTAGGGCAAGAAAGAAGTTACTGCGCCTTACGATGAAGACTGAATTGATTCCTGAAACAGCGAGTTTTTGAAGTAAGCGGTCAGATGCTGTAGAGGAAGGGGTGGGGAAGAAACATTGAAGGAGAAGAGATAGTCAATCATTATGTTTCTGTTTGAAGTATACAGTTAGCTTGATATCATGGCGTTTGCTCTGTATTTTTTTTTTCGTTTTTTGAATGCACTTGATGAGTAATTCATTTTTGATCCTCTCTTTCTTTCTTTTATTTCTTTCTTTCTCTTTCTCTTTCTTTCTTTCTTTCTTTCTTTCTTTCTTTCTTTCTTTCTTTCTTTTCTTCTTTCTTTCTCTTCTCTTCCTTTCTTCTTCTTTCTCTTTCTATCTTTCTTTCTCTCTCACTCTCATCCCTAGTCCTTAATCAGGGCAAGGCTGGATGAAAAAAAGTATACGAATATTACTCTGTAACCCTAGGAAAATAAAGATCATTCATTCATTCATTCATTCATTCATTCATTCATTCATTCATTCATTCATTCATTCATTCTTCTCTCTTTCTTCTCTCTCTCTCCTCTACTCTCCTCTCACACACACTCATCTCTTCTCACACCATTCTCTCCATCTCTTCCTCACTCTCTCTCCTCATCTCCTCTCTCATCTCACTCACACTCTCCTCCTCACTCATCTCTCTCTCTCTCTCTCTCTCTCTCTCTCTCTCTCTCTCTCCCTCTCTCGCCCTCTCTCTGTCTAATATCACTAAATGTGAATAGACTTTAAACATTCAACAACAAAACAAACAAAACAACGACAACACAACACACACACACACACACACACACACACACCACACACACACACACACACACACACACACACACACACACACACACACACACACACACACACACACACACACGCACACGCACACACACACACACACACTACTTTTTCCATTTTCAAGATACAGCCTCTTGAACACGAACGAAGAACGACAAACTTTTTTTTTTACTCATCCTAACCTTACACACCATCCTTAAATATTTTCTACCACAAAAACGGATCTCCAGCTTTGAATTCTTCACGATTTCTCGTGCCTGGAATCAAAATGAACCCTCACAAGGAATAATCCGACACAAAATAGCTTAAGGCTACGTCTGTAGTTTGTGTCTCACAAAATCCAAATAACACACGTAAAGATTTTTTTTTTAAAACCACGTCTTTACCAAATACTCGACTTGAGCCTCTACACACAAAACAGTTCCTTAATGACCACGGTATACTTGTACCAGAAGAGTCTTCAACATCGGACACCATCTTCATTATTAGTTCATCAAGATTCTGAAGAGGCAATATGCGGAAAATGAAGAGAGGGAAGGCTGAAAGAGAGTGCGAAGCTCTTGACAACAATAATTTGGAACTTCGAAGTACATATACAGAGTAGAGAAGCTTTAGGTCATCTTTTCATGGGCAGGATATTCTGTTGATGTGATCATGGCTGGTTCTGATGAAAGAAAATGTATGGGATAGAGAAGGGTTCTAGAAGTAACGTTCTCAACTGTCTAGACAAGCTGGAGATAATCTGGCTTTGATTCTGCGTGGAAGCTTGTATAGCAAGGTCTGGTTTAGTCTGGTCTGGCATTGTCTTGTATTGTATTGTATCGCATACTATTATGTTGTATTGTATTGTTTTGCATTGTATTGTAACAGACTGTATT
>CM054137.1:24757772-24787772 GCA_028751875.1 Rapana venosa | reverse complement strand
TACTGTGGGCAAGGTATCTCCACTATAATCAAATTTCTGCCCAGTTTCCAAAACAGCAGCTGCCTCCTCTGCTGTTTTGGAGGTCATCGTCGGACACGACGGACAAATATACATACACACATACATACATGTTGTTGAAGGCCTGGGTCATTGAATGTACGAATGAAAGAATATATAAATGAAATAACAACAACAAACGAACAAATGAATGAATGTTTGAGTGAACGTGTGAGTGAGTGAGTGAGTACATGAATGAATGAAGGAAGGAAGGAAGGAAGGAATAAAGGAATGAATGAATCAGTCAATAAATGGATGGATTGGTGAAAGGAAAATCTCAAAACATGAAGGAACAAAGCAAAAATGAAAGGCTGGTTCGAAAGAGATATATGAATGAACGAAAGAAGGAAGAAAGGAAAGGAGGAAAGATAAGGAGATAAGAGAAAAAAGAAAAAAAAATACACAAGAAAGAAAAAAGAAGGAAAGAAGGAAAGAAAGAAAAAAGAAGAAAAAAAAGAGAGAGAACAAAGAAAGAAAGAACAAAAGAAAAAGAGAAAAGAAAGAGAAGACATACAAGAGGCTTTTAGTACAATAATGAAGGGAAAAGCAAGGAATTAAAACAATATGAAACTAAGAAGAAGAAAAAGAAAAAACGAACAAAAAAAGCACAAAAAAGCAGGACAATAAATAAAGGTGGAGGAAAACGAAAGAAAGGAAGGAAAACTACAAATGCATACAAAAATAAAAGAGACAGCTCTGGAAGCCAGTGCCTCAGACTCTGAGGTCAAAAAGGTCACACAGTTTCCCCCAAAGGGGCCTATCAGTGTCTACAGCCGCCAATCACACACCCAGCATTGCTTTCATTTTCTACTACCCCACCACTATCACCACCTACCATCACCGCCTCTAACCATCACCACCTTTACCACTCACCATCACCACCATCACCACTCACCATCACCACCATCATCGCCACTAACCATCACTACCATCACCACTATCATCACCACCAACATCGCCACTAACCATCACTACCATCACCACTGACTATCACCACCATCACCACTATCATCCTCACTATCATTGGCACTAACCATCACCACCTTTACCACTCACCATCACCACCATCACCACTATCATGACCACCTTCATTGCCACTAACCATCACTACCATCACCACTATCATCTCCACCATCATCGCCACTAACCATCACTACCATCACCACTGACTATCACCACCATCACCACTATCATCCTCACTATCATTGGCACTAACCATCACCACCTTTACCACTCACCATCACCACCATCACCACTATCATGACCACCTTCATTGCCACTAACCATCACTACCATCACCACTATCATCTCCACCATCATCGCCACTAACCATCACTACCATCACCACTGACTATCACCACCATCACCACTATCATCCTCACTATCATTGGCACTAACCATCATGACCATCACCACCAAAAGCATGTGAACATGTAGCCAGCGTTTTCAGAGAGGGTGATGTCTTGACAACACAGTGTAGAGAGGCAGGCCAGATTGTCAGAGATGTCAGAGATGTCTCTGTCTTGACAACACAGTGTAGCGAGGCAGGCCAGATTGTCAGAGATGCCAGAGATGTCTCTGACATGACAACACAGTGTAGAGAGGCAGGCCAGATTGTCAGAGATGCCAGAGATGTCAGAGATGTCTCTGTCTTGACAGCACAGTGTAGAGAGGCAGGCCAGATTGTCAGAGATGTCAGAGATGTCTCTGTCTTGACAGCACAGTGTAGAGAGGCAGGCCAGATTGTCAGAGATGTCTCTGTCTTGACAGCACAGTGTAGAGAGGCAGGCCAGATTGACAGAGATGTAAGACACGTCCCTGTCATGACAGCACAGTAGACAGACAGGCCAGATTGTCAGATATGTCAGAGATGTCCCTGTCATGACAGCATATTATAGAGAGTCAGGCCAGATATTCAAAGATGTCAGAGGTGTCAGAGATGTCCCTGTCTTGATAACACAGCCTAGACAGTCAGGTCAGATTGTCAGAAATGTCCCTGTCATTAGAAACAGTCTTAACAGGCAGGCCAGATTGTCAGATATGTCAGAGATATCCCTGTCATGACAGCACAGTGTAGGGAGTCAAGCCAGATTGTCAGAGATGTCGGAGATGTCCCTGTCATGACAACATATCATAGAGAGTCAAGCCAGATTGTCAGAGATGTCAGAGATGTGCCTGTCATGACAGCATATTATAGAGAGTCAGGCCAGATTGTCAGAGATGTCAGACTGTCAGAGATATCCCTGTCTTGACAACACAGCTTAGACAGTCAGGTCAGATTGTCAGAGATGTCAGACTGTCAGAGATATCCCTGTCTTGACAACACAGCTTAGTCAGGTCAGATTGTCAGAGATACCAGATATGTCAGAGCTGCCCCTGTTGTGACAGCACAGTGTAGAGAGTCATGCCAGATTTCCAGAGATGTCAGATATGTCAGATATGTCAGAGATGACCTTGTCATGACAATACAGTGTAGAGAGTTATGCCACATTGTCAGATATGTCAGATATGTCAGAGATGACCCTGTCTTGACAACACAGTGTAGAGAGTCATGCCAGAGATGTTAGAGATGTCATAGATGTCCGTGTCATGACAGCACAGTTTGGAGATTTATGCCAGATTGTCAGACATGTCAGATATGTCAGAGATGTCCCTGTCATGACAGCACAGCGCAGAGAGTTATGCCAGATTGTCAGAGATGTCAGACATGTCAGATATGTCAGAAATGCCCATGTCATGACAACACAGTGTAGAGAATCATGCCATATTGTCAGATATGTCAGATACGTCAGAGATGACACTGTCATGACAGCACAGCGCAGAGAGTTAAGCCGGATTGTCAGTCATAGCTTGCCGTGTCTTCAGTAATGATGGTGGACATTGCTTTTGAGAGTAGAGTTGAAATGTCTGATGATGTATACAATTATTGATATTCTCAGTCTGCCTTGTCTTTGTCTGTGTCTGGTCGTCTGTTTGGCTCTCTGTTTTCTCTCATTTGTCTGTAATGTCTGTTTGCCTATCTGTCCATTAGTTAATGTGTCCGATTCAGTAATGTCTTAGCCTATGTCTTTCTTTAATTCTGTGTATATATATTCATTTTCTTTAAGTCTCTCTGTTTAGCTGTTTCTTTATTCTTTCCTTCTTTCTTTGTTTCTTTCTTTGTTTGTTTGTTTCTTTCTCTCTCTTTCTTTCTGCATTTCTGTCTTTCTTTCTTCCTTTCTTTTTCTTTCTTTCTTTCTGTCTGTCTGTCTGTCTGTCTGTCTGTCTGTCTTTCTTTCTTTCTTTCTTTCTTTTTTTTTCCTCTCTTTGATCACCCTCTGTCTCCCAAATTACAAAAAGAAACATTCTTATCTGCTCTAACAAAAAATCCAAACGTGATTTTGTTATATGAATCACTTCTCCTTCCCAACATGGGTGCCAACCTCCAAAGATCAAAACCCTCCGGGAAAGGGTCAGGTTTTGCATGACACCCAAAGAGGGGGGCTTTGGGAAAAACTAAAGGTGTCTAAAGGTATGGATCGATTAGAACTGGATAGTAGCCCAGGCCCCACTCTCCCCCCCAACTCTATACACCTTGCTCTACTTTTTGCTCTATTACTGTGTATTACGCTGCTTCAGCTTTTGCGTGCTGCGGTGCTCTGCTGCTCTGCGCTGCTAAAGGGGTGTATCTGCAACTGGCACCTTAGTGATTTCCCTTAGACGTGCCTGTTATTATTTGAATTACTGGGTTTAAAGGGGCTCTCTTTCACCTCCCCGCCGCTTACCAAAACCCAATCTTTCCCAAAAGGTTGTAAGATTTTATTAAAAATAAAACAGAAAAAAAAAAGGTAGTTTGATTTTTTCGAGGTTCGTTTGCTCTTGAATTGAATTCAAAGTGGGATTGGTTAGGGGAAGTAAACTAGGGATTTCTTAGCGTATCTGCATCCCCGGGGTTTTCTTGTTTTTTTAATATGGTCGTTTTTTTTTCCCTTGCTTTTTACTTTTTCTGTGATCTTTTTTTTTCCCCTTTTCTTTGCTCCCCAATAAATTTTCGTTCACGCCCCCCTGCCATGGTTTAGAAAGCAGCGAAAATCTCGGAAACCCCCGTTACATTTTGCACGCTTCTTTTTTTGTGTTTGGTCTTCTCAAAGGGAAAAAACCAAAACAAAACGTTGAGGGAAAAACCTGAGCGAAAACCGTGTTTCCGTCAAACTTAAAGAACAGAACCGAGAAATGGTACACTTTTAAAAAACACACATACTAATTTTAAAAATGGAACAAGTCAAACTCTTCCTAGTACAAGGTCGCAGATTTTTAAAGTATACAGATATACAGACAAACACAGACCCAGAAGATACATTTGGTAGGCAATTGCGGCAAAAACAGAAAATAGCAAAAACAGAAAACGACACAGACAAACACACAACTACAGAGAGAAAAGGGGGACAGAGGAGAGGACAAGAGAGGAGATTTGGGAAACAGAAGAAAAACCAGACAGCGATAGACAAACAGACGAACTGAAAGTAAAAATTTTGCAACAAACATACCACAAAAAAGAAAACAAGCAGCTGACCACCATATGACACAATATTAAAAGCAAAAACGCCTCGAAAAACCGAATTCTCTTTTTACACAAAAAACCCCAATAATTGGAATTAAAGGGCCTTTTCCTTCCTTCCTTTTTTTCATTTCCTTTTTACATTACGGGTTTTTATCACCCACATCACACCACAATTACCCCCACCCAAACCCACCCCCATCCCCAAACCCCGGTGCGCCTTCCCCCCCCATATCGTCTCCCTTGTCGTATGCCGTAGCGCCTGGTTTTCACATTTGGATTAAACCATTGACGGGGGGGGCAACGCAAAGTAAAGGGTGTATGACCGGGGCTTTCCCATCATGGAATTCCACTTTACATTTTTGTCTTTAGTGTGCTTTACTCTTGACAGGGGGCTTTGCTCGCACAGTCCTTTTTGCGCAGTGGGGGGGGTTTGGGCCCCTTTGGGGAACACTCCACGCGGGACGCCCTTATCCCCACTTGGCCGGAGAGTGGGAGCACTAGGGCAAGGCATTCCACTAAAACCCAATTTCTGCCCATTTCCCAAGACAGCACTCCCTTCTGCTGTTTTGGAGGTCTTCCGACACGAGGGGCAAACATACGGTTTTTCGGTATACCTCTGACGTTGCCACTCCCTTACGCCTCACAGCAGCCCCGCTGCCATTTTCTTTATCTTGTCTTTGTTTGTTTTGTTTGTTATTTTTTGGTCTGGCAGTTTCGTTCTGCCGGCGGAAAGCTTTATTTTTTTTTATACGGGTTTAATTTTTTTGATGCGTTTACCTTTTCGAAACAGTGATTTTTTTTTCTTTTCATCGCTAGAGCTCCGATATCCTTCGAAAGCTTTAACCGGGGGCCCGGTGCAACGCAGCAAAAATTTGCGCCAGTTCATCCTTTTCCGCTTTTGTAAGGTGGGCCATTGTGTGGTAGGGGGAACAGGAAATTTTAAAAAACCGCTACACAGGGGTGGATGGTAAAAAAAGCCAAAAGTGCAATTCCATTATCTTTGTAGAGAAAATCTTTTTAAAAAAAAGTCAACCAACCATGAGTTTTGTCGTATGCACATTTTTTTACCGACTATAAAGGCAGTTTCTTTGCTTGGGGAGTTGTCTAAACCGACAAGGTTGCTGTGTTTTTTTGATCTTGTCATCCGTTCCCAAGCAAGCAATGGTTATTCTTCAAAAGGGGGAGCTGGTTTTTAAACTGTGCGAAAGATTTCTGTGTGGGTTTGCTACAGGCCCCTGGGTTAAAATTTAAAGAAACTTAGCCCTGGGGGGCATGACCCTTTTTACTACCCGTCTTCTTTTAGTCGTCTAATTTATATTATATTGTATTGATTGAAATTTTTGTCTAACTCATTGCATTATTCTTTTTGCATTGTTTTAAATTTGCATTCCTTGGTTGCTTTGTTTCATCGCTTGATTGTACTGTTTTATTGCATAAATTGATTGTATTGATCGTTTGTTACCAAAAACACTGCAGTTTTTCCGCTTGAATTTGGGCTTTTTTCCGGGGGCAGAACTCTAACCACAAGATAACACCATTTTTTAAAAAAAAAATTATTCCCCATTGTTTTACTCCTATCAAAATGGTTTGTAAAAATTTTTTCAGAAAAATTTCCGCGTTCGTCGATTTTTTTACATGCGCGAAGCAGGCATGAAGGGGATAGTATCGTTTATCGAAAAGACTAAGGATTCCCTACAAAAATTCCCTCTTAAAGTTAATATTTTTTTTTCTCCAAAATTTCAAATCTTTTGATGCACGATGTTCTACAGAATTTTGGTTGTAAATAAAATGCCAACACAGCACACAAATTGGGGAAAACGTTTCCAACATGTATACGAAAATGTTTTCTGAAATTTTTCCATGAGGTTTTCTTTTGTGTGGTTTGGGTACTATGCTTTTTCCCAGTTTCTGGCAGTAAAAATAAATAGGCATTTCTCCCCTGTCGTCTTCAATTTCCCTACGGAAAATACATGAACTTGCGAGAAAGAAAGAGAACGGGAAAAGAGAGAGACAGGGGGAGCGAGAGGGGGGGAGAGGACGGGACAGACAGACAAAGGAAAAAGGGACAGAAGAGAGACGGGACGCGACAGAAAAACGGGAAGGGCCAGAGAGAGGAGAAAAGGGGAGAGAGGGGAGAGAAAAGGAGAGAGAGGGAGGAGAGAGGGGGAGAGAGAGAAAAGGAGGGGAAAAAAGGAGAGACGACAGACAAAAAGTAAGGAGAGAGAGAGAGAGAGAAAAAGGGGAGAGAAGAGGAGAAAAGGGGGAGGGGAAAAGAGAGAAGAGAGATGGGGTCAAACTTTAAAACATACGACGACAGACAAAAACAACGATCAAATGTTCTGCTTGCATCCCCTTTCCCCCACAAACTGTAGGCTAGCACCCCCAGATGATGGGGGTCGATGAAGACTGAACAGGGACCAAGGGTCAGAAATTAGTTAGTCCACAACGGGCCCCTTGCTTGCTCTCAGAGGGAAGAGGTCACAGTTCCCCCAGCCTCCCAAATCTAGCCGTTTTGTGCTACCCTCCTTTTTTTTTAAAAATTCTTTTAATCAGGATAATAGAAAAGCATTATGTCCTTTTTTTACACCCAGCCCCCTGTGTATGGGGTTTTGTAAATTTTGTCATCTTTTTTTTCAACCGGCAAAAATGGCCTACTCTTGAAAAGGGAAACAGTTTTAAATGTGTGCCAAGATTTTGGTGGTTGGCACCGGGGGCCCTGGGTTTTTATATTTTATCGAAGGATTTTGGGGGGGGGAGTCGCACTGATTTTAAACCCCCAGGGAAATACCCCCCTTGCACGGGATCAAACCGGGGTCGTCAGTTTGCCGGAAATGTTTAACCACAAATTTACCCCGCTCCCGTCCTTACAGATGAAATGATGGTTTTCTCAGTAGCCCCCCCCGCCTGTGCTTAATTCACCCCCCTCCTTGTTTTAAAATGGGGGGGGAGCAATCAGTGGATCGGGGTTAGAGTAAGCCCCTCCCAGAAGCGAAAAGTGGGTCGGAAATGTATTGGGGTTCCAATCCCGTTTGGACCCGAAACTGCCCTCCCCCTCCCCCCCCCCCCCCCCTCCCCCCCCCCATTATACCGATGGCGATTGGGTGAGTCTTTCGGAGAGACGATAAACCGGTCCGGATTACAAAAAATTTTTAACCCCGTAAAAAACCCCGGCAACAAGAGAGCTTCCTGCAAACTTCAAAAAAAAACCCCTCTAAAGGGGAAACAAAATTTAAAACAGTTGCAAAAGGGGAAAAGAAAAAATACTGGTGGCCTGCCTTGTGGAAACGCCTCCCCTCGGGGGGGTAGCCCGAATCTCGCGCGAGAAATCTGCCGTTTAAAAGGGTATAAATAAAAAAAATAAAATAAATAAAAGAAAAATAAAAACCCTGCCCCGTTCTGGTTTTTTGGCTCAAATGCGATATTTTCAAAAACCCTTCCTTCATTTTGGGACAAAAAAATAGTGTGCGGGCGGTGAAATGTTCATTGCCAAAACAAAAAAACCATTGGGTTCTGGTTCGTTTTTCATCCTTCCCTTTTCTTTCATTTGACGAGAGAGAAATTCGAATGCGTGTCAAAGTCTTCCGGTGAGTAGAATAAGCACTCATGTTTTTTTTTAATTGTCCCTGCGTATGCTTTTTGAAAATTTTGTCATCTTTCCCCCACCCACACAATGGCTGCTTTTCCAAAAGCGGAACAGGATTTAACGTGTGTGCAATAGTTCTGGGTGCGTTCGCACAGGGGGCCTGGGTTAAAAAGTCTCCGAAGGACTTTGGGAAGAGTGGCCTTTTGCCGGTAGGAACAATGTCTTTTTTTTAAAAATTTTACTCAGGTGTTTTTTTGACCAAATCCCTAAATGGGTGCGGTACCCAGTGGGGGGTAATTAAAGGGAAAGGTCCATCCCAACTTTTAAACCTTTGGTAAACCCCCGAAGCTTTCTGAGGAACAAAAAAAAAATTGCGAACTTTCTCCGGAAAAGGGTTTTCCGGGGTGCTTAAGAGCATTGCGTGTGTGTGTGTGTGTGTGGGGTGTGTGTGTGTGTGTGTGTGTAGATTAGGGTTATGCGGTGTATGTGTGTATGTGTGGTGTATGTGTGTGTTTTTTTAAATGACTACCGCCCGTTGTTGTCCTTAAAAATTGTCTGATACTGTTTTAAAAAGTTTTCATTTTATGTAGTTTGTAAAATGTAAGATAAGCTTTTTCCCAAAACTTTATTTTCTTCTTTCTAAAAATGTAGGTCCCTTGTCCTCAAAAAATAAATTTGTTATTAGCTGGTTTTTTTTGACATCGGTTTTTTTTCCTTTTAAAAATAATGTGAATTGTTGGTATTGTTTCTTTTGCTCTGCATTTTTTTCTCTCACTAGTATTACTCTGAGGTGTGATGAGTTGGGGATACAAAAACGTTTAGTTTTAATGATATTATGCAAGTTGTCTGTCACCCCGCCTTTCTCGACTGAAACCGCATTGTAACTTTAAAGGGGATATTGGGGGCACATTTTAAATTTTGTCCCTAATCCGCAGTTTAATGCGTATCGATTTGCTCGAGGACCCTATACAAAATTTAGTTATTTGCGTGGACCGTTTTTTCAAAACGACCAACTTTGGGCCTAGAAAAAAATGATAGGAAATAAAGCACATACAGACAGCATTCTTTGTCTTAGTCGATGCAAGTAGGTCAGCATTTTTTTCAAGAACTGTCTACTTTTTCCAAAAATTGGCGGGATCAGGTGCAAAGTTGCAGCATTTGGGTTTTTCTTCACACTACTTTTGTCCATGTCCAGATTGTCTGAGAAAAAAAGTTGTGCCCAAACAACTTTATGTAAAAATTGACAAAAAATATTGTAAAGTTTCAGTTTCCCCAAGAGAAGAGGAGAAGAGAGGAGGAGAGAAGAGAGAGAGAGAGAGAGGGAAAAGGAGAGGAGAGAGGAGAAGGGGAGAGAAGAGGAGAGGAAAAAACATACAGACAGACAGGCAGGGCAGACAGACGCAGAAGAAAACGGGCGGCAGGCAGGCAGATGGAGAACGACGTAGCCGACAACAAAATAAACGGGAGGAGAGAGAGAGAGAAGAAAGGGAGGAGAGAGAGAGAGGAAAAGGAGAGGGGAGAGAGAGAGGAGAGAAAGAAAGAAGAAGAAAAAGAGAGAGAAAGAAAGAAAGAGAGAAAGAAGGGAGAGGGGAGGGGAGAGAGGAGAGGAAAAGGGGAGAGAAAAGGAGAGGGAGAGAGAGAAGAGAGAAAAGGGGAACAGTACAAGGGGGGAGACGAAAGGCAGACAGAAAAAACGATGGGAAAACAACATCAGAGGGGACGGCCCTTGAGTGGAACGTTTGATACGGAAAGCAAGGGGCTGCGGGGGGAGTGGAGGAACTGGTTGAAAATTTATTTACCCCCCTTCACGGAAGGGGTAGGGCGGGGGACGGGGAAGGGGTGTGTGTGTGTGTGTTGGGTTTTGGTTGTGTGGGGCGCGCGCGTGGTGTGTGTGTGCGGCGTAAAGTGTTGAAAAAATTTACACTTCACTTTAAATTTGTTTCCGAATAAATTTATTTATTTTATTTTTATATATTTATTCTTTTATATGAGGATAATTAAAAAGCATTTTGTGCATTTTTACATCCCGTCCCCCTGTGTTGCGGTTTTGTAAATTTTTTTCACCTTCCCCCCCCGGGAGCATTGGCCTCTCTTCCCAAAAACGGGAAAAGGGTTTAAAGTGATGCTGAGTACTGAGGGTTTGAAGCGTTGAAAACTTATCTTTAAAGCGTTCCCCTTTCAGTGGTCGTAGTGTTGGCCTGTGTCCGCTACAAAATGTTTGTTACTTTCTTTTCTTCATTTATTGGCCATTTTTTATACCCAAACAGTCCTAGCTGTGGCATCTTATTTCAGTGTGTTTAAACTGAAATTTTGTTATTTTTTTTATGTATTTATTCACCCCACACAACGGCATTGGAATGTATGGGTTAGTGGCAAAACTGAAACTTGTAAAATGGTATTGAATGAAGGCTGTTTTACTGCTTGCATTGGGGTTTTTTTCTTTTTCGTGTTTTTATGAAAGATTGTTACATCGTGCTTAGGTTTATTTTTGGAGTGTTTGATATGTAGACAATTTTCACATGTTGATTGGGGTTATTCTTGTTTTTGTATTTGGTAGGAACATTTTACATTTTGCATTGGGTTTTTGTTGTTTTGATGTAATATTAAGATTGCCGTGTAACATTGGGCTTTTTTCTTGGGTTTTTATTTCGGCACCCTTCCCTCGTATCCCCTTTACCCCCTAAGTGTGTTCGCGAGTGTGTGTGTGTGTGTGTGTGTGTGTGTGGGTTTTTGTTGGTGCGTACGTGCGTGCGCCGCAGGATTTGAAAAATGTTGTTCATTATGTTTAAAAGGGGAGTTGTTTCGTGTAAATGATTTTAGTGCAAACGCTTTGATTTGTTTGTTTTACAAGAATCCGCTATATAAATCTAATATTAGTTATATTTTAGCGTTTGTAAGTGTTCCTTTGGGGGTTTGTTTTGTTTTTCACCTTACACTGCACTTCTATTGGGTTTTTGAATTCCCCTAGGGAAAGGTTCCCCAATATCCTGACCAGTAAAAAAAGTTGTTTAACCGTATGTATCCAAGACATTTTTTGAACGAAAGGGACTCCTGCGGATTCATGAAAAGCAGAAAAATAAATTCTTAAAAACCAAAAACACAATGAGGCAATTCAAACTAAATTTTTTTTTAAAAACCCGTTTCGTCCAAAAACCCGCTAGCTACGCTCCCCAAAAGTTTCATTCCATCATTTTTTTTTCTTATTTTCACAAATAAAATGTTATACGATGATAAACTAGTCAAAATACAAAAAAAAATTGTTTATTGTCTTTTCACATGATGGATTGGTCCAAAACTTCCAACAATTGTCGCCCCTTGAGTCTTCCCCCAATGTGGTCCAGACGTCTGACTCTTATATTTTTTCAAGAACAGCTTTTGATTTTGACGCGAGAGAGAGAGAGAGAGAGAGGAGAGAGAGAGAAGAGGAACAAGAGGAGGAGAGAGGAGGGAGAGAGAGGAAAAGGGGGGCAGAAGGAAAAGAGAGAGAGAAGGAAGAGGGGGAAAGAAGGGGAGAAAACAGAAATTTTTTTTATTTTTTTTAGAATAACACCCATGGCTTTTTTACATCCGTTTCCCTGTATATGCAAGTTGTCAATTTATATCCGTTCCCACTGGCAAAATGGGCCCCTCTTCCCAAAAGCGGGAAAAGGATTTAACGGATGCTCGTACCTGAGGTTTTTGAACGTTGAAAATTCTCTTAAAGACGTTTCCCTATCAGTGCTCGTAGGTTGGGGCCCGTGGCCGCACAAAAGTTTGTTACTGCTTTTCCCTTTATTTTTGGCCATTTGTTTATCACCCCAAACAGTCCTCGGGCCCTTTAATCGTGTGTCACTATCTGAACTTCGTTTTTTTCATGTATTTTAACCCCACAAACGTGATTGGAATGTATGGTTTAGGGCATAAAATGAAAATTATAAGGATATTTTAATATAAAGCATGTTTTCTGATGCTTGGCTTTTTTGTTTCGTGTTTTATTGTAAAGCATTGTCCATCATTTTGGGTTTATTTTTGTTTTTTTGATTTCACAATTTTTTAATGTATGCTTTTTGCTTATTTTGTTTTTTTATTTGATATTGAAGCATTTTATATTTATGCATTGGGCTTTTTCTTGTTTGTTTTGATATGTGAAGCTTTTTACATTATCATTAAAACTTATTTTTGTTTGGACTAAAAGTAAAGCATTGTCCCCTTATGCATCGGGCTTGTTGTTTGTAGTAAAAATTTAAAGCATTGTCACGTGTATCATTGGGCTTATTCTTTTTTTTGGATTTCAGGGGACCGATTACCTCTTTCCCCTTTTCCCACCTAAGTGTGTTCGTGAGTGTGGTTGGTGGGGTTGTGTGGTGTGTGTGTGTGTTGTGTGTGTGTGTGTATGTGTATGTGTGTGTTTGCGTAGTGCGTGCCGCGTAGTTTTAAAAATTTGTTCATGATTTTAAAGGGGAAATTTCATGCGTGAAAAAGATTTGAGTGCAAGCGCTTTGATTTTTTGTTTTCACAAGATTCAGCCGCTATATAAATCCCAATACCTTTTTATTATATATATTGTTTCTTATTTTTTGTAGTGTTCCTTTTTGGGGTTCTGTTTTTTATCACCATTCACTGCAGCTTCTATTTGGGCCCCTAGATTTTTATCGAATGGGTTCCCCAATCTCTGAACCTAAAGGGTGTTTAACGGTGCGGTTCGGGAAGACGATTTTTGAACGAAGGGACCCCTGGTTATGTTATGGAATGCGAGGCAAATAAGTGCATAACAAATAAATAAAAAATAGAAGCAATTCAAAAGGGAAATTTGTTTATAAAAAAGTTACGTCCGGCATAATACGCTCTTCCAATACTCCTTCTATTCCATCCCCTTTTTTCTTTTTTTTTTACATATAAAATGTTTACAAGATGATAAACGAGATCGACAGTACAAACAAAGTTTTTTTATTGTCTTTACCAAGAGGATTTTGGTACCCAAAACCCCCAAAATTTTTCGCCCCCTTTATGTCCCATCCCTTTAAAGTGGTCCAGATGTCTGCTCTTATAACTAGCACAAAACAGCTTAGATTTAGAAAAGGAGGAGAGAGAGAAACAGGGGAAGAGGACGATGAGAGAGAAGAGAGAAGAGAAGGAGAAGAGAGACAGAGAGGGAAAAGAGGAACAGAAGAGGGGGGGGAGACAGAGAGAGAGAGCAGAGCAATTTAAAAAAAAAAAATTTTATTTCGAGGATAAAGAAAAATGCATTTTGTGATTTTTTTACATACAGTTTTCCGTGTGATGCGGTTTTTTAAAATTTTGTCATCCGTTCCCCCCGGGAACAATGGCCTACCTTTCAAAACGGAAAAGGATTAAATGAGCTGCAGTAGCACGAGGAGAAACGTTGAAGATTCATCTTAAAGACGTTTCCCTATAGTGGTCGTAGGTTTGGGCCCGTGTGCGACAAAATGTTTGCTACTTACTTCTTTCAGTTTATTGGCCCTTTTTTTTACACCCAACAGTCCCAGCGGGATCTTTTTCAGGGGTCACTACTGAATCTTCGTTTTTTTTTCATGATTTAACACCCCACACAACGGGCTTGGAATGTAGGGTTTTTCAAACTGAAATTTAAAATGGTACTTTTACATGTAAGGCATGTTTTAATGCAGCATTGGGCTTATTCCCTTTTTTCTGTTTTATATGTAAAGCATTGCACAGCGTCTTTGGGTTTTTCTTGGATGTATTTTATATGTACACAATTTTCACATTTATACATTGGGGGTTTTTCTTTTTGTGTATTTCAACCATCAAAACCGCATCCTTTGCTGTTTATTTGTATTTTCCTTTTTGGGGTTTTGTTTAGTTTTTCACCATTACATCGTTCTTTGACTTCAGGGAAGATAGGAAAAGGTCACAACTGAACCATACGAAAGAGTTGTTTTAACAGTGATGCTACTGCAAGATTATTTTTGGCCAAAAGGGAGCCCTGCGAGACTTCATGAAAATAGGCAGAATAATGTCAAAAAACTAATACCAATAAAAGCAAACAAAATGAAGTTTGTTTTATAAACAAAGTTAAGTCCAAGCCAATTTTCGATCTTCCCCTTTCCTTTTATTTCCCTTTTCTTTTCATTTTTTTTACATAAACTATTATAAGGATGATAAATAATCAAAGCACAAACAAAAGTCTTTTATTGTCTTTGCCAAAGATGGTTTTTGTCCAAACCCTCCGAAATTTGGCGCCTCCCATAGTGTGGGCCAGACGTTGGAATCTTTAAACTATCACAGAACAGCTTAATTTAGACGCGGGAGAGAGAGAAGAGAGGAGAGAGGAGAGAAAGGGGGGAGAGAGGGAAGCAGACAGAGAGGCAGAGGGGACAGAGAGAAGGGAGAAGAAGAAGAAGAGGAAGAAGGGGGAGAGACAGGGGGAGAGACGGGAAAAGGAAGGGGAAGAGAGAGAGAGAGAGAGAAAGAAGAGAGAGAGAGAAGGGGAGAAGAAGCGGGGAAAAGGGGGAAGAGAAGGGAAAAGAGCAAAAAACAGGAGGAGACAGATATTTTTTAAAACTTTATCTTTTATTTCGATGATAAGGGGAATAAGCACATTTTTACAACAGTACGGTTTTTTGCTTTTTTTAATTTTGTTACGTTCCCCCACGCACACATGGACTCTTAAAAAAAAGCGGACAGGATTAAGGTGCGCAATGTTTCGTTGCTCCCTCGGGGAAATTTGGTTTTAGTTCATCCAAAAGGGGGAAACAGACAGGACAGCGAGATGGACAGAGCAGAGAAAGCAGACAAGACAATATATAAAATGAAAGGGGCAAACGCAGAGATCGTTTAGACTTTTTTTCTGGAGCTAACATAAGTGACACCCCCTCCTCCTTCGGATGGACTTAAACCGAGGTCTCGTGGGAACGCAGCAAACTTCCCCCCAAGTAAAAACCCCTTCCCCTGTTCGGGAAAGTAGCTATTTTTTGCCGGTGGGAGGGAGGGCAAATTTTTTTTTAAAATGTAACCACGGGATAAATGTATAAAAGGCACACGATCTTTTCCCGTATCTTCGTAGTAAAAAAAAAATAAAAATAGAAAGACAGAATCAAAGGGGGGAAAAATGTATAGGCAAAGAGACCAAGGACACAGAGAACAAGAATCGACTTTAATAAAAAAAAAAAAAACAAAAGTGATAAGAGAAAAAGATTTCCATCATTTCTATATTACCAAATTGCTAAGGTCAAATCTGGGGGGCGAGGGCGGAAATAGTTGAAAAACGCAAGTAGAAAAGTGGTCAAAGCAGGGGGCTTTGGGGCCCCACCGACACGGGGATGGGGACAGGTGGGCTGGTCTGCCCCCGATTTCAGAAAAACCACAGTGGGGCAATTACAAGGCAAATTTGGACTAGGGGAAATACCCCAAAACAACCCTACACCCCCCAAACACATACCGCAATGAAGCAACACATCCCCCCCGCGACTTTTATTTATTTATTAATTTTTTTATTTTTCTTTTTATCGAGGTAATGGAAAAGCATCATGTGCTTTTTTTACTCCGTCCCGTTGTATGCGTTTTGTAAAAGTTGTCATGTGCTTCCCAGGGTGTATTTTGCGTTTTGGGGTTTTGTGCACGGCGCGCGGTGGTGAGATGTTGGGGGTGTGAAGAGAGAGATGACAGAAAAAAATCAAGGCATAACTGAGTTTTTCTTTTAGCTTTTTTTTTTATAAAACCGTTCTTTTTTGATGATTAACATGGGGTTTTAACTGTAAAAAAAAAAGTTGTTTTCTCTTTTAAAAAAGGTGGTGGTCATTACCAAATTCCCCCGACAATTTGCCTACCATAATCCTACTTGCCGCCCCGCGGTGACTCTCAAAATATCACATATATCTTTTTTTCCACGCAAACACACACACATAATATATATTATTTATAATATAAATAAATTATTTTTATTAATTATTATATTTTTATATAAGAAGAGAGAGAGAGGAGAGAGAGAGGAGAGAGAGACAGACAGACAGAAGACAACGACAGACGAGAAGACAGAGAACCGAATAGACAAAGACGGATAGACAGTACACAAAAGGGAGGAGGGGAAAAGGGGGAGGGGAGAGGGGAAAGAGAGAGAGAGAGAGGAAGAGAGAGATTAAAAGAGAGAGGGAGAGAGAGGAGAGAGAGGGAAGAAGAGAGAGGGAGATAGAGAGATAAAAAAGCATAAAAAAAAGGGAGCATGGTGTACAGGGACGCCGCAAAAACCCCAATGCACCCATAACAACATGCCACGCTCATCACACCTAACACACAACATAAAAAACCCTAAGTAACACACACTATTCACGCACACACAACATAGCACCACAACACATCCCCCAACTACAAACACAATGGTTATATATAAATATTATTATTATATATATTATTTTATAATTTATATAACCCACCCACCCACCACTACTCCCCACACACACCACCAGCATACATACAAACCCCCCCCACCTAACTAACACAAAAACACAAAAATACACACAGGACACCCCACGCTTCACAACTTTTATATATAAAATATAATATAATATTATTATATATATATATATTTAATATTAAAAATATTAATTATATAATATAAGTATATTATATGTGTATATAATAATAATAATAATAAATAAAAATAATAAAAATAAAAATAAATTGGAAATTTTATGGCCCGAAACTTTAAAAAAAAAAACGAAACGCTGCACTCATTCATTTACAGGGTGCAAAATCTCCCTTTAAAAATAAGAAACAGATTCAAACCATGCGCGCCAGTATGCACGCATGCACGCACACAACGGCGCCCACACACCAAACACACACCACACACCACACACCACACACACACAAACCACACACCACACACACTCGGAACAACCTTTGAAAGGGAAAGATGCTGTTGAAAATTAGGGAAATATATTTGGGGGGGAAATCCAGTTAGAAAAAGTGTGTTTTGAGGCTGGATTTGAAGGGATCAAGGAACTTTTGGCGAAGTGAAAGGGAGGTCATTCCAGGGGGTGGGCCCGAAAAAGAAAAAGAGCGACGGCCAACAGTGGTTTGTTGAATTGGTTTTTCGAAAGCACAAGTACTGCGGGGAACGAAGGGGAAAGGGATGGGGTTTACAGGGGAAGACAGTTTCGGATAAAGGGGGAGATTTGTGGAGAAATTTGAAACAGGGGATTGATTTTTTACTCCCGGCTTTTTTGGGGACAGGCAGCCAGTGAAGGTCGCAGAAGAGGGTGATGTGTTCAGATTTTTTTCTTTTTTAGGGCCCTCGGCTGCAGAGTTTTGTAGCTTGAAGAGAGTGGGTTGATGTGGAAGGCCAGCCAAAAAAGAATTACAGTATCAAAAGTGAAAAAATGAAGATGTGACAAATTGGAAGTTGCATAGTGGACAATTTTTTGCGAATCGCGCTTTTGCGCCGAAGAATTCAAACTCTCTTTTGTTTTTTATGGAACAAAACACCCAAATACCCAATTGGGTTTAAAAAACTACATTCCAATTTTAGAAGTTTTTCGTAAAAATTTTTGGGCCCTAGCACTTCTTTTTTCGGATTAAGTTTAAATTTTCTGGGGAAATTTTTTTTGGGAAAGTTTGAAGGATAAAATATTTTCAGAGGGAACAGTTTCCAACAGATTGCCTTAGGAGTAATTTTGGCTAGAAAAAGTTGTTTTATGATGGGTTTTTTAATATTTTTAAGGGGAAGGGAGTTTAGGGAATAAAGAGAAAGGGCCAAAAGACCCTGCGGACCCCATTATTTTTACAGGGTTTTTATTATTTTTGTTTAAATAAGGAAAAGGGGTTTTGGGGATTAAAAAAACCAGAGGGTGTTTTGTTAAAACCAAACGTATTTTGGAGGCGAGAAAGAAGAAGAGGGGACATGGACAAAGGCTGCGAAAGTCAAGAAGAGTGAGGAGGGAGATTTTTCCCCATCGGGAAGAAGTAGAAGTTATCAAAGTTGGGTATGGGTTTCGGTGCTGTGGTTGGGGCGATGGGGGATTGAAAAGTGGGAAGGAGAATTGTAAAGAAGGGGAGTTGAGCTGTTTGAGAAAGACTTTGTTTACTTTAGAGACAACGGGGAATTTTAGACAGGCTAATTTTTCAGAATGTTGGGATCGAGGGCGTGCTTTTTCATAGAGGGGGCTATTGCTGTTTTAAGAGCTATGGAAAAATTTCCTGACACAAAAATGAGTTTACTATTTTTTTGATAATAGGGACAAGTTTGGAAGGCTTTTGGAAAACAGGGCAGGTATGGGGCAAGAGCATGTTTTTTTAGTCATTTCCTTCAGAATTGTCATGATTTTTTTCATTTTGGGGGAAGGGAAAAAAGAGGGGTGCCCGTGAACTGGGGTCAGGAGGGCAGGCGGAAATTTAGTCGATCCTCTGGATCGTATGTTTCGAACTTTGTCTGAAAAGAAGGCAGAAAATATAGATGGAAGTTCAGACAGGCTGTGGGTGTTAGGCAGAGGAGTTGTTTTTGCAGATCCAAGGAGATTTGAGGTGAGGGAAAAAAGAGATTTTATGGATGTAGCACAGAGAACTTGGGAAGAGTAGTAGTCTGTCTTTGCTGAATGGATTAAGAGTTTGACTTTGTTTATTCGTTTTCGGAAAAGCTGTTTGTTGATTTCGGTTTTTGACTTCCGCCACTGCCGTTCTAGTTGCCGGCGTTTGCGCTTCGCTATCAAGATGTCTTGGGTATACCATGGTGCACAGGGTCTGTCAGGGAGGAGATGATCAGTAGGAGGTGCATGCTCATCAAGCAGTTGGCGGAGAATAGTGTTATAGTGATCAGAGAGGTCAGTGTGGTCAGAGGTTTGTGAAAAACGTTCGGAAGCTTTGAAGAGAAGGTATGAATGTCTAAGGCCTTAAGATTGCGACGAGTAACATATTTCTTCTTTCTGACAGGTTTTGTGATGTTAAGATGGAAAAGAATGGCGGAATGACCAGAATGCAGTTCGTCGGTGACAGAAACAGATGTGACAAGATTAAATGAAGCATTATTAATCAGCCAGTCCAGAATATGACCAGATCTGTGCGTTGCTTCGTTTACCAGTTGAGAGAGAGAATGGTTGGACAGAGAAAGAGAAAGACGTTTGACATCTGGAGAAGACTGGTTGTTGAAATGGAAGTTGAAGTCACCAAGAATTATATATAATATATATATATATATATATATATATTAATATATATTATATTAATATATATATATATACATACTCACCCACCTACCTACACACATACCACACCCACACACACGCATACATGCATACACACACAATCATATATATATACCCACCCACCCACCTACCTACACACACATACACCCCCCCACCCCGCAACCCACACACACAGGCCACACCCACACCCACACACGCACACACGTATACATACACCACACAATATTATATATATACCCACCCACCTACCTACACACACATACACCCCCCCCCACACACACACACACACACGTACACACGTACACACACACACACACACACACACACACACACACACACACACACACACACACACACACACACACACACACACACACACGCGTACACGTATACACACACAGAGAGAGCTTTGTCACCTCCTGAGCCCTTCTCATTAACCCCTGGCAATAGATCACCCTAGACAACGTACAAGGGCTTCCTACAAATGAGAACGGAAGAAGGTGATGATTGTGGTACTTGTAGAAGCGCTACTGGTGACATGAACGGTAATGAACGGACACTTCAAGATTCGGAGGGGGGTGAGAGGTGTCCAAAGAATGGTGTTCTTAACTGTGCTTGTTGAAAGCGCGGGCAAAAAATGCACCCACTTACCCACACCCACTCTCAAACACATAAAAGGTAAAGGTAAAGGAGTCCCATAACCTTTAAGGTCGTAGGGGAGCGAGGCGTCAAAGACCTCACTTCTCTAGGGCCAGCATATTGAGGGCGGCGCCCATCTCCTCTCCCTCGCTGCTTTACCTTCCCTGACCCTAAAGAGGGCAGGTACCCATTTACAGCTGGGTGAACTGGGGGAACTGTACTGAAGCCAAGGCGCGCAAACGGTCACCCATCCAAGTCCGGTAACCACGCTCGACGCTGCTTAACTTGGCTGGGGGAAAGCGAGTGCTCCGACCACTGAGCTATCCCGTCCCCTCAAACACATACACACACAAAAAACACACACAGAGGACAAAACTGACAAAACTGCATACACACGGGGGGGTGTGGGGGGGGGTGGTAGGGGCTGGATGTAAAAAGCTCAGGAGTAAAATTCAATTTGTCCTCGAAATGAAAGAATAAAGGAATAAAACACACACACACACGTGCACACACATTTACACACACACACACACACACACACACACACACACACACACACACACACACACACACACACACACACACAACACACACACACACACACACACACACACACACACACACACACACACACACACACACACACACAGATTTTCCGGCTAATATCACAATTTGTGAAGAGACTAAAACGAATCAAACAACAACAAAAAACCAACTTGTCCTCCCAACAATACCCACCACATCCCCCCCACCCCCAACACATTCTGAACAACACAAAAAAGAATTCCTGTGACAGTACGTTAGATAGATTAGGTAGCCCGGAAGAATGAACATTCACGACACTAATCTACACCTTCCCTCACCCTTACTCTCAACTCCCCAACACAATTTTGTCCCCTCCTGATCCTCCTCTCACAAGTCCCTGGACACAAATCGCCATAGAGAAAGCTTAGAGAGAACGTTTCCTAGCCTTGAGAGTGGAAGAAGGTGGTGATTGTGACACTTGTGGAAACGTTTGCTGGTGATAGAAGTGACAAAAAATAGACACCTTGGGGAGGGGGGGCTGAGGTCTCCAAGGAAAGTTTTCTGAACTGTAGGTGCATGCAAGTGCATGCACGTGTGCATACAAATATAGTTAGTTGGGCATGTACAAGCGTGCACAGACATAGATTCACAGACATAAACATAATTATAGAGACTTTTTTTATATTTCGTATTGATACACACATATATTTATCTATGTGCACTTACATGCACATACACACAACACATACACAGACACATTATATCGAATTGAATACTTACATACACACACAGACACACACAGACACAGATATCAAATTGAATACATACATACATACTCACTCAGACATACATACATACACACACACACACACACACAACACATACACAGACACATATATCGAATTGAATACATACATACACACACACAGACACAGATATCAAATTGAATACATACATACATACTCACACAGGCATACATACACACACACAGACACACACACACACACACACACACGCACACACACACACACGCACACACATACACACACACACACACATCATATATATATATATATATATATATATATATATATATATATATATATATATATATATATATTATGTATATATATATATATATATATATATAAATAAATACTCAGGTGGACGTCCACACACTCACGTGCACACACACAAAACACACACACACACACACACACACACACACCACACACACACACACACACACACACACACACACACACACACACACAAACACAAACACAAGAAGAATGGATGATAAAGTAGGTGAAGTAATTTGTTTGTCCTGACGTTTTATGATTTTACTTTTTGTAATTCGTAAAACACTCTTTATTTAAGTGTGTGTGCGTGTACGCGTGCGCGCACGCGCGCAGGTGTGTATGAGTATGTGTGTGCGTGTGTATGTATATGTGTGTAATTTGTATTTTCCAATGTACTATCTTATCGATTTTCCTCTTTTTACTGGTTTAATTTATTGGTAAAGGTTGCAATAATGTAGTATTTCAGTATAATCATTAAGAAATATGTTCTTAGATAGATGGCTTGATGAAAAAAAAGCAAATGCATTGCTTATTCAATGTACCATCTGGAAATACAAATTTGACTTGACTTGACACACACACGTGATGAATTACGCGACCTTGGGAGCGAAAGTTGATGACACCTCCTACACCTCTTCCCCCACACCCCCCACCCCCTCCCCCACCGTCTCCCCTACAATTCTGTGTTCATCTCCAAAATTTTTTCCCATTTACTCACTTTAGTCACACACCACATGGCAGAACTCGGGGTACATTTACCATTGGTGGGGGGAAGGGGGGGGGCGTATGGAAGGACGGTGATGATGGTGACAGTGGTAAGGGTGATGGGAGGGAAGGTGGCCTGCATAGCAATGAATGACCACTTGAGGGTTCACGGATAGGTCATGGCCTCCAAAGATGTCTTCCACGAGCTCAGGGCCGCAGAACATTATCGGGAAACCTCATAAATCACCTATAGAACAAGAAGATAAACTGTCTCGTAGTGTTTTAACGATCGTCGGAGGTTTGTCCAACAGTAACCCCAAATCCCTAATGATCATTTTATTTCCATTTTTCTTTATTTGAGGATATTGGAATAAGTACTATCCCGCTTTTTTCATCCAGCCCCCGTGTGTTTGCGTTTGTAAATTTTGTCATCCGTTCCCAACCGCCCCAAAGGCTATTTCCAAAAAGCAGGATGGTTTTTACGTGTGCGCAGTGTTCTGCGTGCGTTCGCAACGGGCCCTCGATTTATAGTCTCATCCGGGACTTTTTGGAGTGGAGTCGGCACTGATGTTAACTCCAGGGGATGGTGATGAGAGATTATGTGTTTTTACTTCATGGTGGTTGACAATCCTCGTTTACAGGTTAAATGTTTGGCTTTTGATTTGTACGCACGGGATGGTAATGGTGAGCACTCGCTTTCCTCCAGCCAATGTCCAAGCGTATCGAACGTGGTTACCTATTGGGTGGGTACCATTTGGGTGCCTTGGGCTCACTTCAGTCACCCAGCGTAAAGGGTACCTCCTCTTTAGGGTCAAGGAAGGTAAAGCAGCGAGGGAGAGGAGATGGGCGCCGCCCTCAATATGCTGGGTTCTAGAGAAGTTGAGGTCTCCTACGCCTCGCTCCCCTACGACCACGTAGGTTATGGGACACCTTTACCCTTTTTGTACTGTATACCAGTCTCAGCCACGGCAAATTTCTCTGTTTGAAATGTAAGCTGTGTTTCCTGAATAGACCCAGTTGCCATACGAACAGTACCTTTTATTATTGTATTTCTTGCCAGTGTATCTATTTATTTCCCTTTGAGGTGTCGGTGATGTGTGGAATATTCCACTCAAACTTCAGCACGTTTTTAAGCTTCAGATAATGTGGGATTGTCTCCTCTCCTCCTCCCCTCAAAATGCAAAAGTTGGTAGATGGTGTGTTAAAGATGTAGGAACAGATCGGTAGCAAGACTTAAAGACTCGAGTGAAGATTTTGACATGTCTGATGAATTTAGGGTGGATTTTTTGTTTTACAATAACTCGTGGTCAAATGAAAGTACAGACCTGTCATTGACTTATTTTCCTCGCGAATATAAAGTATGGGGACGGGATAGCTCAGTGGTCAGAGCATTCGCTTTTCCCCCAGCCAAGTTAAGCAGCGTCGAGCGTGGTTACCAGGTGGATGGATGCCTGTTTGCGTGCCTTGGCTTCACTACAGTCCCCCAGTTCACCCAGCTGTAAATGGGTACCTGCCTCTTTAGGGTCAGGGAAGGTAAAGCAGCGATGGAGAGCAGATGGGCGCCGCCCTCAATATGCTCGCCCCTGGGAAAGCTGAGGTCTCTGAAGCCTCGCTCCCCTACGACCTTGTAGGTTATGGGAGACCTTTACCTTTATATAATGCATACCAAAGGATCAAACATGCAGGTTAGGGATCCCTCAGTTTGGTTCACTGCTAGATAGCTTATAAAATAACAGAATATTCCCAGCATGTACCGTGTTTATCTTTTTTCTTATTGCCAATAATGTAGGTCGTGTATCATGTTTGTTGATATAGAAATTATGCGGTAACGCGTTTTAAAGCAATCTCAAGTCATTTTTTTAAAACCAAGTTTGTGAAGTTAAACGTCTTAATTAATACTACCAGCATCAACGAATTTATGCAACAACACAGATGCTCCAACGCAATGATGTTGTATATATGCAGCAATGTATATTAATCTAGAATACGCATACATTTAATAAGCCATGAAACATGGAAGAAGTGAGATGTAGTCGTCACAAAGATGTGTAGATCGTCACGTGGGATCTACCCTGTAAAACCAAATAAAGACGCGTGAGATGTAATGTAGTGTAGTGTAGTGTAGTGTTGTATAGTGTTGTGTAGTGTAGTGTAGTGTAGTATAGTGTAGTGTAGTGCAGTGCAGTGTAGTGTAGTGTAGTGCAGTGCAGTGTAGTGTAGTGTAGTGTAGTGCAGTGTAGTGTGTGTAGTGTTTGTGTAGTGCGTGTAGTGTAGGTTTTAGTTTGTGTGTAGTCCAATGTAGTGCAGTGGGTGTATAGTGTAGTGTAGTTGCGGTGCTGTGTAGTGTAGGTAGTGTAGTGTAGTGTAGTGTAGTGCAGTGCTGTGTAGTGTGTGTAGTGTAGTGTAGTGTTGTGTAGTTTAGTGTTGTGTAGTGCAGGTGTAGTGTAGTGTAGTGTAGTGTAGTGCTGTGCTGTGCAGTGCAGTGCAGTGCAGTGTGTGTAGTGTAGTGTAATGTAGTGTAGTGTAGTGTAGTGTTGTGTTGTTTTAGTGCAGTGTTATGTAGTGTAGTGTAGTGTAGTGTAATGTTGTGAAGTGTAGTGCAGTGCAGTGTAGTGTAGTGTAGTGCAGTGCAGTGCAGTGCAGTGCGTGTGGGTGTAGGTAGTGTAGTGTAATGTAGTGAGTGTAGTGTTGTTAGTGCGTGTTATGTAGTGTAGTGTAGTGCAGTGTAGTGCGTGCAGTATAGTGCAGTTTTAGTATAGTGTAGTGTAGGGCACGTCCCACGAACACCTAGTCTGGCCAAGACTGCCTGCAGGGAAGGGTTTACACAGAGGGGACGAAGAGACAGACGGTAGTAAAGATGGGAAGACACATCAGAGAGGGGAAATGGCCTTTTTTTATTTATTTATTTATTTATTCTTTTATATCGAGGATAATGGAATAACACTTATTTTCCTTTTTACATCCAGTCCCCGTGTGTATGCGGTTTTGTAAATTTTGTCATCCCTTCCCACCGGCACACAATGGCCTACTCTTACGAAAAGCGGAACGGGATTTAACGTGTGCGCAAGATGTTCTGCGCGCGTTCGCACACGGGGCCTCGGTTTATAGTCTCGTCCGAAAGTGGAATGAGTTACTTCGGAAAGCTGAGAACCGCGAGGAGAGGAGGAATCTGGGTGCAAAATCTTGAGTGGTCCCCAAACGTTCTACTATACTATTATCTACTTAATATCCTTTTATTTCGAGTATATTGGAATAAGCACCTATGTGCTTTTTTTTAAAAAACTTCCAGTCCCTGTGTGTTCGTAGTTTTGTAAAAAAAAATCTGTCATCCGTTCCCATCGGCACACAACTACGGGATAGTGAGATGAGGAGGCACAACATGAGTTTAAAAAACATGCGTATACTCAAGCTCATTCTGTGTAACAGAGCAGACCGATTTTATCTCTTCACTCTTGTTCATCACTCTCAGTGCTCCAGTGACACCGAGTGTCTGGCTTTCTCCCTGTAAATCGGAGAATAATCAGGTTTTGCTGCAGAGAGGAGAATACCCAAGAGAGAAGCAGACTGCTGGTTGTCATGGGCCTTTTTGTCTCGATATCACTGCTCGATTACATTTTGATGGACAGCGAATCTGGTTTTTTTCTTCTGGATTTTCCATTTAGATGATGGAGAGATTTTTCTGTCCTAACACAATACAATATAGCCTTCAGAAGTCTGGTGGCAATGGAACTGTTGTTAGCACTAGCAGACAAGCAGGCGGGCAGACAGACAGGGAGACAGACAGAGAGAATGAATGATAGATAGATAGAGACAAAAAGACAAATAGATGGACGGATGGTTGGGAATACAGACGAACATACGGGCACACACAAAAATAGACAGACATGCGCACAGACAGATAGGCCATACAGATAGACAAAACAAAGAGGCACACAGACAGAAAGGCCAGACAGACAAACAGAGAGTCGCACAAACAGACAGAAAGGACAGAGACAGACGAACAGAGAGGCACACAAAAAGACAGAAAGGCCAGACAGACAGACAGAGGCACACAAACAGACAGAAAGGCCAACAGATAGACAAACAGTGAGGCACACAAACAGAAAGAAAGGCCAGACAGATAGACAGACAAACAGAGAGGCACACAAAAAGACAGAAAGGCCAGAAAGACAGAGGCACACAAACAGACAGAAAGGCCAGACATACAGACAAACAGAGAGGCACAAAAACAGACAGAAAGGTCAGACAGACAGACAAACAGAGAGGCACACAGACAGACAGAAAGGCCAGACGAACAGACAAACACAGAGGCACACAGAACAGACAAAAAGGGCAAGGCAGATAGACAAACACAGAGGCACACAGACAGACAGAAAGGCCAGACGAACAGACAAACACAGAGGCACACAGGCAGACAGAAAGGCAAGGCAGATAGACAAACACAGAGGCACACAGACAGGCAGAAAGGCAAGCAGGCAGGCAAAAAAAAAAGCAAGCAAACAAAAACCACAGTTCTTACATTAAGCAATCATTTTGTTTTCATTCTACAACAAGCCTTATGTTTCCGTGGCAACAGCGTTATACTGGAAGTCTTAGACAGATAATGATATTAGTACGTAAGATTCAAAAAGTGGTTGAGGAATTCTAGGAGGAAAGTTTAGCTTCCTCTGAAGTCGGACTACTAGTGTTTTATCTGTAACGTGAATTTTCAACATTGCTGGATAGGTTACATATTCTGCTCAATCTATTCATAAGACTATGGTAATTATTAGACTATGTTAGTGTGATTTTCTGCGTTACTGCAATAATTCACTGCATAGCATCTAAAGTTTCACTGGTAAGGTTTTAAAAAAAAAAAATCGGTATATATTATAGGCTGGTCAATTTATGCTAGAATCCTTCTCCCGCGACATCGAACGCTCAGACAGATATTACTGTCTGTCATATGAGCAAAAATGTGTTGCGCTGCTGTTAAGCGCCTACCAAATCAGGCCTAGCGCATTCGACTTCGGGATGGGAGAGAGCTGTTATCTTTCAAGTCTTAAGTTATGATCGATTTTAGCTTGGCGGTCGTTGATAATTCCTCGGCTAGAGCTCCCAGGTTTACCAACGAAGGGATGTTTGTGTACTCAGCCATTTTTTCTCGCCAACTAGTAAGGGGACTTTGTTCCGACTTTGGGAATGTTGGTGATGTGAATGTGGCAGTTCCCAGCCCCAATCGTCTCCCTGTATGTGAAACAATGCAGGCCACAAACACTCAGTTGAAGAAGTTGCAGATCTCTATACTGTTTCCTTCTTCTTTCACTGAGCCATGGAAAGATTAACAAGAGAGGGGAAATTGGTGTTACTAAGGAAGAGGCTTTACAGTAGAATGCAGTTCACTTCAGAAATAATCGACCGAAGCATAATGTATGTGATGGCATAACATAAAAAACATGCTAAAACTGAATTGAACCATTTCATTGCGTATTGGATATGAGATGTTAACATTCGTACGAGGTTACAGTTTTGATGTGTTTTTTGTAGTCGGTGAGGCTATAAACACCATGATTTGATTGGATTGGTTTTAGATTGCTGTTGATGGACGTTTCTCAGCTGACACATCCTAGGTTTTGCTCAGAATATTCGCTCTGTCTCACTAATCACAAACAAGAGAATGTCCCCCCCCCCAGACTGTAAGCACACACTGGATGAGAAGTTTGCGTACATGCCTGGGTTCAGGTGTCTTTGCATGACAACCTACTACACTCTGACTTTAGAACCTTTTTTTGGAACTCATTGGAGTCGCAGTAAACTTTTATGGAGACTACAGATTGTTATGCTAAAACCTAGCCATAGATGAAGATAATAATATCAACTTAACATTTCAAAGCGTACCAACATTAATGATTAATGTAGTCCATGGCAATTTTCTGACATCAAGAACTGACAGACTTTTTCAGCCTGGGTCAGTACTAGTTCAAATAGAACCGACATTTTGAAACGAAATTTCTGATGGTCACATTGTTTTTTTCAGTTTTATACTGGGAGTCTGACATTTTTCCCCATAGAGATTAAAAGGAAGAGTAATCAAGTTTGGTAAAAGAAAAGTAGGAATTTACGAGGACATCGTATGCCTACATGTAATGTTTGTTCCTGCCTTAGGTCTCACCGCTAGATTGAGTTTTGTCGGCTAATGAATCTGCCACAATAGTTCACTAGATCGAAAGATTGTTGGCCATAGTTCAGAAAGAAAAAAATAATAACCGGAGCATCTATAAATCTTGTAGTGGATAGAGTATATGTGTCTGCGCTACGGGTTTGTCCAATCTTTGTTAGAAATACTGTCTTCGTTGAGTAAGGCATCAAAGTTTGTCTGTCTAATGGCTGGGAAGGCTTTGTTTATGAGTTAATAGCTTGGCGACACAGGGTGGAGTAAAGACAGAGGGTATCTTGAAATCTTAAGTCGTTTTACGTGCACACTTACAAGCACATTACTGCCTCTGCTGTACATAAGTACAGAGAAAATCGGTTGTTAATGTGAGCGATTGAAAATCTGTACCTATCTTTTTTCTTTACTTATTCATTTATTCGTTCATATGTCTATTTCTTTCTTTCTTTTCTTTTCTTTTCTTTCTTTCTTTTTTTCTTTACTTTTCTTTCTTTCTTTCTGTACTTTTCTTTCTTTCTCTCCTTATATATATATATATATATATATATATATATATATATATATATATATATATATATATATATATATATATATATATATGTATATATATATATATATATATCTAGATCTATCTATCTCTCTCTCTCTCTCTCTCTCTATATATATATATATATAATATAATTATTTATTTTAGCTATTTCCAAATGATTCTGTTATTAGTTTCAGGATTCAACGGGGATTTAACAGGCATGAACATTATCGAGTATGCTTTCAAGTTTCCAGAGGTGTGCATCACATTTAGTGCACACAAAAAAACCAGGGCAAAGTCCCTGGTAAAATTCCACAGAAAAAGAAAGTGTCATAAGGAAACAAAATTAATACACACGCCAAAATGTTTTTTTTTTCTAGAATAAATGGTGTTACTCTTGCAGCGACGAGCCCATTTTGGTAGAGCAAATGGAATTTAACGCACAGAATTTTGCCGTGACTAAAAGTTGCATACAAACAATACAATACAATACAATGCAATGCTATATAATTCAATACAATACCATACATTATAGTATAATAAAATAAAATACGGTACAATACATGCAATATAACACAAAACAAAGTAACAAAATACAATACCATGCAATGTTTGTTTGTTTGCCTGCATGTATGTACGCATAAGTGCAAGTGTGTGTGTGTGTATGTGGGTCCGTCCGCGAGCCTGTGCATGTGTGTATGCATGCGCCTGTATTTGAGCGCATGCGTGTGGATGCGAATATCTGTATGAGTGTTGTGACAAAACGAGGAATAGATTATCAAAATAACAATAAACCATAAACCAAAAACAATTTTTTTTAAAGTATCAACACATCAAAAACAAAGACAAACACGAATAATTGAAAGCAAGAGATAACAACGAGATCATCTCTTCAGATGAACAAAATAAACAAACAAAAGAGCCAATTTATACACATGTTACATAAAAATACGCTCTGGGGCTAACTATTTTTACACAGTGACAGTGTACAAAAACTAGGTATTTTGTAATGAATATGTTACATCACAAGAAC
>CM054137.1:24737772-24752772 GCA_028751875.1 Rapana venosa | reverse complement strand
CATCAGTGGTCAATAATATATAAGTGGTCAATAATACATCAGTGGTCAATAATACATCAGTAGCAATAAATCAACAGTCATCAGTGGTCAATAATACATCAGTGGTCAATAATACACCAGTGGTCAATAATACATCAGTAGCAATAAATCATCAGTCATCAGTGGTCAATAATTCATCAGCTGCAAAGATAGCAAGATTGGGGGAAATCATCGTTTATTGTTCTAAGGGGGTAACAGATTCACATTACATTATTATAGGAGCGGAGTGGGAGAGGGGGGGGGGTGTTGTATGTGCTTCTTTTTTCCCCTCTCTTCTGGTCTTGGTATTGTAATGGCTTTAAAAAAACAGTAGAGAAAGACAGACTGTGGAAGAAGGGGAGAGAGAGAGACAGACAGAGACAGAGACATGCAGACAGACAGAGACAGAGACATGCAGACAGACAGAGACAGAGAGAGAGGTGTATCAGGTTAGGGAGAGAAGAGAAGGACAAAGGGGTAAAGAGAGAAAGGGAGAGAGTGAGAGAGAGAAAGGGGGTTTAAGGAAGAGAGAGGCAGAGAGGGAGGATGACAGAGAGAGATAGAGAGAGAGATAGAGAGAGACAGAGAGACAGACAGACAGAGAGAGAGAGGGGAGAGAGAGAGAGAGGAGAGAGACCTACAGACAGACAGACAGACAGACAGACAGACAGAAAGAGAACGGCAAAGACAGAGAGATAGAGGAAAGTGGGCGAGGAGGAGCTGTTCATATAAAGGTCACTGACCTCCCCACCCCCCCACCCACCCACCCCCACCCCATCCCCTCATAACATGGCTGAGTGAACAGCAATAGTGCGAAACTAATAATATTAAAGGACACCAATCAATAATAGCGCGCACTCTCTAAGCGAAAAAGAGGTACGGACACTTTTTATGACCTATGAAGACTCTGCGCTTGTAACAAAAAACAACAACAACTGGGTTTATAGACTTCTGCCCTCAGTGGACAGTGTGACAGCACTACCAATCCCCGTCATGTTATGTTGTTTATAGCCTCAGCGACCAGGAAGGCCCTCCCTATCCTATCAAGGCCGGCTGTCACCTTATATCCTCCATCCATGTCAGCATCTGCATGCAACCTTCTTCTTCTCCATCACCGAACGCTCAGAGAGAGCATCTTTCGTTTCTGGTATCAGCAAAAAAGTCTGTTCCACTGCCGCCGCTAAGCGCCTGGCAAGTCAGGCCCAGCGCATCCGATTTTTTTAGACGTGGGAGAGAATCATCGCTTAAATCTTTCTGGGGGAAAAAATAGCAGGAGAATGATAATATAATGATAATGATAATGATGATAATAATAATAATAATAATGATGATGATGATGATGATGATGATAATAATAATAATAATAATAATAATAATAATAATCATAATAATAATAATAATAATAAATTGAATTTATATAGCGCTGTATCTTGCACAGACAAATCAAAGCGCTAGCACTCAACTCATTCTTACACAGTCATGCAGCCAATGGCAAGTAATAGAATGAACGTAGAAGGCCCCAAAAAATAGACAAGAAGGAGGTGGCAAGAAGAAAAAAAATCAAGGCAGGAAGAAAGAGAAGGATAGAAAAGAGGAAATTCCTAGCATAGAATCTCTAGAAGGTGGGGATGCTGTTTATACTGACAGGCCCCATGGCATCCCCACGGGGGAAAGCATTTGCGATAACATTTACATCAAATTCATTCAACATCAACACCATCCAATTCCTTCCAACATCACAACACAGTCAAATAAAGCGAACATTAACAAGACCTGAACTTGCTTCATTCTTTGAGGCCAAGAAAACCAGGCTGTGCTAAGGACACCAGCCATTCCATGTTTTAAAAAAAAATATCCCTAGGTTAGAAAAAAACAACGTAAAAAGGATCATTAACATTCAGTATACAAAACGAAACATATTATTAGAGAAATGGTCTGTAGATAAACAACACCGCGGAAAAGACACCCTAAGCCCATCCCAGTACTGCTTATCTCACTTCCTGGTGGCCACAACAGGTTAGTGACAATTATTGTATTCACTGGGTTGGGCACATCTTTCCTTTTGTTAGTTTACTTTCACTGGGTTTTTTCTGTAATCCGGGAATGATATATTCAGGGAAATGGCTGTTGTTCTTTTCTTTCTTTTTTTCCTTTTCTTTCTTTTATTCTTTTATATCGAGGATAATGGAATAAGCACTTATATGCTTTTTACATCCAGTCCCCGTGTGTATGCGGTTTTGTCAATTCTGTCATCCGTTCCCACCGGCACATAATGGCCTACTCTTAACGAAAAGCGGAAGAGGATCTAACGCGTGCGCAAGATGTTCTGCGTGCGTTCGCACACGGTCCCTTGGTTTATAGACTCATCCGAAAGACTTTTGGGGAGAGTGGAGTCTGCACTGATGTTTACTCCAGGTGAAAAGATCCCCTTGAACGGGAATCGAACCCGGGTCGGCAGATTGCGAGCGCAATGTTCTAACAACTACGCTATCCCATCCCCACATGGTGTCCTCATACCAGCCTGGTTCTATCAGCTTTAAGGAATGAAATTATTTAGAAGGTTTTTTTTTGTAATTTAATGATTGCCGGTGCTGGATATTTGAAGGTATTACGAGGTGGTTAGTTCTTAACTTATTTTAAGTCTATCTATGAAAAATAAAAGACGGTAGAGGAAGCCAAGAAGGCAGAAAATAAAGAAGGAGGTTGACAGGAAGAACCTAAATTAACAAGGCAGAAACAAATGAAGGGATAGAAAAGAGGGAATTCGTAGCACAGTTTTTTTCCAGAAGGTGGGGGGATGGTTTTCACACTGAAATGCCCCGACATCCTCAGAGGGGAACTCGGTGTCTTATTTTAGCGAAGAAGCGGGGAGCTATTCTTCACCATTCTTTCAGCACAGAGGGCTCGTTATGAATAAATGATAAGGCATTGAGATCCCCCACCCACCCACACACACACACACCCCACCCACCATCCCCCAACCCACTCTCCTTTCAGAATGATAAGTTTGCTTCTTACTTATTGTCTCTATTTTTTTAATTATTCTTTTATATCGAGGATAATGGAATAAGCACTTATATGTTTGTTTTTTACATCCAGTCCCCGTGTGCATGCGGTTTTGTCAATTCTGTCATTCGTTCCCACCGGCACACAATGATCTACTCTTACGAAAAGCGGAACGGGATTTAACGTGTGCGCCAGATGTTCTGCGTGCGTTCGCACACTGGGCCTTGGTTTATAGACTCATCCGAAGGACTTTTGGGAGAGAGTGGAGTCTGCACTGATGTTAACTCCAGGGGAAAGTATCCCCTTGAACGGGAATCGAACCCGGGTCGTCATATTGCGAGAGCATTGTCCTAACCACTAGGCTATCCCGTCCTCACATGGTGTCCTCATACCAGCCTGGTTCTATAAGCTTTAAGGAATGAAATAATTTAGAAGGTTTTTTTTTGTAATTTAATGATTGCCGGTACTGGATATTTGAAGAGATTAGGAGGCGTTAGTTTTGAACTTATTTTAAGTCTATCTATGAAAAATAAAAGACGGTAGAGTGGACCAAGAAGGCAGGAAATAGACAAGAAGGAGGTGACAGAAAAAAAAGAAATTATCAAAGGAAGAAACGAAGAAGGGATAGAAAAGAGGGAATTCCTAGCACAGATTGTCCAGAAGGTGGGGGGATGGTTTTCACCCTGAAATGCCCCCCGACATCCTCAGAGGAGAACTATAAGTGGTTGGATACCGTTGACACTTTCAGAAACTGGATTCTTGACAGGTAATAAATTTATAGATCTTCTCTACAGACAAGTAGTCATTTCTATGTCTTCATGTGCAGCCCTCTTGAGACAGCCTTTGAACATACTGAGATAAAATTGATATACTGAGCTTTATATATATATGAGAGAGAAGGGGAAAAGAGAGAGAGAGAGAGAGAGAGAGAGAGAGAGAGAGAGAGAGAGAGAGAGAGAGAGAGAAAGAGAGAGAGAGAGAGAGACAGAGAGAGAGAGAGAGTTAAAGAGAGACAGAGACAGAGAGACAGAGATAGAGACAGACAGACAGACAGACAGATTTTTAAAATTTTATTTTCTTCTTTTATGTCGAGGATAATGGAATAAGAACCTATGTGCTATTTTACATCTAGTCCCCGTGTATATGCGGATTTGTGAATTCTGTCCTCTGTTCCCACCGGCACACAATGGACAGAGAGACAGATGGACAGGCAGAGAGACAGGCAGACAGGCAGGCAGGCAGGCAGATAGACAAACAGACAGACAGACAGGCAGGCAGGCAGGCAGGCAGACAGGCAGGCAGGCAGATAGACAAAGACAGAGAAAGGCTAAGAGACAGACAACAAAACAGAGAGAATGTTTTGCGCACACGTTAAAACCTGTTCCAACTTTCGAAAGAGTAGACCATTGCGTTCCTGTGGGAGCAAGACAGAGAGAACACCTTTTACACACACGTTTAAACCTGTTCCGCTTATCGGAAGAGTATGCCATTGTGTTCCCGTTGGTAACATATGACATTAATACAAACCTGCATACACACAGGGATTCGATGTAAAATCAACAACAACAACAACAACAACACATGACTACTTTTTCCATTGTCTTCCAAATAAAAACAGGTATAAAAGAGCAAAATATAAAAATGAATAAAGAGAGACAGAAAGAGAGAGAGAGAGAGAGAGAGAGAGAGAGAGAGAGAGAGAGAGAGAGAATAGAAAATGAATATGTTGAATTGAAGGTGGTGCCTCAGGTTTAAAACAAGGCAGAACAAGACAAGACAAAACTCAAATTAAAAACAGTTCTCTCTTGCAGAATGGATTGTTTTCTAAGCTGCTGTGTCCCACTGAGGCTCAATGCTGAATTACACCAAAAAAGTGCAATGGCAATTAGAAAAACAGCGCTTAGGAATTAGTGGGGAGGGTGTAGGGGGATGTGGTGGTAAATGTGCGCGTGCGCGCGCGTGCGTGCGTGCGTGCGTGTGCGCACATACACACACACGCACACACGCAGGGGCGCGCATGCACGCACACACACACACACACGCGCACACACGCAGGGGCGCGTACGCACGCACATACACACGCACACACACACCACACCACACACACACATATACACACGCACGCACACCACACACACACACACACACACACACACACACACACACACACACACACACACACACACACACACACACACACACACACACACACACACCACACCACACAACAACAACACACACAGACACACACACACTACAACAACAACAATACACACGCACAGAGACTAATTCCAGATTTCCTGCCATGTCCCTTTTCTTTCTTTCTTTCTTTCTTTCTTTCTTTCGTTCGTTCGTTCTTTCTTTCTTTCGTTCTTTCTTTCTTTTTCTCCCTTCTGTTTTCTCCTTTTTTCTTTTGGTTGAGTGGGTGCAACGTGTGTGTGCGTGGGTGCGTGTGTGTGTGGGGGGGGGTGGGGAGATGGGGTTGGTCTGTGCAGCTTGAAAAACAATTGTAGCCCACCCAGTGTGTTAATGCTAAGCATTCACAAAAGAAAGACAAGCTTTCGCTTGGACATTTTCTTTGTATACTGTTTCGTTTTCGTTCTTCTCTATCTGTTTCTATCTGTTTCTGTCTGTCTATCTCTGTCTGTCTCTATCTGTTTCTTTCTGCCTGTCTGTCTCTATCTCTGTCTGTCTGTCTGTCTGTCTGTCTCTCTCTCTCTCTCTCTCTCTCTCTCTCTCTCTCTCTCTCTCTCTCTCTCTCTCTATCTATCTATCTATCGATCTATCTCTCTTTCTCCCTCCTTTTCTTGTAAGTATTATTTGTCTGTCTTGAATAGAGTGTCGCTGAAACATCCCTCCCTGTTCTGTTCCTGTTTATTGCACATTTTTTCTTGTTTTGTTGGTGTTGTTTTGTTTTGATTTTTGTAGAAGAATCCTGTTGTATGAAATTTGGACTAGACGGAGAAGCAAAGGGGTAGTTAGAGAAAGAAAGGCTACACCCCTGCATTAGCTTTGCGGGGTGATATCTTCCATAGAATAAAAATAGAAAGGTAAAGGAGTCCCTAACCTATAAGGTCGTAGGGGAGCGAGGCGTCAGAGACCTCACTTCTCTAGGGCCAGCATATTGAGGGCGGCGCCCATCTCCTCTCCCTCGCTGCTTTACTTCCCTGACCCTAAAGAGGGCAGGTACCCATTTACAGCTGGGTGAACTGGGGGAACTGTACTGAAGCCAAGGCGCGCAAACGGTCACCCATCCAACTGGTAACCACGCTCAACGCTGCTTAACTTGGCTGGGAGAAAGCGAGTGCTCCGTTCATAGAATGCGAGTCTAATAAACCTTTGATAATGTTCACAGAATTTTTTTTAAAGTATGAAAACATGCACTGTAAATTTGTTTTGGGGAATTGAGGACATAGAGTAAGACCAGTCAGTCACAAAAAGAGTTGTAAATGATCCTCAAATGAGGATTGCTTGTGTTCCTACAGTGTTGACCCCGCGCATGCATATTGCGGTTAGGAAGCTAGCAGACGACAAAAGACAAAGGAAGTATAAGTACAGGGTTTGCCTAAAATGAAAAAAAATCAAACCTACCAAATTTGTGTTAAGTCACATGAGTTTTGAGTCAGAGGTTAGTCTTTCACAAAAAAGTGTTTTTTTATTTCTCTGTATGCCTTAGTACGTGCGTGATGGATATAATTCGTATAGAAAAACAGAAGGAAAAGTGATAAAGTCTAAAGCAGGAGTGTAGCCGAACTGGTGAGCATTTGTGAATAAATCTTGGGTATATCGCTCCTCCCCCTAACCCCCCACCCCCACCCCAGCAAAACCAAAACCAAACAAACAAACAAAAAATAAAAAAAACCTTTGCTATGACTCAAGCTAGGCATTAATTGACTTATGATCGCTTCAAGTTCAGAGAGTTGTGGTAAATGTATGTGCATTGCCCCCGTGACTGAAATAAAGACTATGCAGTGTAGTGCAGCGTAGTGTAGTGTAGTGTAGTGTAGTGTAGTGTAGTGTAGTGTAGTTTGTGTAGTGTGTAGTGTAGGGTTCGAATCTCGTTCATGAGAATTTTTTTTTTCCTGTGGAGTTATCATCAGTGCCAACTCCACTCTCCCCAAAAGTCCTTCAGTTGAGACTATAAACCGAGGTCCCGTGTGCAAATGCACGCAAAACATCTTGAGAACACGTTAACACCCGTTCCGCTTTTCGGAAGAGTAGGCCATTGTGTGCCGGTAGGAAGGGACGACAAAATTTACAAAACTGCATACACACAGGGACTGGATGTAAAAAAAGCACATGGGCGCCTATTCAATTATCCTCGAAATAAAAGAATAAGTAAATCAATCAATAAATAGTGTAGTGTAGAGTAAGCAGGTCAAAGTGTTTCAGTGTCTGCATTTTTAACAAAATCACTATTAATTTAGCTACATCCGCATTATACATTTGATACAAATAGATACAGCTTAATGCCATAGATCATAGCGTAATGAATTCCAAATAATGGAATTACAAAGAAATAATCAGAAGATAGTGTTATCTTAATATCATACGGGCTTTGTTTGTTATTTGTTTTGTTTTTGAAAATCAATTTTCAGTTATCAACGGAAAAACACAGTTTAAATGCCGGTGTACTCATTGTGGGGAAACTGTAGGAACATGATGAACTGGCCAAGACTGTTCTACAGGGAACAGTACAAAGATGGAGACGAAGAAGAGGCAGACAGAAAAAAACGATGGGAAGACAACATCAGAGAGTGGACTGACTGGCCTTGAGTGGAACGATTCGCTACAGAAAGCAGAGGAAGTGGAGGAAGCTGGTTGCAAAAATGTTTATTGGTGCCCCCCGCTGTTCATAGAGCTACGGGATAGTGAGGTGAAGTGAGGTATGAATATAAAAATAACACTCCAGTCCCCACACCAAAAAAATCCCAAAATGAAGCACACGATTCCAAATCTGTTCAGTCGTCTGTAAGATATCCTGTTTGTCAGTTTGCCTGCCTGCCTGCCTGGTTAGTTAGTCTACTTGCCATACTGATCAGTTGATGCGTGCATGTGGGTGTGTTGGAAGAGATTAGGGATGGGGATTGGGGGATGGGGGGTTTAAGGTTTGGTGAGAGGGAGTGTACTACATGTGCGTGTCTATTTGTCTATCTGTCAGAGTAACGTCCCTGACAGTACAACTCTTGACAGGTCCAAAGTGCTTACCCTCTCTGTCTGTCTGTCTGTCTGTCTGTCTGTGTTTGTGTGTGTGTCTGTGTGTCTTTCTGTGTGTCTGTGTCTGTGTGTCTGTATGTCTGTCTGTCTCTGTCTCTGTCTCTGTCTGTCTCTCTGTCTGTCTCTCCTGTCTGTCTGTCTGTCTTCTTCTCTCTCCTCTCTCTCTCTCTCTCTCTCTCTCTCTCTCTCTCTCTCTCTCTCTCTCTCTCTCTCTCTCTTTCTCCCAGGAGGAGGGAGTAGGGGAAAGGGGTGAGGTGGTGTGTGGATGTGGGTGTGTGGGTGTGGGTGTATGGGTGTGGGTTTTAATGATAGCTGCATGGAGTCATTGTTTAGCCAGTCAGTTATATGTCATGCTATAATCGTTTTGTGCACGATACATGCGTTTGACAGTCAGCCAATCCTTTTTCTGCCTGTCTGTCTGTCTGTTTGGCTGTCTGTATGTCCGTCTGTCTGTCCGTCTGTCTCTCTGTCTGTCTGCCTATCTTTCCTCTGCATTTGTCTCTGTCTATCTTTTTGTACGTCTGTTTGTTTGTCTTTCTGTCTTTCTATCTGACTGTCTGTCTGTCTGTCATGTTTATATACAAATGTGTGTATGTGTATGTGTGTGCGTGTGTGTGTGCGCACGCGAGCGTTCGAGCACGCGCGTGCGAGTGTATGTACGTGTGAGCGTGTGTGCTGGAGTGCGCGTGTGTGTATCTATGTTTATATGTTTGTGCATGTGTGTGTATGTGTTTATTTTATTTTACTTTTTATTTATTTATTTTATTTTATTCTTTTATATCGAGGATAATGGAATAAGTACTTGTGTGATTTTTTTCATCCAGTCCCCGTGTGTATGCGGTTTTGTAAATGTTGTCATCTGTTTCCACCGGCACACAATGGCCTACTCTTACGAAAAGCGGAACAGGATTTAACAAGTGCGCAAGATGTTCTGCGTGCGTTCGCACACGGGGCCTCGGTTTATAATCTCATCCGAAGGACGTGTATGTGTTTTGTGTGTGTGCGTGCGTGCACGCGTGTGCGCGCACACAGAACAGTACCGACATGAGCAAAAAACCACCAGTGGCAACAGCATCGACAGCTAGAGCAATAACACAGCATAAACAACAATAAAAACGTTTTTTTCCCTTCCTTTCACTTGACAGTGCTGTAGTTCCCACGCCACTCACTCTTTGTGATCCCGCCACTGTAGCCACTCCTGCTGCGCTCTGCTATACCCTCCGTAGTTAACTACAAGTTCACAGCCAGCTATCAGTGTAGGGCAGCCGTCAGGTTACTAGCCACAACAGACCCTGCACCGTTGCTGGTGGGATACTTCTGTGATGATCAGCGGTAATGTGAAAGGTGCAAAAAGCATTTGTGAAAATAATGACACTTGCCTTTTGAATTTTCTTACTGAAATGTTTGAGTTTTTTAAAATCCCAGCCAAACAAGTAAATAGAAAACAATCCGCTTATTGGCCAATGCGGTGTATAAAGTCATTACTATATGTATGTATACTCTTACTTTACATAAAATGAAACTAGCAGATTTGATTCTTTTCCCTTGAAAGTGGTTTTTCCCCCAAACAAATGGAGCATTAATTATTTGATATTCTCGTATAATTATTTGAATACCTGGGTCTCTAAATTATCTCTCACCAATAATTAGTGCTAGTTCATATCAAAATTCTAGTCGTGGGGAGTTTTGGAAAGGTAAACCTGACACAAAGCTAAAAGAACTCTTTTTTGTGCATACTTGACTATGGAGATAAATACAGAAATGTACTCTTTTTTATCAACTGATTTCTTTTCCTTAATTTCCCTTTCGATAACCTCGGAATTGGTATTTCAAAGTTTGCAAAATACCTAGCCTAAAACATGCTGCACAGCTGACAGAAAAAAACAAGAACAAACCCGTTAGTTTTATACCCTCACCTTCACGTTCACCTATCCCGTAGTCTGAGTCTACCGTTGAGGGCACCACTGAAGATTTTGCAACCAGCTTCCTCCACTCCTCTTTGTTCTCGGCTGCCCGCTGTTTGTCAAGACTCTGACGAGCCACCTAGATGGAAGATGTCGGTGTGGTCTGGCATGGAGAGGGATGGAGGGACTCCCATTCACCATGCACAATGCGACATCACCCAAAACACGCTACACTTCGCGCATACAGCCACGATCAAACCTACAGAAACACTTGCTTCAGGCATGAATGATGGTTTATTTATTTATTATATTTTTTTTATTCTTTTATATCGAGGATAATGGAATAAGCACTTATGTGCTTTTCTTTTTTACATCCAGTCCCCGTCTGTATGCGGTTTTGTAAATTTGTCATCTGTTCCCACAGGCACACGATGGCCTACTCTTACAAAAAGCGGAACAGGATTTAACGTGTGCGCAAGATGTTCTGCGTGCGTTGGCACACGGGGAACCTCGGTTTATAGTCTCATCCGAAGGACTTTGGGGAAAGTGGAGTCTGCATGCACTGATGTTAACTCCAGGGGAAAATCTCCCCCTTGAACGGGAATCAAACCGGGATCGTCAGATTGCGAACGCAATGTTCTAACCACTAGGCTATCCCGTCCCCCTTGGTGACATAGCGTGTGTGTGTTTGGTGTGTGGTGTGTGTGTGTGTGTGTGTGTGTGTGTGTGTGTGTGTGTGTGTGTGTGTGTGTGTGTGTGTGTGTGTGTGTGTGTGTGTTTTGTGAACTATTGTTATCTTCAATGCGAATAACTGATGGAAGAGAGCGATAATTTCCCACCTCCTTTTGCAATAGCAATTGATATGATAATCATGTGTCGTGATCATTTTTGTCCTCATTATCAACCGTTCAAGATCAGGTTATTACTCTCCTTATTTACAAATGCGATTCCATGATTCTGGTGCCAAATTAATCAAAGGTTAATCGCCGTTTTACGGAAGCAATTATTGGTTTAGTAAAAAAAAAGTTTGTTTATTTATATTTTAGTGTATTAAAATGGATTAAACATTGCATGGGTGTGTATATTTGGAATTCCTGTTTATGTATGTTCTAGGTTTGTGTAAGATTTTATCTTAGAACTTTTATGAGTTTTTGTTCGTTTATTTTTGTTTAAGTTTTTGCCTTTGCTCATAAACCTACCGTTTAGAAGGATGTTTAAAAATATTTTTACAGAAAAAACTATGAAATGAGTGATACATAAATCTCAACAAATCCTTACAATAAGATTGCTAACGCATGCTTTATTTCTTTCAACAAGTGAAACAGGTATAACATAACAAAATCGTTAGTCTTACATGTGTAAAACGAAATTATTTTCAAAACATATTTTACCTATTTAAGATTTTTTAAAAAGGTATCGACATTTGACATATCCAGTGAATTTTAAAGTAGATTCCAACTGGGAAAATAATTATATTAAAGCTGTTATTGTTCGTATTTTTGATCACACATTTACAAGCAATATCAACAAGAACAGCCTGGCTATGATAAGTAAACATGTTTTTTTGAAATGGACGACCAGGAAGCTTTAACTGTTCCTAAATAAATTATCACAACATAGAAAAAACCCAAATCCTAACAACACAATAAGATTTTTAAAACTAGAATATTTTAAAACAAAAAAAAGTGATTGCAAAACACAAAAACATCCGCGGAATTTTGTTATTGTTGTTGTTGTTATAAATAGTTTAACAGAAGAAAAACGAACGATAAGTTTTTACTAAACGTTACAAAGAAAAAAAATGCTGTTAACATAATTACACTTTCTTTATAAAAAGCGAACGAGAAGAGAAAAACAAAGAACCCCCCCCCCCCTCCCCCCCCCCACACACATGATGCTTTCACTTGCACCTCGCCCTATGTGTACTATTAGTAAGAGCGATATGTGCAAATAAATTGGTATACAACGAACTGTTATAGAATTATAATGTTCTTCAGATTATAATTATAGTAGTTTCGGCTGAAAAGCGCTGACAGCAATAACGACAATAATACAGTGATAATGATACTAATTGGGGCGTGAGGTGGTAACTTTCTTTAGTAACTACTGTACAGTATTGTGAACCATGATTGGTTGTAATGACCGTGAGATGAAAATGAGATTATAAGAAGTGTTGAGAGGATCTTAGTTGTGTGTGTGTGGTGGGGGGGGGGGGGGGGGGGGGGGGGGGGGGAGGGGGGGGGGGGAGACGGGGAGGGAGACGTATGGTGGTTGAGATATTGATAAAAAGAATTCTCAAAAAGAGTTCTGAAGAATTCTGAAGATGAAGAAGAAAAAGAAAAAGAAGGGTGAGGAGTGGAGGAGGAGAAGGAGGAGGAACAAGAAGAAGAAAACGAAGAGGAGGAGGAGGAGGAACAAGAAGAAGAAGAAGAAGAAGAAGAAGAAGAAGAAGAAGAAGAAGAAGAAGAAGAGAAGGAGAGAAGAAGAAGAAGAAGAAGAAGAAGAAGAAGAAGAAGAAGAAGAAGAAGAAGAAGAAGAAGAAGAAAAGAACAGCAACAACAACAACAACAACAACAACACGAACGAGAACAAGAAGAAAAGGGCAAAGACGAAGAAGAAAACAATAACAACAACAACAAAAAACAACAACAGCAAGCAGCAAGCAGAAGAAAAAAGAAGAAGAAACAACAACACACAAAAAGCAAGGTTAAGCAGGAGAAGACTGCCAACAAACGCCCCAAAAGTGAGGAGATGAACAGAAAGAGGAAGAAGAAAAATGAGACCCCCCACCCCACCCACCACCCCACCCCCACACTCCCACCCACCCATCAAAAAAACACACCACAACAACAACAACAACAACACACACACACACACACACACACACACACACACACACACACACACACACACACACACACACACACACACACACACACACACACACACAACACACACACAACCTTCAGGGATTTGAAGGTTTAACAAGAGGGAGACTAATGGACAAGCCAGTGTCTGCAGCACAAATCCAGAGAGTGGCACGTATGTGATGTTGCAGCCGTTAGCATGGCGGAACAAGTTTGGCACGTCACACGTTAGCGGGCGCATAGCGTGTGTGCACACAACCATATGATGCTGCATTCTCTCACTACTCTCTAGAGATCAGTCCTTCTGCTCATGTATCAGTCACTTCAAAACGAAATACATTCAAATTCTTCTTGTTCTTGTTGTTCTTGTTGTTTTTCTTGTTCTTGTTGTTCTTGTTCTTGTTCTTCTTCTTCTTCTTCTTCTTTCTTCTTCTTCTTCTTCTTCTTCTTCTTCTTCGTCGTCGTCGTCGTCGAAAATTCAGACAGCAACCGTTATTGTCGGTCATGATTATGAGCGAAAATAATAATACTAAAAAATAATAAATGGAATTTATATAGCGCTATATCTTGCAGAGACAAATCAAAGCGCTTGCACTCAACTCATTCTTACACAGTCATACAACCAGTGACAAGTAATAGTTCCATCAAGTCCAAATGTGCACACACGCGCGCACACGCACACACACACACACACACACACACACACAGGTTACACACCCTGGCAGGGCAATAGATCTTGGCTGTTGAAGGCAGGGAAAAACTATGAGATGAGGCAGGAGAGGAAAATCTTAGGTTTGAAATAAATGTCTTGAGACTGGATTTAAAAGTGTCATAATAAGGCTTTTGGCGGAGAGAGAGAGGGAGATCATTCCACATCAATAGACCAGAAATTGAGAAAGAGCGACGGCCGATGGTGGATTGGTTGAATCTAGGTATTCGTAAGGACAAGGTATCTGCAGCAGAGCGGAGAGAACGAGGAGGAGTGTACAAGTGAAGACATTCACAGAGGTAGGCGGGTGCTGTTTTGTAGAGACATTTGTAACAGAGAGTACTGATCTTATAGTTTACTCTCTGTGGCACAGGCAGCTAGTGGAGAGATTGCAAGAGAGGGATAATATGCTAAGATTTTTTCTTTCTGAGGATTAGACGAGCTGCAGAGTTTTGTATACGTTGAAGGGATTGGGTTGATGATGCTGGCAGACCAGCCACAGAGAATTGCAATAGTCCAGACGTGAAAGAATGAGAGACGCAACAAGTTTGGATGTTGCATCTGTGGACAGGTACTGCCAACTGCCAAATGCGTTGCGCTACGTTTAAGCGAATGACAAGTCAGCCCCAGTATATACGTATCTGACTTTGCTGTGGGAGGGAAATGTTATCTTTCACGTTTTTGTTTTGTTTTGTTTTGTTTTGTTTTGTTTTGTTGTTGTTGTTTCTGAAAAGGAAAGGCAGGAGAATGGACCCAGAAGGCAGGAAATAGACAAGAAAGAAAGAAAAAGAACAATTTATTTATTTTATTTTATTTATTTATACCACTTTAAGTCACGGCAAATTTCTCTGCGTGAAATTCGGGCTGCTCTCCCCGGGGAGAGCACGTCGCCGCAAGAGCAGCGCCACCCAGGTTTTTTTCTTTTTTCCTGTGTGCAACAGTGTTTGTTTCCCTATCAGAGTGATATTTTTCTACAGAATGTTGCCAGGGACAACTCTCTTGTTGCCGTGGGTTCTTTTACGTGCGCTAAATAATTATGTGCAACACACGGGACCATCAGTTTATCGACTCACTGGAAAAGACTAGCGCCCATCCCACCACTCGTGATCTAATGGATGGGGGAAAAAGTTTCGGGTCCAAACGGCTTTCCAAGGCAGAAACAAAGAGAGGGATAGAAAAGAGGGAATTGTTAGCACATAATTTCTAGAAGGAGGGGCATGCTATATATACTGACAGGCCCCCAGGCACTCAGCGGAGAATTTTCAGATTATGACACAAG
>CM054137.1:24730272-24732772 GCA_028751875.1 Rapana venosa | reverse complement strand
AAAAGACATACAGATAAAAAGAGAGGAAAAAAAGAATAAAAAGGAAAGAAAGGAGGAAAAAGGAAGAAAGGAAGGAAAAATGAATGAATGAATGAAAGAAAGGGATGAAGAAAAGAAAGAAAGAAGACTAAAAGAAAAGCAAAAGACAGAAAAAAACACAAAGAAAAAGATTTTTTTTTAAACTAAGGGGGGAAAAGGGCAGAAATAGAAAAGAAAGAAAAATATAACTGAAGAGATCGCAAACATTATAAGAGAAAGAAAGAAAGAAAGAAAGTACGGGGGAAAAGACAGATACAAACAAAGAAAACAGAAACCATAAAGACAGAACAGAAAATAGACACTGGAGAATTCATATATCAATGCAAATTTGCTAATAACACCAAGCAGAGTTAACGTAAAATCAGAAACACAGACGAAAAGAAGAAAGAAAGAAAGAAAGAAAGAGAGAAAGACAGACAAACAGACAGAAAGAAAGAAAGGATGAAACACAGAAAGAAAGAAAGACGGACAAAATGCAGACGAACAAAACTTGAAAGAAAGAAAACAGAAAACAAACAAACAAACAAAAAACAGGGTTAAAAGGGGATACACACACACACACACACACACACACACACACACACACACACACACACACACACACACACACACACACACACACACACACACACACACACACACAAGAGGGCTTTTTAACTCAATGCACTGCGAAAATAAGGAAAGCTAAAGAAAGACAGAGAGAATGAAGAGAGGACCACCAAAAAAAACCATGAAAGAAAGGAAGAACAGAAAGAAAGAAGCAACCAGAGAGAGAGAGAGAGAGAGAGAGAGAGAGAGAGGAGGAGAGAGAGAGAGAGAGAGAGAGAGAGAGAGAGAGAGAGAGAGAGAGAGAGAGAGAGAGAGAGAATACAAACACAGGGCTATTCAATTTTGTTCAACATCAACTAACATTACCAGGAAACAAAGAAAGAAGAACACATAAGACAGCAAGCAAAGGAGAAAGGGAGAAAGACAAAAAAAAGAGAACGTGCAGTTTAAATGAATAGCAGAAAGGAAAATAGCAAGAACGAAAGAAAAAAAAACAAGAAAAAGGAAGGAAGGAAGGACATTAGAAAGAAAAAGGTAAGAAGAAGAAGAAGAAGAAGAAGAAGAAGAAGAAGAAGAAGAAGAAGAAGAAGAAGAAGAGAAGAGAGAGAGAGAGAGAGAGAGAGAGAGAGAGAGAGAGAGAGAGAGAGAGAGAAGAGAGAGAGAGAGAGAGATAAAGGATGCAAGAAAGAAATAAAGAAAAAAGTCAGTCTGACAGTCGGACAGACAGAGAGAGAGACAAACAGACAGGCAGAAAGAAAGAAAGACAGATAGACAGACAGACAGAAAGAGAGAAAAGAAGAAAGCAAGCAAGAAAGAAAGAAATCAAGCAAGCATGAAAGAAAGAAAAGAAAAGAAAAGGAAGAAAGAAGAGAAAGAGTGAGGAAAGAGAGAGAGAGAGAGAGAGAGAGAGAGAGAGAGAGACAGACAGACAGACAGACAGACAGACAGAAGACAGAAAGAGACACAGGGAGAGAGAAATAGAGAGAGAGAGAAAGAGAGAGAGCGAGAGAGAGAGAGAGAGAGAGAGAGAGAGAGAGAGAGAGAGAGAGAGAGAGAGAGAGAGAGAGAGGGAGAACCACGCAGAGGAAACAGTGGTTCCTAACGATATGAGTGATGACGACGACGACGACGATCCTAACGATGACAAAATTATGATCGAAATGATGTTAACACAACAGTTACAATCCGATTGTCGTCATACTTTCGGCACAGACCATTAATACAAAACAGTTGTTTACGTTATTAATGTCTGCTTTTCTGTCTGTCTATATGTCTGTCTCTGTCTCTCTGTCTGTCTATCTCTCTATCTCAGTCTCTGTCTCTGTCTCTGTCTCTCTCTGTCTCTCTCTGTCTCTCTCTCTCCTCTCTCTCTCTCTCTCTCTCTCTCTCTCTCTCCTCTCTCTCTCCTCTCTTCTCTCTCTCTCTCTCTCTCTCTCTTGCGCTCGCAATCTGACAACCCGGGTTCGATTCCCGTTCAAGGGGATATTTTCCCCTGGAGTTGTCATCAGTGCAGACTCCACTCTCCCCAAAAGTCCTTCGGATGAGACTATAAACCGAGATCCCGTGTGCGAACGCACGCAGAACATCTTGCGTATACGTTAAATCCTGTTCCGCTTTTCGTAAGAGTAAGCCATTGTGTGCCGGTGGGAACAGATGACAGAATTGACAAAACCGCATACACACGGGGACTAGATGTAAAATAGTACATAAGTGCGTATACCATTTTACTCGATATAAAAGAATAGAATAAAAATAAATAAATAAATATCTCCTATCTGTCTGTCTGTCTGCTCACTCTGTCTCTGTCTGTCTGTCTGTCTTTCTTTGTCTGTCTGTCTGTCTTCTCTCTCTCTCTCTCTCCTCTCTCTCTCTCTCTCTCTCTCTCTCTCTCTCTCTCTCTCTCTCTCTCTCT
>CM054137.1:24715272-24720272 GCA_028751875.1 Rapana venosa | reverse complement strand
GTGCGTGCGTGCGTACGAGCGTGCGTGCGTGCGTACGAGCGTACGTGCATGTGTGCTTATTTCATTGTGTTTATATTTTATTTTATTCGGAGGATAATGGAAGTGTGTGTATGTTTGTTGTGTGTGTGTGCGCGTACGTGTGTGTGTGTGTGTTTTTTTTAAAAAAATATTCTTTTATATCGAGGCTACATGAAGGTTCTGTAGTACGACTAAGAATATAGCATCGATTCGTGTGTGTGTGTGTGTGCGTGTGTATGTGTGTGTGTGTATCTACGTGCATGCGTGCGTGCGTGCACGCGTGTGTGTGTTTGTGTGTTTGTGTACGTGTGATGTGGATCACCCCAATGTAGGCTACACTCTATCTCGCCCACTACACCTGGCAATCACTCTAGGGACGGGATAGCCTAGTGGTCAGAACTTTGCGCTCGCAATCTGACGACCCGGGTTCGATTCCCGTTCAAGGGGGATATTTTCCCCTGGAGTTAACATCAGTGCCGACTCCACTCTCCCCAAAGTCCTTCGGATGAGACTATAAACCGAGGCCCCGTGTGCGAACGCACGCAGAACATCTAGCGCACACGTTAAATCCTGTTCCGCTTTTCGTAAGAGGAGGCCATTGTGTGCCGGTGGGAACAGATGACAGAATTTACAAAACTGCATATACACGGGGACTGGATGTAAAAAAGCACATAAGTGCTTATTCCATTATCCTCGATATAAAAGAATAAAAGAAAAAAATAATTAAAAAAAAAGAAAAAGGACCACACGTACACACTGACTGAAAGAAGACAATGCACGTATCACCGATGCTAATAAATATTATCCCGCTGGGTGGCGCGATAGATTTAGTGGTTAGAGCGTAATGCTTACGATTTGACGACCCCGGGCTTGAGCCCCCCACCCCACCCCCACCCCACCCCTACCCCTCCCCTCCCCCTACCCACCCACTCCCCTCCCACCCCGCCCACCCCACCCCAGACACCCGTTCGAGGGGATTTGTTTTCCCCCTGGAGTTAATTAATACCAGTACTGACTCCACTCTCCCTGAAATCCTTCAGATGAGACTTAGAAGCCGACCCCCCCCCACCCCCTCCCCCCGTGTGTCAAACGCACGTAGGATATTTTGTGTACGTACATCAAAAACCCGCTGTGTCTTTTAGAAGAGTAGGCCATTCGTGCCGGTAAGAACGGATGACCGGGATAGCCTAGTGGTTAGTTAGAACATTGCGCTCGCAATCTGACGACCCCGGGTTCGATTCCATTTCAAGGGGGATATTTTCCCCTGGAATTAACATCAGTGCAAGACTTCCACTCTCCCCCAAAAGTCCTTCGGATGAGACTATAAACCGAGGCCCCCGTGTGTGCGGAACGCACGCAGAACATCTCGCGCACACGTTAAATCCTGTTCCGCTTTTCGTACCGTAAGAGTAGGCCAGTGTGTGCCGGTGGGAACAGATGACAGAATGGACAAAACCGCATACACATGAGGGCTGGGTGTAAAAAAAATAAAAAGCACATAAGTGCTTATTCCATTTTCCTCGATATAAAAGAATGCAATAAAAAGAATAAAATAAAATAAAATGAAATAAAATAAAAGAAAATGAAAATTAAAACAAACAGAAACAAACATGCACACTGACCATGAGTGGTGGTATGGGCGCTAGTCTTTCGGATGAGACGATAAACCGAGGTCCCGTGTGTTCCACAAAAATTATTCAGCGCACGTAAAAGAACCCACAGCAACAAGAGAGTTGTCCCTGGCAAAATTCTTAGAAAAAAGCCACTCTGATAGGAATCAAATACAGTTGCAGACCCAAAAAAACCCACCACCAAACAAAAAAAAGGTGGCGCTGCTCTTGTGGCGACGCGCTGTCCCGGGGGAGAGCAGCCCGTATTTCACGCAGAGAAATCTGCGTGACTTAAAGTGGTATAAATAAATAAATAAATAGCCCAGCAGCAGTACTCCGTCTTCAGAGCATATTAATACGCTCTCCTTTTATAGCAAACACACACACACACGCACACGCGCACACACACACACACACACACACACACACACAACTATGTTGTTATACTCGGAAGTCGTCGTGGATTGAAGGCAGTCTCCCACGTGTACAGTTCACAGCATAAGATTAAAGCTATTGTAACGTTAGCCTTGAAACCTTGCTTATTAACGATTATCGCTAGCACTGACCAAAAAAAAAAGGTTTAAGGGCTTACGTCACGATGACGTTGCTGTGTAGCTGTCAGGGTTATATACATAAGTAAATGCTTTCGTGGAGTGATGGAAAATAAGTAGGGTTTTTTTTTCTTGTTGTTTGGGTGGGGTTTTTTCTTCTCTTTTCTTTTTTACCGTATTTTACTTGATTCTGTTTGTCTGTCTGTGTGTTTGTTAGTCTGTCTGTCTGTTTTTCTTCTGTGTGTCTGTCCGCGCGCGCGAGCGCCTTCGCGTGTGTGTGAGTGTGTGTGTGTGTGTCGTCTCTCTTTGTCTCTCTGTGTCTGTGCCTGTCTGTCTTTTTGTCTCTGTCTCTCTGTCTCTGTCTGTCTGTCTCTGTCTGTCTATCTGTCTGTCTGTCTATTTCTCTCTCTCTCTCTCTCTCTCTCTCTCTCTCTCTCTCTCTCTCTCTCTCTTCTCTCTCTCCCCTCTCTCTCTCTCGGAAGGGGGGGGGGGGAATAGCCTGGTGGTTAGAACTTTGCGCATTGCGCTCACGATTATCTGACCCGAGTTCGAATCCTATTTAAGGGTAATTTTTTCCCCCTGGGGTTAACATCAGTGCCGACTCCACTCCCCCTAAAAGTCCTTCGAATGAATGTATGAACCAGGGTCCAGTGTGCGAACACACGCAGGTCATCAAGTGCACCCGTTCAAGCCTGGCCCACTTTTCGGAAGAGTAGGCCATAGTGTGCCTTTGGGAACGGACGAGAAAACTAGTTACAAGCGGCATACACACGGGGACTAGGTATGAATAAGTGCCAGAATGTGTATTCTATTGAAATCGAAATAAAATAAAAACACCACTAAAAATAAATAAAAAACAAATATCTTGCTCTCTCTCATCTCTGTCTCTGTTTCTGTCTGTCTGTCTGTCTGTCTGTCTGTCTGCCTGTCTGTCTGTCTGTCTGTCTGTCTCTCTCTCTCTCTCTCTCTCTCTCTCTCTCTCTTCTCTCTCTCTCTCTCTCTCTCTCTCCCTTCCTCTCTCCTCTATCGCTCTCTCTCTCTCTCTCTCTCTCTCTCTCTCTTTTCTCTCTCTTTTCTCTCTCTCTCTCTCTCTCTCTCTCTCTCTCTCTCTCTCTCTCTCCCTCTCTCCCTCTCTCCCTGATCATATATCTTTTGTTCGTTTTCTACGCACTTGTTTTTTCTTTTCTTCGTACCAAATATAGAAAATATATATGGACATTTGTTTCTGATTCTATTCATTCATTCTTTGGTTCGTTTCGTTGTTTATTTATTCGTTAGTTCGTTCATTCATTTTTCACTCGTTCATTCATTCATTCATTCGTTCTTTCATTCATTCATTCGTTCTTTCATTCATTCATTCATCCTTTATTTTTCATCTATTTTATTTTCTTTCTTTCTTTCCTTCGTCTTCATTCATTCATTCATTCATTCATTCACTCATTCAGTTTTCTGTCTGTCTTTCTTTCTATCTATCTTTACTCCGGGTTTGTTTTGTTGGTTTTTTTGGTATGATTTAACTTTTCTGTCCGTCCGTCTGCTTGTATTTCTGTCCATCCGTCCATCACTCCGTCCGTCCGTCTATCTATCTGTCTGTCGCTGTCTGTCTGTCTGTCTGTACCTCTGACCGTCTGTCTGTTTAACTGTCTTTTCTTTCGTGATTTTTCGTCGTTGTTTTTTTGTAATGCAAACGATGGGGAAAAGTAAATTTTGACTAGAAAGCCTTTCATTCCTTTTCGGCAGGTTATGTTCACACCACATTTACAGACAGCTGGTGTATGATCTAGGATGTGTGTGTGTGTGTTTGCGTGCGTGCGTGTGCGTGTTGGTGTGTGTGTCTGTGTGTGTGTGCGCGTGCGCGTGTTTGTGTGCGTGAGTGTGTGTGTGTGTGTGTGTGTGGTGCGTACGTGTGGTGTGTTGGTGTGTATGTGCCCATATCTGTTGGAGGGTGTGTGTATGTGTGCGTTGTGTGCATGCGTGCATGTGTGTGTATGTGCTTATATATCTGTTTGCGAGTGTGTGTGTCTGTCTGTCTGTTTGTGAGTGTCGGTGTGCGTGTGCACACACAGGTGTGTCTCAGTATTTATACACGTGCCCATATATGTTTGTAAATGATAACCTGTGTGTGCTTAAACATTATGCTTGCACACGTGTGTATGCATATATAATTGTATATTATATATATATATTAAATATATATATATATATATTTATAATATATATATATATATATATATATTATATATATTATATATATGTGTGTGTGTGTGTTGTGTGTTTTGTGTGTGTGTGGTGTGTGTGTGTGTGTGTGTGTGTGTGTGTTGTTAAGCACAGCTCTGCCTGTATGTTTAGCGTTTTGTACTTGTTTAGTTGTTTTTCTTCTTCTTCTTCTCAAATTCTTCTTCTTCTTCAAATTTCTTCTTCTTTTCTTCAAATTCTTCTTCTTCTTCTTCAAATTCTTCTTCTTCTTCTTCTTCTTCTTCTTCTTTCTTCTTCTTCTTCTTCTTCTTCTTCTTCTTCTTCTTCTTCTTCTTCTTCTTCTTCTTCTTCAAATTCTTCTTCTTCTTCTTCAAATTCTTCTTTCTTCTTCTTCTTCTTCTTCTTCTTTCTTTTCTTCTTCTTCTTCTTCTTTTCTTCTTCTTCTTCTTCTTCTTCTTCTTCAAATTCTTCTTCTTCAAATTCTTCTTCTTCAAATTCTTCTTCTTCTTCTTCTCTTCTTCTTCTTCTTCTTCTTCTTCTTCTTCTTCTTCTTCTTCTTTCTTCTTCTTCTTCTTCTTCTTCTTCTTTTCTTCTTCAAATTTTCTTCTTCTTCAATTCTTCTTCT
>CM054137.1:24702772-24710272 GCA_028751875.1 Rapana venosa | reverse complement strand
TTTTGTTTTCTTTTTAATCTTTGATCTCTCTTCTTTTAGGGGACGAGATAGCTCAGTGGTCAGAACACTCGCTTTTCCCTCAGCCAATGTTAAGCAGCGTCGAGGGTGGTTACCACTTGGATGGGTGACCGTTTGCGCGCCTTGGCTTCAGTACGGTCCCCCCAGTTCTCCCAGCTGTAAATGGGTACCTGCCCTCTTTAGGGTCAGGGAAGGTAAAGCAGCGAGGGAGAGGAGATGGGCGCCACCAGCCCTCAAAATATGCTGGCTCCTGGAGAAGTCGAGGTCTCTGACGCCTCGCTCCCCTCACGACCTTCTAGGTTATGGGACACCTTTTCCTGACCTTACTTTACTCTCTTCTCTTTGTCTTTCCCTTCCTCGTATAGAGCTCCGAAGTTAACCAATGGTGAGCTGAGACTTTTGCTTATCCGACCGTCTTTGCTCACCGGCAAGGTAGCCACAGTCCGACTTCGGAGTTGTTGTTTAAACAAAGATATACCAGGGCGCAAGTGTGTGTTTTCTAATACTGATTTTTGTGATCCGTTCTGAACAGCACGAATTGGCCAGCCCACTCTTCCAAGAAGCGGGAAGAGGTTTTGATGTGTGCGCAAGATATTCTGCGCGCATTTTGCTCCCACACACATATAGGGAAACGGGAGAGCCTGGTGGTTAGAGTGAGGCACACTGCGGTCGTGATCTGTTGATCCCGGTTCGAATCTCGTTCATTAAGGCCATCCCGTCCTTACCTTGTTTTCTGTTTTGTTCGGGGGTTTTCGTTTTGCCTTTTGGAGGATTTTTATTTGTCAGGCTGGTTGTGTGTACATACATACACACACACACATACACACACACACACACACACACACACACACACACACACACACATATATATTATATATATATATATATATATTATCTCTCTCTTCTCTCTCTCTCTCTATCTCTCTCCTCTCTCTCTCTCTCTCTCTCTATATTATATATATTATATATATATATTATTATATATTATATCAGAGAGAGAGAGTGAGTTAGCATAAACTTGAGTCAGGTCAGGCCAAAGGCATGGTCCTAAACTCAATTATTCCCCAAATGCTGCCTTCAAAGTTTTATTTATATTGTAGTGAATTTGTTTTTTCTTTCGAATCTTGGAAAAAAAATCATTTTTATGATTGGAATGAAGTTGTAACTGGTTTTCTGCACTCGTTTTTGCTCACTATATTTTGTCAATTGTATGTATATCTATCTATCTATCTATCTATCTATCTATCTTTCTATCTATCTATCTATCTATCTATCTATCTATCTATCTATCTATCTATCTATCTATCGATCTTCTATCTATCTATATCTATCTATCTCTTCTATATCTTTCTCTTATATTAATATATATATAATATACATATATATATATATATATATATTTATTTATATATTATATCTATATATATATATATATATATATATTATATATATTATTATGTGTGTGTGTGTGTGTGTTGTTGTTGTGTGTCTGTCTGTCTGCCTGTATGTGCATATGTTTTAATCACTTCTGTCATCATGACAGTGTGAGGGCTTTGAGTTTGTCAGCTGTGGTAGCACTGTAATCAGTCGTTACCTTACCTACAACAGGTGAGCAACCTCTGTCCAGTGTTCGTATGGACAGAAAATCAATGCCTTACGCCACACCTGAATCCCCTGTGTGTGTAAGTGGTGGTAAGGTGGGGGGAGGGGGGGTTGAGGGGGTGAGGTTGTGTTGTAGGGTGTGTGTGTGTGGGTGGGGTGGGTGAGTGGGGGTGGTAGGTAGTGTGTTGTGTGTGGGTGGGGGGGGGGATGTTGTGTTGTGTGTGGGTGTTTTTTTTTTGTATTATTTTATCTTTTATTTCGAGGATAGTGTGTGTGTGAGTGTGTGTAGAGGGGTGGGGTTGTGTGTGTGTGTATATGTGTGTGTCTGTGTTTTGTGTTGTAGAATCAGTGTGTGTTTTATTTGTGTCTGTGTAATATAAATATGTGGTGTGTGTGTGTGTGTGTGTGTGTGTGTGTGGTGTATTCTGTATAAATGTATTGTGTGTGTGCGTGTGCGTGTGCATGTGCGTGTATGTGTGTGTGTGTGTGTGTAGGACAGGGTGTTTATACAAGCCATGCAAATTTGGACTGCATACTTGCAACCTTGCGTGTTTGCATGCGTGCCTGCGTGCATGGGTGTATGCGTGTCCGTCTCTCTGTCTCTCTGTGTCTGTGTGACTATATACATGTTTCTCTGTCTGCGTGTGCCTTTGGGATTTTTTGGTCTGTGTTTCAGTGTGTCTATAATATAATATAATTATGTGTGTTTGTGTCTTCGTATCTGCGATGAGTGCCTACAATTTTTTTTCTCTCGAGGATAATGGAATAAGCACTCATGTGCTTTTTTTACATCCAGTCCCCATGTGTATGAGGTTTTGTAAATTTTGTTTATCTGTTCCCACCGGCACACAATGGCCTACTCTTTCGAAAAGCGGAACAGGATTTAACGTGTGCGCAAGATGTTCTGCATGCGATCGCACACGGGGCCTCGGTTTATAGTCTCATCCGCCGACAAACAGCAGCATACAAATCCCCATGTTGCATACAAGCAGTTCCGTTCCCTGCACACGTAAGTAATATAAGAAGTAATAAAAACTGATAATTACACACAAGCGCTGCTTTTGTCCAGACTAGTTGTTATCTATCTCATAGTATAGAAGCTAGGTGTGTCAGCCCAGCGACAATGCCAAGAGTGTCGTTGCTTCTTTCTCTCTCCCATCTCTCTATGTCTATGTCTGTCTGTCTTTCTGACTCTCTGTCTGTCTGTCTGTCTGTCTATCTCTCTCTGTCTCTGTCTGTCTGTCTTTCTGTCTCTGGCTGTCTTTCTCTGTCTGTCTGTCTGTCTGCCTATCTCTCGATCTGTCTCTCTGTCCTCTCTCTGTCTGTCCTCTTCTCTCTACTTTCTTTCTATTTGTTTCTTTCTCTCTCTTCCCCTTTTTCTCTTTCTTTCTCTCTCCCTCTCTCTCAACATCTGTCTCCGGCTTTCTGGCTGTCTGTCTGTCTGTCTGTCTCCTCTCTTTTTCTCTTTTCCCCCCTTTCTCCCCCTCTCTCTCTCATCTCTTTCTCTCACTCTTGTGCCCCCCTCCCCCCCTCTCCCTTCCTGTCTCCCTCTCTTCCGCTTCTCTTTCTCTCTTTCCCTTCTCTCTTTCTCTCATTCCTCTCTCTATCCCCACTTCTCTCCCCTCTTGCTCTTTCTCTCAATGTGGAAAAACGAGTGACGGAAAGATAACTGAACAGGTTGCTGTTTGTAACGCTGCAAATTTTTTTTATTTAGCTTCAAAATTCATTACTGGCCTTCCAGCAACTGTAAAAACAACTTTAAAAAACCCCCGGATCGACAACGCGTATCGAGTTGGAAATCGCGGGGGGAGACAGCGTTGTTTCGTCTTGCGACTGAAGCCAGCGACAAGTCAGTGTCAACAGAAAAGGGGGACCCGTTGCTGAACCGTAACTCCCGTGTTCAGTACTATGAAAAAAAAAAAACCCCCCCAAATGTCAAATCCGTTCGCGATGTCCAAAGAAGCAGACAACACCAAGAAAGACAGGCAAGTCGCCAATGTGACAATGACAGTGTCTTGGAAAAAGAGCCGGTCTTGTGTAACATTGACTCCTGCTCGATGTGGAAACAGAAGAAAAACAAACCAGTGTGTACACAGAACTGTGTGTCAGCAGTGAATTTAAAATGCCTCGGCCACACCAGATTCACTTGATCTACTGTGTGATCCAGCAACAGACAGCAAGATCGGTGGTTTCTGAGGCGTCTGATGTGAAAGGAAGAGCTGACAGTTGGCTGCACAGTGGATGACTCTGATATGGTATTGTGAAACAGTATGTGTCTACTCTAACTGACAAACGTGTGCAGCGTCGATTAAGGGACAGCAAGAGAAACACACGGTTTCGAAAGGTCACCACCTTTTCTCTCTCATGGTTCAGGCGATCAAAACATTGTGATGTGTGAATCAGATGACATCACCCTGGAATACTCTTGGAATGGAGATCCTGGCGAGGAATCTAAGTGTGTGTTCTGGTACATCAAGCAAGAAGAGAAAAACATGTTGCCAGAAGAACGTGTCAGGCTTGCCAGACTTGTAAAGGGAAGCAGTGTACTAACACACAACACTCAGAGACAGTGGGAAGTGCTGAGCAGGAGTTACATCATCTTCGGGACCTGATCCGGTCTTACATGGGCTGACTTCGCTGGCTGTAGACTGGAAAAGGAAAGGCTGTTTTTAAATTGAGACACTTGAGACACAGACAATAATGTATCGAATCTTGTTTGTACATACCACTACTGCCATGGTTTCCATGTCATTGTAATCGCGTCGCGTTCGATATCATTGTTACCGCGCCGCAGCGCTATATGGCTTATTGCTAAAATAGCAATAAATTTTGTCAATTTTGTCCGTCCGTTTTGTCTCTCTGTTTTGTCTCTGTCTCTCTCTCTCTCTTTTCCCCCTCTCTCTCTCTTTCTCTCTCTCTCCCCTCCCTCTCCCCCACCCCCCCCCCCCCCCCCCCCCCCTCCTCTCTCTCCTCTCTCTCTCTCTCTCTCTCTCCCCTCTTTTCTCTCTCTCTCTCCTCTCTCTTTCTCTGGGGTGTGGTGTGTGTATTTGGGCCCTCCTGTTCCCTGTGTGACAGCAGCACTGAGATTCAGGCCTCTCTCTCCCTCTCTCTCCCTCTCCCCCCTCCCTCTCTCTCTCTCCATCTCTCCTCTCTCTCTCTCTCTCTCTCTCTCTCCCCTCTCCTCTCTCTCTCTCTCTCTCTCTCTCTCTCTCTCTCTCAATGTTCTACCTCTCGAAGCAAAAATTCTATAATTTTAAAAAAGGATTTTTATGCATAAAATACTGCACGGAAATGCTCCATTTGTTTTAAGAACATGTTTACCATTAATGAAAATCGCATTCACATAAACTGAACCTTCCTTTTTCGACCATTACTCTATGCAAATCTAGTCTAAAAAATTTTTGGAGGATGGTTGTGGAATAATTTACCAGAATTCATTAAGATTGAATCAAACTTTAAAAATTAAAAAAGCGGTTGTACCAATTACCTTAGGGGTTCTTGACTTGATGTCTTTTTCCAAAGGTATTGAGAACAATATTATCATAGAATTTTTTTCTCACTGTTCAGAGTATATTTCGTTTTGTAATTTAGCTTTGATGATCTTCTCTCCCCCCCCCCCTTCCCCTCTCTTTCCTCTCTCTCTTCTCTCTCTCCTCTCTCCCCTCCCTCTCTCTTCTCTCTCTCTCTTCTTTTCCCTACCTCACCCTTCCCCCCCCCTTCTCTCTCATTTTTGTTTTTCTCTCTGACACTTTTTTAAAAATGTTGTTCAACAATTGACCGAAAAAACATTGGGTGTTTTTTGTCATATCATCATTCCATCAAGCTCCAAAAAAGTTTAGGGAATCATAATTATTTTTTTTATGATGAGGGTGGGATGATGGGGTGATGATAGGGGTATCAATGATGATTATAGTGGTGTGTTTTTTGGGATTTTTATGTTTCCCTTTTGATTTTTTTGTTTGTTTAGTTCTTTCTTTCTTTTTTTCGAGGGTGGTGAAAAAAAATCTTGAAACTTATTAATTACCCTCAAAAAATAAAATTCGTTACGTTATCTCTCTCTCTCTCTTCTGCACTTATTTTATTACCATGACTTCAATTTGCAGGAGTAATTAAAAAGTTTTGTGTTGACGTGTGCTATGTATTACATATTTAGTATTACCCCTGAAACCCCCCCCCCCCCCACACCCCCCAACACTCAAACAAACACAAACACACACACCCACACACACACACACTCACTCACCCACTCACCACCATTTTTTTCCCCTAACGACGTAAGTTTTAAATTTCTTCTTTTTTTGTTTCTTGTTTTTATTTGTGGATTATGGGTATTAAATTTTTTTTTATCAGACATATAATTTGAAAACGAGAAATCTAAAATGAGTGTTATGGGTGGCATACTGTTTTGGGTTATATTTGGAAATCTCTGAAATACCCCAAAACCCCTCTCTGTCTCTTGCTCAGTTCTCCCCTTCTCACTTTTATCGTCCTCTTAATCATAGATATCCTGTGAAGGATTCTATTTTTATATTTTAATACTTTATTGGATTGCCTCTTATTAATTTTTAAATGGTGCCTATTTCAAATCTTATATTATGTATAAAAGTATGTGTCCCATTTGAAAATTGTAGATTTTTATCTTTAGACTTTTTGTTTGGTTGTGTTATTTTTTTTTGGGCTTTTTGTTGTTTTTGTTGTTTTTGTTGTTGTTTGTCTGTTTTTCTTTTTTTTATCATCTTTTTTTGGGTTTTGGTTTTTTCTTCTTTTTTGTTTGTTTGTTTGTTTTGGTTAGGGTTTTTTGGGGGGGGGGGGGAGGGGTGGGTTTTTTTGGATTTTTTTTAATTGCTTGTTTTGGGGGGGGGGGGGGGGGGGGGTTTTGGGGGGGGGGGGGGGGTTGGGGGGGGGAGCGTTTTAAAAAGGGTTTTTCCCCTTTTTTTATGTGGACTGTATAAGTATTGGGTTATTATTATTTAAAATGTTCCCCAACGGGGGGGGGACTGGATGTAAAAAGGAAATGGTGCTTATTTATTATCCTGAAATAAAAAATTTTTCATTGTCATTGTCATTGTCCTTCTCTCTCTCTCTCTCTCTCCTTTTTTTTTTTCTCTCTCTCTCTCTCCCTCCCTCTCTCTCCTTTTCTTTCTTCTCTCTCTCTCTCTCTCTCTCTCCTCTCCTCTCTCTCTTCTCTCTCCTCCCCCTCTCCCCCTCCCCTCTCTCTTTCCCTCCCTCCTTTTTCTTTTTTTTTTCCTTTTTTCCCTTTCAGAAGGGAAAAGGCCTCTCTCTTTTCCTCCCCTCCCCCCCCCTCTTTTATATATTTTCCTCCCTCTCCCTCTTTTTTCTCTCTCCCCCCCTCTCTCTCTTTCCATCCCCATAGTGCCCCGTCTTTCTCAAACCTATATCTCATTGCCCCTTTTTTTATTTAATTTCGTTTTTTTTATTTTTTTCCCTTTTTCTTATCTTTTTTTTTTATCTCTCTCAATTACTTATCCCTTTTATTTTGTGTTTGTTTTTTGTGTCTTCTTTCATGATATGATGGACCTCTGTTCCTTGTCTCTTTTTGTCTTGTTTTTGTTGTTTTTTTTTCTATACACTCTGCTCTCTACCCGTCTCTGTGTCTTTTTCTGTGTGTTTGTTTTTTGTTGTTGTTGGTTGATTTGTCCCGATCCGTCTTCTGTTGTCTCTGTTCTGTTGTGGTTTTTGTGTAACAAAAACAATAACAATAATTTTAATTTAGTTTTTGCAGGCCATATGGCCCTAAGAAAAAACATTATATATATTTATGTAAGGGAAAACCCTTTCTTCTGTATTAAACTTTTGTAAGAAAAAATCCAACTTTAAAAATCAAACTAGGGTTTTGTGTTCAACAAAGAAGTGCACTTT
>CM054137.1:24690272-24697772 GCA_028751875.1 Rapana venosa | reverse complement strand
GCACTCTGTGTGTGTGAGTATGTGTGTGTGTGTGTGTGTGTGTGTATTTGTGTGGTGTGTGTGTGTGTACGCTCATACGCGCATGGGGTGTGTGAGCATGCGCGTGTGCGCACGTATGTGTGTGAGTGTGTTTGTATTTGTATTGTGTGTATGTATGTGTGTTCGCGTGTGCGCGAACGTGTGTGTTTATACTTGCTGTTCCTGTTGTGTTTTTTAAAAAAATGCATTGATATTAAGGTGGCTTTTTAAATATTATTCTTTGGTCTTGTTGTTTAATGTAGCCTGCGTTTGTTTCTCTTCTATATTCCGTTGATTTTTACAACTTTTTTGAGTGTTTTAGTTTCTGTATATCTACACGGAGAGCTTGTGAGACGAGGGTATGCTTAATATCTGTATCCTTTTGTATTAAGCACCAGTCATTCATTCATTCATTGATTCAGTCAGTCAGTCAGTCATTTATTCATATGGAATTGTAAATTGAGAGCGCATGTAAGAACGCACACAGAACATCTTGTACATATCCTAAACCTGTTCTGTCTTTAGGGAGATTAGGCCATTGAGTGCCAGTGGGAATGAATGACAAATTTTACACAAACAACGGACGTGAAACTACCACATAAGTGCTTATTTCATTATCTTCAAAACAAAAGAATATAAAGTAATAAAGTCTCTCTCTTTCTATCTTATTTTTAACTTATGTTTTATTTTATACCACTTTAAGTCACGGCAGATTTCTCTGCGTGAAATTCGGGCTGCTCTCCACGAGGAGAGCGCGTCGCCACAAGAGCAGCGCCACTCATTATGGTTGTGGGTTTTTTTCTCTTTTCCTGTCTGCATATGTATTTGTTTCCCTATCAGAGGGGCTTTTTTTCTACAGAATTCTGCCTGGGACAACTCTCTTGTTTCCTTGGGTTCTTTTACGTGCGCTAAATAATTGCGTAAAACACACAGGACCTTGGTTTAATGCCTCATCTCTCTCCCTCCTCTCTCTCTCTCTCTCTCTCTATCTCTCTCTCCTCTCCCCTCTCTCTCTCTCGTCCTCTCTCTCTCTCTCTCTCTCTCTCTCACTCTCCATCTTCCTCTCTCTCTCTCCCTCTTCCTCTCTCTCTCTTTCTAAGCCAACACAGTCATGTGCATAGTAGACTTCTTTCTTTAGCTGTCTATCTTTCACAAGCTCTGCTTTTTCTATTATTTCCTTCCTTCCTTCCTTCCTCTCGCTCGCCCTTCATCTGTCTGTCATTTATTTACTACTTGTATTGTGTGCCTGTCAGACAGCCTTTTGGCATAGCTATTACTTTACCATGTTATGAATGCATTTGTGCCACTAAGAATGGATTTTCGCTTGCCACGCATCTCTGTCTGTTTGTCTGTCTATGTCTCTCTGTCTCTGTATCTGTGTGGTGTGTGTGTGTGTCGCTCTCTCTCTCTCTCTCTCTCTCTCTCTCTCCTCTCTCTCTCTCTCTTCTCTCTCCTCTCTCTCTCTCTCTCTCTCTCTCTATCTCTCTCTCTCTCTATTGGACTCTATGTCTCTCTGTGTCTGTGTATGTCTCTCTGTCTCTGTCTCTCATTGTCTCTATCTGTCTCTGTCTCTGTCTCTCTGTGTCTATCACTTCCCATGTCTCTCTCTCTCTCTCTCTCTCTCTCTCTCTCTCTCTCTCTTATATATATAATATATATATATATATATAAATATATATAATATATATATATATATTATATATATATTCTCTGTCTGACTCTCTTTGTCTGTCTCTCTGTGTGTATCTCTCTGTCTCTCTCTGTCTCTGTCGCTCTCTGTTTGTCTCTCTCTCTCTCTCTCTCTCTCTCTCTCTCTCCTCTCTCTCTCTCCTCTCTCTCTCTCTCTCTCTCTCTCTCTCTGTATTTGCCATCATGTTCCCTATGTGATAGCAGCCCTGATTCAGGCCTCTCTCTCTCTCTCTCTCTCTCTCTCTCTCTCTCTCTCTCTCTCTCTCTCTCTCTCTCTCTCTCTCTCTTTCTGTGTGTGTGTGTGTGTGTTTGCCATCCTGTTCCCAGTGTGACAGCAGCACTGAGTCAGGCCTCTCTCTCTCTCTCTCTCCCCATCCCTATAGTGCTGCTATCCTCTTTCAACCTACATCCTAATAGTAGCTTCCGTCCCTCCATTATTTTCTGCTGCAGTTTATGTATATATTAATTTTTTTTTCGTTTCCTCAATCTGTCATCTGTATATGTATGTCTATCATTATTCCATTATCTTCTATCTGTATGCTTATTTCTGGATATACCTGTGCCTCTCTGTCTTTCTGTGTCTTTATCTTTCTCTGTCTCTACGTGTCTGTTCCTCACTGTCTCTTTCTCTCTCTCTGACTTTCTCTGTGTGTCTCCATGTCTCTCTGCGTCTCCCTGTCTCTGTCTCTCTTTCTGTGTCTTTATCTCTTTATTTTCCTAGTGTCTTTTATTTATTTATACGTGTAAATATGCATGCACATATATATATATATATATATATATATATATATATATATATATATATATATATATATATATATATATATATCAATCATCATCATCATCATCAGTCCCGTGACCTTGGCGGTCGTGGAGGAGACACGAAAGACGATGCCGTGGTAAGCCTCCTCCATCCATCTCGGTCCTCGGCTCTGCGCAGTAGTGCCGAGTCATTCATCCTGGTCTATTCTCTGATGTCCATCCATGACTTGTTCTGTCTTCCCCTCTTTCTGCCACCTTCGAGTGTTCCCTGCAGTACTGTTTTTGGCAGAGTGTTGTGGCGGGTGACGTGGCCGAACCATGTCAGCTTTTTCTTCTTGACGATGGTGAGAAGGGGTTCCTGTGGACCTGCCAGCCGTGTTATATGACTCTTGACAAATTCATTGGTCTTTCGTTCTCTCCAGGATATGCCCAGCAGTTTTCTATGGCATTTTGTTTCAAATGACTGGATTCGCTTTGCTGTTTTCAGCAGTCAATGTCCAGGTTTCACTTCCGTACAGCAGGATAGTCTGAATTAGGGCTTTGTAGAGCTTTAGTTTGATTGGGAAACTGATCTCTTTACTTTTCCATATGGTGGTGAGTTTTGTCATGGAAGATTTTGCCATGGCTAGTCTGACTTTGATTTCTATCGTCGATCGCCCGTCCTTTGTGAGTGTAGCGCCAAGGTATTTAAAAGCGTCTACCTCCTCCAGTTGCTGGCCGTTCATGTAAATTTTAGCAGTGGCGTTGCTCGTGCTGTTCACAAGTACTTTACTTTTCTCCGAGCTCACCTCCATCCCATATGCTCCAGCTCTGTTCTCAAGTCTGGTCGTAAGATCTTGCAGCTCTGTGTTACTTCCGCCCATGAGGTCAATGTTATCGGCAAACCGCAAGTTGTTGAGGGGTCTGCCGCCAATGGAGATGGTAGAGTGGAAGTCATGGAGGGTCTCTCTCATAATGTTTTCCAAGAACAGATTAAACAGGACTGGAGATAACAGGCATCCTTGTCGGGCCCCAACTGTGGTTTTGAAGTAGTCTCCGACCTGATTGTTCAGAAGGACTGCACTGCTTGCGGTGTTGTATAGTGCTTGAATGGTTTGCACTAGTCCTTCTTCAATGCCAAACATTCTGAGGACCTGCCACAGGCCTTCGTGCCATACTCTGTTGAAAGCCTTCTTGAAGTCGATGAAGTTGTGGAACAGGTCTCTCTGATGTTGAAGATGTTTTTCCATCAGGATGTGGCAGTTAAAAATCTGTTCGATTGTGCTCCTGCCTGCCCTGAACCCAGCTTGTTCCTCTGCAAGGTGTTCTTCTGCCTCCTTCTTGAGTCGATTCAAAATAACTTTGAGCATGATCTTGCTGGCGTGGCTGATGAGGCTGATTGTTCTATAGTTTTGGCATTGGCGTAAATTCCCCTTCTTGGGCAGGGGTATGATGAGTGATTGTGTCCATTCTGTTGGCCACTGTTTTGTCTCCCAAATCTTCTGACAGATAGCTGTAACATGTGTGATGACTGTTTCGCCACCATGCTTGAGCAGCTCTGCTGGTATGTTGTCTGCTCCTGAGGACTTTTCTACTGGTAAACTGCGGATGGCCTCTTCCACTTCTTCCCTCAGTATAGGTAATGGCGAGGGTACCCTTGATGTTGCTGCTTCTTCTTCCATTATGTGTGTGTGTGTGTGTATAAAATATATACACATATACATATATACACATATTTCCATTGTCTTTATGTGTGTGCATGTCTGTATGTGTTACACACGCATATGTATGTGTATATAAGTGTGTGTGTGTGTGCTTGTATGTGTGTGCAAATATATTTCTGTATGTGTGCGTATATATAATAATTATATGTCTGTATGTGTATATGTATGTGTGCGCATGCACAGCGCGCATAATATGTGCGTTTGGGTTTGTGTACGCGATTGGTATGTGTGTGTGTGCGTCAGCGGGTTAGAATAGTGAATGTCAGCAACATAGTTAAACTGTCACCAATATCTCTCCATCTTAGCTATCCGTCTGTCATTCTGTCTCTACATTATCACACAGGTTTTTCCCTTTATCTCCAGCTTTGTTTTTTTGCTTTGTTACAGCTGCTGTCATATTCTATCATAGGAATATTTCGTTCGTTATTTTTCTTCAATATTGCTTTCCATCCTGTGTTGTTGCTTGGGTTATGGTTTTTTTCTGTTCTTGTCTTTGTGCTGTTTTTCCTGCATTCCATCAAGTTAATATTCGTGATTTCTGTGTGTGTGGGTTTTTTGTTGTTGTTTGTTTAGTTCTGTTCCTATGTTTGTGTTTTTGATGTTAGAGTTTGTTGTCTTCACTCTATGTCTTTCTGTGTTTGTTTTGTCTGAGTTTTGTTTCTTCGTTCTTAAGCCTCTTTTTTTTCTTTAATGCGTATCTCTTTTTCTTGCAAATCTCCCTCCCTCCCTCTCTCTGTCTCTCACTGTCTCTCTATCTCTCTGTCTCGCTGTCCCTCTCTGTCTCTCTCTGTTTCTGTCTCTCTCTGTGTCTGTGTCTCTGTCCGTCTGTCTGTCTCTGTGTGTCTGTTTCCGTCTCCCTCTGTGTCTGTGTCTCTGTCTGTCTGTCTCTGTCTCTGTCTGACACTCTCTCTCTCTGCCCCTGTGTAGGCTCGTGTGCGCGCGCGTGCGCGCGTATACGTTTTGTGTGTGTGTGTATGTGTGTGTGTGCGCGCGCGCGCGCAACTGCGTGTGTGAGTGTTTGTATGTGTGTGTATGTATGCCTGTGTGCGCGCGTGTGTGTATGTGTGTGTGTGTGCTTTTGCGTGTGTGTTCGTGGGGGTATGGGGATGGGGGGGGGGGGTAGGGGTCGGAATGAAGGTGTGTGCACTTGAGCGAAATATGCACTTGGGCGTATAATTATAATTATGTTACAGGTAGGGGGTGCAGTGGGGGGTGGGGGAGTCAAGCTTTTGCCAATATATTGTCAGTTTAGCTGTCTCTCCAGCATTCTATCTAGTCATTATTACAGGTTTTATTTTCTTTGATGTTCTTTTTTTTTTTTGGTTAGCTGCTGTCATGTTTATTTCTCTATTACAGTTTGTTATGAGGGTGGGGAGTTTTTTTCATCGCTTTTCTTCTGTATTGCTTTATTCTTCTGTTAATGTGTTTGTTTGTTTTTTTGGTGCAGTTTTTTTGTTTTCCATCAAGTTAATTGTCATGTTTTCTGTGTGTTTTTTTTTCTTTGTTTATTTGTTTTCCTCTTCTTTGTTATCAGTGGGTTTCTCCTACTCATCTGTCTCTCTGTGTTACTTTCTTTGTCTGAGTATTCATTTCAAAAAAGCTACTTTCTTTTTTCGTTGTTTTTTTTTCTCTAGTGATTATCTGTTGCGTCTTTGGAAATAAAAGATTATTATAACAGTGTTCCTCTTTTTATTTTTATTACTGTCAGTTAGTTTTTCTGTGTATGTGTCCGTGTGTGTCTGTTTCTCCTACTTTCTTGTATTCTCTCTTTGTCTCTGTCTCTCTTCCTATCTGTGATCTTGTGCACGCATGTGTGTGTGTGTGTGTGCGCGCGCGTGCGTGCGTGCTTGTGTGTGTGCGTGCGTGCGTGCGTGCGTATGTGTGTGCGTGCGTGTGTGTTCGTGTGTGTGTTTGTGTGTTCGTGTGTGTGTTTGTGTGTGTGTGTGTGCGTGCGTGCGTGTGTATGGTGTGCATGCGTGTGTTCGTGTGTGTGTGTGTGTGTGTGTGTGCGTACGTGTGTATGGTGTGCATGCGTGCGTGTGTGCGTGTGTGTATGTGTGTGTGAGTTTTCAGCCTTTAATTTTGAGAAGAATGAATACGTCATTTTTTCCCCATTTGATAGCCATGTGCCTATATTTTTCTCCTCCGTTCCCACCATCTCAAATTGGCCCACTCTTCCAAAAAGCGAAACAGGTATTAAGATGTGTGCAATATGTTCTTGATGCATTGGCACATAGGACCTTGATATATGAAGGATGGGGTGGAGGGTAGGGAGGGGAGTCAGCACTGACGTTATTTGCAGGAGAAAACAATCTCCTTGGCTCCAAACAGGCCTTCAGATATTTTGTGTTTTATTCTACACCACTTTAAGTCACGGCAGATTTCTCTGCGTCAAATTCGGGCTGATGTCCTCGGGGGAGAGAGCTTGTCGCCGCAAAAGCAGCGCCACCCATTTTCTTTACCGGTCTACAACTGTATTTGTTTCCCTATTAGAGTGATTGTTTTCAACAGAATTTTGCCAGAGACAACTCCGAACTTGCCTTGGGCTCTTTTACGTGCGCAAAATATTTCTGTGTAACACACGGAATGCTCGGTTTATCATTCATCCGAAAAATACTAGCACCCAGACCACCACTCATGGTCTAGTGGATGGGGGAGGGGGGAGTGGGAAAGGGGGGGGGGGAGGTTTCGAGCCCAAACGGGGATCAAACCATTACATACACTTCGAACCAGGATTTTTCGCTTTCTTGGCAAGTGCGTTATGTCTGAACCACCGATCCACTTATGGTAAGCGCAGTGTTCTAACCACCAGCCTGTCCTGCCCCCTTTTCTTGTGTGCGTGTGAGTGTGTGGATGCGTGTTATTATTATTTTATCTACTTATTCTTTTATATCGAGGATAATGGAATAACCAACGTGCTTTTTTACATCTAGTCCCCGTGTGTATGCGGTTTTGTCAATTCTGTCATCTGTTCCCACCGGGCACACAATGGCCTACTCTTACGAAAAGCGGAACAGGGTTGAACGTGTGCGCAAGATGTTCTGCGTGCGTTCGCGCACGGGGCCTCGGTTTATAGTCTCATCCGAAGGACTTTTGGGGAGAGTGGAGTCGGCACTGACGTTAACTCCGGGGGAAAATATCCCCTTGAACGGGAATCGAACCCGGGTCGTCAGATTGCGAGCGCAATGTTCTAACCACTAGGCTATCCCGTGTGTGTATGTGTGCGTGTGCGTGTGCGTGTGTGCACACAAGCGCGGATGCATGTGTCAGAGGGTGTGGGGGGAGGGGGGGGGGAGGAGTAGACGAACGGGAGAGGGTTGAGGTTTTG
>CM054137.1:24670272-24687772 GCA_028751875.1 Rapana venosa | reverse complement strand
ACATATTACCACATATACATATACACGCACATACATACTCATACACACCTGCGCACGTGCGCGCTCATGTCCACACACACTTTTAAATAAAGAATATTTTAAGAATTAATAAAAAAAAGTGTGTGTGTGTGTGCGTATATGTGTGTATGTGTATGTGACCATGCTTGCCTGGAGATCTGTACATGGTCATACTTCTATGACTTTGGCTGAGGGCAAAAGCTTTGACAGTTACTAGTGTAAACAAAGTGCCATGGACTTCATCACAATGGTGATATACTTTAAAATGTGAGGTTAAGATTGCGTTTATCTATAACAAGTTCTTACTGCAACTTGCGCTCGATCCTCCTTTACAGGAGATCTAGAGCCTCTGAAGTTGAAGTACGGCTGCCCATGATATTGGTGGATCGGTGGTCTAGAGGTAACGCGCCTGTCTAGAAAGCGAAAAGTCCGGGTCTGAAGTGTGCGGCGGTTCGTACCCCGTTTGGACCGGAAATTTTTCCCCCATCCATTAGACCAAGAGTGGTTGTCTGGGCGCTAGTCTTTCGGATGAGACGATAAACCGAGGTCCGTGTGTTACACGTATTTTTAGCGCACGTAAAAAACCACGGCAACAAGAGAGTTGTCCCTGGCAAAATTCTTAGAAAAAGCCACTCTGATAGGGAAACAAATACAGCTGCAGAAAAAAAAAAAAAAGGGTGAAAGGTGAAAGGTGGGCAGCGCTAAGTGCGACGCGTTTCCCGCTCTCCCCGGGGAGAGCAGCCCGAATTTCACGGAGAGAGATCTGCCGTGACTTAAAGTGGTATGAAAAAAAATCTGAGCGCTTTGATTTGTTGCTTTACAAGATTCAGCGCTATATAAATTCCATACATTATTATTATTATTATTATTATATCCAGACACTTGAAAGCATACGCAATACACGCAGCCTTTATTTATTTTATATTTTATTTTATTTATTCTTTTATATCGAGGATACTGAAATAAGCAATCTTGTACTTTTTTACATCCAGTCCCCGTGTGTATGCGGTTTTGTAAATTTTGTCACCTGTTCCTACCGGCACACAATGGCCTACTCTTCCGAAAAGCGGAACAGGATTTAACGTGTGCGCAAGATGTTCTGCATGCGTTCGAACACGGGGCCTCGGTTTATAGTCTCATCCAAAGGACTTTGACATTCAGTTCGATTTTTTTGGTCAAACTGGGAAGAAAGGGGCGAAGCTGGGAATCGAACCCACAACCTCACGGTTTACTTGTTGGCAGGCGAACGTCTTAACCATCCTGCCACCTTCCTTCCACCTTGTCACCCTGTGTGTACTTATGGCCTCACGGTGATTCCTAGAGGTTACAAGTGACACTGAATGCATAATAGTCTGGATGTAGAATAAAACCGAATTGAATTGGATTGAGTACCACTTTCAGCCACGGTAGATTTCTCTTCGTCAAATTCAGCAGATTTCTCTCCCTGGAGAGAGCGCGTCGCTACAGGAGCAGCGCCACCCGTGTTTTTTGTTTTCTTTTCCTGTCTGCATGCGCGTCAGTATTAAGCTTGGAACGTCCGTCAACATCACTTAAATTTGTTTTTATTAAAGCCTTTAACTTTGGTTTTTAAAGGCCTTTAACTTTGGTTTTTAAAAGCCTTTAACGTTGGTTTTTGAAAGCCTTCAACTTTGGTTTTTAAAAGCCTTCAACCTTGTTTCTAAAAGCCTTTAACTTTAATATTAAAAGCCTTCAACTTTTTGAAGCCTTTAACTGTGTTATTTAAGATCCTTTAACTTTGGTTTTTAAAAGCCTTTAACTTTGGTTTTTTAAGCCTTTAACGTTGGTTTTTTAAATTCTTTAACGTTGGTTTTTGAAAGCCTTCAATTTTGGTTTTTAAAAGCCTTCAATTTTGTTTTTAAAAGCCTTTAGCTTAGATATTAAAAGCCTTCAAATTTTTGAAGCCTTTAACTGTGTTATTTAAGATCCTTTAACTTTGGTTTTTAAAAGCCTTTAAATTTGGTTTTTAAAAGCCTTCAACTTTGGTTTTTAAAAGCCTTTTATTCCATCAGAAGTGAGCAAAGCAATATATTGTAAAAATAAAACAAACCCTTCAGCAACAAAGGTAAAACCATTACAAAAGCAATTTCCTACGGTGATTGTTTTATCCTGTCAAATTCTTTTCTCATCTTAGGCCAAGCCGGAAAAAAAGAGAGAGAAAAAAAACTCTTCTAATTTTAGTTTTACACTTTTTTGGTGTTTTGACTTGCCCTTTTCTGGCCTTTTTTTTGGGTTAGTTTTCTTTTGCTTCATTTTATTTCATTCACTTTTTTGTTGTTGTCATTTTTTCGTGTATTTTCCTTTCATGTTATTTTATTTTCTCTTATTACATTAGTTTCATCCTTGTTTGTTTGGTTTTGTATAGTTATTCTCTCTCATTTTCATTTTTTCCAAAGAAGTCGGCTTAGATCTTCGTTTTCGTTTATTTTTATTCGTTGTCTGTTTTATGTTCCATCTTTCACTATTTTGTTGTTGTTGTTGTTGTTGTTTTTTGTGTGTGTGATAGCATTTACGCTATCGTCGACCAGTCACATTACAGTTGAATTGGATTTAGGCAGTGTCGTCGATTGCTTGGGATCTGACACGTCCGTTTATTGTGTTGTTGCTCTGCGAAGACCGAATCTGATCAAGCAAATGTTAAGACGAGCAACGTGGTCTTTGTTTAGTTTGGCTTCCTGTAGCTTTTGTTTTGTGTGTTTGTTAGTTTGTTCGTTTTACTTTGGGGTTTGTTTGTGTGTTTGTTTGTGTGTGTTTGTTTGTTTGTGTGTGTTTTATTATTTATTTTTCACTTTGTTTTCCAGTTTTCTTCGTGCTCATGATCCTTTTTTTTTTTTTGCTTTTTTTTTTAGTTGTTTTCTTTCTTTGTTTTCAAGCGCTTTGATTTGGGTTGTTTTTTTCAAGATATGGGGCTATATAAATTCCATGTGTTATTATTATTTCTGTCAATATTTTGTTCTTTTTCGCTCCTTTTGTTATTTTTCTCTCTAATGTTTTCTATATATTGCTTGCTCTGTTATTTATGATTTCAACCCAGTTCTTACTTATTGACTTTTTCTGTTTGTTTCTTTGCTTTTCATTCTTTTTTCTGATGTTGATTCTATTCTGTCTGTCTGCCTGTCTCTCTGTCTCTCTGTCTCTGTCTTTCTCTCTCTCTACCTCTCTGTCTGTGTGTGTCTCTCTCTGTCTGTGTGTCTCTCTCTGTCTTGTCTCTCTGTCTGTCTGTCTGTCTCTCTCTCTCTCTCATTGTTTCTTTTCCTCTTTGCTTTCTCTGTGTCTTCTTCTTCTCTCTCTCTCTCTGTCTCTCTCTCTCTCTCTGTCTCTCTCTCTGTCTCTCTCTGTCTCTCTCTCTCTGTCTCTCTGTTTGTTCTCCTTTACTTTTTTTGTGTTTTCTTCTTTTCATTACCTCTTGTTTGGTCTCTAGAGCCTATCTGTTTCTATTTCATGTGCGTATTGTTTATATCGTGTGTTTTTTCTATACTGTTTATTTATTCATTTATTTATTCATTTTAGTCATACATTCATGCACATATATCCTATCTCTATTGATGGGTTTTTTTATTGGCTATTTATATTTCTTTCATTCTTTCTATCATTCTTTTCTTTGCCTCTGGATTCTTTTCTTTCTACCCTTCGTTTTTTCATTTCTTTTTCTTTTCTTTTCTGTCTTTTTGTTTCTTTCGTTTTTTTTTCCCTCTTTTTTCTTTGATTTTTCTTTCTCTCTCTCTCTGTCTCTATCTCTCTCTGCCTTTCTGTCTCTTTTTCTGCATCTCTCTGTCCCTGTACGTAGTTCTGTCTCTGTCTCTCTGTTTCTCTCTGTCTCTCTCTCTGTCTCTCTCTATTTATATTTCTATCTCTTCCTATCTCTCCCTTCCCTCTCTGTCTCTCTCTGTCTCTCTGTTTCTCCCTGTCTTCCTTTGTCTCTCTCTCTCCCTGTCTCTCTCTCTGTCTCTCTGTCTCTCTCTGTCTGTCTGTCTGTCTCTCTCTCTCTCTCTCTCTCTCTCTCTCTCTCTCTCTCTCTCTCCTCTCTCTCTCTCTCTCTCTCTCTCTCTCTCTCTCTCTCTCTCTCTCCCGACCCCACCACAATTTACTTGTTTCCTGTTAGCCTTTCCTTTCACTGTCTTATTTCCTCTACCCCCCCCCCCCCCCCCCTTCCCGTTTTTTTTTCTTTGGTTAACATTTTCTCATTCCTCATTTCTTTCTGTCTTTCTTCTCTTTTATTGCTTTCTTTTTTCTCCTGTGGTTTCTATTGTGGTTTTTTTGGCACTGCTTTTGTCGTCTTCTTGGTTTCTAGGGGATAAAAGTCCTCGCGTATAGACCTATGCATTGAAAGGGACATGTACGTGCTTAGGCAGCAAAAAGCTTTTTTCTGCTATTTTTTTAAAAATGTATCTGTGTTCTTTATAATTCCTGCTCTTTTTCTTGTTATTTTTGTTGTTCTTGTTGTTGTTGTTGTTGTTTTCTGTTTTGTTTTCTCTCTGTTTTCCTCTGTTTAGCTAGCTGTCTCTTTCTCCTTATCTCTGACTGTTGTCTGCTTGTTTGTCTGATTATCTATCTGTCTTTGTTCGTAACCTCTCATTCGTTCATTCATTCATTCATTCATTCATTCATTCATTCATTCATTCGGTGAAGCATTGATTCATTCCTTCTTTTTATCTGTCTATCTTTCTCCCCCTTTATCTTAGCTCTGTCATTCTTACCTTCATCCTTTTATTCTTTTTTCTTCTCTATTTGTTTATACATGCATTCAGTCATGTGTGTTGTGATTATGTTTTTTAAAAATCTTATATACCATTTATTTCTTGCTTGCTTTCTGTCTTTTTTTCCTTCCTTTTTTTCTTTCTCCCGTCTTTTCGTTCTTTCTTTCTTTTCCTTTTTCTTTCTTTCTTTCTTTTCTTTCTGTCTTTCTTTCTTTCTTTCTTTTCTTTCTTTCTTTTCTTTCTTTCTTTTTTTCTTCTTTCTTTCTCTCTCTCTCTTTCTTTCTTTCTTTCTTTTTTTTTTCTTTCTTTCTTCTTTCTTATTTCTTTCTCTTTCTTTCTCTCTCTCTCTCTCTCTCCTCTCTCTCTCTCTCTCTCTCTCTCTCTCTCTCTCTCTCTCTCTCTTCTCTTTCTTTTTCTTTCTTTCTTTCTCTCATCTCTTTTCTTTCTTTCTGTCTTTCTTTCGTTCTTTTTTTCTTTCTTTCTGTCTTTCTTTCGTTCTTTCTTCTTTCTTTCTGTCTGTCTTTGTTTATTACGTGTTTTTGTCATTGCATGCTTTATTCTTTCTTATGATGTACCTTTTTTCATTCGCTTGTTTTCCGGATAGATTTCCGCAGTATGTGCGTTACAAAGAAACGATGTCTTCTTTACCACCTTCCAAGTCAAAGGTTCCTTATACTTCTTTCTCTCTTTCTTTCTTTCATTCTTTCCTTTCCTTTTCTGTCGTTTTTTTTCTTCTTCGTCGTTGTACTTTTTCTCTCTGTCTTTTATTCTTTCGTTCTGTTTGTCTCCAGTTCTTTCTGCTTTTCATGGTTTTCTGTGCTTGTCTGTGCGTCTGTCCGTTTGTCTTTCTTTCTTGCCATCTCTCTTTCCCTCTTTTTCCTTTCTTTAGTTCTTTCTTTGCTACTTTTTCTTTTCATTATATCCGTTTCTTTTTCGTTCTTATCCTCGTCTTATATTTGGTTGTCCTTTCTTCTTACTTACCTCAGTAAAAGAAAAAAAAGCTATCGTTTTGTTATTCTTTGTGTCTGCTTGTTTGTCTGTCTGTCTGACCGCCTGTCTGTCTGTCTGTTTGTCTATCTGTCTGTCTATCTATCAGTCTATCTGTCTAGTTATCTATCTAACCAGCCAGCCAGCCAGTCAGCAATCCATCCATCCATCCCTCTATCTATCCTCCTCCTCCTTCCCTCCCTCCCTCCATACATCCATTCATCATCTATCTATCTCTCTATCTCTCTATCTCTCTATCTATCTATCTATCTATCTGTCAATCTATCTCTCTATCTATCTATTTATCTATCTATCTCTATCTATCTATTTCTATCTCTCTAATCTCTTTGATTTGTGTGTGCAAGATACAGCGCTATATAAATTCCATTTATTTTTTACCTATCTATCTATCTACCTACCTCTCCCTCTCCCCCCCCCCCCTCTCTCTCTCTCTCTCTTCTCTTCTCTCTCTCTCTCTCTCTCTCTCTCTCTCTCTCTCTCTCTCTCTCTCTCTCTCTCTCTCTCTCTCTCCCTCTCTCTCTCCTATCTATCTATCTATCTATTTGTCTGTCGGTCGGTCTATCTATGGATCTATCCATCCATCTATCTATCTATCACTATCTGTCTGTATGTCTTGTCTGTTTGTCTGTCTGTCTGTCTATCTACTTTCAAATATTTTACCTGTCTATCTTTATCGTCTTTCTGTCTGTCTGTCTGTCTGTCGATCTGTCTGTCTGTCTGTCTGTCCTTCCTTTCATTTTTCGTCTTTTCTTTCTTTTTTTGCATGGCGTTGAGTTGAGGGTTGTTGTTTTTTCGCTCTGTCATTGCTGTTTGTTCTGTTTCTGTTTTTCTAGTCAGGGGTCGTGCATATTAACATTTGAGTTGCTATTTTTGTCAGCAAAATGTGTTGACGAAAAAGAGCTATCTAATTTGTTTGGGTTTTTTGTGCGTTCTCTTCTGCGTGTCTTTGCATGTGTCTCCATCTGCTTAAGTCATCAGGCTCTCTGGTAATTTTGCTTTATTTTTGTGTGTGTGTGTGTGTGTGTGTCTGGCAGTCAGTCAGTTAGTCAGTCAGCCTGACTCTGTGTGTGTGTATGTGTGGTGCGCGCGCGCGCGCGTGTGTGTGGTGTGTGTGTGTGGGTGTGTGTGTGTGTATGTATGTGTGTGTGTCTGTGTGTATGTGTGTGTGTAAGAGAGAGAGATTGCGTGTGTAAGTGTGTGTGTATGCTTGTGTGTGTTTGTATGTGTGTTTGTACGTGTGTATATGAGACAGACAGACAGAGACAGGACAGACAGAGACAGAGACAGAAGAAGAAGAAGAAGAAGAAGAAAGAGAAGAAGAAAGAAGAAGAAGAAGAAGAAGAAGAAGAAGAAGAAGAAGAAGAGAGAAGAAGAAGAAGGGATAATGATGATGATGATGATGATGATGATGATGATGATGATGATGATGATGATGATGATGATGATGATGGTGATGATGATGATGATGATGATGATGATGATGATGATGATGATGATGGTGATGATGATGCAGACAGACAGGCAGGCAGAGACAGACAGAAAGATAGAGATGCAAACAGACAGACAGACAGGCAGAGACAGATAGAAAGATAGAAAGAGATGCAAACAGACAGATAGACAGGCAGAGACAGATAGACAGAAAGACAGAGATGCAAACAGGACAGACAGACAGGCAGAGAAAGATAGACAGAAAGACAGACGTGCAAACAGACAGACAGACAGGCAGAGACAGATAGACAGAAAGACAGAGATGCAAACAGACAGACAAGACAGACAGACAGGCAGGCAGAGACAGATAGAAAGATAGACAGAGATGCAAACAGAGAGACAGACAAGCAGGCAGAGACAGATAGAAAGATAGACAGAGATGCAAACAGACAGACCGACAGACAGACAAACAGATAGAAAAGGACGGAGATAAAGAGAGTGAGAGAAATGGAGAGACATATGATGATAATATGATGACAATGGTGACGATGAAGACGACGATGATGATACTGCTGCTGCTCCTGTTGCCCATAATGTGTTGTTTTTTTGGAGGGAGGGGGTAGGATAAAACATGACTATTGACATTTTGGGGGCATCCGGCCGGTGCATCAAAACTTAGACGAGAGTAAAAAAGCAACCCCAAAAAATAGCTTTATCATAAAAAAGACGAAATACAAGCAATAAACGTAAGCTTATCAAAGATGAGAAAAATTGATTTTCTTCAACAACAACAAAAGGATGTCAACACACATCACTGGTGTTGGGTGGGTTTTTTTTTAAAAATAACAATAAAGTTATTGAACACACACACACATGTATGTATGTATGTATGTATGTATGTATGTATGTATGTATGTATGTATGTATGTATGTATGTATGTATGTATGTATGTATGTATGTATGTATGTATGTATTTTATGTGTGTGTATGTATGTATGTATGCATGTGGTATGTATGTATGTATGTATGTATGTATGTATGTATGTATGTATGTTGTGTATGTATGTGTGTATGTGTTGTGATTTTGAATGTGTGTGTGTGTGTGTGTGTGTGCGCGCGCGCGCGCGTGCGTGCACGCGCGCCAATATATTAATTTCAGACATACAGACAAAGACAGAGAAATTATTTGTATGTCCGTGAGTCTAAGTCTGACATAGTTTATGCTATTCGAGATTGTTTTCAATCTGCAGTTTGTATGCTTTTCTTTCGTGTCTTTTTTTTTTCTCTTTTCGTATTTTAGTTCAATGCATTCATTTAGTCACATTCTCCAACTTTTATATGGAGGGTTTTTTTCTGTGTGTGATGGCGTTGACATTCTCGGTATGTTTTGCTTTCAGCTTTAAAGCAGAAGTAGGGTTAGCGCAGTGATGATTTGTTTTAATGCTGACACTTGCCTGCATTTTTGTGCTGTTGTTCTTAACTGGCCATCCGAACGTGCTCGGGCATTTCATGATCAACCTAGTTCGCTTTTGTTCTTTCTTTCTTTCTTTATTGATGTCTTTCTGTTTGTTTATCTTTCTCTTGTATTATTTTGTTTTTCTTTTTTTGTTTCCTTTCGGGTTTGTTTGTTGTTTTTTTTGGGGTTTTTTTTCTTTCTGTCTGTCTTTGTTTCTGTTTGTCATGTCTTTCTAACTTTTTTTCTTTCTTTCTTACTTGCTTTCGTTCTGATTGTTTGTCTCTTTTCTTTGTTTCTTTCTTTCTTACTTTTTTCGTTTTGATTGTCTGTCTCTTTTCTGTCTATCTGTCTTTCCTTATTTCCTTCTTTCCTTCTTGCGTTCTTTTTTTCTTGCTTGCTTGCTTTTTTTCTTTCTTTCTTTCCTTTTCCTTTTAATTTTTTTTGTTTTTGTTTGTTTTTTCTTTTGTATTGTTTTTCTTGTCTTGTCTTTTCTTTTGTTTCTGTCTTTGTTTTAGCTTTTCTTTTCTTTTCATTTTTGTCTTTTCTATTCCTTCTTTTTTTGGTTGTTTTTCTTTTTTTCTTTCTATCTTTCTTCTTCTTTTTATCTCCTTTTCTTCTTTCCGTCGTCTTTTTTTCTTTTTCTTCTCGTTTTTCTTTTTGTCTCTTTTTTTTCCTTTTCCTTCTTTCGATGTTTATTCTCTTTCTCTTAGGGATTTTTTTTTGCTCATCATTTCTGTTTAGTTTTTTTTTTCTAATTTCTTAATGTCTTACTTTTTGTATCTCTTTCTTTCCTTGCTTTATTTTTCCTGTTTTTTTCTATCTTTTCTCTTCTCCTGTTTTGCTCTTAATTTTTTTCTTTTCTGTTATTTCAACATGGGTTTCTCTTCTTTTGTTGTTATTTTCCGTGTCTTTAAAAAAAAAATTTCCTTTTTTCTTTCTTTGTCTTTTTTGCTTTTACCTTTGTTTTCTTTTTCAGTCTTTGTTCAATATTCTCTCTCTATCTCACTTTCTTTCTTTCCTTATTTTGTGGGTTTTTTTTGTAGGAGTGGGTTTTTTCCTTTATTGTAATAATAATAATAATATATGGAATTTATATAGCGCTGAATCTTGTAAAAAACAAACAAATCAAAGCGCTTGCACTCAAATCATTTACAGGCATGCAACTCTCCTTAAACATAATGAATCACAGATTTCAAGATTTCAAATCCATGGACGCACACACACGCACGCACGCACGCAACGTACGCACGCACGCACACACCACACACACACCACACACAAAAACACACACACACACACACACACACACACACACACGGAGCAACACTTAGAAGGTGAAAAATGCTGTTGAAAATTAGGGACAGATATGTGGGGGGAAAGTCTCAGGTAGGAAATAAGTGTGTTTTGAGGCTGGATTTGAAGGTATCAAGTGAAGGCTTTTGGTGAAGTGAAAGAGGGAGGTCATTCCAGGTGGATGGACCAGAAACAGAGAAGGAGCGACGGCCAACAGTGGTTTGTTTGAATCGTGTGTGAGTGGTTTGTTTGAATCGTATTGTGTGAGTGTATAGGTATTGGGTTTACTTTTTTATCATATGATGTATCCCTAAGGGCGGGGAATGAATGTAAAAAAAAGTACATGGATGTTTATTCATTATCCTAGAAATAAAAGAATTTGTCATTGCTATGTCATTGTCATCCTCTCTCTCTCTCTCTCTCTCTCTCTTCCCATCTCTCTCTCTCTCTCTCTCTCTCTCCTCTCTCTCTCTCTTCTCTCTCTCTCTCTCTCTCTCTCTCTCTTAAAAGGAAGTAATTGAACAAACCCATCACCACAAGGTTTTAGGGGTAACAATTGATGAAAATCTCAGTTGGTTCTACCACATATCTCAACTATGCAAATACATGTCCCAAAGAGTATACCAACTTCTAAAATCAAGCACTTTCTTGACTTTCATTCAAGGAAACTATTCTTCCAATCTTATATACAATCCTCAATAGACTATGCTTCTACCCTGTGGGATTCTGCTAGTGCAAACACTATGAAACCGTTACTGAGTCTGTACAAGCGTGCTCTCAAACTGGTCCTTTTAAAAAAGACAAGCTTATTAGAAGCTGACTATACTCAATTAAATATTCTCCCCTTACACCAACGACTAAAATATAACAAAGGAGTTATGATGTTCAAGATCATGACAGGAACCGTTCCATCATACTTAAAAGACAAATTCCCCCTAAACCAATCCAGAAATACTATAAAGCCCAGTGTCCCTATACCGAGAATAGACTTATTCAAATCTAGTCTACTTTACTCAGGCCCTATGCTGTTGAACTCCCTTCTAGATTCAGTTAAACAACATCAATCAATAACAATCTACAAAACTCAATTATCAACTCACTTGATACATCAACAATAACAAACCACAGTTTATATCAATAAAAACAAAGTTGCATATCCTCCCTTACCTATCTGCCCTTTCCATCTTACCTATCTGCCCTTCCCTTTCCCTTCACCTGTCTGTATGTCAGACTGTTGTCCTCTCTCTCTCTCTCACTCTCTCTCTCTCTCTCTCTCTCTCTCTCTCTCTCTCTCTCTCTCTCTCTCTCTCTCTCTCTCTCTCTCTACTCTCTCTCTCTCTCTCTCTCTCTCTCTCTCTCTCCTCTCTCTCTCCCTCCCCCCCCTTTCAAATTTTCATTGTAATTGAAAAAGTGAGTTTAGCAAAGTGTAAGCTTTTAAAATTTTTTTGTATTATTTTATATTAATTTTTTTTAACTACACTATAGTTATAAGAAATATATCTATCATAACAACAATATGTGTTAATCTGTACGAGTATAATGAAAAAGAGTGTTGACAGTGATGATGTGCTGTTTTGAGAATGATATTCGATTATTTTTTTTCTATGTCCTTTTTGTTTTGCTTGTTTACAAACAAAAAGCATTAAATCTTTAACACACACAAACACACACACAACACACAAACACACTCCCCCCTCTCTCTCCCACTCTCTCTCATTTCTCCCCCCCCCCCCCATCTCTCTCTCTTACTCACAATGTATAGATGTTCATTTTATGACTTTAGTGATTTTATTCTCCTTATTGTAAGAGTGTATTGATATTGGGCTTATTTCTTTTTCATGGCGTTCAATTTGTACGAGTATATTCGAAAAGAATATTGATGGTGATCCTGTGCTGTCTTGAGAATTATATATTTAGTATCCTTGAAACACACACACCCTGTGCTCAATTTTATGATCTATAAGTTTCTCTCTCTCTCTCTCTCTCTCTCTCTCTCTCTCTCTCTCTCTCTCTCTCTCTCTCTCTTCCTCTCTCTCTCTCTCTCTCTCTCTCTCTCTGTGTTGTTATTGCTGTAGTTGTTACTTTGTTTTTTGTTGTTGATTTGTTTGAGTTTTTGTTTGTTTGTTTTTTGTTTTGGTGTATGTGTGTGTTGTGTGTGTGTGTGTGTGTGTGTGTGTGTGTGTGTGGTGTGGTGTGTGTGTGTGTGTGGAGGGGGAACGGTGTTGGCTTAAAAATTTTTTTTTTTTTTCTCATTTGTTTCTTTGTTGTTGTTTTTTCTTGTTTTTTGTTTGTCTGTTTGGGAGGGTGCTTTTGTCTGTTGTTTTTTTGTTGTTGTTGTTTTTTAAATTTATTTTTTGGTTTTTTTTCTGTTTTGTTTTTTGTTTTTGGTGTGTTTTTTGTTGGGTTTTTTTTTTTGGGGGGGGGGGGGCGTTTCTGGGGTTTATTTTGTCGTTTGCTCGTCCGGGTTGTTTGTTTGTTTGTTTGTCTCTTTGTTTGTTTTTTTTCTTTTTCTCTCTTTTCTTTAAAAAAAAGTGTTTTCCCTTTGCTTCTACTGTTTGAAAATATGAGTACTGAGTGCATTTTTCAATGTGACCCACGGGCGGGGACTGGATGTAAAAAAAGCACATGAGTACTTATTCATTATCCTGAAAAAAAGAATTTGTTTTCTATTACTTACTACATGTAGATGTTCTTTTTATGACTTTATTGGCTTTTTTCCCCCTCTTTATTATGTGAGTGTATGGGTATTGCACTTATTTTATTATCATGACATTCAATTTGTATGAGTATAATTAAAAAGTGTTTGTGTTGATCGTGTGCTAATGTGAGTATTCATATTTAGTATTATCCCTGAAATCCCCCCCCCCCCCCACACACACACACACACTCACACCACACACACACACACACACACATACATACAACACACTCACTCACTCACTCACTCACTCATATTATCTCCCTCAATGACTGTATAGGTTAGATTCTTCTTTGTTTTGTTTCTTGTTTTTATTGTGTGGATGTATGGGTATTAAATTTATTTCATTATCATGACATATAATTTGAAACGAATATATTCTAAAATGAGTGTTGATGGGATCACATACTGTTTTGGAATTATATATTGGATATTATCTCTGAAATACACACACACACACACTCTCTGTCTCTCTGTCTCTTTCTCCACCTTTTATCGTCTCGCTTATAGTTTATAGTGTATCCTGATGAAGGATTCATTTTATATTTTCAATACTTTATTGGACTTGCCTCTGTACATAAGTTTTAATGAGTGCCCTATTTCAATATCTTATAGTTATGTGTAACAAGTATGTGTACCATTTGACATTGTGTAGATGTTTATCTTTATGACTTATTAAGTTTGGTTGTGTTATTTTCTTGGCTCTGTCGTTGTTTCTTGTTGTTGTTGTTTGTCTGTTTTTTCTCTCTTTTTTATCTTCTTCTGTTGGTTTGGTTTTTCTTTCTCTTTTGTTTGTTTGTTTGTTTTGGTTAGGGATTTTTTTTGGGGGTGGGGGTGGGGGGTGGGTATTTTAGGGTTTTCTTTTATTGCTTGCTTTGGGGGGGGGGGTGGTTGTTGGGGGGGGGGAGCTGTTTTGAAAGGGTTATTTCCCTTGTTTTTATTGTGAGACTGTATAAGTATTGGGTTATTATTATTAAGATGTATCCCTAACGGGCGGGGACTGGATGTAAAAAAGCACATATATGCTTATTCATTATCCTCGAAATAAAAGAATTTGTCATTTGTCTCTTTCTCTCGCTCACTCTCTCGCTCCCTGTCTCTCTGTCTCTCTCTGTCTCTCTGTCTCTCTGTCTGTCTGTTTCTCTCTCTCTCTCTCTCTCTCTCTCTCTCTCTCTCCTCTCCTCTCTCTCTCTCTCTCTCTCTCTCTCTCTCTCTCTCTCTCTCTCTCTCTCCTCTTTCTCCTTTATCTTTCTTTCTGTCTTTTATGGCTCTTTTTCTATTACTTCGATTCATATATCTCTTATTCTTTGGTTTTTCGGGTATTTTCTATATTCTCACTTTCCTTTTCTTTGTCTTTGAAACCCTTTACCACCATTTTCTTTTCTTTTTTTAATGTTATTGAAGTCAGTTTTTTTGTTTAGGTGTTTGTTTCTTTGTTTTAGTTTGTTTGTTGTTGTTGTTGTTGTTGTGTTTTATTTAAAATATCTCGCATTGTATGATCTACGAAGAACTTTAAACTTGCGTGCTCTAGCAATCGTAAGGCAGAAAGTTATTTTTCTTGTTTTGATTTGCTTTGTTTTTTAAAATCCTTTAAACAAATTGCGTAGATATCTTTTCTTTCTCTCTGTCTATCTGTCTTTCTGGTTGTTTTTTTTATTTGTTTAGTTTCTTTCTTTTCCTCCTTTCTTTTATCTGGTTTCTTTTCCTTTCGGGAGGGGGGGGGGGGTGGAGTCATTTTTGTTGCCCGTATATTTTATTTATTCAATGACCATTGTTTTCTTTTTTTATGTTTGTTTATATGAGATATTTCAAATATTTGTTCTTCGTTTTGATTTCATGTGCGTGTTGACATGATATTCTGGCTTGCTTGTTTGCCTAATGTTTGTGTTCACATCATTTTGTTTTCTGACAGTGCTTGTCAGTCATACGTTGCTGACTATATAATCTTAACACGCATTGCCAAATTCAAGCTTTTTGAGTTTCATCTTTAGGCCAGTGACGCACACGGACACACGCACGCGCACGCACATACACGCATTCAGACACACGCGCGCACGCACGCGCGTCCACAGGCGCGCGCGCGCACACACACACACACAAACACACACACACACACACTATAACTTGGGAGCGGCATGAAGCAGATATCCCTGCACTGGGGCTGAATCGCATTACCTGTTTTCAGTGATATCTGTCCTGCCCCAGGATATTATGTATAGGAGACTGCTTTGAAAGCCCCTGGGTATTTTCAAGGGAGAGTGCAAATAACGTAGCAGTTAGGCCCTGTGTACATTCAATGGAGAGTGGAGGAAATGTAGCATTTAAGCCCTATATAGAAGCAAGGGAGAGTGGAGGAAATGTAGCATTTAAGCCCTATATAGAAGCAAAGGAGAGTGGAGGTAATGCAGCAGTTAAGCCCCTGTGTATGTGCAAGGGAACGGGATAGCCTAGTGGTCAGAACATTGCGCTCGCAATCTGATGACCCGGGTTTGATTCCCGTCCAAGGGGATATTTTCCCCCGGAGTTAACATCAGTGCAGACTCCACTCTCCCCAAGAGTCCTTCGCATGAGACTATAAACCGAGGTCCTTGTGTGCGAACGCACGCAGAACATCTTGCGCACACGTTAAATCCTGTTCCGCTTTTCGTAAGAGTAGGCCATTGTGTGCCAGTGGGAACAGGTGACAGAATTCACAAATCCGCATACACACAGGTACTGGATGTAAAAAAAAAAGCACATAAGTGCTTATTCCATTTTTATGTCTTCTAGTCAATGGGTTTAAAATTGTGTTCACAATTGATGTTTGTGCGCATGCGCGCGTGTGTGTGGTGTGTGTGTGTGTGTGTGTGTGTGTGTGTGTGGTGACATTTTATTTGAAAACCAATATGAAATATAGCTTTTGTGTCTTTGATATATTTGATGAGTATCAATCTGCCTGCCAGTATTGTAATTGCCCTTCATGGGATGATTAAAGTGTTTTTGACTTTGACTTGACTTGACTTTGACCTCGATATAAAAGTTTGTGGGTTTTTTTAAAGCGGAGAGTGGAGGTAATGTAGCAGTTAAGCCCTACATATAATTGAAACAAGGGATGGCGCGAACAGTCTGGCAGTTAAGCCCTTTCTATATAATCATTATATTATATATTTGACCGGTTTTGGCCCGCCATTAAGGTGACGTAGCCACTTTCCCACACCAGAGTCCATACCTATGTACTTCATCTAGTTTTGTTATCCGTTCCTTCTTCTTCTTCATGTGCCAGGCCTGTTGCAGACATCGGCGATCATGGCCTTCCATTGCTCTCTGTTGTCAGTTCTCCTGATGAGTTCATTGTTATTCTCCGTTCCTACTGGCCTGAAATTGCCTGCTCTTTTGGACCTTGGTTTATAGTCTCACCCTCATGAACATCCAGGGCAGTGGAGTTTGAACTGATGTTCACAACTCCAGCGAAAAAAGAATGCCCTTGAACAGGAACCTCCGTGGTGGCTCAACCTGGCCTGTGAATAGCGAACACCTCTAGCTCATCATTAGGCTGTCCCACCCCTAACTTTTAGATGTAAATTTAGTCCCGAAATCGGAATGCGGCTACCTTAATTGGTGGGTAAAAACGGTCGAATACGCAAAAATCTCACCATTGGTGAACCTTGGAGCTCTAGCTGAGGAGCAAATAGATTTTTGAATCTATTTTCCTGCTCTTGCTATGGATGAGACTGTAATTTTCTTTTATTCTTTTATATCGAGGATAATGGAATAAGCACTTATGTGCTTTTTTTACATTCAGTCCTCCCCGTGTGTATGTGGTTGCGTAAATTCTGTCATCTGTTCCCACCCGCACACATTGGCCTACTCTTGCGAAAAGCGGAACAGGATTTAACGTGTGCGCAAGATGTTCTGCGTGCGTTCGCACACGGGGCCTCGGTTTATAGTCTCCTCCGAAGGACTTTTGGGGAGAGTGGAGTCTGCACTGATGTTAACTCCAGGGGAAAATATCCCCTTGAACGAGAATCGAACCCGGGCTATCAGATTGCGAGCGCAATGATCTAACAACTAGGCTATTCCGTTCCCCATATTGAGGTCCCTTGGGTTGTATTCTAGGACTCCTTTCTTACTATGTCTTGGCATCAATCGTAAATGGAAATGTATTATGGAGACATTATAATTATGTAGTGTTAGTCACTTGACTTGAAATTCACTTGTTGTGCTGTCTTTTGGTGATATTCCTTTTTTTTCTTCCCTGACTTCTTTACTGTGTTCTTCACTACTTTGCTTTGTCTTTATGTATTGTCTTTTCTTTATTTGTTTGTTACTATCTTTCTTTCTTTTACATCTTTTCTGTCTTTTTCTCTCTACCCCCCCCCCCTCCCGCCCCCCTCCAATGTGCCTGTATGCTACAAATCTCTCTCTGTCCCTGTCTTTCTGTCTGTCTGTCTGTCTCTTTCTCTCTCGCTCTTTAGGTGGCCTTCGCTACCATAGCCTTATGATATATTATGAATCATTTGTTTGTATGTATCATACATCTATTTCTCTGCTTTGTCCTTATTATTGTTTTTTTTATTCGTTTCTCTTTATTCATTTGTTGAGGGTGTTTTTTACTCTCTCTGTTTATGAACACCTCTGTCTGGTCCAAAGGTGTCTTTTTTTTCCTCATTTTTTTGGGTCTTCTACTGTGTGTTTTTTTGCTTTTAGATTATTCTCTTGTATACCATCTTCTTGTCTGCTTTCTTTCTTTTCTTTCTCCTTTTTTTCTTGTTTTAATTGTCACTGTGTTTCCTTGTGTCGAACTATTTGTTTTCCTTTTTCAAGTATTTATGGTTTGTTTCTTGTTTGTAAAACCTATTTTGCCCTCGTTAGCTTTCTCTGTTGTGTGTCTGCTTTCTCGCTTG
>CM054137.1:24657772-24662772 GCA_028751875.1 Rapana venosa | reverse complement strand
AGATCTTAGGCAGCTGATGATATATTATTTTGGCTCCTGGTATAAATCATTGAGCTAACATTTTTGCTGACTTCCTTGTTGTTTCGTTTCTTTGAACTTTCATTTTAATTCTTTTTCTTTTCCTTTTTTTTGGCACACGTGTTATGGCTTTCTGTCTTTATTGTTCCCTTTGATGTTCTCTCTTTCTCTCTCTTTCTTTCTCTTTCGCTGTCTCTCTCTCTCTCTCTCTCTCTCTCTCTCTCTCTCTCTCTCTCTCTCTCTCTCTCTTTCGCGCTCTCTATCTCTTCTCTCTTTCTCTCTCTTTCGCGCTCTCTCTTCTCTTCTCTCTCTCTCTCTCTCTTCTCTCTCTCTCTCTCTCTCTCTCTCATCTCTCTCTCTCTCTCTCTCTCTCTCCTTTCTCTAACAAGCACAATATCTTATCTTTTTTTATCCAGATGCTCTCTTTTACTTATTTTCTGTACTCTTTGCTATATGTATAAAATTCACCTATTCACTCAATCATGTTCATACGCATATACACGCATCCATGCATCTTCATGCGCAGGTACAGACATACGTGCCTGCATACACACACACACACACACACACACACACACACACACACACACACACACACACACACACACACACAACACACACAACACACACACTCACGCGCTTGCGAGGCGTACAGAAGAGAGAGAGAGAGAGAGGAGAGAGAGATGAGGGAGGATGAGAGAGAGAGAGAGAGATAGAGGAGAGAGAGAGAGAGAGAGAGAGGGAGAGTGACAAAGACAATGACAATGACAATGACAATGACAAATTCTTTTATTTCGAGGATAATGAATAAGCACACATGTGCTTTTTACATCCAGTCCCCGCCCGTTAGGGATACATCTTAATAATAATAACCCAATACTTATACAGTCTCACAATAAAAACAAGGGGAAATAACCCTTTTCAAAACAGCTCCCCCCCCCCCCCAACAACCCTTCCCCCCCAAAGCAAGCAATTAAAAGAAAATCCTAAAAATACCCACACCCTACCCCCACCCCCAAAAAAAACCCTAAGCAAAACAAACAAACAAACAAAAGAGAAGAAAAAACCAAACCAACAAAAGATGATAAAAAAGAGAAAAACAGACAAACAACAACAACAACAAGAACAAGAACAACAACAAAGCCAAGAAAAATAAACACAACCAAACTTAATAAGTCATAAAGATAAACATCTACACATTGCCAAATGGTACACATACTTGTTACACATAATTATAAGATATTGAAATAGGGCACTCATTAAAACTTAAGTACAGAGGCAAGAGAGGAGAGAGAGAAAGAGAGAGAGAGGAAGAGAGAGAGTGGGGCGGAGGACGGTGAGAAGGAGAGAAAGAGATTTCGAGCAGAGACAGAAAGAGAAACAGAGAGAGACATAGAGAGGACTGAGGTAGAGAAAGGGAGCAGAGTTTTGAGGCACACCCCAACACACACACACACACACACACACACACACACACACACACACACCCCACACACACACACACACACCACATATATAAAATTATATATATATATAAGAGAGAGAGAGAGAGAGGAGAGAGAGAGTGGGGGGGGGGGGATAAGGGAAGGAGAGAAAAAGAGTTAGAGGCAGAGACAGAAAGAGAAACAGAGAACATAAAGAGACGGAGATAGAGAAAGGAAGCAGAGTTAGAGGCACACACACACACACACACACCCCACACCACAACACACACAAACCCCCACACACACACCACACACACACACACATATATATATATATATATAGAGAGAGGAGAGAGAAGAGAGAGAGAGAGTGGGGGGGGGGGGATAAAGGAAGGAGGAGAAAGAGAGTTAGAGGCAGAGAGACAGAGAGACAGAGAGACAGAGAGAGAGAAATAGAGAGACAGAGAGATAGAGACAAGGAAGAAAGACAGTGAAGACCCCCCAAAAAACACAAAGTGCAGAATGGACAGCAGCCAGTGCCCATCCCCGTGTTGACGCTCTTACTCTCTGTTCGGCAAAGGAAAATAATAACTGCGATGTACGTCACAGACTGTGCGGGAAAAAGTACAGACAAAAGTGTCAAGGCTGGCATAAAAAATACAAGACAAGAACACTGGACTGAGAGAACAAGACAACAGGAAAAAGACCCATCGTTCTATCAGAGAGTTTCCAGAAAGCAAAGTGTACTGTTTCTACTGAAAGATGCAGCAGCATTGTAGGCCCCTCTTAAGAAACAGGACAAAGTCTTCTTTTGGTATTTCTTGAATAGAGTTAATTAAAGTTGTTAGTGAATCTCCTCCACGCTATACGTAATAGCTAACGGTAGTTAAAGCTCTCTTATGACTTAATGTGGAAGGACAATAATGTTGGAGGTATACTGTTCTTTAAAGGTACGTACAGTTGCAGAGAGAGAAAAAAAAAACACGAAAACTCCCACAAACATGACAATGAAAAGACGTGTACAACTTTTCATTTCAAATTGCTGCCTGTTTGTAACATAGCAACAAATAGCTTTCTTTTCTTTCGGCAATCAAATGATGATATGTTTCGTTTTGCAGGTTAACAGCAAGACGTCGGAAGGATTCTGTGTGCACATGCCAGTGAACCAGACGTTTCCAGAGTCAAAGGAAAAGGCTGAACGTTTCAGTAAAGCTCACACCAGAAAGCACCTACGCGGATCCCTCTCCATCTTTGGATATTGTTCTGAAGCGCAATATATGGATTTCTATGGGTGAAAATACGTGAATCGTAATGCAGCTTGCTGATTGAAAATTTCAGGGATTCATTTGTGGATTTGTACCTGGTGGGGGTACAGTTTTAAACGATTTTTTTCATTTTGAATTTCAAAGATACCCGAAACAAGAGCAACATTTTCAGGCTTGAAGTGAAATCTGTGAGGTGCAAGGACTGACTTGAGTTCCAGTTTGGGTTAAACACAAGAACAGCAGAAATAAGCACCAACTTTAGTGGCAAAAAACAGTGACTGCAGCAGCAGCATCGAGAAAGAGCAATAGCGGTCACGGATATTATTCCTGATTTTCCGTTAACGTCAGTGCAAAACTTAAGAGACACAAATCTCTCTCTCAGGATTAAAAAGGACAAACGGCAACAACAAGAGGACTTCTAGACCAGAAACGGAGGCAGCTTCAACAACAAAGCAGGAGTAACAACAACAACAACCACCACAACAACACATAACTCAACCAACACATACACTCACACACCCTACCTCCTCCCCAATCGCCACCCTCCTCCCTACCCCCCCCCCCCACCCACACCCGCACACAGCCTCACCCCCCCCCCCCAAAAAAAAAACAACAACAACACAACCCACCAGAACCATGGGCGCTCACCACAGCAAGAAAAAGGCCCGCAACCTAGCCGCCCTCGAGCGAGGCAGCTAGCAAGAAGAAGTACCTGCCGGCAGCTAACGGCACCTGTAACGGCCATGATGGAGGGGCCACCATCGAGGACAAGGCTGCCCAGGAGTTACCGCCCTTCACCGACCACCAGAAGGAGCTGGTCGTCAGCACTTGGAAAGTAGTACAAGAGGACATTGCCCGCGTGGGGGTCAACCTCTTCATGAAGTAAGCGTCTCTGTCCGTCTGTCTGGGTTTGTCGGTAGTCTTGTTGATGTTTGTATTGGTGGTGGTGTTGTGGTGGTGGTGGTGGTGATGGTGGTGGTGGTGGTGGTGGTTGTGGTGGTTGTGGCGGTGGTGGTGTTTGGCTGTGTGTTCAGAATTGATTTGTTGTTGTTATGTTGTATGTTAGTCTTTCTTTCTGCGTTTAAGTGCATTTTTTCTTTCTTTCTTTCTTCTTTTGTCGTTTTTGCTTTTTTCTTCATTTATCTCTTTCTTTCTTTTTTTTTCATCTCATTCTTCTCTTTCTCTTTAATTTTCTTTCTTTCTTTCTTTCTTTCTTTCTTTTGCTTTTTTCTTCATTTATCTCTTTCTTTCTTTCTTTCTTTCATTTATTCTTTCTTTCTTTCTCTATTAGTTTGTTGGCGCATGCACAAATAACGAAGCAAAGGATACCCCCCTCCTGGAGTTAACATTAATGGCCACTCCACTGTCCCCAAAGTCCTTCGGGTGAGACTATAAACCGAGGTCCAGTGTGCAAACACACGCAGAACATCTTGCAGACATGTTAAAACCTGTTCCGCTTTTCGAAAGTGTAGGCCATTGTGTGCTAGTGGGAACGGATGACAGAATTTACAGAACCGCATACACACAGGTAGTGGATGTAAAAAAGAAACACACGAGGCCTTACCCTATTACCCTTTAAATAAAAGAGTAAAAAGGGGAAAAAAATTTTACAACAATTTTGGCACACCTATCAATACCGCAAGGAACGTGAACAAATTCATATGAACCGTGGCAGTCACTTTATAGTTCTCTTTATTTTGAGTAAGGTGGAGGGTGGTGAGGCTATAGATAATTAATATATATAGATAAACTATTGTATATTTCTTTTGACATTGCAATACAATTCGAAATGAATGTTAAAGACAGAAAGAGATACAGACAGGGACAAAGGTACTGAAACAAGTATACTCAAACAGACAGACCTTAATTTGATCGCAACGACCATTATTATTGTAGTTTCCATAGCAATCATTGATAAATAATTATCATTCTTGTTTTCCTTGTCATTTTCAGCAAGGCTTTCGAGTTGTCTCTACAACTCACGTTGTTGTTGTGTTTTTTCTCTGGTCATATTTCTCCTAAGAATGCTCTTAGTGTTGTTGTCGTATGACTGTCATGTGCTTTGTCTATGACTTTTTGTTCTTGTGTTTTATTATTCTCCTGATCCGTGTTATGACCTGAGATCGTCTATGAATACAATAGCAGCTTATCCTTTTTTTTTTTGGCGTGTGTTCTTATCTTCGTTGAACAGTTGACTTTTTCTCTGAGAGATCATTTATGTAGATGAAAAATATTCTTATGAATCTTTGATACATTTTTGTTCCAAAGTCAAGTCATATCAAGTCGAGTCGAA
>CM054137.1:24645272-24652772 GCA_028751875.1 Rapana venosa | reverse complement strand
GCATTCTGACTTCGGAGATGGTGTTTATACATAACACATTGTCACTGTGCATGCGTTTTCTTTTAAGAGGGGAAACGAAGACAATCAAGGGATGTGCAGGCACGTTCATTTAGAGAGAGCGAATAAAACGAGGAAGACAGAAATGCAGGCAGAGATGGGGGGGAAAAAAGACATTAACAGCGCCAGAAATACACGCAGAACAAAAATTTAAAAAAAATGACAGATAGGGAGAGAGAGTAAGAGGGAGAGATTGAGAGAGAGAGAGCGCGAAATAGAAAGTGGGAAACAGATATATATAATATATATATATATATATAGAGAGAGAGAGACAGACAGACAGACAGACAGACAGACAGAAAGACAGACGCAGAAAAAAGTAAGAGAGAAAAATAGCCCTGAGACATTGAGGCAAATATGCGCAAATGAAAACAAATAATATAACACAATTATTAAAACGATAAGCCACCAACTACAACTATAAAGACAAAAAAATAACCTTCAATAACACTAGGCTCTATCCTCCTATATAAAAAAATGAAAGCTTGACACAAAATATAAAAAAATAATGACTTGCTGAAACACGTACGTATCCAGTATCTAGATTTCCCAATACAACATCCACCCCAAAAACAAAAAACACAAAAAACAAAATGGCCCTACCCAGGAGAGAAAAAAACTAGGCAGGTCGATGACAATTGATTCCATCAGAAACGCACGTATTTGTGTCAAAGATGCTCCACCCTGAAGAAGAAGAAGAAGATCAAGAAGAAGAAGAAGAGAGAGAAGAGAGAGAGAGAGAGAGAGAGAGAGAGAGAGAGAGAGAGAGAGAGAGAGAGAGAGAGAGAGAGCGAGAGCGAGATAGAGAGAGGAAATAGACAAGAGAAAAAGAGAGAGAGAGAGAGAGAGAGAGAGAGAGAGAGAGAGAGAGAGAGAGAGAGAGAGAGAGAGAGAGAGAGAGAGAGAGAAAGGAAATAGACAAGAGAGAGAGCGAGAGAAAATAGACGATAGAGAGAGGAAATGTCTCAAAAAGTTGAAGGAGCTTAGAATAGAATAAACGTCACGATTACTTATTTTGTCTGTTTTAAATCGGAGATTGGGGGTGGGATTCCCTAGTGGTTAGAACACTGCGCTTGCAATCTGACGACTCGGGTTCTTCTTCTTCTTCTTCTTCTTCGCATTCTTCTTCTTCTTCTTCTTCGCATTCTTCTTCTCATTCTTCTTCGCATTCTTCTTCTTCTTCGTATTCTTCTTCGCATTCTTCGCATTCTTCTTCTTCGCATTCTTCTTCGCATTCTTCTTCTTCTTCGCATTCTTCTTCTTCTTCGCATTCTTCTTCGCATTCTTCGCATTCTTCTTCGCATTCTTCTTCTTCTTCGCATTCTTCTTCGCATTCTTCTTCGCATTCTTCTTCTTCTTCGCATTCTCCTTCTTCGCATTCTTCGCATTCTTCGCATTCTCCTTCTTCGCATTCTTCACATTCTTCGCATTCTTCGCATTCTTCTTCTTCTTTTTTCTCGAACGCTCAGACAGCAACTACTGTTGTCTGTCATATGAGCGAAAATGCGTTGCGCCGCCGTTAAGCGCCTGACAAGTGCAGGCCCAGAGCACCTGACTTCGGAATGGGAGAGAATGGTTATTTCAGAAGTCTTTCTGGAGAGAAAATAAAGGGGGTGGGGGGTGGGGGCAGGAGACTGGACCAAGAAGGCAGAAAATAAGACCAGAAGGAGGTGACAGGAAGAAAAGAAACAAAGCAGAAACGAAGAGAGGGATAGAAAAGAGGTGACTTGCAGCACAGAATTTCCAGAAAGTTGAGATGTTATTTATACTGACAGGTCCCCCGGCATCCCCAAGGGGATGACCCGGGTTCAAGGCACCCTTTAGAGAGGATTTTTTCCTGGGATTTAATAATAATAATAATAATAATAATAATGTATGGAATTTATATAGCGCTGAATCTTGTAAAGCAACAAATCAAAGCGCTCAGATGACTTTTTTTTTTCTCGAGGATAATGGAATAAGCACTCATGTGCTTTTTTACATCCACTCCCCATGCGGTTTTGTAAATTTTGTCATCTGTTCCCACCGGCACACAATGGCCTACTCTTTCGAAAAGCGGAACAGGATTTAATATGTGCGCAAGATGTTCTGCATGCGTTCGTACACGGGGTCTCGGTTTATAGTCCCATTTATATTTTATATCTATTTATCAAATATATATTTAATATCAGTACCGATTCTGTTCCCCAGAAAGTTCTACGGATGAGGCTAAGAACCGAGGTCCCGTGCGCGAACGCACGCAGAGCATCTTGTGCTTATGTTAAAACCTGTTCTGCCTTTCGGAAGAGTAGGCTATTGAGTGCCAGTAGGAACAAATATCAATTCTTTTTTTCTAAAAAAGCAAACCCACATCTGTTCTGGTGTCGCGATTTGATAATTATTATTTTCATCTCCGAAGTCACAGTTTGGCTACCCTAATTGCCAGCGAAAACGGTCACGTATGCAAAATCTTACCATTGGTAGAATCTCAGAGATATAGCCAGAGAGAAAAAAAATTTTTTTTAATGATTGGGAGGTGGGGAGTAAATCTGGGGTTAAGCTTTGTGTGTATATCTTTCTGCTTGTGCCTATAAATCTGTCTTTGTTTATTTCTGGGTATTTGTTTCTCTCTCGTCCCCTTTGCGTGTGAATATGTGTGTGTGAGAGAGAGATAGAGAGACAGATACTCAGAACGAGAGACAGACAGACACAGGCAGACGGACAGACAGACAGACAGACACAGACAGACAGACAGACAGACAGACAGACAGACAGACAAACAGAGATAGACAGTATCAGAGACAAATGATTAAGAAACAAATGACAACTGTAAACGAAAGCTACATCCCTGTATGTTATCTCCATTCATTTGTTTTCTAACAAACTTTACTTCACAGCAGCAACACCACCACCACCACCACCAACAACAACAATATCGAGCACAATCAACACTACCAACAAGCAACAGCATCAACAACACAAAGCACAACAACAGAAACAACAACAACAACAACAAGAAGAGCAGCATGCAAGAAAGGACAAAATAAATTTCAAAAACCTTATTTTTAGCGCGTATCATTGTCAACAATCCATTTCCCAATAAAAGTGTCTCCAGCAAAACAAGACCTTGGCCCCAACAATCAATGCCAAGACATGGCCCCAGAAGACATGGCCCATCCTAGCGCACAAATAAAGGGCTCCACCCTAAACCAAACCAAAACAAATCAAAAACAAAACAAAAACAAAAACAAACCGAAACTAAACTAAAAAGCAAAAACAACAACAACAACAAAACGATCGATTAAGTAAACAGACAAAACAAACACACACACAAAAAGCAAGCGCAGGTATGAGCAAACGTTCAAATCAAAATCAAATAAACTAAAAGAAGATTGGGGAAAACCAAAAAAAAAAAAAAAGTTTGACACTACGGGAAGTTTATTATAGATTACTTCTTGTGAAAAGGAAAAAATAGAACAGCATAAAGGAAACCTTAATCAAGATTAATTTCTTTTGTTTAAAATCTTATTAGAGAAATTAAAACAAAGTTTCAAAATACTCTGTCTGTCTGTCTGTCTGTCTGCCCCTCTATCTCTCTCTCTCTGCTCTCTCTCTGTCTGTCTGTGTCTCTCTCTGCTTGTTTGTATGTCTGTCTGTCTGTCTGTCTGCTCTCATCTCTCTCTCTCTCACTCTACTCTCTCTCTCTCTCTATATATATATATATATATATATATATATATATATATATATATAAACATTTATACACATTTAATCACAAATAAGCACAGATGCCAGTAGACATCTTTGATAAAACAATACCTTTAAATAGACACCCATTTATTATTCTGAGGGGAAGAGGGAAAAATATAAGAAATAAGCACGTGTTTTATTTGTGCGAGTGGGACAGTGCATGTCTTTCAGCACTTTTGATTTGTTTAAAAGAAAAAAAGTTTTCCTTCTTGCATTAAGATTGCTTCATCAGAAGGAAAGCTGTAAGAAACAAAATGAACGTGGATGGGATACTTCCGTTACACACTATCTTTTTGTTGGGGTGGGGTTTTTTTGGTGCCCAAACTAGTCCATAGTCATGGCAATGATTTTTTAAAAACCACACCAAGAGAGAGAGAGAGAGAGAGAGAGAGAGAGAGAGAGAGAGAGAGAGAGAGAGAGAGAGAGAGAGAGAGAGAGAAGAAGAGACAGAGACAGAGACAGAGACAGAGACACAGAGAGAGAGCTTCGTTAAGGTTTCACTCCAAAATTAATTAGCCACTTTCCGGCCAAGAAGGTAATTCCTGCAGAAACCCTTGTCCTTTTCTTTCTGTTAGCTCTTGAAGGGCATTCTCGTGTTATTGTGTCAAACCAGTCTCAATAATAAAAAATCAGAAATGTGCAGTTCATTAATAAAGGGGTGGAGGGGCGTGGTGGGAGATACGTAAACTTCCTATTAGGTTTTCAAAATAGAACTGCCTTGGTATAGAATCCATGAAAAAAGACTGCATAATAATTTTTTAATCAGTTTATTAGGAGTTAACCGCAAAACGGTGGATCAGTGGTCTGGAGGTAACGCGCCTGTTTAGAAAGGAAAAAGTCCGGGTCGGAAGTGTGCGGTGGTTCAAATTCCGTTTGGGCCCGAAACTTTTCCCCCATCCATTAGACCATGAGTGGTGTTCTGGGTGCTAGTCTTTCGGATGAGACGTAAAACCGAGGTCCCGTGTGTTACACAAAATTATTTACCGCACGTAAAAGAACCCACGGTAACAAGAGCTGTCCCTGGCAAAATTATGTAGAAAAAAGTCACTCTATTAGGGAAACAAATGCAGTTACAGACAGAAAAAGAAAGGGAAAATAACGGGTGGCGCTGCTCTTGTGGCAACGCGGTCTCCCCTGGGAGAACAGCCTGAATTTCACGCAGAGATATCTGCCATGACTTAAGGTGGTATGAATACATAAATAAATCAATCAAATAAAACTAGATTGCGTTGTTTACTTTAAAATCGGAGAGTAAATTCTCAATGCCGGAAACTTGTTTCGTCATTTTTTGTTAAACAGAAGGTCAGTGTCCAAACCTATTCTACTACTGTTTACAATGTGTTCATAAATATGCCACGATAACACAACGCTAGAAGCAGACAAGTTTTTTTCTGTGTACATCATTCTCAAACCAGTAGTTCATGAGAAATTCTACTTTTGAAACCACCCAAAAAAACTAGCCCCTCACACCTTCCTTACAATAACTACACAAAGAAGAGTCAATGCCAGCTACCAGGTGACAACATAAGGGCAGAACCAAGGACATTTTTAGTTTTGGGGTCCATCTAACAACCTTTTTCTTTCCAGCATTAAAACAGTCAAATACCTCTCTTCCTGTGTCTGCCGTGAAAGGAAATTTCCCTTCCTTTCTTAAATGTAATTGGCCATAACAATTCTGTAAGCTGTTTATCTTTAAGTGCTTTACTGCTAAAAGATCTCCAAGCTTTTCTTCAGGCCAGTTTAAAACTACTTACAAAGAATTCGATATGAGCGCAAACAGTATTATCTTTTAATTTTTGTTCTTAATGAAGAAGTAATAGTGGAGGAAAACAAAATAATGTAGGTAACCGGTTACACCTTCTCAATCAATTTAGAACATGATTTTAAAGGATTCAATTCAAAAAGAAAAAAAATGCTAGGAAATATTTGTTTGTCAATGACAGCATTGAAACTTTTCTTAAGATATTTGTTGTTTTATTTCCCACGGGTGGCATTGCCTTCTTCATAGATTCCATTGCCAATGTTATCAGCAGTGGAAGTTTTGTATTTGTTTGGTTTTTTTTTTGCTGCCTGCATTCTCTTCATCACAGGCAAGTGTCTTGTTTTCTGTCGATAGTGCTGATTTGGGTGGAGTCACTTGTTCATTGATCTTGATTTCCATGCTGCGGATGTGATGTGGAAGACATTGACACCTTCTGAAGAATTCTACATAAACGGAGCAGCGCGTTTGTGTGTGTGTGTGTGTGTGTGTGTGTGTGTGTGTGTGTGTGTGTGTGTGTGTGTGTGTGTGTGTGTGTGTGTGTGTGTGTGTTGTGTGTGTGTGTGTGTGTGTGTGTGTGTTGTGTTGTGTGTGTGTGTATGTGTGTGTGTTGTGTGTGTGTGTGTGTGTGTGTTTATTTCAGTCTGCTTTGAGCTAAGCGATATTGTTGGTCTCTGTAATATAATTGTATTGTTTTGTTCTCTGGTTTTTACACCCTCTTCTAAATTGTATATATGTATATATCTATATATATCTATCTATATATATATATATATATATATATATATATATATATATATATATATATATATACATACATACATACATACATACATACATATCTGTGTGTGAGATATTCATGATTTCTCTCTCTCTCTCTCTCTCTCTCTCTCTCTCTCTCTCTCTCTCTCTCCGTCGGATGAGACTATAAACCGAGGCCCCGTGTGCGAACGCACGCAGAACATCTTGCGCACACGTTGAATCCTGTTCCGCTTTTGTAGGCCATTGTGTGCCGGTGGGAACAGATGACAAAATTTACAAAACCGCATACACACGAGATTTGGATGTTAAAAAGCACACACTGTGCTTATTCCATTATCCTCGATATAAAAAATTTAAAATGTTAATCTCTCTCTCTCTCTCCTCTCTTTCTCTCTCTCTCTCTCTCTCTCTCTCTCTCTCTCTCTCTCTCTCTCTCTCTCTCTCTCTCTCTCTCTCTCTCTTTCTCTCTCTCCTTTCTCTCTCTCTCTCTCTCTCTCTCTAAAAATGTTAATCTCTCTCTCTCTATCTCTCCTTTCTCTCTCTCTCTCTCTCTCTCTCTTCATTTCTCTCTCTCTCTCTCTCTCTCTCTCTCTCTCTCTCTCTCTCTCTCTTCCTCGCTTCTCTCTCTCTCTCTCTCTCTCTCCTCTCTCTCTCTCTCTCTCTCTCTCTCTCTCTCTCTCTCTCCTCTCTCTCTTCTCTCTTTCTCTCTCTCTCTGTAGGTTATTCTAGCCATTTTTCACTCATTTCTTTCTTTTTTTCTCTCGAATGTCTGACCACCATGAATAATAGTGTAGCTATAATAAACAAGTTGTATTTTTTTCGCATTCACCCAAGTGACAACTATCTCTAATAATAATGGTCCTTGGGGATGTTATCTGGTCCACGAACAACAGAAATGAATAAATGATTCAATAACACGGAACACAAGTGCACAAGCCAAAAAACAAATCAGGCCTGCTGATAAATCTGGTTCTTTCTCTGTTATTGTTTCTGTGTGTTACTTTTTGTTAGTGGTTTTATTTCTTTTTCCTTCATTATTAGCGTAGATCCCTGGTTTTGTGATTTTAACACATCGCTTAGAAAGCAAAAGGCTGCAGATTTATTTTCTTACTTCCTAACATCAGACTTTTCGCAACTGTTTATTACAACATAAGTTGTGGTCTAAGAAGCTGCTAGTTTTAATTAATGAGACA
>CM054137.1:24630272-24640272 GCA_028751875.1 Rapana venosa | reverse complement strand
AGGTTGTGATGACGTGTCTCTTCCCTATCCTTCTCTGGAGAAGTTGACCAAGTCTAATTAACTCGGGCATGCCCCTATTTGCTAGGGATTTTTTTTTTTTACAAACAAGGTGGCCGGATTTTTTCTTTATACACTCCACAGACATCAGACTCTTCTGCCCGGCAGCTAGCAGAGCATGTGTATGTTTGTGGCCAGTAAAACCAGCACTGGGGGTGAGCGTTGGAGATGTTAATGTTGATAAGATGCTAGGGGCTGTTTCAGTGTAAATAGTCTTCCCGCTTTCTGCAATTCTTGCTAGAATTTCTCTCTGGGTTTTTTATTTGCTTTTTCTTGTACTTTCTCCTTATTTCTATCTTTCTTTCTCTGTGCTATTTTGTTACATAGCTGGTTTTTTCCAATTTTTGTTACATAGTTGGTTTTTCCTATTCCTTGTGTATATTGTGTTTTCTTAAAAAAAAACCCAGCAACCCTTATCAATTATTAAAATTTACTGGTTTCTTCATGTAATTTGTGACCGTGTTCATGTACCTTTTTATTGTTCTTTGGCTAGAGCTTCAAGGTTTACCAATGCGGAGATTTTTGTGTATGTTAATCATTTTGTTTCCTACCATTAAGGTAGATGCATTCCGACTTTGGGGATATGTACCTTTCTGAATTATGACATTAGAAAGTGATGTCGGTGCCACTGGAATAGGTACTCTGACCAATAAAAAAAAAAATTCTTTTTTTCTTACTTCTGGTGAAAAAAGTTGTGATGACGTGTCTCTTCATTCTCCTTCTCCAGAGAAGTTTACCAAGTCTAATTAACTCGGGCATGTCCCTGTTTGCAAGGGGATTAAAAACAAAACAAAAAAACCCAAGGTGGCTGTTTGTTTCTTTATACAATCAGACTCTTCTGCCCGGCAGCTAGCAGAGCACGTGTATGTGTGTGGCCAGTAAAACCAGCACTGGGGGTGAAGTTGGAGATGTTAACGCTGATGGGATGCCAGGGGGTTGTTTCAGTGTAAATAGTCTTCCCGCTTTCTGCAATTCTTGCTAGAATTTCTCTCTGGTTTTTTTATTTGCTTTTTCTTGTACTTTCTCCTTATTTCTATCTTTTTTTCTCTGTGGTACTTTGTTACATAGCTGGGTGTTTTTTCCAATTTTTTCCTCCTACCTCTGTGAATCGTTCCCTTCGCTCTGCTGCAGATTCCTTGTGCTTACCAATACCTAGATTCAGCCAGTCCATCGTAGGCCGTCGCTCTTTCTCTGTTTCTATTGCCATTGTCATTGTCATTGGTGCATCGATTTGGAATGACCTCCCTATCTCTCTTCGCCAATGGCTTTCTTGTGACACTTTTAAATCTGGCCTCAAGACATGTTTGTTTCAAACCTAAGATTTTCCTCTCCTGTTTCATTTCATAGCTATCCCTGCTTTTCAACAGCCAAAAATGCCATCAACCTGCCAAAGTGTATAACCTGTGTGTGCGCGCGCGCGCGTGTGTGTGTGTGTGTGTGCATTTGGACTTGTTAGAACTATTACTTGCTATTGGTTGCATGACTGTGTAAGAATGAGTTGAGTGCAAGCGCTTTGATTTGTCTGTGCAAGATACAGTGCTATATAAATTCCATTGATGATGATGATGATGATGATGATGATGATGATGATGATGATGATGATGATGATGATGATTATCATTATTGTGTTTTCTTTAAATGAAATAGCAACCCTTATAAGTTATGTACATTTTTCTTCTTGTAGTCTATGATCGCATTTTGGTATCATTTTTCCTCGTTCTTTGGCTAGAGCTCCAAGGTTTACCAATGCGGAGATTGTTGTATATGTTAATCATTTTTTCTCCTACCATGAAGGTAGCTGCATTCCGACTTTGGGGATATGTACCTTTCTGAATTATGATATTAGAAAGTGATGTCGGTGCCACTGGAATAGGTACATGTTACTCTTTCTGGAATTCTATTTGTGTATGTGGCTTTTGGACGCATCTAGCTATTTGTGGAATTAAAGATCCTTAGTTCCAGCCGAACTGGGGGTTTAGCATGGCCTAGTCTGTATACATTCGGGAATTTGACTGTCAACACAGCATACCCGTGGCGTGGAATATGTCAGCCTTCTTTTGCTGATTTTCACAGCTTCACCAGTGACAGCAATCGTCTTTGATCTTGGATTTTTTTTTAATGGATTTTACCATGTAATAATTGTTGTTTGGTTCGCAATTAACACGCACAAAAAGTGCCGGATAAATCACTATAAGTCATAAGAAATATAGCTGACTTAGAAATATTATGTTTAACTCCCCTCTAAAATTATGCAGGAACAGTGAGTATAGTTACAAAAATAAATGCCAAGAAATCAGTTCTAATATACGTTAATATGTGCATATTAAAAAAAAAAACGTATCAACGTGTCAAGACTTCTTCGCTAAGAAACTTTACAACCAGTGTGGAAAAAAAACCTGAAAAAACAAGCAGTTCTTCTCTGTGATCTTCTCAGAGTAAGCTGCTTAGTCTTTGACAGCACACCGCCATTGCCCTCCACTAATGTTTCACCCCGGTCCTTGAACCTCTTTCCGAGTTTCCTGACTTTTTGTTGTTGTTCCTTTTGGCTGAAATAGCAACTCTCCTATGCCTCTGGGCAAAACGGTAAACGTCTGGACTCCCGTCTATGTAATCTCCGAAGACGTTCACGGAACAGTGTCTTCTAATTATCAAGTCATGCCGACATTAAACAGAGAAACGTGTTCCTTTTCTGACTCTATCTTCGGAACAAACTTTGGTTGTTTGTTTTTGTTGGTTTTTTAAAGCGAAAGAATCTAGCTGCTTTCTTGACATGTTAACGACCTCTCCGCTTCACCCCTTGTGTGGGTGAAATTATACGCGTGCAAGAGTTGGTTTGAAGCAGCGCAACCTTTTGCTAAAGAGATCATTGCTCTTGGAAAAACACTCCCCAAAATGTCGTGGGACAAAGATAGTGATGTTCGTTTTAGGATGATGTTTCAAACATTCTTTGGAAAGTGTCATCTGTCTACAAAAAGCTAGATTTACCTTCATCTTTATGAAAAAATACTCATCTTTTTGTGAATAGTTCATGAATACACGATTCAAGCAAAATCTAGTACAACTAAAATGTGCATTTTGTTAATTTGTGCAACAGGAAATAATAACGTCCCCTAAAATTCAGAAACAATCCGCTGCTTGCAATGTTTACAAAGTTGGGTAAGTCAAGTAAGTTTCTAGATACATTTCAGCCCCCTGTAACTAAGAAAAAGGGTAGTTTTCTTCTTAACTTTGCTTTAGTTGTGACCATTCTGAAGAGCCCATCTGGTCCCAGTTTTGCAGAAAATGACATGAACGTTCACGACAAATTTTGCCGATAGTTTTGAGGCTGAAATTGGTTTAAAAAACATAGCAAGAAAACGGAATATTTTAGGCAAACAAAAAGTTGTACATCATCAGTAGTTTTAAAAAAGGAGCAAGAACACGGGTTTTCAAAAGTTCTTTCACAACACTCTTTTATAAACAATTGGAAAATGGGTTTTTTACCAGTATTTTTCATGTTTCATGACGATGCAAAGCAGTTTTAAGGGAACGTTTCTACACGTTAAAGCTTTCTGACATCAAAACGAGCGTGACAGGAACAAAGATACGGTGTTTTCTTCAGGCTAGGCTGTTTCTTCCACTGCTTATTCTACAGAAGACCTGTGTCCTTGCGCAGTACCATTTCGCCGTTACCGTCTGCTCTGTTACGAACTATCTTCTTGGCTCTTGTATTGTCCACTGTCTTTTCTTACCAGCCATAAACTGAATACTTTCTTCCTCTGTCTTTGAGGGGGACGGGATAGCCTAGTGGCTAGAACATTGCGCTTGCAATCTGACGACCCGGGTTCGATTCCCGTTCAAGGGGATATTTTCCTCCTGGAGTTAACATCAGTGCCGACTCAACTTTCCCCAAAGTCCTTCGGATGAGACTATAAACCGAGGCCCCGTGTGCGAACGCACGCAGAACGTCTTGCGCACACATTAAATCCTGTTCCGCTTTTCGTAAGAGTAGGCCATTGTGTGCCGGTGGGAACAGATGACAGAATTTACAAAAACTGCATACACACGGGGACTGGATGTAAAAAAGCACATACGTGCTTATTCCATTATCCTCGATATAAAAGAATAAAATAAAAAAAAATTAAAATTAAAAATTTTAAAAATCAAACATTTGACAAACTGGTTTAACAGCTTCTGTATTAATTTGAAGTTCAAAGAAAACGCTACCGAGCAGTGTTATGTTTTAGGGAGGCATGATTCTTATTTTGACTACGTGGTCACTTGGAAAGCAGCCTCTGTATCACACCCCCCAAAAAAAAACCAACATATATTGTTGGTTTGTTTAATTGGTTTTTCTTGTCTTAACTGGAGATTTTCGGTTTTATTTTAACAATATTGTTTTGTTGAAGTGAAATTTCTGTTTCCACTGGCATGCAATATGTGTGTGTGTGTGTGTGTGAGAGAGAGAGAGAGAGAGAGAGAGAGAGAGAGAGAGACGAGAGAGAGAGAGAGAGAGGGGAGAGAGAGAGAGAGAAAGAAGGGATGGGGGAAGTGGGAAGGGCTAGTGGGTCGGACAGCGGCCAACTGTACATCTCGGCTAATCGCTTAGTGTCAATGATCCGTGTCTGTGTACACATGTGGCATCTGTCTGTCTCTTTCTGCCTGTATGTCCGTTGTGAGTGTTTATGTCAGTGTATCTCTCTCTTTCAAGCTCTCTCTCTCTCTCTCTCTCTCCTCTCTCTCTCTCTCTCTCTCTCTCTCTCTCTCTCTCTCTTCTCTCTCTCTCTCTCTCTCTCTCTCTCTCTCTCTCTCTCTCTCTCTCTCTCCTCTGAATGAATGTATGTATGTATGCATGTACGTATGTATGTATGTATGTATGTACGTATGTACGTATGTGTGTATGTATGTATGTTTGTTTGTATGTATGTATGTATGCATGTATGTATTTCTCTCCTTTTCGCCGTCTTTGTCTTTGTTTGGTTGTCTGTCTGTCTCTCACTCTCTCACACACACAACACACACATACACAACCCCCCCCCCCCCCCCACACACACACACACAACACACACAACACACAAACACAACACAACACAAACACACACATACACACAACACAACACAACACACAACACACAAAACACAACACACACACAATACACACATACAACACACACACACACACCACAAGACACACAACACACACAACATACACCCACATACATACACACACACACCACACACACACACATACAACACACACCACACACACACGAGTACACACACACGAGTACACACACACACAACAACACACACACAACACACACACACACACACACACACACCACACACACACACACACACACACACACACACAACACAACACACAACACACTCATTAGTTAACACGTAGGCGAGGACGTTGGCACTCGTACCAATTCCCTGCATCACTTTATCTTCATTACATGCCTGCAGTCCGTGAACCTCCTGCATGCCATTCCACTCTGTCTTCCTTTCTCTCTTTCTTTCTTTCTTGTTTCTTTCTTTCTTTCCTTCTTTCTTTGGTTTGCTTTGGTTTGGTTAAGTTTTATGATCTGTTTGCTTGTGTGTCCTTGTTTTGTTTTTAATACATTTCTGACTCTTTTTTTTCCTCCATTTTTATTGTTTTGGCTTTGTGGCGTAGAATTCTCTAAACTGAACGTGCCTGACACATATTACCAAGAAAAACTCATGGGAAAGAATCCTCTGCAGCCCCTGTACGTGTTAAAGTTGGGTTAGAACTTGGTTGTTGGATGATTTCCCCCCTGTTCGTATTGGAAGATGCAAGGCTTTAGAACTCTCTTCACCCCAAGGTTGGAATGCGGCTACCTACCTTCATGGTGGGCTAAATTGGTCAGATACGCAACATTTTACCGTAAATGAGCCTCGGAGCTAGCTATAGCTGAGGAACAAAAACAAAACAAAACCAAGAAACAGAAAGCCCACTCTTCTGTCTTAGACGGCTCTCTGAGCATTCACTAGTGACTGTGCGTTGTAACTTTCTTGTAGCGTGTCTTGGTTAAGCTGAACCTGATGGAGTTCATCTCTTTCCAAGTCACAGACAGCATGCTGGGCACGTTTGTGTTTTGTTTTATTTTTTTACTCTACTGACTACAATCCCCTTGTGAAAGATAGACCCGAGATTTTCTTTCCATACCGCACTGACTGTCCTGGGTTGACCCGAAATAGTCTGGATTTGGCGTTGATACTAAGAATGACAGAAGAGTTGTTTATAGTCTAGTTTTAATCTGTATACAGTTGCACAGCTTTCGATCTGAGATTTTAGTTTTTGACTACGAGTGTGGAGGAATCTGGCTGCAAAATCTTCAGTGGTTTCCTAACGGTGTAGTAGGCTACGGGATAGGTAAAGAGGTGAAGACAGTCCTGATGCGGCCTCTTTGTGGTCTTGTGGGGGGGGGGGGGTGTGTAAACAATATGATTGGAATGATTTAGAGACAATATTCTATTGGGACGGGGTAGCTCAATGGTCAGAGCACTCGCTTTCCCCCAGCCAATGTTAAGCAGCATCGAGCGTGGTTACCAACTGGATGGGTGACCGTTATTAGTGCGCCATGGTTTCAGTACAGTTCCCCAGTTCACCCAGCAGTGAATGGGTACCAGCCCTCTTTAGGGTCAGGGAAGGTAAAGCAGCGAGGGAGAGGATGTAGGGACCACACTCAATATGCTGGCCTCTGGAGAAGCTGAAGTCTCTGATGCCTCGCTCCCCTACGACCACATAAGGTTATGGAACGTCTTTACCTTTACCGTTTATATTCTAGACTACATTGTCATCTCGAATAAGAAATCCCGATAGGTGAGTTCCAATGTGTGTGTGTGTGTGTGTGTGGTGTGTGCGTGTGTGTGTGTGTGTGTGTGTGCGTGTGTGTGTTTGTGTGTGTATGGGATGTGTGTGTTGTGTGTGTGTGTGTGTGTGTGTGTGTGTAAGGTGCTATGTGTGCATTCAAGCATATAACTTCGGTTTGTAGTCTCACCCAGAGAACCTTTTAAAGAGGTTCTACTCGGAATAAGAAATTAACCGGGTAGGAGAAAGAAATGCACTGAAAGTGGTTGTTTATGTCACAGCAAATTTATCGTTGTTAACTTTGAACTGGCGTCACTTATAAACTATGTCACCATAGAGCATTGCTGCACATCTTTACGAGTGATTTTGGTGTCATTTTCTAAATTTCTGTGGCTTTTTTTGGTCACAATCGGCATTAGTTATCAATGACTGTACGGAACACATAGTGCTTACCAAGCCAGGGCTGAAGTCGTAGATTCTGGTGTCATTTAATATCATCATTTTCTTTTACCTGACTTTTATATGTCTCACCATTTACATCTTTTTTTATATATACAGTTCGGGCCCCTTAGATGGTTTTGTATTTTTATTCCATCCTTGTTATCGTGTGTTTAGTGACTCAAAACATCATTAACCGTCAACAATTTGACATCAAAAGTTGAGGATGCCGGTAATTAAAGCTACCTGGATGGCACTCGGTAAGTTTTGAACTCGATTGCGGAAAGCCCAAGACGAAAAATTTCGTGATTTCAATGCCCACCAAGAAGGTCGTGCTAGCAAGGTGCAGTGTTGTGTTAAATGAGAGTCCTTTCCCCAATATCCTGGAATAATTAGTTCCTATGAAGCTGAGGTGAAACGTTCTGTTGGTGATATTAAGGCCTGAATGTTGCTGTTGATGATGATGTTGTTGATGTTGTTGTTGTTGTTGCTACTGTTGGGTGTTTCCCAAGCTTAATGCCCCGGAGATCATCCACAATATGCATTCTGTCTCATTCATAGCACCTCGAAATTATAGTCAGAAGAGCATGAATGACTTTTTACGGCGTTATGATATTTTTTTTCTCTTTTTCTGATATTATGACAGTTATCTTTGCTGTTGGGCATTTTTCTTTCTTAGTCAGCGATTCCTGTTTACATTTTGGTGATGTTGTTTGCTTGTTTGTATTTATGTAATAGTCTGTCTGTCTTTCTGTATGTTTTTTCGTCACTCTGTCTGTCGGTCGGTCGGTCGGTCGGTTTGTCGGTCTGTCTGTCTGTCTGTCTGTCTGTCTGTATCTGTCTCTCTCGCTTCTCGCTCTCTCTCGCTCTCCCCTCTCTCTCTCTCTCTCCTCTCTCTCTCTCTCTCTCTCTCTCCTCTCTCTCCTCTCTCTCTCTCTCTCTTCTCTCTCTCTATCTCTCTCTCTCTCTCTCTGTGCGTGCGTGCGTACGTCCCCTGCGTGCGTGCGTGTTTGTGCGTTTGTGTGCGTTTGTGTTATGTGTGTGTGTGGTGTGTGTGTGTGTGTTTGTGTTGTGTGTGTGTGTGTTCCTCAATTTTCCCATCTGTCTTTCCTCCTCTCTACTTCAGAAGGGGGCTAAGGTCCAAAACTAAATAGATTACCGATTCCTTTTCCATTCCGATTCTCTCTCACTCTCACTCTCTCTTTCTTTTTTTTCTCTCTCTCTCGCTCTCTCTTCTTTCTTTCTCTCTCGCCCGCTCTCTCTTTCTCTCTCTCTCACTCTCCCTCTCTCTCTCACTTTTCTCTCTCTCTCTTTTCTCTCTCTCTCTCTCTCTCTCTCTCTCTCTCTCTTCTCTCTTTCTCTCTCCCTCCTCTCTCTCACTACTCTCTCTTTTCTTTCTCTCTCCCTCTCCCTCTCTCTCACTTCCTTTCTCTTTTCTCTCTCCCCCTCTCCCTCTTTGTTTTCTTTTAATTCTGTTTTTAGGTTTCAGCTACCGATCACAGCTAAATTCAATCATTTGTGTCGGAAATGACTTGTCAACCAAAGCCAGGGATCATTTCATGCATGATTTAACAGGTCATTTTGTTGCTGGTTCCTCTATCGATTAGTTGTTTTTTTTGTCATCACTTTATATTGCCTGCCCTGTGTAAGAACAACAACAACAACAACAATTGCCACCACCACAACAACAATGACCACATCAACAACAATCGCCACCACCACCCCCACTACCACCACCACAAACAAAAACAATGACTTTCAACAACAACAATGGCCCCAACAACAACAATGACCACAACAACAACAATGGCCATAACAATACCAACAATGACCACAACAATAACAACAATGATCACAACAACAACAACGGCCACAACAATGACCACAACAACAACAATGGCCGCAACAATAAAACAATGAGCACAACAAAAAGCAACAACAACAATGGCCACAACAAAAACAACATGACCACAACAACAACAATCACACAACCACCCCCACCACCACCCAACAACAACAATGACCACCACCACCACCCACAAAACAACAACGACCACAACAATAACAACAACAACAACAACAACAATGACCACAATAACGGCAATAGCAATGACAACAGCAATAATAATTGCGACAATCTTATGACAACAATTACAATTTTCATCCATCCATCCATCCATCTATTTTTTCATTCATTCATTCATTCATTCATTCATTCATTCATTCATTCATTCATTTATTCATTCATTCATTCATTCATTCATTCATTCATTCATCATCCATAACTGGATCGGTGGTCTAGAGGTAACGCGCCTGTCTAGAAAGCATAAAGTCCGGGTCGGAAGTTTGCGGTGGTTCGAATCCCGCTTGGGCCCGAAAATTTTCCCCATCCATTAGACCATGAGCGGTGTTCTGGGCGCTAGTCTTTCGGATGAGACGATAAACCGAGGTCCCGTGTGTTACACAACATTATTCAGCGCACGTAAAAGAACCTACGGCAGCAAGAGAGTTGTCCCTGGCAAAATTCTTAGAAAAAAGCCACTCTGGTAGGGAAACAAATACAGTTGCAGACCCCCCCAAAAAAGTGGCGCTGATCTTGTGGCGACGCGCTCTCCCCGGGGAGAGCAGACTGAATTTCACGCAGAGAAATCTCGTGACTTAAAGTGGTATAAATGAAATAAATGAAAA
>CM054137.1:24622772-24625272 GCA_028751875.1 Rapana venosa | reverse complement strand
CTTCATATAACGCACCTTGATAACCCCTGACATAATTTCATATATACCACTATGATAACCTCTGATGTAATTTCATATGTAACAGAGTAAAGATATTTGATCTGCCAAGATTCTGTACAACTTCTCGGCTACGGCAACACGGTCAGAAAAGGGAGGATGTGGCCTCTAAGAAAAAGGCTGCACATATATTACAAATTACTGAGAAGGCAAAGTGTATGCAATGGGTAGTTTTCAACCACCACCCAAGGAAACAGAACGCTGCACAATTTGCAGGTGTATACCAAAATAGTAACACGTCACTCTGATCGCATGGGAGTTAATCTACTTACCACACCATCACCCATATAAACTACTGTGATAACCACTGATGTAATTTCATAAAACACACTATGATAACAGATGAAGTAATTTTACAGAACCCACTATGATAGCCACTAAGGTAGTTTCATATAACACACTATCATAACCACTGACGTCATTTCATATAACCCACTATGATAGCCACTAAGGTAGTTTCATATAACACACTATCATAACCACTGACGTAATTTCATATAACCCACTATGATAACCACTGACGTAGTTTCATATAACCTACTGAGATAACCACTGACGTGATTTCATGTAACCCACTATGATAACCCCTGACGTGATTTCCTATAACCCACCATAATAACCACTGACGTAATTTTAGGTAGCCCACTATGATAACCACTGACGTAATTTCATATAACTTACTATGATAACCACTGATATAACTTCATATAACCCACTATGATAACCACTGACGTAAATTCATATAACGCACTATGATAACAACTGACGTGATATCCTAAAACCTACTATGATAACCCCCTGACATAATTTTATATATACCACTATGATAACCCCTGATGCAATTTCATATGTAACAGAGTGGAGATATTTGATCTGCCAAGATTCTGTACAACTTCTCGGCTATGCAAACACGGTCAGAAAAGGGAGAATGTAGCCTTTTTAGAGAAAGGCTGCATAAATATTATACTTTGCCGAGAAGGCAGTGCATGCAACGGGCAGTTTTCAACCACCACCCAAGGAAACAGAGCGCTGCACAATTTGCAGGTGTGTCCCAAAATAGTAACACGCCACTCTGATCGCATGGGAGGTAATCTACTTACCACACCATCACCCATATAAACTACTATGATAACCACTGATGTAATTTCATAAAATCCATTTTGATAACCACTGGCGTAATTTCATATAACCTACTATGATAACCACTGACGTAATTTCATATAACCTACTATGATAACCACTGACGTAATTTCATATAAACTACTATGATAACCACTGACGTAGTTTCATATAACCCACTATGAAAACCACTGACGTAGTTTCATATAACCTACTATGATAACCACTGACGTAATTTCATATAACCTACTATGATAACTACTGACGTAATTTCATATAACCTACTATGATAACCACTGACGTAATTTCATATAAACTACTATGATAACTACTGACGTAATTTCATATAACCTACTATGCTAACCACTGACGTAGTTTACTATAACTCACTATGATAACCACTGACGTAGTTTCATATAACCCACTGTGATAACCAATGACGTAGTTTCATATAACCCACTATGACAACCACTGACGTAATTTCATATAACCCACTGTGATAACCACTGACGTAATTTCATATAACCCACTGGATAACCACTGACGTAATTTCATATAACCCACTGTGATAACCACTGACGTAATTTCATATAACCCACTGTGATAACCACTGACGTAATTTCATATAACCCACTGTGATAACCACTGACGTAATTTCATATAACCCGCTATGATATCAAACCACTGATCCCTCCCACTGACTGGGGTGGACTGGACTCTCTGTGTTGTAGCTATACACCCATTCTTGGTGGGGGTTTTCTCCTTGCCCAATGTCCAGGCTATCGTACGCTGTCTCTCTTTCTCCTTCACCCTGTAATAACCCTCTTCTTGTCTTGTCCTACTGGTGATCTCTTTTTTTTAATATCTCTGTGGATGCTTCAGCGGCTTTCTCTTTGTCTTTGTCTTTGTCTGTCTGTCTGTCTCTCTGTGTCTGTCTGTCTGTGTCTGTTTCTATTTTGTCTGTCTGTCTGTCTGTCTGTCTGTCTGTCTGTCTCTCTCTCTCTCTCTCTCTCTTCTCTTCTCTCTCTCTCTCTCTCTCTCTCTCTCTCTTTCTCTCTCTCTCTCTCTCTCTCTCTTCTCTCTCTCTCTCTCTCTCTCTCTCTCTCTCTCTCTCTCTCTCTCTCTCCTCTCTCTCTCTCTCTCTCTCTCCTCTCTCTCTCTCTCTCTCTCTCTCTCTCTCCCTCCCTCTCTCTCTCTCTCCCTGTCTCTCTTTGTTTGTCTGTCTCTCTGCCTTTCTGCCTGAAGGCGAAGGAGAAGAAGAAGATGAAGATGATGATGATGACGACGACGGTTACGATGACGACAATGACGACGACGATGACGA
>CM054137.1:24617772-24620272 GCA_028751875.1 Rapana venosa | reverse complement strand
TACCCCCAGCACTATAACATTGACAGCTTCGTCCCCTAAACCTTTTTTTTCCCCTTTTTTTGTGGTTAATATTCTAGACAACCTGAGTTCCCTGCTCGGCTCTAGTGCATCTTCTTTCTTTCACCGTTCTGACAAGTTTGTCTATGTCACCCTTTAACTTTACAGACACTAGCAAACTTTTCTTGTCCTGAAAATGCCAACCTCTCCAAACAGATCTTCTTCTGCGTCTATCCAAGCACGTAACAGGGGACGGATAATAGACAGGGAGGGTTTGCACTTCAGTGGGCGAAAAGTTGGAAAGCCGTTTATCCTGTCAGATCAGTTGACTCAGTCTGTGTCCCAAGTTCACATTTTGCTTAACAGCTCGTGAGAGAATACATCCTAAATCCATTGGTAGGGTAGTAGCAGTAGTAGTAGTAGTAGCAGCAGCAGCAGCAGCAGCAGCAGCAGCAGCAGCAGCAGCAGCAGCAGCAGCAGGAATAGTAGTAGTAGTAGTAGTAGTAGTAGTAGTAGTAGTAGTAGCAGTAGTAGTAGTAGTAGTAGTAGTAGCAGCAGCAGTAGTAGCAATAGTAGTAGGGACACTTGCTTATAGAGGGAGAGAGAAGGAGGGGAGAGAAAGAGAGAGATTAAATCAAATCAAATCAAATCAAATTCTTAGTCCAGAATAATGAATAAGCACCAGTATTCTTTTTACATCCAGACAGAGAGAGAGAGAACTTGAACTCAAAATTTGTTAAACCAGTGGCTATAATTACAACACGCTCTCATGAAAAGAGGGAAAACATACAAGTATTTAAAACAAAATATATAATAGATACATAAACAAATGAATAAATCATATAACCATTCCGCACATGTTGAGAGAGACAGAGACAGAGAGAGACATAGAGACAATAACGAACAGCAAATAAGTAAGAAACATACATAACACCTATCAAACTAAACATCAAACTAGAAAACGACCAACAACAAACAAACAAAACAAAACCAAAAACATCAAACACACACACCTCTACAACTGACAAGATACCAACAACAAAAAACCCACCCTCATTTCCTTAACTCTTTGTTGCCCGAATACAAAAGGTAAGTCAGCGTCCTGCCCGATAAAGACAAAATGCCGCGAGTTACTAGGGAATGTGGTGCAATCACGGGACGGTAGGCAGAAATCGACTGCTGCTGAGTATCATTAGTGGAAATGCGAGCTGCTCGTTAATTCAGCAATCATCGTTCAGTTCATCTAGCTAAGGCATGGCTGGCATGAAACAAAACAACCGTGTCATACATGCTATATAATTAAAGGTTAAAATATGTTGTCATCACGGGTTTTTTTTTATCTGATTTAATTTAGTGTCTTTCATTCGTTCTTGTTTTTGTCTTCACAGTTCTTCACAGATCTTCTTCACAGCTCTTCTTCTTCTTCTTTTTCTTAGTCTTCCATTCTTCACTTTTTTCTTCTCTCATTCTTCTTCTTCTTCTTCTTCTTCTTCTCTCTTCTCTCCTTCTCCCCTCCTCCTCCTCTGCCATTTACCATAACGAAACATGCCTTACTTTACAACTTGTCTCTTCAGTTTGTCTGTGTGTCTATTCTTGTGTCTATCTGTGCTGTCTCTGTATCTCTTCTCTGTCTGACTCTCTCTCTCTCTGTCTCACTTTCTCTCTCTCTTCTAATGTGTATGTTTTAGCTTATCCAGAATATTTTTTTAAAACTTCTGATTTACTGGTTCATTACGTTGTAACCATTATTTGCTACATGCCATTTCGTGGATGTGTATCAGCATAGACGTGCGTATAAGAAAGACAAACAGTTGTTTTTCGAGACACGATTTATGTTCACACTCTAAAATGCAAAGGTCATCGAAATCTATACTTGCCAGATGTAAATCTCATTACACTAAATCCTGAACAACCGAACAATCCTTCAAAACCTTATTTTTGCAGACGGACTTTTAAAACCATTAACCACAACCCTACTCCACCTCACGTCACCCTTCCCCTCTCCCTCTCCAAAAAAAAAAGAATTTTGTCTACAAATACAACCACAAAAAATAATTGATAATCTGTCTTGTGTATGCAAAAAAAATTAATTCCCAATTAACTATGTACCTGCCAGAGTAGAAGGTTGAAGTGAAAATAAATAGATAAATAAATAAAGAGCCAGACTTCCCACTTGGCAGATCCTGTAAGGGAGGTAAGGATTATGGGAACGGGGGGGGGGACATAACACAAGGAAAAGTAACCCAGTAGTTCAAGGAAGCATTGCAGACTGATAATTACTGGCCAGAGAAATAGATACAGGATCATAAACCCGCGTAAATTATCCGTCTCTAGAAGTTCTTGTTGTTTACGACAGGAAAGCAATCCATGAGTGAGTTCAATAACTGGTTACCTTGAGCAGTGTATATATATATATATTTTTTTAACTACATACTCTCACTATTGATTTGCTTTTCTTTCTGTTGGTCTTTAGTTCTGTCTCTTCATTTTTTCTGGGTTTTTT
>CM054137.1:24605272-24610272 GCA_028751875.1 Rapana venosa | reverse complement strand
AACCGTTCTCGTATAACTTTCTTTTAACTTTAGTAACCCAGTTTGACTTGCCCTTTTCAAACAGATATAACATTTTATAAGCTTTACGAGGAAGTCTATGTTGTTCCATCTGAGTCAAATTCAACCAAAAACGAATAAGTTACTACAAAACAGTTAGCTCTTTTTCTATATAAAGCATTTAGACTGCGGGACACCCTTATTAATTCTTGAAAAATTATCGTGTTTTGCTAATGTTTTGTGAATTGGTTGTTTATGTGAATATTACTTGTATGATAGTGTGTGCTTTGTATTTTTCCCCTTCAAATGTGGCCAAGGCCTTTTGAATAAACCATTCGCATTCGCATTCGCATTCTCTCTCTTACACATGACTTATCATCAAAAAAGAGAAAACAATCACAAGAAGCCACATGTTCAGGATCCTACGATAAACGCAATTAATAAAACAGTGCCATCAAATGTAAACCGTTTTAAAGCCAGACACTCTAATGAAAATATGACCAAAATGATGATATTTCATATTTAAGTTTTCGTGGATCTCGAATCTCCATTTTATATTGTGCACACGATTTAATTTTATTTTTATAGAAGAAATCTCTAACATTGAACGAATATCTTTACCCGCTGCTATGTTTTATACGAGTAGGTGTAGTTGTCTTTTGTGTTTATTTTTATTTTCTCCTTTTTAGCGCTTTTACGTTATGTCCAAACTAAACATGAGTTTGCTCAGCAGCAATAATATAAGTAAAGGCATAGCTCTCAAATTTGGCATGGCTTTAAATGTCTTGATGTCTAAATTGTGTCAACTGGTTTGCTTTTCAAAACAACAGCATCTTGATAGGATGTAACTGGCGTTTTTGTATCATATGCTGGAAGCTATTGTTAGGCCATTGCACACCATATAACTTTAAAGAATTTTACAAAAATGATACAAGATGTTGAAAAGAAAGGAAAATATGCCGACGAAATTAAGATTACACCAAACTGCATAATAGAAATTCTGTACCTAAAATAGTTGCAACACAAACTACATAACAGAAATTATGTACATCAATTAATAGTATCAAACACACACTGCATATCAGAAATTCTGTACATAAAATGGTATCAACACAAACTGCGTAACATAAATTCTGTACGTAAAATAGTATCAACACACACTGCATAACAGAAATTATGTACATAAAATAGTATCAACTCAAACTGCATAACAGAAAGTCTGTATATTAAATAGTATGAACACACACTGCATAACAGAAATTCTATCCATAAAATAGTATCAACACAAGCTATTGTTTGATGGTAATTTTCTTGTGTTTTCATCGCCAGCAGAACCCACATAAGTCAAAGATGACACTCTCTGTGATATAGAAGTAATAATACATGTGTGTGATAAATAACAACAAAAACCCTTCTAATGTTAGTATAAAAAAAAAATGCCATATTTTTTCTGTAGGGTCTGGCCTTACAGACAAACCTCATCAACTATATCTTTTAACTCAAAACATTTCATAAGCACAAAACCAAAGGCAAATCAAGACGTGTCATACCACCCCATATCATGAGCAAATTGTCTCAACATAGATTACCGAAGTACAAAAAAAGTAACTGTCTCGCAAGCAGTCCGATTAAAATTCTAAAATCAGACAGAATGGCAGAACAAAAAATAGAGAAGTAGCCAGGTTGTCTGTGAAGTAGGAGGAGAAAAATGATGGCGAGAGGAGGAGGAGGAGGAGGATGGATTCGGGGGCAGGGATGGGGGGGGGGGGGGGGCGGGGGAGGTGGTCGGAGCAGAAGACAGAAGTGATTAAAAAGCAGAACAGATAGGATACAGGAACTGAAGGGGACACTGGTTACTTGTGATCGCTGGCAAAGGGTACAGAAATAGGCTCATCAATTCCCCGAGAGAGAGAGAGAGAGATGGTCCTAATCTGCATTAGAGAGCTGGCCCTGTGTTTCTCTGTCTGTCTCGAGCACGAAACGTCTCTCTCCCCCGTGATCAATGAGTTAAAGATAAGGTTGATTTAAACAGTCCCCTCGAGAGGGGACAGAATAGCCTGGTGGTTAGAGCGTTGCGGCTCGTGATCTGACACCCCGGGTTCCAGTCACCACTGAGGCAACCGATTTTTGAGGATGTTTTTTCTCCCCACTTTCAGTGCAAATTTCATTGCCTCGAAATTCCTTCAAGTGAAAATGTAACCCGAGTTTCCGTGTGGGAACATGTTTAGAACATCTAGTGCACAGGTTTAAAACCCGTTCAATCTTTTCTTGAAGAGTGGGTCATTTGTGTCAGCGGGAACGGATTACAACATTGACCAAACCTGCATGCATTGCTAGTGTTGTTTTGAAACTCACCACTTATATTTCCCATTCAGGTTGAAGTTCAATCCCCTCCAGACAAACTGTATTTGGCCTGGAATTTTAGCAGCTTATGAAATTCCTGCATTGATGCGGACATTTTGTACGTTCTTTGCCTAATGGGGGTGCTTTTCCAAGCTATCACTGGCTTAAGTTTGCAGTCACAATCAATATCTCACTATCTAGACAAAATCTTTAATAATAAATCATACTGCGGCTTTATAATATCAATCGTAACATTTAAGTTCAGAATACTCAATCACTTTAACATCGTTATCCTTCGAAATACATGAAATTGATTTGACTTGATTTGATAACTTCGTTTAATTCCGTTTCAGCTTCCTCTTGAAACGCAGTCAGTCTGGGACTGATTCGAATAAATGAATATTGTAGCAAAAGTGGACAGAGCGATATATACTTGTAGGTTTAAACGCCTTTAAGTTGCTGGTTTAGATCTTGGTAGAGTCTGATGAACATGGGATAGTGAGCGTATCGATCTTCCAGAGTCCCTTTTATGAGCAGACCTGCCAGTGCGCTAATGTCGTTAAAGTATCCCACACACGCACACACTCCGTCCCTGGCTGATTAGATTAGATCGTCGTGGAGACTGGAGACTGGACGTCTGCAGCAGACTTTGCTAGGCATCTCCAGTCCGAAGTTTGCTGTACGGCTTACAGTAAAGCAGGTCTTACTTCAACTTGTACGATATAGATTAAGAATGCACGTTTCAAACGCTATAATTTTTTTTGTTGCTGCTGCCGCTGCTGCTGTTACTGTCTTCTACTATTGCTACTACTACTACTGCCGCCGCCGCCGCCGCTGCTGCTGCTGCTGCTGCTTCTGCTGCTGCTGCTGCTGCTGCTGCTGCTACTACTACTTCTACTACTACTACTACTACTGCTACTACTACTACAGCGGCTGCTGCTGTTGCAACAAGAAGAAGATTATTCGAAATATTATGATGCCTCTTTTGAGAAAACTGAATTACCACCACCACCCCTAAAAAAAACAACACCAAATATTGTGCAATAATAACATAAAATATTCAAGAGCTCTAATCATACTCTTCTCTATTCTCCTAAAACTTTGAAGCAAAAAAGAAAAACACAAAGATTCTGTCCTTTAATCTGATAATTTCTACACACTCTAAGAGGCAGCCAATTCTTCTTAAATGAAGCGGTTTTTAGAACAACAGAATTCTCTGCGGCAGATGTTGATTCTGGATACTGTTTCGTTTTTTCTTTCAAACAGAAGAAAACGGAAATAGCTTGAACTTTTCAAAATATTCAGCAAATGAAACTGAAGACTATCATCATCATTGTGGATAGTTTAGACCTTCGCTGGCAATAATGCATAGTTAAGTGGACAACTGAGCACAACAGGAAGACTGGAACAACGTAGAATATTATCCTCCACCTCCTCACAAAAGCGTCACTGGAAGAGTTTACACCCGTGTGCACACACATTTATACACGCACGCACAGAGAAGGTGCTTACAACATTCACACACATGCATACACACACACACACACACACACACACACCACACACACACACACACACACACACACACACACACGAGTCAAAAGACAGAAATACAGACACACAGGTACTCAGATAAGTAGGCAGACAGGCGAAAAAATAAAACAACAAGAAAAACAGAGACAGAAGCATACGCATAATATCGAGGGAAAACAGGTGCTAGTGCAGATGGACACTTAGAAGAAGGTAGGAACAGAGGAGATAGGTTTGCTAGCGAGAGAGAGAGAATGAGTTTACAAAATAGAGAGACCTGCACAGTTTTCTTTTTCAAGATAAACACATTCTTTCGATGATGTCTAAATCCAACACATCCCCGCAGTATATAAACTGAACACATCCCCGCAGTATAAAGTGAACACATCCCCACAGTATAAACTGAACACATCCCCACAGTATAAACTGAACACATCCCCACAGTATATAAACTGAACACATCCCCACAGTATATAAACTGAACACATCCCCACAGTATAAACTGAACACATCCCCGCAGTATAAACTGAACACATCCCCACAGTATAAACTGAACACATCCCCACAGTATAAACTGAACACATCCCCACAGTAGAAACTGAACACATCCCCGCTGTATAAACTGAACACATCCCCGCAGTATCAACTGAACACATCCCCGCAGTATCAACTGAACACATCCTCCCTGGCATACACAACATCAAAGAAGCATTTAGAATTCCTTCCAGGTTTCTTCCGTTGTTGATTTTTCACTGCGCGGAAGATGTTAGGTCTCCGACAGCCTACTACCATTTCCTTGTTTGCATCTGTGTATATCCTGCTGCTGCCAGCTTTGATCTGCTGTTTCTGCTGTTTCCGTCTTCTCTCTGACTTCAACCAAAGGAAGATTCTTTCGGCTGTTCCGCTGCTAACATCGCAATGGTCTTTTCCTCTTCCTGCCTAATATCCGAAGGTTACCTTTGCGTTTCTGTCTAATCAACACTGATGAAGTGAAACGATTGTTAATAAGGTTTTGCTTGTGAAAAAGAAATGCTTCAAACGGAAAGTGTATTTGCATGGTTGCGTCTACTAAAGCTATCATTTGAAGAACGTGAGATACGGTGACCAATATCCGGAGAAGTTTACCTTTG
>CM054137.1:24582772-24592772 GCA_028751875.1 Rapana venosa | reverse complement strand
CTTCTCTTCTCTTCTCTGCTCTGTCTCTCTCTCTCTCTCTCTCTCTCTCTCTCTCTCTTCTCTCTCTCTCTCTCTCTCTCTCTCTCTCGTTGCATGACAGTGTATCTCTATCTCTTTCTCTTGTTTTTGTCTCTCTCTAGTTGACTGTATGTGTATCTTTGTGTCCTCTGTTTCTGTCTCTATCTCTTCTTGTTTCATTATTGTCTCTATCTCTGTCTTTGTCTCTCTGTCTCTGTCTCTCTCTGTCTCTGTCTGTCTCTCTCTTTCTCTGTCACTTTTAAATATTAATAAGTGATAAACACTCTGTTGTCTGTCTGTTAGTCTCTGTGTTTCTTTCTACCTCTATCTCTGTCTGTCTGTCTGTTCGTCTGTCTGTCTATCTGTCCGTCTCTCTCTCTCTCTCCCCCCCCCCCACTCTCTCTCTCTCTCCCTCTCGCTCTCTATCTATCTCTCTCTCTCTCTCTCTCTCTCTCTCTCTCTCTCTCTCTCTCTCTCTCTTCTCTCTCTCTCCCTCTCTCTCTCTCTCTTCTCTTTCTTTCTTCTTCTCTCTCTCTCTCTCTCTCTCTCTCTCTCTCTCTCTCTCTCTCTCTCTCTCTCTCCTCTCTCTCTCTCTCTCTCTCTCTCTCTCCCTGTCCCTCTCATCCCCCTTCTCTACCTTTCCTCCCTTTGATACAGCCAGATAGTCTTGTCAGCTGTCTTCAGAGGTCTGTAAGGAAGCTATTTATTTTAGCAGGGAAAGTCCAAAACCTTGAAGGCTGCAAAGCGCCAGTGATGCCACCACTGTCTCTTTGGTCTTCAGCATCTGGACCAGCCAGCATTAGGCAATGTCTGGGGTGCTGGAAAAAGCTGTTGTGGACACTTCTCCTTCATCTTACACTGTCTGTCTTCGTGGTGCCGATGTTTAGTTTGGGTTTTCTCTGTTTTGGAATGAATAAGTCGTTGACGTTAAGGAAGAAAAAAAGAAGAATTGCAAAGAAGAATTGCAAAGAAGGAGAAGCAGAAGAAGAAGAAGAAGAAGAAGAAGAAGAAGAAGAAGAAGAAGAAGGAAGAAGAAGAAGAGAAGGAGGAGAGGAGGAGGAGGAGGAGGAGGAGGAGAAGAAAAAGAAGAAGAAAGGAGGAGGAGGAGGAGGAGGAGGAGGAGGAGGAGGGAGGAGGAGAGAAGAAGAAAGAAGAACAAGAATAAGAACAAGAAGAAGAACAAGAACAAGAAGAAGAACAAGAAGAAGAACAAGAAGAAGAAAAGAAGAATGAGGAGGAGAAGAAGAAGAAGAAGAAGAAGAAGAAGAAGAAGAAGAGAAGAAGAAGAAGAAGAAGAAGAAGAAGAAGAAGAAGAAGAAGAAGAAGAAGAGGAGGAGGAGGAGGAAGAGGAGGAGGAGGCTTCGGTGAAAATAGATTAGAAAATGAATGAGTGAGCTAATGATTAATCGAAGGAATGAATGAAGAAATGAACTAGCAAAAACGAATGAATGGATGGATGGATGATGGGTTGATGGATGGATGGATGGATGGATGAACGGATGAATGATTGAATAATTGAATGAATGAATGAATGAATGAATGAATGAATGAATGAATGAATGGAAAGGCAGGGAAGAAAAATGAAGTTATGAACTATTTTGATAAATGGTTAGATTATTTTGTTTTTGCTGTGCTTTGCAGCTAACAACAAAACATGAATATCATAACAAATTTCTACACGACAAAATGACAACTCAAATTTAACCTGAAAGTTTGTGGGGCTTTTGGTTGGTTGGTTGATTGATTGGTTGGTCTTTGTGATCTTTGTCTTTGTTGCAGTCGATTCATGCCCTATCTTTTGATTTCGTGTGCATGTCAAAGTTCTAAAACAATTTATCGAATAGAAAATCTGTCTTTGGACAACCGTCCCATTATTTGCGTATGAATTGTTAGAGAAAGTAGTGTGTGTCTATGTGTATATGTGTCTGTGTTTCTGTCTGTCTGTGTATGTTTCTGTCTATCTGTGTGTATGTGATTCTGTGTATGTGTTAAATACACGAGTATAAAAAATGAGTGTCACAAAATGATAAATTCTACAAAAAACTACTGATACTTCACAATGTCATCTTTGAGTTGGATATTGCTCCACCGTTAAAAAAAAGTTATATGTTAAAGTCTTGGAGATTTGAGAAAAAAGGATCCTTATTAATTTTGTGCAATGGTTACAGGAGAGAACCACCCTCTAGAAGATTGCCGGTTGGCCTCATATTTTAGTAGGATTTACCCTACCTTGAGATGTGTAAGCCAGTGGCTTAACGGTAAATCCAGAACAACAAATCCCTAACGACAAAGTCGGCGAAGTCGAGTGGGCATGCACTTGTGCTACGATTGATAGCATACACGTATTGCTCGAGTAACTCGACCGACATTGCAGACATTTGTTTCTATGGCTCCCTTGGTCGATGCCAGGGTGTATTTTATGAAAGGAGGCACACAGTGCAGAGCTATCGAGCTGTCTCAGAGTTACCTAGATCCAACCCAGCATAAATGTGTCGTGCGGCGTGCGTGCGTGACTTGTGGTGGTGTGTGTGTGTGTGTGTGTGTGTGTGTTGTGTTGTGTGTGTGTTTGTGTGTGTGGTGTGTGGTGTGTGCGTGCGTGGTGTGTGGTGTGTGTGTGCGTGTGTGTGTGTGTGTGTTGGTTCCGTTTCCATACCTGTGATCAATCAATGTTCTGTTCAACAAAAGAGTTACGAACGATGTGGGAAGACTATCATGAAGCTACAGTTATGATTCAAAAGAAAACGTTTAAAATAGAGGTTATCTCTGTGTGGATCTGCAACTAAGCCGCTACCATCATCATCACTTCAAGGTTTTGCAGATAGTTTCGTTGCCTTGCATAGTAGAACAAAGCCAGCTATGACGGAGGAACAGAACCCATCGTGCGCTCAGTTACCTGGAAAAGCAATCGTGCCGCCATTCTCCCACTGTTCGTGAGCTATACTGCCGGGCAATGCACGCAGAAATCTGGAGTTAAACCGCATTTTCGAAAGAGTAGGCCATTGTGTGCCGGTGGGAACAGATGACAAAATTGACAAAACGCATACACACGGGACTGGAGGAAAAAGAGCACAGATGCTTATTCCATTATCCTCGAATAAAAGAATAAAAAATATAAACACTGGCTAGCCAGTGATTATGTCATGTTTGTGCTTGTGCCCACCGGATCGACAAAGTCATAGAATTTCCCATGGACGTAACATCAGTGCCGTACACCCCATACATCCCCAGTTCAAGATAGCTGCTGTACCTTTCTTATCCTTTCTATCCTTTTCACTCCGCCCGCAAAAAAAACCACCTTTTACATCTAGTCCCGTTGAACGCGGTCGTATGCATCGTCCCACCGCACCGCATGCACTAAACCCGAAACCGGCTCGGAGATCTTACCGTGGGCGACACATTTCAACTGCATCCACACGGGCTCGTTAGTCTCATCCGAAGGATCAACACCGCAGTCGAAAGAGAAACGTGACAAAGTTCCATTTAATCTTTCAGTCTAATAAAAATAAGCTAAAACGCAAGTCGTAGAGCCAGCCATTTCGTATTTTATCTCCCCCGGTTAAAAGCGTCAAAAAAGGAATGAATACTTCATACAATAAATAATAGACAAAACTACACTTGTGATACTTAAACTAACGATATACAACCAAAATACACAGTTAACCTCAAGTTCAAGATTAAGACTGTCTAATACCTTTAAGTATCCAACACCGTCAGTCTGAAAGAGAAACAGTGACAAAATACTTTAAATCATTTCAGTCCTTTAAAAGCCATTAAGCTCAGGCCCTACTGAGGACGCCATCCATTTCTGTTTAATTTATCATCCCCAGGTTTTAAAAAGCGTTAAAAAAGGATAATGAATACTTCAATGTACAATACAATACATAAGAAAAAAAACCTAAAATCACTAAATGTGAATAGACGTTAAACTAAAGATATCACATACGAAAAAATAATGCCATACAGGTAAACAGCACAGCAGAACAGATATTGTATACCCCACCCCAGTGTTTGGATCGGTGGTCTAGAGGTAACGCGCCTGTCTAGAAAGCGAAAAGTCTGGGTCTGAAGTGTGCGGCGGTTCGTACCCCGTTTGGACCGGAAATTTTTCCCCCATCCATTAGACCATGAGTGGTGGTCTGGGCGCTAGTCTTTCGGATGAGACGATAAACCGAGGTCCCGTGTGTTACACGTAATTATTTAGCGCACGTAAAAAAACCCACGGCAACAAGAGAGTTGTCCCTGGCAAAATTCTTAGAAAAAAGCCACTCTGATAGGGAAACAAATACAGCTGCAGAAAAAAAAGAAAAAAAAAAAAGGGTGAAAGGGTGGCGCAGCGCTAAGTGGCGACGCGTTCTCCCGCTCTCCCCGGGGAGAGCAGCCCGAATTTCACGGAGAGAAATCTGCCATGACTTAAAGTGGTATGAAAGAAAATCTGAGCGCTTTGATTTGTTGCTTTACAAGATTCAGCGCTATATAAATTCCATACATTATTATTATTATTATTTACAATACCACTGTCTGATCTCCAGATTTAAAAAATACAGGTAATAAAAAGCATGAAAACGTATGAACAAGTATTTATATGATTTGCTCCAAAACGAACAGAAGAATGACCTAAGGAGGCAAAAAAAAAATAAGCCAAAGAAATGATAAAAGATAAGGAAAAAGGGACAAAAACAAAAGAAAAAGACAGGAAAGATGAAATTTCTAGCACATAATTTCCAGGAGATGGGGGATGCTATGTATACTAAAAGAGCTCCTGATATCCCCGCAGCGGGTAGTATTTCCAGAGGCTAAGAGAGAAAACAAGTCAAGTCAAATCCTTCGTGTTTAGCACTAAAAGAAGCACCTCTGACAACTGTCTATAGTAGCCCAGCAACAGCGTATGACTTCTTTCCATCAGTGGCCTCATCTTGTATTGATAATACCTTCCTCCCAGCAGCTGAGGGTGCGACAGAATCGGCCTGAGTGTGGGTGTGTGTGTGTCGTGGTGAAATACGGGTGGGTGTAGTGAGAATGTCACATGTAGAGTGAGGCACACCCTGGATTGATTGATTAGCTAATTGAGTAATTGAGTGATTGAATGATTGATTGATCAATCGATCGATCGATCGAGGTATCTATTGACCTACCTATCTATCTGTCTATCTATCTATCTATCTATCTAGCGAGCGAGCTAGCTAGCTAGCTAGCTATTCTTTTTATTTCGAAGATAAAGGAATAAGCACCCATGCGCTTTTTTACATCCAGTTTCCGTGTGTATGCAGCTTTGTCAATTTTGTCATCCGTTACCACCGGCACACAATAGCCTCCCCTTCCAAAAAGCGGAACAGGTTTTAACGTGTGCGCAAGATCTTCTGCTTGCGTTGGCACACAGAACTTCGTTTTATAGTCTCATCCGAAGGACTTTTAGTGGGAGAGTGGAGTCGGCACGAATGTTGTTAACTCCAGAGGAAAATGTCCTCTTGAACGGGATTCGAACCCGGAGGGTCAGTAGATCCACGAGCCGCATTACGCAACGCTCTAACCAACTAGGTTATCCCGCACCCCTTTTTTTTGCATTAGAAGATTTACCGCTGACAACCTTCTTTTTTTCACAGTACCCCAGTAGCAATGGATGATTTTCTTCTCCATCTGTGGCTTCACCATGTATTGACAATTTATCTTCCTTTGAGGGTGGGACAGAATCAGCCTGATTCGACTGTGTGTGTGTGTGTGTGTGTGTTGTGTGTGTGTGTGTGTGTGTGTGTGTGTGTGTGTGTGTGTGTGTGTGTGTGTGTATTGTGGTGAAATCAGGGAGTGTGTAGTGAGATTATCATTGTCAAGGCACACCCTGAATTGATTGATTGATTGATTGATTGAGTTAGTTAGTTATTCATTTATTCATTCTTTCTTTTTATTTCGAAGATAATGGAATAAACACTCGTGTGTGTGCTTTTTCTTTTACATCCAATCCCCGTGTGAACGCCGTTCTGTAAACTTTGTCCTCCGTACCCACTGGCACACAATGGCCTACTTTTCCGAAAAGCGGAACGGGTTTTTACGTGTGCGCGAGATGTTCCACACGTTACAAACCCAGAAGTCCTTGTCTATCAGTGCCCTCATCATGATTGATGACAATTTCTTCTTCGACACTGAAGGCGGGACAGATCATCTGATCGACTTGTGTGTGTGTGCATGTTTGTGTGTGTGTGTGTGTAGTGAGTGTGGTGGTGCTGATGTTGTGATGTCGTGTTGTGTGTGTGTGTGTGTGTGTGTGTGTGTGTGTGTGTGTGTGTGTGTGTGTAGTGTGTGTGGGTGGTGAAATTAGGGTGGGTGTAGTGAGAATATCATAGTGTTATAGAGAGAAGCACACCCTTGATGATATGACAGTAAGACAAAAAAGTCATACCGAAAAAAAGGAGTGAAATGTAACTGCAAAACTGCGAATCACAAAATGTGTGTGTGTGCGCGCACGCACTCCCGTATGTTTTGTGCGCGCGCACTCGTGCATGCGTGTGTGTATGCGCACACATATGCGTCTATGCGCGTGTAAATGTGTGTGTCAATGTGTGTGTGTGTGTGCGCGCGCACGCGCATGCTTCCGTTCGTGTATGTGTGTGTTGTTGTGTGTGTGTGGGCTGCGCTGGTCTCATGTGTGTTGTGTATGTGTGTGCGCAACGTGCATCCATGTGTGTGTAAGTGTTGTGTTTGTGTGCGCGCGTGCACACGCGTTCATGCGATGTGTGCGTGTGTGTGTATTTGTGTGTGTGCGCGCGTGCATATGTGTATGTGTGTATGTGTGCGTGCATGTGCGCATGTGTGTGTGTGTATGTGTGTGTGTGCATGTATGTATGTGTATGTGCGTGTTCCCCCAGTTGAGTTTATCAGCTGCGAATGTAAAAGCGCTACCATCTCTATGCAAAAGTTCGGTGGGGGTGGGGGAGGGTCCCCCCTACCCCCCCCCCCCACCCCTACCCACCACCCCTACCCCTTCCCCCCATTTTCTTCCAGTAAACACAGCTCCCAAGGGACGAGACAAGACTTCCCCAGAGCATGTAAGCAGAGCGTTGACAACTAAATTACTTGTAAACGACTTTTTGTTTTGTTGTTGTTGGTTTGTTTGGGGTTTTTTTAACTAACGTGCGTGTATTCACTCGCTCTCTCTTCTGCCAATTCAGCAAGTTGGGGGGTGGGGATGGTGGGGGGTTGTTTTTTTTTTTTTTTACTAAATGTTTGTCTGCTGTGTCTGTCTAGTGTCTTTTGCTCTGTGTATCTGTTTGTCTGTCTATAACTGGGTTTTTTTTGTCTGTTTTCTGTCTTTGTCTGTCTCTGTCTGTATTTGTTCTTGTCTCTCTCTGTCTCTGTCTGTCTGTCTGTCTGTCTGCCTCTCTCTCTGTCTCAGTCTCTCTCTGACTATGTCTCTGTCTCTGTCTCTGTCTTTCTCGCTGTCTCTCTGTGTCTCTCTCTGTCTCTGTCTCTCTCTCTGAAACCGCATACACACGGGGACTAGATGTAAAAAGCACATAAGTGCTTATTCCATTATCCTCGATATAAAAGAATGATAAATAAATAATAATTAATAAATATCCCTTTGGTAATTTTCTGGGTGTAATTGTGTTTTATGATAGTGTATGCGTGTGTATATGTGGGTGGGTGTAGGAAGGGAGTGAGAGTGGAGATGAATAAGAAAGAGAGAGAGAGGTGTGTGTAAGATAGAGAGAGAGAAAGAAAGAAGAGAGAGGCAGAGACAGAGATAAAGAGGTACAGAGACAGACACAGAGAAACAGAGAGAGAGGCAGAGAGAGTCAGCGACAGAGAGAGAAGAGAGACAGACAGAGAGAGAGAGGGTGGACTAAAGAGAGAAGAGAGAGAAGAGATGAGAACCGGCAGACAGGAAAAAAACAAAGACAAGGCAGGACAGGGAGAGATCAACAACAAACAAACAAACAAAAAAGAAAGGCAGATATTAAAAAGATAGCGGAAGGAAGAGATATAGAGACAAAGGTAAAAAGCCCAACCAAAGACCAGCAAAGGCAGGCACAGAGAGAGAGGGAGAGGGAGGGAGGAAGAGAGAGAGGGAAAGAAAGAAAGAAAGAAAGAACGAGAGAGAGATGGGGGAGAAAGAGAGAGAGGGGTGGGAAGAGAAAGAGAAAGAGAGAAGGAGAGAGAGAGACAGAGAGCGAAAGAGAAAAAGAGAGAGAAGAAGGGAGAGAGAAAGAGAAAGAAAGAAAGAGAGAGAGAAGGAGAGAGCGAGACAGAGAGAGAGAGAGAGACGAACAGAGAGAGAGAAGCGAGAGAGGGAGAGGGAGAGAGACAGAGAGAGAAAGAGAGAGGGAGAGGAGAGAGACAGAGCAGAGAAAAGAGAGAGAGAGAAGGAGAGGGAGAGAGATAGAGAGAGCGAGGAGAGAGCAAGAGAGAGAGAGCAAAAGAAAGAGAGAGAGAGAGGAAAGAAGAAAGAGAGAGAGAGAGAGGAGAGAGAGAAGAGATAGAGAGAGGAGAGAGAGAGAGTAGAGAGAAGAAAGGGAGAGAGAGAGAGAGAGAGAGAGAGAGAGAGAAAGAGAGAGAGAAGAGATGAGAGAGAGAGAGAGAGAGAGAAGAGAAGAGAGGAGAGAGAGGAGAGAGGGAGAGGAAGAAAGCAAAGACAGGGAAGCACGAAGGGTATGATGTGAGCAGGACGACAGCTGACAGACAGACGAAACAGAAACCTTTCATCACTACTACCAAGAAACAGAGAGAGAGAGAGGGAGGAGGGAGGGAGGGGGAGGGGGAGGGAGGGGGAGAGGGAAAAAGAGAAAGGGGGAGAGAGAGAGATAGAGAGAGGGAGAGACTGACAGACAGACAGAGACAGACATACAGAAACCTTTCATCACTACTACCAAGAAACAGAGAGACAGAGAATGGAGGGGGAGGGAGGGATGGGGGAGAAGAAGAGAGAGAGGGAAGAGAGAGAGAGACTGACAGACAGACAGAGACAGACAGAGAGACAGAGAGACACAAAGAGAGAGGCAAGCAGGCAGAGAGAAACAGAGAGAGAGACAGAGAGAGAGATGTGTGTGTCAGACAGACAGACATATACAGTCCGGGAGACAGAAACAGTGAACAAGCAAAGGCACATATATACAGACAGACAGACAGACAGTGGGTTGAGAAAGAAAGATAGATGGGATGGGGGGGGGGGGGAGAAAATTAATGAAGAGAGAGAAAGAGAGAGAGAACACACACATACATATATACAGACAGACAGACGTAATTTGAGATAGAGACATTGATGGAGGAAAAAATGTTAAAGAGACAGACAGACAGACTGACAGATAGACAGACACACAAACAGAGAGAAACAGATACAGACAGGCACAGAGACACAGAGAAGCCAGGGATATAAAAGAGGTATTAAGAGACCAAAAAAAAACCCAGGGAGACAGACAAGGACACACAGAGATAGGAACTAAACAAACGCAGACAAACACAGACGGAGGAACAACGCCCCTCCCCTCCCCTCCCTCCCTCCTCTCCCTCCTTCCCCTAGAAGTGTGTATCGATCTGACCAACCAACCAAACAAAAAACAAAAAAAAACAAAAAAAGAAGACGAGCGAGGAAAGCCGGAGATAGCAGTCACTGACAGAAACCTTTCATCACTAGCACACTAGAGAGGAAACAGACATATAAATACCCCGGAGATGATACCACCGGGAATCTTTCGGTATAAAATTGATACCATCCCCACCTTCTGGAAATTCTATGCTCCAAATTCCTCTTTTGTGTATCACTCTTTTTTTATGGTTTCTGTCTTTAAAAAACAAAAAACCTTTCTATCATGTTTCTAGCGTATTTGCTTTCTCGGTACATTCTCTTGCCTTTATTTTCGAGCAGATGTTACGAATATTTCTTTTGTTATACATGAAATGAAGAACTAAAAGTCCTTCGGGATGAGGCTAGTAACCCGAGGCCCCGTGTGCGAACACATGCAGAACATCTTGCGCACACGTTAAATCCTGTTTC
>CM054137.1:24547772-24577772 GCA_028751875.1 Rapana venosa | reverse complement strand
TTTCTTTTATGTCCTTCTTCCCATCTCTGTTCTCTCTGTGTCCCTGTCTGTACTGTGTCAGTGTGTGTGTGTGTGTGTGTGTGTGTTGTGCGTGCGTGAGCGCGCGCGGCGCGCGTGGGTGCTGCTGTGTGTGTGTGTGCATGCATGCGTGTGTGAGTGTGTTTGTGTGCATACGCGTGTATGTGCGCTCGCGCATATCTGTGTGTATGAGTGTGTGGGGGCAACACCCGCTTTGTATGCTTGTGAGCACGCGCGCGCGCACGCACGCACGCACGCGCATGCATAATGCTATTACGTAATTTTTTCCCCTCCAGTTTATCAGACTAATGGTGCGCATAATACAGATTGCTTCGTCTGCAGTTGAACTTCCCTTGAGGATATTCAAACCTCATTGTTTCCACCGTTAGTGATGACTGACCGACTCTATGGGCCAATACGTGCTGCCCGAATGCTTTATTGCCTGGGACACATCATTCATGGGCAGTGTGAGTGTATGGCCTGTATCATTTCGTTTATGGCTCAGAATCGTATTATATTTGTGTGGCCTGTACCTTTCACCGAAACACACAAACATAGAGTGTCAAGTGTGGCTGCTTTTAGCTTCGGGCTAGTGCTGGTACCATGGTTATGGGCAGTGTTCGGGTATAGCTGTTTCATTGCGTTGTGTGGCTTGGAATCGTACCATATAACTCGCAGCTTTTAGGGTTGTTGTTTTTTTTACGGATACCTGAAGGTATTATTGCATGCAGAGCGGCTACTTTGAGTATCTTGTTTGTGAATATTGGTATGACTCCATCAGGTTTGTTTTTTTCGGATTGGACGATAAATTGACGCGATGTCCCGTGTGCAACAAGTGTTTAGCGCATGTTAAAGAAATCACACCAACAAAAAAAGTTGTCCCTGGCAAATTTTGTAGAAAAAGCCATTCTGATAGGAAAACAAAGAAGTTTGCAAATAGGGAAATGAAAAACCCACATTGATAGCGCTACTCTTACGGTGACGTAGTCTCCCTCCCTCTCTCTCTCTCTCTGTCTCTATCTTTCTCTGTGTGTGTGTGTGTGTGTGTGTGCCTCTCTCTCTCTCTCTCTCTCTCTCTCTCCGGGGAGAACAGTCCGAATTTCACTCAGAGAAATCTGCCGTGGCTGAGAGTGGTCTTCTATTCAAACCAATTCTGAGAGGGGCTGGTTGTCCAAACATTCGTGGCTCTCCTATGGGTGTACCTAAGGGATATGTAAAGTAGGCTAGCACTATGCCATAGCTTGCAGTGCCTGTTGATACTCGGATATCTTTGCATGAAGAAGACTTGTTCCCCAGGCAATGGGTACAAACATTTTCTTTCCATTGAAATTCAGAGTTGGCAGCTGATTTATTTCATTAGGTTTGATATTGGAGACTCCTCTCTCTCTCTCTCTCTCTCTCTCTCTCTCTCTCTCTCTCTGTCTCTCTCTCTCTCTCTCTCTCTCTCTCTCTCGTGTTTTGAACATGTCGACGCTAAAGCTGATTGTTTTATACTGAAGTGTTGAATTTTTTTTTCCATTTTTCTTTGAGTTTTGTGTTTGTTTGTATGCGTTTGTGTGCTTGTGTAAGTGTTTTATAGAAGGGCAAGTATGAAAATTGATCATGAACCCAACATTATTACTGCTGGAAAAAAGGACCTTTGTGGTTGTTACTGTTGTGAATATAATTGTCATAGTTTGTGTCGCTGACAGAAAACTTACTGTTGCTATGACTTAAAGGAGGATAGTATTAGAATGTAGGAAGGTGTTGTTGTTGTTGTTGCTGTTGTTTGTTGTTGAAGAGAAGGTGCTGCTAACGATACTGTCACTGCAACTGTTGCTGTTGGTAATGTGGTTGTTGCTCATTTCGTCTTGCACACAAATTTTCCTTTCATTAAATGGAGACATGTACATTCTTTTCTTTTTAAAATAACGATACTGTTGTTGCAACTGTTGCTGTTGGTACTGTGCTTGTGGTTGTTGTTGCTGTTGTTGTTGTTATTGTCACTGTTGCTGACTTCGTCTTTCACCCAGTTTTTTCCTTTCAATAAAATGCAGACATACACATTGTTTTTCTTATAAACAAACAAACCAATGTCCCTTTTTTTCTCTATGCTGGAAACAAATTATAAAACAATCCTTTAAAGTTTCATTCTATTCACACAGATGACTCAATACTGCATGTTCATGCTTATAGCTATCTCCTCGCGTACAATCCGCAATGCACTGATTCTCTTGCTTGCCCAGACAAAGGATGACACACAAACACAGATTCTTCTGCTTGCAATAGATCCTCCCGCCTCACCCCCACCCCCACCCCCACCCCACCCCCACCCACCCATCCACCCAAACTCCCCCTAAGGACTCTTAAATCTACCTGCTTGTCTAAACCTTTCCTCATTCATTGATGACTCCTGCAGACCGAAGCTAATTCACGAATGTTTTATTGCTCATGGAAAGCGTCCTCTTGCATAGCTGCATTGTTTCGTTTGTGGTTGAGGGTCACAGTATTAACTTTCCGCTTGCCATTATCTACATCCTTCAGATGAGACTATAAACCGAAGCCCCGTGTGCGAACGCATGCAGAACATCTTTGCTCACATGTTAAATCCTGTTCCGCTTTTCGAAAGAGTAGGCCATTGTGTGCCGGTGGGAACTGATGACAAAATTTACAAAACCGCATACACACGGGGACTGGATGTAAAAAATGCACATGAGCGCTTATTCCATTATCCTCGATATAAAAGAATAAATAAATAAATAAATACAAAAATGTGTAGACACTACGCATGGTGATTGTTTGTTCCGCTTAGTTCGTGTACAACTATTTTTTGTATTTCTTTATATCATTTATTTATTTATTTATTCTTTTATTTCGAGGATAATGGTTAAACACTCATGTGGGTTTTTTCCATTTAGTCCCCGTGTGTAAACAGTCCTGTAAATTTTGTCCTCCGTTCCCACCGGTACACAATGGCCTACTCTTCCGAAAAGCGGAACGGGTTTTAACGTGTGCGCAAGATGTTCCGCGTGCGTTCGCACACGGGGCCTCGGTTTATAGTCTCATCCGAAGGACTTTTTGGGGAGAGTGGAGTCGGCACTGAAGTTAACTCCAGAGGAAAATTCCTTTTGAACGAGGTTCGAACTTTGAACGCTTAGACAGCAACTACTGTTTTCTGTCCTATAAGCGAAAATGCGTCAGGCCAAGTGCACCCAACCTTTGCGTGGGAGAGAACGGTCATCTTTTTAAGTCTTTCTGAGTTTAAAAAAAAAACAACAACAGGAGAATGGACAAAGAAGGCAGAATATAGACAAGGAGGCGATAGGAAGAAACGAAACAAAAGCAGAAACAAAGAGAGGGATAGAAAAGAGGATATTTCTAGCTCAGAATGTCCAGAAGGTGAGGATGCTTTTTTTTCATACTGACAGGCCCCCAGAGTACTACGGGTACTCAAGCTAAGGTTCAGTTGCATCGAGCGTGGTTACCAAGTAGATGGGTAACAACCGCTTGCACCCCTTGGTTTCAGTACAGTCCCCCAGTTAACCCAGCTTCAAATGGGTCCCTGCTCTCTTTAGGGACAGGGAAGGTAAAGCAGCGAGGGAGAGAAGATAGGCGCTGCCTTCAATATGCTGGCCCCTTAGAGAAGCTGAGGTCTCTGACACCGTGCTCCCCAACAACCGCCTAGGTTATGGGAAGATCTTTACCATTTACTATTTACCTTTTGGTTGGAAATTGGCTTCCTCTTCCTCCTCCTCCTCCTCCTCCTCCTCCTCCTCCTCCTCCTCCTCCTCCTCCTCTTCTTCTTCTTCTTCTCTTTGCAATTCTTCTTCGCAATTCTTCTTCTTCTTTGCAATTCTTCTTCGCATTCTCCTACTCCTCCTCCTCCTTCTTCTTCTTCTTCTTCTTCTTCTTCTTCTTCTTCTTCTTCTTCTTCTTCTTCTTCTTCTTCTTCTTCTTCTTCTTCTCCGCCCCCACCTCCTTCTCCTCCTCCTCCTCCTTCTTCTTCTTCGCATTCTTCTTCGCAGTCTTCTTCGCATTCTTCTTCTTCTTCGCATTCTTCTTCTTCTTGTCAAACGCTCAGACAGCAATTATCGTTGTCTGTCTTATGAGCAACAGTGCTTTGCATTGCAGTTTTGTGCTTGACAAGCCAGGCCTGGCGTATCTGACTTCGGCATGGTTGGTTTTATTCGTTACTGGTGTTTTGTTGTCCTTGTTATTGTTTGTGTATTCGATATAACCGCACTTATTTAGTAGTTAGTGCTAAGTATGGTTTTCGCGGTAAACGTGGAAAGCAGATCAGCTACAACAACAACAATAACAACAACAGCGAACACTATCAACAAGAGGCAAACAACAGCGAAAGTAATGATGACAACAGCTGTTGCAACTGCAACAACAACAACGACAAAAATCCACCATAATGATACCAAAAACTGACAATCTTTAAAAGCGTTTTGTCTTGACCTATCCAGAATCGTTCTTCACCCCCCCCCCTACCCTCCATCCCCCCAAAAAAGAAAATTAATCTGGAACCAGAAATATAGAATCTAAACCCCTTAGACATTTTACATACGCTTTACTCAGCAACTACCAAAAATTCCACGCGCTGGTAGATACTTGATTAATGCATAAATCACTACGCCAGTCAAGCCTCGGTGGATATGTTAATACCCACCTTTGCTCCCCCCCACCCCCCAAATACCTCCTGACAAGAGTTATTGGATCTTAAACGCGCGCATTTGGGATTTTTGTTTTGGCATATGCATAATTCTGTACATGAAAGGCGTTGGTGCTTTGGCCCCTTACACATAAAAGTCCAGCGGCGAGGCTGTAGACTTTCCCATCGCTGAATGCGCCAGATGCCACCAAGAGATGATATATTGAACTTTAATGTACACCTACAGTAGTCAAGACATCCACAGAGAGAGAGAGAGAGAGGAGGAGAGTGAGAGAGAGAGAGAGAGAGGGAGAGAGACAAGTAGACAGGCAAACAGACAGACAGACAAACAGATTGACACACAGACAGACAAACTTGCAGAGACACAAGGAAAGAGAGGGAGAGAGAGAACACAGCGAGAGAGAGAGAGAGAGAGAGAGAGAGACAGACAGACAGACAGACAGAGACAAACAGACAGAGACAGACAGAAAGAGACAGACATACTGACAGAAAACACGGAGAGAGAGAGGGGAGGGAGAGAGACAGAGGGAGAGAGAGACACACAGAAAGAGAAACAGGTAGACAAGCAAACAGACAGACAGACAGACAAACAGAGTGACAAATTGACAGATAGACAGACAGATAGACAAACACAGACAGAGGGAGAGAGAGACACACAGAAAGAGAAACAGGTAGACAGGCAAACAGACAGACAGACAGACAAACAGAGTGACAAATTGACAGATAGACAGACAGATAGACAAACACAGACAGACAGACAAACTTGCAGAGACACAGGGAGAGAGAAGGGGGGGGGGGGAGAGAAAGAGACAGACAGACAGTTAGATTAACAGACAGGGACAGACAGAAAGAGACAGACATACAGACAGAAAACACGGAGTGAGAGGTGGGGTGGTGGGAAGAGAGAGACAGAAGAAGAGAGAGACAGAGAGAGACAGGTAGACAGGCAAACAGACAGACAGACAGGTTGACAGATTAACAGATAGACAGAAAGACAAACAGACAGACAGACAAACTGGCAGAGACACAGGGAGATAGAGAGGCGGGGTGGGGGTGGGGGGTGCAGACAGACAGACAGTTAGATTAACAGGCAGAGACAGACAGAAAGAGACAGACATACAGACAGAAAACACGGAGAGAGAGAGAGAGAGAGAGAGAGAGAGAGAGAGAGAGAGAGAGAGAGAGAGAGAGAGAGAGAGCTCAAACTCGAACTCGATCTCGAACTCGAATATTTCATTGGGAGTAATTGGATAAGCCAGAGGCTTCTTTACACCAGGCCCTCATAGGCAAAACAGTTAATCGGACATGAATAAATCAATGAATTAATAAACAAGTTAATGTGAGCTAGCAATGACACGAATCACTCAAATTGCCACACAGAGAGAGAGACAGAGAGAAAGAATGAATGAATGAATCTTTATTTTCCAAGGGTAACAGAATAATCATAGGCATACTTTTTTTTTCATTCGGCCCTCGCCCCTGATTAGGAACTATCAACAAAACAAGGATGAATAAGAAAGAGAGAGAGGGGGGGAGAGAGAGAGAGACAGACAGAGAGAGACAGAGACTGAGAGAAAGAATGAATGAATAAATGAATGAATGAATGAATGAATGAATGAATGAATGGATCTTTACTTCTCAAGGGTAACAGAATAAGCATAGGCATACTTTTTTTTCATTCGGCCCTCGCCCCTGATTAGGAACTATCAACAAAACAAGGATAAATCAGAGAGGCAGAGGGAGAGAGAGGGAGAAGGAAGAGAGTGAGAGAGAGAGAGAGAGAAAGAGAGAGAGAGAGAGGGAAAAGAGAGAGAGAGAGAAGGAGATGGAGAGAGACACAGAGACAGAGAGAGAGAGAAGGAAGAGAGAGAGACAGAGAGAGAGAGAGAGGTCAGACTGGTTTTCATATGGAGATTGCTGAATCATATATATCTCAAACAGCCGTATCGTGATGACTGTACTGGGTTGACCCTTATGGTTGGTGTGGGCGTAGAGACAAGAAACAACGGGACAGTTAGTATTAAACCTGTTATTTTTCTTTTCTTTTAATCTGTATTATAGTTACGTAGTTTTGTTCTGAGATTTAGAAGAAGAAAAAAACATGTTACAAGGTGAGAACCAGCGACATGGCCTCTGCAGTCTGCGGGGGCAATGAACAACAAAATTGGATGGTATTGGTATTTAATTCAAGCAGAAGAACGCTCGCGCGCGCGTGCGTGTGAGTGTGTGTGTGTGTTTGTATGTATGTGTGTATGTGTGTGTGTGTGTGTGTGTATGTGTGTGTGTTTCTATGTGTTTGTGTGTGTGTGCGCATGTGTGTATAGTGCACAGCTGCGTGAGAGCAAGCGAGCGTGCAAGTGTGTGTGTATGTGTGTGTGTGTGTGTGTGTGTGTGTGTGTGTGTGTGTGTGTGTGTGTGTGTGTGTGTGTGTGTGTGTGTGTATAAATGATATTATATGTGTGTGCATGTGTGAGTCTGTGGGTATCTCTGTCAATGTCTATGTTTATTCATTTATTTATTTATTCTTTTATATCGAGAATAATGGAATAAGCACTTATGTGCTTTTTTTACATCCAGTCCCCGTGTGTATGCGGTTTTGTAAATTTTGTCATCAGTTCCCACCGGCACATAATGGCCTACTCTAACGAAAAGCGGAACAGGATTTAACATGTGCGCAAGATGTTCGTTATGTATGTATCTGTGCCCTTGCACGCATGTACCTGTGCAATTTTTTTTTCCTGAAGAGCAAAGTACACCACCATTATCATTGTCAGGATAATGAGAATAAGACCACAGATGTCAATACAGTATAAACCCACTCTAACCTACTCCAAAAGCAGGCACTGGGCATTGAAGCAGACGATGAGCAGCAACTAACTCTCCTTCCAACTGACTGGTACTAGCGCCTTTCACTGGACAGTTCAGAACACTGGCTATCCTGATTAATCCCTCCGATCCCATTCCCTTCAAGTCCCCCTTTGCACTCTTGACCAGATTTCCTGAAGGTCATCATCATCATCATCATCATCATCATCATCATCATCATCATCATCATCATCATTATCATTATTAAGCTAGCAGTAGGAAGATTTGAAGAGTACAGAAGCTATGGAAGGTGGCTGGGATGGCCGGGAGGGGGGGGGGGGCGGGGATTATGTTTTATTATTTTTCATGGTTAGTTGTGACTGAGTTGGCCAATGGCTAGGGCAGAGTAAGAATTTAGAATCGCGGTGGTGAAAAGATAATATTATATATATACCAACCAACCCATTTCACTTATATATATATATATATATATATATATATATATGTAGCGGCAGCGTATTTTATTGAGCTAGCGGTGAAGAAATTAATGGTTGAAAATGTTGATTGGTTTGGGGTTTTTAGCTTCTGGTGTGTCTGTCTGTCTGTCTGTCTGTCTGTCTGTCTGTCTGTCCTCTCTCTCTCTCTCTCTCTCTCTCTCTCTCTCTCTCCTCCTCTCTCTCTCTCTCTCTCTCTTGTCTGCTGTGTATCACTCTGTTTCTGTATCTTTTTCTTAGTGTCTCTGTCTCTCTATCTGTCTCTCTTTGTCTCTGTCTCTCTCTCCCTCTGTTTGCCTGTTATTCTGTATCTATATCTTTCTCTTTCTTAGTGTCTATATCTCCCTGTCTGTGTGTCTGCCTGTCTCACTGTTTGTCTCCCTGTCTGTCTCTCTCCTCTCTCTCTCTCTCTCTCTCTCTCTCTCTCTCTCTCTCTCTCCTCTCCTCTTTCTCTCTTTCACACACACACACACACACCACACACACACATTACACACACACTACACACACACTACACACACATTACACTACACACACTACACACACTACACAAACACAACACACACACACACACACACTCTCTCTCCTCACACACACACACACACTACACGCACACTACACACACTACACACACACTACACACACATTACACTACATACCACACACACACTACACACACACAAACACACACACTACAACACACACTCTACACACACTCTCTCTCTCACACACACACACTACACACACACAAACACACTACACACCACACACACCACACACACACACACACTACACTCACACTCTCTCTCTCACACACTACACACACACAAACACAAACACACACTACACACACACTACACACACACACACAGACACACAAACACACCACACCACACACTAACACACACATACACGCATACACACACACTACACACACAAACACACACATACCACACACACACACTACACACACTACTCACACTACACACACTACACATACTACACACACCACACACACACTACACTCACACTCTCACACACACAAAAACACTCTCACACACAAACACACACACACCACACAACACTACACACACACTAAACACACACAATACACACACACTACACACACTGCACACACACTACACACTACACTACACACTACACACACACACACTACACAAAAACACACACACTACACACACTCTACACACACACTACACACGCTCTCTCTCACACACTACACACACAAACACACACACTACACACACACACACACAGACACACACACACACACACACACAAGAACACACACACACACACACACACACACACACACACACACACACACACACAAACAAGACACTCCAGGCCGAACAATGCCCAAAGCAGAGCCAGAGCCATGGAACAATGACAGGTTGACAGGCCTCCAGACGTTCTTCCCAGACCTCAAACTAGCGGCCAACTGACACTCGGAGCGACGAGGCGAAAGAAAGAAAGAAAGGAAGGAAGGAAGGAAAAAAGAAAGAAAGAAAGAAAGGAAGACAGAGAAAAAGAGAGGAAGGAAGAAAGAAAGGAGGAAAGAAAGAAAGGAAGGAAGAAAGAAAAAAAGAAATAAAAGACAGAAAGAAAGGAAGGAAATAAAGAAAGAAAAGAAAGAAAGGAAGAAAGAAAGAAAGAAAGGAAGAAAGAAAAGAAAGGAAGAAAGAAAAAGAGAGAAAGAAGGAAGAAAGAAAGAAAGAGAGAAAGAAAAGGAAGGAAGGAAGGAAGGAAGGAAAGGAAAAAAAAAGAAAGAAAAAAAAAGGAAGAAAGCAAGAAAGAAAAGACAGAAAGACAGAAGGAAGAGAGACATAAAAGAAAAGAAAGAAAGAAAGAAAGACACACACACAACACACAACACGCACACACACACTACACATACACACACACACAACACAACACAACACACAAACACACACACACACACACACACAAACAAGACACTCCAGGCAAACAATGCCCAAAGCAGAGCCAGAGCCATGGAACAATGACAGGTTGACAGGCTCCAGACGTTCTTCCCAGACTCAAATAGCGGCTAAGTGACACTCGGAGCGACGAGGCGAAAGAAAAAGAAAGAAAGAGAAAGAAAGAAAAAGAAAGAAGAAAGAAAGAAAGAAGAAAGAAAGAGAAGGAAGAGAAGAGAAGAAAGAAAGAAAGAAAGAAGGGAAGGAAAAAGAAAGAAAGAAAAGAAAGGAAGAGAGAAAGGAAGAAAGAAAGAAAGAAAGAAAAGAAAGGATAGAAGGAAGGAAGGAAGGAAGAAAGGAAGAAAGAAAGAAAAGACAGAAAGAAAGTAAGAAAGAAGAAGAAAGAAGAAAGAAAGAAAGAAAGAAAGAAAGAAAGAAAGAAGAAAGAAAAGAAAGGAAAGAAAAGAAAAGAAAGATAAAAGAAAAGGAAAGAAAGAAAGAAGAAAGAAAGAAAGAAAGAAGAAAAGAAAGAAAGAAAAGAAGAAGAAGAAAAGAAGAAAGAAAGAAAGGAAGGAAGGAAGAAAGAAGAAAGAAAGAAAGGAGAAGAAGAAAGGAAGAAAGAAAAAGAAAGAAAGAAAAGAAAGAGAAGAAAGAAAGAAAGAAAGAAAGAAAGGAAGAAGAAAGAAAGAAAGGAAGAAAGGAAGGAAAGAAAGAAAGGAAGAAAGAAAGAAAGAAAGAAAGGAAGAAAGAAAGAAAGAAAGGAAGAAAGGAAGAAAGAAAGAAAAGAAAGAAAGAAGAAAGAAAAGAAAGAAAGAAAAGAAAGAAAGAAAGAAGAAGAAGAAAGAAAGAAAGGAAAGGAAGGAAAGAAAGAAAAAGAAAGAAAGGAAGGAAGAAAGGAAGAAAGAAAAGAAGAAAGAAAGAAGGAAGAAAGAAAGAAAGAAAGAAACGAAAGAAAGAAGAAAGAAAAGAAAGAAAGAAAGAAAGGAAAGAAAGAAAGAAAGAAAGAAAGGAAAGAAGAAAGAAAGAAGAAAGAAAGAAAGGAGGAAAAGGAAGAAAGAAAGAAAGAGAAAGAAGAAAGAAAGGAAAAGAAGAAGGAAGAAAAGAAAGAAAGAAAAAAGGAAGAAAGAGAAAGAAAGGAAGAAAAAGAAGGAAGAAGAAGAGAAAGAAAGAAAGGAAAAGAAAGAAAGGAAGAAAGAAGAAGAAAGAAAGAAAAAAAAAGAAGAAGAAAGAAAGAAAAGAAGAAAGAAAGAAGGAAGGAAAAAAAGAAGAAAGAAAGAAAGAAAGAAAGAAGAAAGAAAGAAGAAGAAAAGAAGAAAGAAAAGAGAAGAAAGAAGGAAGAGAGAAAGAAAGAAGAAAAAAGAAAGAAAGAAGGAAGAGAGAAAGAAAGGAAAGAAGAAAGAAAGAAGGAAGAAAGGAAAAAGAAAGGAAAAAAAAAGAAAGAAAGAAAGAAAGAGAAAGAAAGAAAAAAGAAAGGAAGGAAAAGAAGGAATGAAAAGAGAATGAAAGTAAAAGAAGAATTAGGAAAGAAAAAGAAAGGAAAAGAAAGAGAATAGAAAGAAAGAAAGAGAAAAAAAAAGGAAAGAAAGATAAGAATGAGAACAAAGGAAGAATAAATAAGAGAAACTGACTGCTTTTTGGACAAGAGGAAAACTCTTGAAAAATTGGTCCTAGAAGATGTTGCCCCCCCCCCCCCCCCCCCCCCCCCCCCCCCCCCCCCCCCCCCCCCTCCTCCATCTATTACTGGCTCATCTTTTAAGGTCAGCAGGTTCGTTGGAGTCTAAATCAGGGACAGAGAGAGAGAGAGAGAGAGAGAGAGAGAGAGAGAGAGAGAGAGAGAGAGAGAGAGAGAGAGAGAGAGAGAGAGAGAGAGAGAGAGGAGGAGGAGGAGGAGAAGAAGATGATGATGCTGATGCTGATGTTGATGATGATGATGACGACGACAATAATGATAATGGTAGTGGTAATAGTAATCCTGATGACAATGATGATGAAGTCACAGACAGACAGACAGACAGACAGACTGACAGAAACTCGAGAGAAAGACAGATAGACGTACAGACAGAGACAAGACCCATATTTAACAGAACGTTTTGACATGAAAGTAGCTTTGATTGATTGGTAGGAATAGTGGCATGAGTTGACATGACCAAAATAACTTTCTGAAATCTGAAAAAGCAATACATATCTTTTAATTGAAAAACATAACAGACACCATGTATTTCCGTTTATCTAACACTGGAGGTTGATTTGTGCACTGAGTTCTTGCTCGTCTGTAGGTTGCTGTTTTTTTCATTCAATACTTTTTGTTTAGATTTCTGCTTTGCCTTGTTCACTCGTTTGTGTTAGCCACATGCAATCATATCTCAAGACAGCTGGACTTTTGTCAAAGTTCTTGTAAATTTATCCTCTTTCTATCTTTAAAATGTCTCATACGAAGACTTATTGTTCTCAGAAGTCATACATTGTTAACAAACACTAGCTATTGAAGCAGGTCAGAAACAGTATGAATTGCAGAACCATAGAGAGCAAATTCGCTTTGATAGAAGCAGCATCTGCATCGCCGTCTGGCTGACAAACTTAGTTTTCTACATTCTCTCAAGGACCTTATTTTGAAGCTATTATTTTTATGGGTGCCTTTCTACACAATCATGCCCTACAATTTGTCCACCGACTGACTTCGTTTTTAGAAATCAACTTTTAGTAAAGTCCTAATCGTGTTTAGTTATAAAGTACCTATTTCTTGGTTTTGGAGCATGCAGTCTTTCAATTACATTTCCCCAAAAAAATCTGTTTTGTTTTTTAATTGTATGGTTATTGCCTGGTCTCCTCCATAAAAAAAATGAATTTTTCAACTCCGGGGACTTTGTCAAATCTTGTAATTTATCCTCTTTCTATCATTAAAATGTCTCATACAAACTTATGTTTCAAAGTCATACATTGTTAATAAAAGCTAGCTATCGATATCAGTAGTCAGAAAATTCGCTTTGATAGAAGCAGCAACTGCATCACCGTTGGTTGACAGTACTTAGTTTTCTACATTCTCCCAAGGACCTTATTTTGATATTATTTTTATGTGCCTTTACAACATGCTTAGTTTGTCCACCGACTGACTTCGTTTTTAGAAATGAATTTTAGTAAAGTCCTGTCGTGTGTGTAGTTAGTATATGTACTATTTCTTGTGTGTTGGGCATGGCTTCAATTACATTTCCCAAAAAAAATCGTTTGTTTTTTTATTGTATGTATTGCCTGTCTCTACCATAAAAACAAACCAAAGGTTTGTTTTATACTCGAGAGTGACTTCAATATAAAGACTAATCCTTAAACACAAAATCATATTCAATACATAAATACAATACAAATATAATATTGATATATAAGTTATTACTAATATATGAATATGATATAATGAGTGACGTGATATATATATATAATAATTGGATATAGTTTATGATGTATATAGATGTGTGTAGTGGGAATGTGTGTTTGTGTTTGTGTTTAGTCAACTAAATAGTGAATGACAGGAGGCAATTTTTATATTGCATGTTATATTTCATAAAAAGCTTGATTAATATAAATAGATTTTAAAATCGGATATCTGAAAAGTCATCACAAATCGAAACTGACACCCTACTGCAACTACAAAAAGACAAAATAGTTCTAGCATGAAATAGATGGTGCACAATCAGACCTTATTTCGTGTAGAACGTTAACAACTAAAACAGGAACACACAAATACACATTCAATTGTCACATACAGACTTGTTATGATATAGTTTAAACTATCAAACCACAAACAATCGAAAACACACCCTACTGCCAAAAAGCTTCTAGCAATAATCAGTGCCACAGCAACCAGTTCGTACGTCACACACAACCACACACACACACCACACACACGCACACCACACACGCACACGCACACACACACACATACCACACATGCACACACGCACACACACACACACACATACGCACACGCACACACACACGCACACACACGCACACACACACACGCACACGCCACACACACACACATACACCACAACACGCACACACGCACACACACACACGCACCACACACACACAACACGCACACACACACACGCACACACACACACACACACCACACACACACACACGCACACACACAACGCACACGCACACACACACGCACACACGCACACACACGCACACACGCACACGCACACACACACACGCACACACACACACACACACACACACACCGCACGCACACACGCACGCACGAACACAAAGATATATTTTTTTTAAGATTTATTTTTTTAAGATTTATATTTTCACGTTAGGATGATTAATAGTCCACTCCTTGCCACTCTCTTGTTTATCTTCCGGCGCAGACGTAGACCCTATGTTAGTCCACTTTTCCATAATTATAGGCTCTGTAGGCGTATTTTGTGTCAAAACTGGAAACCATTTCCTGACTGACATTCTATATCTCACATTCCCTTCACACAAACTGTCCACACATTTGTCAACTCCGTGATGGTAGCTATTTCCTGACTGCATTTCTGTTTGTGTAGGTCCATATATCATGAAAGTCAAATCTTGAACGAGTTCCCTAGGTACTTTTCTATATTATTGCAAACTTTCCTCGCGCGTGTTTGTGAGTTCCTGTATATATCTAGGCAGATTGTCTCCAACTGTCATCACTACGAACTTTTCTGATTGCTTTCTTGTCGTGTGTATTCGCTTACTTCTGGGTAGTTTTCAGATACTCTCTTCTTATATAGCAGCTATCCTTGCATCAGTTTGGTCTGATGCAGCATCCCTGTTGCCTTTTGAATGAACGCTTATCGCGTGCGGTAACGGTTTGGGGCAATATCTGCATTGTTTTCCAGTTTAAAGATCCTACTTGGCTCGTAATGCAGTGCAATAAAATGCAGAAGTTATATTACAATGCACACAATGAACACAAGTAAAAAAAGAAAACAATAAACTACACTACACCACACCATTCCACTCCACTCCACTACACTACACTACGATTACACTACCCTACATTACCCATCACCACGCTACACTGCATTACGGGCAGAAATTACATTACAATGCACACAATGAACACAAGTAAAAAAAAAAAAAACCCATTAAACTACACTACACCACACCATACCACACCACTCCACTCCACTCCACTCCACTACACACCACACTCCACTCCACTACACTACGATACACTACACTAGCCTACATTACACAACACCACGCTACACTACATTACACTACACCACACACCACACTACACTACACTACACTACACTACACTACACTATACTACACTACACTAAACTATACTACACTACAGTACACTACACTACACTACACTACACCACACCACACCACAATACACTACACCATACTACACTACACTACAATACAATACAAAACAGTACACTACACTGCACTACACTACACTACACTACACCACACCACACCACACCACACTCCACTCCACTCCATTCCATTCCACTCCACTTCTTCAACACCAAAACAATATAATACAGTACAACTCAATACACTGCTTACATTCACTCACTGCTAACCAAGCCCCCAAACCAATCACAGAGGCCTGGCACTGCATGGCCAAAAAAAATACAATTGCTTCCCTTGTCTTTACTTTTGGCAAGCATAGGCTTCTGTGACATCTCTGTCCATTTCCAACAGGCAATGTTGTCTTTCAATTCTCTCTCTCTCTCCCTCCCTCACCTCCCCCCTCTCTTCTCTCTCTCTCTCTCTCTCATCTCTCTCTTCTCTCTCTCTCATCTCATCTCCTCACTCTCTACTCTCTTCTCTCTCATCTCTCTCTCTCGTCTCTCCTCTCCTCTCTCTCTCTCTCTCTCTCTCTCTCTCTCTCTCTCTTTCTCTCTCCTCTGTTCTCTGTCCCTCCCCCCCTCCCCACCTCTCCGTTCAACCTTGTAAAATAGTCTTTTACAATGAACTGAGCTCGTTGCATGCCACACCATTTCAGATTTGTTTTCTCTGTATCACTGAGATCAGCAGGTCCTTTTGGGGGTAAGTATCTTGCTAAATGACGGTTTAGCCCATTTTTTGGAGTGCCATTCTCTGTCTATCTAAATCTGGAAGCTTTCTTTTGTAGAGCATCTTATTTCTACTCTGTGGATGTTCTTCTGCAGCTTTGCTATTAACCTACACTTTTCGTATGCATGGAAAAAGGATTGTCAGCATGAATACTGCAATAGTTTTCGGCCTTTTGCGTAAGTGCGGTATTTTTGTTTTAGTTCATTGTATACATACGATTTTTTCATGGCTTTTCTTTTTTCGCGTTCTGGACAGTTCATTTGGTGGGTTTCTGTCAAAAGGAAAACTTCTGTGTTGTTACACTGACTCTCAGATTCATTTTCTTTCCAAACGGATATGTGTTCAGAAGTTTGTTTTTGTTAAGTTTGTTTCCATTTTTTTCTTCTGTGCTGGCTTCTTTCTCCAAATCTGAAAGACATTTTTCATCAAAGTAGTTTTTAGCTTTTTCGGTTAGTTCTTCAATTTCAGTCAGCTAACTGTTGTCATGAAAGAAAAGTTATGTTTGTCTTGGTCTGTTCTTTATTGAAAAAACGTTACAGTGATTTTCTCAAACGCAGCTTTCACTAAATGCTGTAAAACATGTTGAGAGCATGTAGCCACATTAGACAACCCTAGTATACAGCAACGTGTTATAGCAATGTATACAAAGTTTTGATCTACTTGTTTTACATATAGGTATGGTTATTTTATTGGATATTACTCTCATGGACAAAAGAAAAACAAATGCAGAAGTAATGGAAATGGCTGGATACAAGAGATTCCTTCTCAACACCATCAGAGAAAGACAGCTCAAATTTTTCGGCCATATAATCAGGGCTGACGGACTAGAGAAACTATTATGGAGTGGCAAAATCTGTGGAAACAAGAGCAGAGGAAGACAACGCACAAAATTCACAGACAGCTTAAACAAATTCGCAACGAATAAAGAGAGCACCAACAATGAGCTTCATGAGAGGGACCGAGAACAGGGAAGAATGAACAGCCATGATCGTCGAGTCTGCAGGACCAGACCGGACACTTGAAAAAGAAGAAGACTCTAAAAACAGATCTGACTCTGCCCTATCTGTTGCGCATTGTAGATAGAGTTTACTGTGTCGAAATTCATTTGCATACCTCTTCAAAAGCTGTCTCACTCACTTAGATTTAAGTACAAGCCGTGTGCTGATTTGGTTAAAGCCTATTCATAATCAGGACATGTGTATGCAATGGATTCTGAACCAAAAAGAAGAGACACGTCCCAGAGATTTTTTTTCGCTCCTCAACTCGAGCTGTCCGAGGTTCATCAATGGTAAGAGTTTTACGTATGCGACCTTTATTACAAACCACTAAGGTAGCGGTAGTCTGATTCTGGGGATAGATATCTTACAGCATGTATAATAATAATGATAATAATAATAATAATAATAATAATAATAATAATAATTAGAATAATTAGTATAATGAAAACACTTGCACAGAGACAAACCAACAGAAATCATCGCATGTAAGAAAACTTACTTGTTAAACACTGAACTGCTGGTTGTTAGGTGCTGACCTCATTTACACAAACAGGTACAATTTTACAGTAGTCCTGATATTTGATCTATTCTGTTTTCATGTTAAAAACCATATAGATACGATGTCATAAAGATGATCGAGATACTGCTTGGCTTGTTTAGTTACTTCCTCAAGTTATCACGCAACAATCAACTATGTTCTGGGTTCTTTAGATGTGATATGCTCTGTGTGCTTCTTTGCAACATGTTTATAACTTTTGTTTTTCAAATATTCCCACATAGTACGAAACATAGAACCGGCAATTACACTGTCCGTTGTTGTTTATCATGTATCAACAAACAGTTGAACTATTGATTATTTCTCATTGTTATGACGTGTAAATAGTTGAACACTCACGCACTTTGGTCTGCACAGATATAACCACTAAAAATTCACACTTTAAATTATTTTTTTAATCATTATTATTAATCATACAGTGTAGAATGAATAGTCTTTCAAACCTGTGGTCTCTTGTCTTCATGTTAAACAAACAGTTATTATTTTTCTCAAAGCTACACACACACACTACAAACATTACAGCAAACCCTGAACACCCATCCCACACACAGACAAAACCAGAGCAGCACACACTCACACACACAGACATAAATTAAGTCCTTTGTTTCATATGAATCCTGACAAATTCAACGTACAGCAAACGGCATGCACTACTCAAACTAAACTGAAGAAAGGTGTCTTTATAGCAAAACAAACTTGATCCCTCTTGCTTCTGTTGTAAACAATAGAGATTGTTTAGTTCAAAGGCGTAACTGCAAACTACCACTCAAGGACTTTTACAGTGAGAGGTCAAAATAGAGCCGGGGGACAGGTTGAGGATAGGGACCAGTCAGTCCCTTCACAGAGGTATTAACTTCTAGGATGCCAATGACATTATCACTTCATCCACAGAATGATAATTATGAGATGTTAAGCCTTTGATTTCATCAAATGAATCCCCTGTGGAACTGCCACGGGCGTCGGAGGTTTACAACGTCGCACATTGTCACCAGACCAGCATGCACTGACCTGCAAACTCACACAGACAAGACATGGTGGAAACAACACAATGATTTTGGGTTTTCTCTTGGCAGCCTCTCTTCTTCTTAATTGCAGAGTTCTTAACTTCCGGTTGATTATCTTGATCGCGCATCGGAGAAAAGTGAGCTTGATGTTAGCAGGCGACAGATTTATTTAGTCTGAACACTTTCTTTTTTTTTGCTTGATCATATGACCGCTTCGCTGGTTCCGAACTATCCGTAGTTTCTGACATAATTGAGGGATTTGAGGCTGTGGTGCTCACGCTTCAAGTAGTAGTTGCATTTCCGATGGATCTTTATGGATTGCCAATATTTATTACTTTAGAGATGTTTGCGAGACAGCAAGTAGTTTTTTGTCTTTTGCTATTATTGTTGTTTGTGTTCAGTTTAAAATGCTTTTTATGTTGCATAACAGGTAATCAGAACTGTAACAGACCCTGGCACACTTTATTACTTTAGAAGTAGTGTGTCAGTGCAATCCCTTTGATGCTGTGTTGGGTATTAGTGCAAGAAAAGAAAAATAACAATGAATGTGGCAACTTTGATTTCACCAATCACACACACACACACACACACACACACACACACACACACACACACACACACACACACACACACACACACACACACACACACACACACACACAAAACCAGCTCTCACAGTCAATATTAATCGTCTGTAGATATGTTTCAGAAACTACACTACATAGCCGCATGCTTGGAAACTGTACTCAACTATAAGCAGCTTGTAAATTGTAAATACATCTTTCATAGTTAGGGTCCAGCTGACAGACACACTAAACAAAGCTCTTAAGTAAAAAAACCAAAATCGTTCATCTTTTTTCATTCCCACAAGACAATAATAATCTATCGAAGTGTTGATCACAAAACAGAAGGGGGAAAAAACGTAAGTGGCTGGATGTCTATATTCTATGTTAAAGAGTAAACAGATAGACGGATAGATAGTCCACATATTTCTAGGGGCCAGACTTTTTTCAAGACAACACAGAATAAAATATCTATCACCTGTGGAGAAGAGGGGAGGGAAGGGGGGGATATAGCCAAAGGATTGTGATTGGAGAGTTCATTTCGGAATCAGACAGCTCGGGTTTGAGCCCCAACAGAGACACACGTTCGAAGGGATTTGTCACCCTGAGTTTATTTTTTTATTCTTTTATATCGAGGATAATGGAATAAGCACTTATGTGCTTTTTACGTCCAGTCCCTGTGTGTATGCGGTTTTGTAAATTCTGTCATCTGTTCCCACCGGAACACAATGGCCTACTCTTACGAAAAGCGGAACAAGATTTAACGTGTGCGCAAGATGTTCTGCGTGCGTTCGCACACGGGACCTCGGTTTATTGTCTCATCCGAAGGACTTCTAGGAAGAGTGGAGTCTGCACTGATGTTAACTCCAGGGGAAAATATCCCTTTGAACGGGAATCGAGCCCGGGTCGTCAGATTGCGAGCGCAATGTTCTAACCACTAGGTTATCCCGTCCCCAAACAACAGTACAGACTCCATTGCCTATGCGTGCTTGTAGGAACGGATAACGAATTAGAAAAAAAACCGCATTTAGTCTTTTATCCTGCTTAGATATCATCCCCGAAGTCGAAATATAGCTACCCTAGTGGTGGGCAAAATCTGTTATATATTATGCAAACATTTCGCAAATGACAAACCTCGGAGCTCACATATTATGCAAACATTTCGCAAATGGCAAATCTCAGAGCTCTAGCCGAGAGAAAAAAAAAAAAAGAAATCCATCATCGCATCAGACTCCTACGTTATCTTTACAGCGCGTGATTCCATGATGATAACGGCTAATTGTATAAGATGATACGGATAGTAAATCTAAGGTTTTGATCTGATAAAAATGATATGATTACATACATTTAAATACATGCTGGTACAGACGGCGTGATTTTTTTAAATTTTAGTGTTCTAGATACTTAAGTGTGTGTGTGTGTGTGTGTGTGTGTGTGTGTGTGTGTGTGTGTGTGTGTGTGTGTGTGTGTGTGTGTGTCAAGTCAAGTCAAGTCAAGTCAAGTCAAAATTTTATTTCCAGATGGTACATTGAATAAGCAATGCATTTGCTTCTTTTCATCAAGCCATCTATCTAAGAACAAATTTCTTAATGATTATACTAAGACACTACATTATTGCATCATTTACCATTGAATTAAACCAGTAAAAAAAAAGGAAAAAAATCGATAAGGAAATACATTGAAAATACAAATTACCACATATACATATACACGCACACACATACTCATGCACACCTGAGCGCGTGCGCGCTCACGTCCACACACACATTTAAATAAAAATGTTTTAAGAATTAAAAAAAGAAAATCATAAAACGTCAGGACAAACAAATTACTTCACCTACTGTTTCATCCATTCTTACACGAATGTGTGTGTGTGTGTGTGTGTGTGTGTGTGTGTGTGTGTGTGTGTGTGTGTGTGTGTGTGTGTGTGTGTGTGTATGTGTGTGTGTGTGTGTGAGTGTGTGTGTGTGTGTGTGTGTGTGTTGTGTGTGTGTGTCTGCAGTGTATGTGATAAATCTAAAGATTAGCAAACATACAACAACCATTCGGCTCACCTACCCCACTGCCATCTCTATACACGATTCTCTGTGAGTGTACTACTGTTCATTCTATCCTGTCACATGCACATTTTCCACGGAGTTGTAATGCCAGTCACTAGGCTAGTCAACTCATCCTAGCAACTTTCAATGCAAGATTCACAAACAACTACAACTTTAACTCCTCTACGGCTAACTCCTACTCCACTCTTCTCATCATCACTCTGTTCTCTCTTTCGTCTCTTCTCTTTTCTTTCTTCTTGTTCTCTCTCTTTTAGTCTCTGTCTTCTAGTGCTGTTTTCGTCTCTATTATCTCTTCTCTCTATCACTTCATCCATGCTTCTCCTCTCTCTCTTCCCACATCTCTCTTCTCTTCTTTCTCTTATCTCCTCTTTCTCTCCTTCCTTCCTCTCTTCTCTCTTTCTCTCTCTCTCTATCTCTCTCTCTCTCTCTCTTCTCTCTCTCCTCCCCTCTCTCTCTTTTCTTTCTCTCTCTCTCTCTTCTCTCTCTTCTCTCTCTCTCCTCTCTCTCTTCTCCTCTCTCTCTCTCTCTCTCTCGTCTCTCTCTCTCCTTTTCTCTCTCTCTCTCTCTCTTCTCCTCTCTCTCTCTCTCTCTTCTTCTCTTCTCTCTCTCTCCCTCCTCTTTTCTCTCTCTCTCTCTCTCTCTTCTCTCTCTCTCTTCCTCTCTCTCTCTCTCTTCTCTCTCTCCTCTCCTCTCCTCTTTCTCTTCTCTTCTCTCTCTCTTCTCTTTCTCTCTCTTCTCTCTCTCTTTCTCTCTCTCTCCCTCTCTCTCTCTCTCTCTCTCTCTCTCTCCTTTCTCTCTCTCTTTCTCTCTCTCTCTTTCTTTCTCTCTCTCTCTCTCTCTCTCTCTCTCTCTCTCTCTCTCTCTCTCTCTCTCTCTCTCTCTTTTTCTTTCTTTCTGTCTCTCTCTGCAAAAAGCATCGTTCAAAGCCTGTCAGTTCATTCAATTGCAGTTTGCATTATTAAGGGTATTCTGTTCCCGAATGAAAGCCAGTGATACTGTAACATAACTAATTCTAGCACCCTAGTATCTGTTTTTCCACCAAAAAAGCAACTGAACCACTTTTTTTTTAAACCAAAACCAGTATAAAACAGAATAACACATGAGACAAAAAATCGATGTTGCGAGCTGTTTCACACCCATGTCAAACTTGTCAGAGCTGAGATTAGAACGTAATGATGCTTTTAGGATTCAGCACATCATTTGTCATTTCCCCCTCCCTCTCTCCTCCTGTGGGGATGCTGGGGGTCTGCCAGTATTAATAGCATCCCTACCTCCTGGAAAATCTATTGCTATGATTTCTCCTTTTCTATCCCTCTCTTTGTTTCTGCCTTTTTTCTTTTTCTTTCCGTCACCTTCGTATGTGTATATTTTCTGACTTTTTGGTTCAACCTCCTACCTTTAAAGGAAAAAAAACTTACAAATTTACAATTTTTTCCCACGACTAAGTCGAATGCGCTGGGCCTGACTTGACAGGCGCTTAACAGCAGCACAACACATTTTTTGCGCATATGCCAGACAGCAGTAGTTGCTGTCTGAGCTACGAGGTGACAGCTAGCTAGCCCCAATATGACCTGCGTGGTCGGCGGGGCTATAAATAACAAGGTTGACTAGACTGGATTGACTGTCTGAGATATCGATGATAAAGACGAGAAATTCATTTATTTATTTATTTATTTATTTATTTATTCTTTTATATCGAGGATAATGGAATAAGCACTTGTGTGTTTTTACATCCAGTCCCCGTGTGTATGCGGTTTCGTACATTTTGCCATCCGTTCCCACCGGCACACAATGGCCTACTCTTACGAAAAGCGGAACAGGATTTAACGTGTGCGCAAGATGTTCTGCGTGCTTCGCACACGGGGCCTCGATTTCATAGTCTCATCCGAAAGACTTTTGGGGAGAGTGGAGTCTGCACTAATGTTAACTCCAGCGGAAAATATCACCTTGAACGGGAATCGGACCCGGGTCGTCAGATTGCGAGCGCAATGTTCTAACCTTTAGGCTATCCCAATCTAGCCAATCTAGTGCAGTATTGGCAAGCGGTTCGTTCTGAAAGGAAGCAAGGTGTCCCATTACCTATGTGGTCATATATAGGGGAGCAAAGCATTAAAAGACCTCGCCTTCTTCATGGGCCAGCATATCGAAGGCGGCGCCCATCTCCTCTCCCTCGCTGCTTTACCTTCCCTGACCCTAAAGAGGCAGGTACTCATTTAACAGCCGGATGAACTGGGGGACTGCACTGAAGCCAAGGCGCGCAAACAGTCACCCATCCAACTGGTAACCTCGCTCGATGCTGCTTGACATTGGCTGGGGGGAAAAACGAATGTTCTGACCACTGAGCTAACCCCGTCTCCACTTAGAAGCTGGTAAAATTAATGAGAAAGGAAACTGACCCGAATCGGAAAGTTTGGTTTTTTTGTGTGTGTGTGCAGTGGCATAAAAGTTTACTATCACCCCTTTGGCCAGAATACAGCACAATGATAGCACAGTGGTCACTTATCCTCCGTTGATAGTTCTATTTCCTAGGGGGGAAGAAAACCTTGCTTTGCCCTACCAGACTTTACCTTGCTTTACTTTGTCTTGTCTTGCATTGCCTTGCCTTGCCTTTGCCTCGCCTCGTCTCGCCTCGCCTTGGGTGAGACTATAAACCGAGGTCCCGTGTGCGAACGCACGCAGAACATCTTGCGCACACGTTAAATCCTGTTCCTCTATTCGTAAGAGTAAGAGTGGGCCATTGTGTGCCGGAGGGAACTGATGACAGAATTTACGAAAACCGCATACACACGGGGACTGGATGTAAAAAAAAGCACAGACGTGCTTATTCTATTATATTCGATATAAAAGAATGAAATAAAAAATAAATTAAAAAAATAAATCATCTCGCCTTGCCTTGCTTCACCTTGCCTTGTCTCGTCTCTCCTCGACTTTTTTCACCTTCCTTGCCTCGCCTAGTCTTTTCTCGCCTTGCCTTGTCTTGCCTCGCCTTGCTTTGCCTTGCCTTGCCTCCCCCTACCTTGCCTTGCCTTCTCTTCCCTTCCCTTCCCTTTGGTAATCTCCTCGTAACTGACCAGTGGCTCGACCCTCCAGAAGACTAAAACCCCGATTAATCTCTGTCCTGCTAAACATGCTCTCAGAACGACCATTAGGCTGGCATTATGAGGGGGGACCTTAGTGCTAAGAAGCAGAGAGTGCATGCATGAAAAAAGTGGTTGTCTGGGATGGGGACAGACTAGATGGGGAGGAAAAAGTCCTAAGACACTTTGAACTGTTGATACCTCTTCTACCCTCCTGAGATGTTGTGGGGTATCGTGTGAAAGGGAATGATGAGAGTTTTGACGATGAAAAGAAGTAGGATGAGGAAGAAGTTAGTTAGTTAGTTAGTTTTTCAGTTGAACGTCCTTCCAACCAAAAAGTGATATCAGACGGTTAAGTGTGTGTGTGTGTGTGTGTGTGTGTGTGTGTGTGTGTGTGTGTGTGTGTGTGTGTGTGTGTGTGTGTTGTGTGTGTGTGTGTGTGAGTGTGTGTATGAGAGTGTGTATATGTCCGTGCGTGTATGTGCAAGAAGATGTGTGTGTGTGCGTGCGCGCGCGCGCGTGTGTGTGTGTGTGAGGGTGTGTGTGTGTGTGTGTGTGTGTGTGTGTGTGTGTGTGTGTACATGCATGTGTGTGTGTGAGTGTGTGTATGGGAGTGTGTATATGTCCGTGCGTGTATGTGCAAGAAGATGTGTGTGTGTGTATGCGTGTGTCGTGTGTGTGAGAGAGTGTGTTGTGTGTGTAAGTGTGTGTGTGTGTATGTTGTGTGAGTGTTCACTGTTTAGTGTGTGTGTGTGTGTAGGTGTGTGTGTTCACTGTTTGTGTGTGTGTGTATTTGTGTGTGTATGTGTGTGTGTAGGTGTGTGTGTGAGCTATGAGGCAGATGATATACGCTGTAGACCGACTCCTCCTCTACCATATATCCACACGATTCCACACGTTGTACTGCACACAGCCTTCGTCTTACATCCCCTACAACACACACACACACACACACACACACACACACACACACACACACACACACACACACACACACACACACACATTATCCTCAACCTCCCCCCACCCCCACCCCCCACCCACCCCACCACCACCACCCCCAAAAAAAAGACCAAACCAGAACAAGTCCACTTGGGAAAATTCACACTGTATTGTCTGGCACCTTTTTCCTTGTCACTGATGACTGTCCAATGTGATTCTCTATGCATCAGTGCTGTTCAAAGCTTATTTTACGTGTGCGTACGTGTGTTCAACTGCAGTCTGCATCATGTATGATGTGCTATCTATTCCCAGTGATTGCCGATGACACTATGATTAAGCTCATCCATCACCTTTGTGTCTGATGAACTCAGGTTACATTTAGTTGGGGGGGTTTTCCCCATCAGATCCTAAGCAGACACAATAATGTATCAGATGAATGTCAAAAAATATTCACACTTGCGAGCAGTTGCGGTGCAAACAGTGACTTTATATTAAAAAAAACAACCTGTGTGATGGTTCTGTCTTTTCGTTAGTTTTAGTGATGTATCTCGATTTTATTTCCATGAGCAGTTGATTTTTCTTGTAACAGACAGACAGACAGATAAGAAAACAAAAATATTTTAGGAACCCCTGGTGAAATCATATGTTAATTTGCAGCCGGCTCACATATGATAGACATACTACAAATTTTAGTTCCATGGTCAGATTCCATACCGCTTAAAACAACAAAAATCATATCGTATAAATATCAAGATCATAATTATTATTATTGCCTGCTTACGATGGACTGTACCAGCCAGACCTCACGTGCAAATCTACATGTTTAGATTGTGATATCATAGTCTCTGTGTCAAACTATTTCCACCTTCTTCATTGTGCTGTTTTTTGCATTTTTGTGTACATACTGAAATTCTTTGTCTCATGGCCGATTTTCAGAAACTGTTTCGTGGAGAAATTTCCTGTTTTTTCTCTTTTTTTTCTTTTACGTTCAATGCATGACTTCCACAAGGACGAAGCACCAGTTCTGGAGTTAATGAAAAATGCTGAACCGTTTTCTTTTTAAAAAATGTTTTGAAGAAGGGGACAGGGACAAGTTTCTCTATATGGGGACGGGGTGACGGGGTAGCCTAGCGGTTAGAACATTGCGCTCGCAATCTGACGACCCAGGTTTGATTCCCGTTCAAGGGGAATATTTTCCCCTGGAGTTAACATCAGTGCAGACTCCACTCTCCCCAAAAGTCCTTCGGATGAGACTATAAACCGAGGCTCCGTGTGCGAACGCACGCAGAACATCTTGCGCACACGTTAAATCCTGTTCCGCTTTTCGTAAGAGTAGGCCATTGTGTGCCGTTGGGAACAGATGACACACACGGGGACTGGATGTAAAAAAAACTACATAAGTGCTATTCCATTATCCTCGATATAAAAGAATAAAAAATAAAACTTTAAAAAATATGTGTTGCCCTTGAGTTGTTTGTCTAATGAGTAGAAGAATTATAATGTGTACATCTAACTAAACAATCACACAAAACAGCTTAAAGCCAACAATGTTAATGCTACCCAGGCGAATATATAAGTTAAACATCAGCGTCATTGGCCAGAAAGTATAACCTATATCTAGTTTAGAAAATCAAAATCAGCCTCTCTTCTTTCTTGTTGCTTAAAGTATTCTTGCCCTATAACCCGGACATTTCAATCCCAAACCATAGCTCAAGGTCTTTCAAAAGGACTTTAAAAAATGTCACCTTTAGTGGAGATCCAAAACATGGACCTGTCATTTCCTTCACACACAAAAAAGCATAAAATTCCATAATGCCAATAATTAATAATGAGGCCACCTTATCAAGCCTTGGCCGAAATATGAGACTTTAAAACCTATGATTTCGTTTAATGAGTTCCCTTCGAAACTGCTGCAGGCATCTGTGGCTTAAACTGTCAACCTGTCACGAGAAACGCACGTGCCGAACCACTGGCCTCTGCCAAGAAAACTCAAATATGATGGCAACAGTAGAATGACCTTTTTTCTCTCTTTCTCTGTCTCTCTGTCTCTCTGTCTGTGTGTCTGTCTGTATCTCTGGCTCTCTCTGTCTGTCTGTCTCTCTGTCTATCTATCTATCTGTCTGTATCTCTCTCTCGCTCTCTTGCTCTCTCGCTCTCTCGCTCCCTCTCTCTCTCTCTCTATCTCTCTGTCTGTCTGTATCTCTCTGTCTGTCTGTCTGTCTGTATCTCTCTCTCTCTTTCTTCTCTCTCTCTCTCTCTCTCTCTCTCTCTCTCTCTCTCTCTCTCTCTCTCTCTCTCTCTCTCTCTCTCTCTCTCTCTCTCTCTCTCTCTCTCTCTCTCTCTCTCTCTCTTCTCCTTTCCCAAGAGTTTTAAGCTTTGGGGGGCTCATTTAATCACAAATCAGGACAAACGGAAGCGGATGCCAAAGTGTGACAGTTTTATCTCGCCTGACCACATATTTGTGTGTGGTGTGTGGTGTGTGTGTGTGTGTGTGTGTGTGTGTGTGTGTGTGTGTGTGTGTGTGTGTGTGTGTGTGTGTGTGTGTGTGTGTGTTGGTTTTTACGATCCCTCTGCTTTGCTGCCCCATAGCCCCAACTGTCCATTCTTTTCTGAAGTAATTGCAGGGTTTTAACGGTAGGAAGCTCACACTTGGGATATTGGTTACACCCCCGGTGAAGGTCAATGGATAGCCGATATTTATTACTTTTGGGGAATGCTTGCAGGTCATCAAGTTTCTTTTGTTTTGCTTTGGGAGGGAGGCGGGATGGGGGGGGGGATGGTTGGGGGCGGTTATTGGTTTCATGTTTTATTGATACACGTTTAGAATTCCAGCAACATGTTTTTTTAGACTTCGGTATGGTGTTGTTGTGTTGTTGTTGTCGTTGCTTCGATTTTTACGTCTGTTCACTTAAAGTGATAGTAGACAGACTTCGATATAGAAACTTTCATATTATATTGTTAGTTTGTGTCTGTCAAGAAAGAGATTTTTTTCTGAGAGTTCGTAGTACTATGGTGTTATGCTGGGATTTGGTTAAAGAAAAAAAAGAAAACAGACTGACACTTTGTTACTAAATAAACATCAAGGCAAGACAGTGGCGGTTGTGGGTTTGATTATACTTATATCCCAGCGCAGAGTCCTGGCTTAGGCTAAGATATTTTTTATCATGAAGGAAAACTGGCACTTTGTTACTAACTAAACATCAAGGCAAGACACTTTTTGTTGTGATTGTGGTTATACTTATGTTCCAGTGAATATTTCTGATTTATGGTAAGTTATTTTTAATCATTGATAATCTTTTATATCAAGCATTGATATGTCTTCAGGAAATTATTTTTTGTGGATATGTGTGAGATCTATGACCAACATGACCAAAATGAAAAACACTTTGCATGTGAGCTTTAAGAAATATCTTTTCTTGTTTTGTTTAGCAGACATAAAAACCTGCTCGACCCCCGGGCTTTTGTATATTTAATCTCTCTTTTCCTCAGTGTGTGTGGGTGTGTTCACGCACACATACAACCACACGCGTGCAAGCGCATGTAAACCTAAAGCATCAGCAGAAAGATAGTACACTGTACAGCTCCAGTTCCCTTCTCAATCACTGTACATCACTCTAACGCAGTAACACTCCACAGAGGAATATTAAAAACCGTGCTGTTTGACAAATCCTTGTTACTCTACGTTGCGACATGCTATGCACATACTGCATGCTGTTCATGGCAGGTGATGTATCAGCTCAGCCGCAGTTTGCAAAATAATAATAATAATATAATAATAATAATAATGATGATGATAATGATGATGATGATGATGATAATAATAATAATAATAATAATAATAATAATAATAATAATAATAATAATAATAATAAAATGATGATGATGATGATGATGACGACGACGACGACGATGATGATGATGATGATGATGATCATCATCATCATCATCATCATCATCATCATCATCATCATCATCATCATCATCATCATCATCATCAATTGAATTTATATAGTGCTATATCTTGCAAAAAGAAATCTTGCATTCAACACACCCATACATACAATCAATAACAATTAACAGAGTTAACAAATTCAAATGTACATACACACACACACACACACACACACACACACACACACACACACACACACACACACACACACACACACACACACATGGGCACTACCAGCCAGTGATGATTGATCAAACTGTGATTCCAGCATCATTGCGTTGTGTCTGAGGAGTGGAGGAATCTGGGTGCAAAACTTTCAGGGAAATACCCAACGGTCTAACAGAGTATGGGGTAGGTGAAGGTGAAGGTGAAGTGTATGTTTCAGAATAGCTGAACATTTCTTATATCGAATCCAGAATAACTAGTAACTGAGGAAAGCGCTGTGCACTTTTATTCCAGACTGTTAAAGTGCAGAGTGATCAATACTGATAGCATAGAGATTGTTCAGTTCCCTAAAGACAGTTTGTGCTTTATGTGTCGTTGACATGCGTGGAGAGTTTTAGTCTTGGAATTTCTGTTTCAGATCCTAAAGTAAAGTGCGTGTCATCTAGCTCTGGTAATTAGATTATGGTGCGTATGTTTGTAAAAGAGACCAAAATGTGCAAACGTCAGTTTGGAGATGTTTAAGTCTTCGAAGGCCTTCAAGAAAAATGGTTTTATGTGACTTTATTTTCAAAACCTTTTAAATTCTGCTAGTGAAGGTTGTTAGAAATAGAAGCACACACACAACACACACACACACACACACAACACAACACACACACACACACATATATATATATATATATATTATATA
>CM054137.1:24530272-24537772 GCA_028751875.1 Rapana venosa | reverse complement strand
TAAAAATGGTTTGAAATAAAAGTAAAGGTAAAGGTGTCTCATAACCTATGTGGTCGTAGGCGAGCGAGGTATCAGAGACCTCAGCTTCTCTAGGGGCCAGCATATTGTGGGCGGCGCCCATCTCCTCTCCCTCGCTGCTTTACCTTACCCTGACCCTAAAGAGGACAGGTACCCATTTACAGCTGGGTGAAGTGGGGGACTGTACTGAAGACAATGCGCGCAAACGGTCACCCATCACGCTGGATGCTGCTTAACATTGGCTTGGGGAAAGCGAGTGCTCTGACCACTGAGCTATCCCCTCCCCATCCTCTTCTTAATTAAACGGTATGTAATAAGCCCGTGAAATCTTGATGCCAACAGGTGGGATTATGTTTCTTTCGGTAAAAGGATTTTATATCGTGTTCTTTCATTTCAGGGAAAAGAAAATGACTGTTGATCACAATTTTTTTTTAAGAGAGAAAGAGAAACAGGAAAATAGATATGTCAGTGAGCGCAATTGCTTTTCGTTTTTCCTGGTGTGCGTGATTGACTCTGTCGATTGAAACACGATACTGTAAGTACAGCGTAGGTAAGTCTGTTACAGAGAGGAAAAATCAAAACACACACACACACACACACACACACACACACACGCAGACGCGCACGTACGCACACGCACGCACACATACACAGAGTGTCACACACACAGTGCCACATACTCATACTCAATCACACACACACACACACACACACACACACAACACACACACACACACACACACACACACACAGCATGTCACACACAAAGTGTCTCTCACACACACATACACACATACACGCGGGTGCGCGCGCGAAAAGAAAAACAGAACTGTGCACATTCAATCTTCATTGAAAGTGCCAATCAGTCAGCGCTTAAATAAACTTGTTTTGAAAGTTTGACAACTTAGTAGTTTTCTGCCATTACTGCTGCTGTTGCTGTTGCTGCTGCTGCTGTTGCTGCTGTGACAGCTGTGTGTAAGGACTTCGTTCCATCAAATCGAGAGTTAAACTCATATCAACTGCTTTACAATCACTTTGCTGTGAGTGTGATGGATGATGCTCTTTATCGCTTGTACGTCATATGCTATACCAAGGCCTCTCTCTCTCTCTCTCTCTTCTCTCTCTCTCTCTCTCTCTCTCTCTCTCTCTCTCTCTCTCTCTCTCTCTCCCCTCTCTCTCTCTCTCTCCCTCTCTCTCTCTCCCTCTCTCTCTCTCCCTCCTCTCTCTCTCTCTCTCTCTCTCCCTCTCTCTCTCTCTCTCTCTCTCTCTCTCTCTCTCTCTCTCTCTCTCTCTCTCTCTCTCCTCTCTCTCTCCCAGTTATACAGCTATTCAGAGCAGTGGTAAGGCTATAAAGATTTGTTCTATGTTATTGACTGCTCTTTGGGGGGGACAATTTTACACATACAGTACTTTATCATCCAAAAATAGGTGGTGTTTTTTTCCTATTTTGTCCACTGGAATACACAGTGGCCTACTCTTCCGAAAGGTAAAACCAGTTTTACAGTGTGCTTAAGACGTTCTGCGCGCGTGCGTTCGCACACGGGGCCTCCGTTTATCTTTTTGAATGTTTTCATTCAATTTTGAAAATGAAGTTACATGACTCCTGAAATAAAAAGAGAACATGTTGATGCAGAATCAAAATACAACGGGAAACTATCTCTCCAAATAACTTCAAGAACCTCGGCTTATAGTATCATCTGAAGGAATTTCAGGGGTGAGTAGAGTCGGAACTGATGTTAACTCCAGGGGGAAATAATCCCCCTGAACGAGTGGGTGTCTTGGTGGAAGATCGAACCCGGGCCGTCAGATTGCGAGCACAACCACCGGCCAGGCTGTTCCATCCCCGTTCCTCACCCTCCAGTGACCAGTAAACTGAATATGTACTATGGCAACTACCTGTAATGGACGAGCGCAAACGGGTACTCCCATAATGATGAATGTGGTTTTTATGTGTGCATGGTTTTAGTTTTATTTGTCTTTTGAAGCGTTGACTCATTGCACGAAAACGTCTAGGAGACATGGTGCATTCAAGCAACTGTTAAATCTGTAGCTCTTTCAGTCCAAACATTTTCCGAGTTGTCCTGCAAGCATATCCCAGGACTACACGTGTGCAGATGGGAATAAGTACAAAAGATATCACCAACGTACCTTTGCTTAATATACAAAAGTCTATTCTTTTAAACTTAAAGTTTACAACGCTCTCGGTGATCTAGAATCTCATTAACCTATAAACGGTAACTCCTTAAGATAAACGGAATCTCGTTGACCTTTACAGCACCTTCCAAAAAGAAACCACCCTGGAATCTCATTGATGATTCGCAGACAGTCTCCTCTTAAAGCCGCTAATATCTCATTGGCCTATATATACGCAGTTACCTCTTCAAGGAGTAAAATCTCATCGATCTTAAAATGGTCTTTCTTGAAAGGTATAATATCTCATTGACGATTCTCTCTCTCTCTCTCTCTCTCTCTCTCTCTCTCTCTTCTCTCTCTCTCTCTCTCTCTCTCTCTCTCTCTCTCTCTCTCTCTCTTTAGCTTTCTCAGTGAGACTGGATCTTGTTGACTAAGAGATCACCGCTCTTTCATTCAGACATACTATAATTGACCCAGTAGGCAGTCTCTCCTTCACGAAACAAAAATCGCATTGATCCATGGGCTTTCCCTCCGTGATCTTTTGGCCAATGTCTCCTGCAGTAAAGCCGGATTTTTTAAAAAACTAGTAACAGTCACTCCTTTTAGTCAGCGAGAATTTGTATTTCTTTCTTTTATTTATTCTTTTATTTATTCTCTTATTTCGAGTATAATGGAATAAGCACTCATGTGGGTTTTTTTATATCCAGTCCCCGTGTGTATGCAGTTTTGTAAATTTTGTCATCCGGACCCACCGGCACACAATGACCTACTCTTCCGAAAAGCGGAACGGGTTTTTAACGTGTGCACAAGATGTGCTGCGTACGTTTACACACGGGACCTCGGTTTATAGTCTCATCCGAAGGACTTTTGGGGGAGTGGAGTCGGCACAGATGTTAACTCCAGAGGAATCGCAATAAACACCAGAGACAGTAATTTTGTTTTCAGTGAGCTAGAATCATACTCCTTTACCTTCGCCTTCACCTATCCCGTAGTTCCCATGGACTGGGGGCTCCAATGAAGATTTTTACAACCAGCTTCCTCCACTCCTCGCAGTCCTCTGCTTTCAGTAGCAAATTGTTGCACTCAAGGCCAGTCCTTAGAGTCAGGCTAAAATAAAAGGTAAAGGTGTCCCATAACCTATAAGGCCGTAGGGGAGCGAGGCGTCAGAGACCTCACTTTTCTAGGGGGCCAGCATATTGAGGGCGGCGCCCATCTACTCTCCCTTGTTGCTTTACCTTCCCTGACCCTAAAGAGGGCAGGTACCCATTTACAGCTGGGTGAACTGGGAGACTATACTGAAGCCAAGACGCGCAAACGGCCCAAGTTGTAACCACGCTCGATGCTGCTTAATCTTCGCCGGGGAAAAAAATGAGTGCTCCGACCACTGAGCTATCCTGTTCCCATAGAATCATACTACTGTTTCACAAACAGTGCGTGTAAGACAGAAGGAAGAGGTAGCATGAGGACATCTGGCCGGTGGCCAGTAAGATGAGCCACCATGGAAGAAGGAGTCTGCAGAGGCAAAGGACGTCCACTCCTCCACTCCAGCTAATGACGGTATTGTGTCTACTGGCTTAGTCCACTTACAGACAGACGCCCTCAGTATCAGACTCAAAGCCAGCTAGCTAACTAATCTCCTCCCTGCTGACCACCCAGAAAATCCCTGCTTTAGTCACTCACTCCCTTCTCCTTAAGTATGCTCTTAAAGAAACCCATTAACAGACTGTCGCTTTCAAAGCCTTCCTCTGAGGAGTATAAAGATGATTTTAGATGTTGCGAAGAATCTGTCTTCTTTTGTATGATTGATACTTCCTTTTATTTTAAAAAAAACTACTCTGTTTAACAGTAGGATACAGACTGTGAAGCCTAGGAGGTGATTCATGGCTTTAAATGTGATGCTGTGGTCCTAACTGCCTACCTTAAGGAAGGAACAAAAGTGCAATGTCCCGCGTTACCCAAGTTGGACACAGCAGCACGTTGTGCAATACTCTTGTTTCCCTGAGCGGCGGTTCTGAATTCTACTTATATACGCTTCCCGTTCTCTGTGTCACGAGGAATTTCTGTATCCTTGTTACAAAGGCCGTATGTTCTACTGTTTTGATCTAAGCTGGTAGCTGAGATAGACGCTAATTTACCTCCATACTGCGACATTAATGATAATAATAATATGACGTGGGAGTTACACCGAAACAAACTATACTGTTTCGGTTAATCCCTTACAGGGTCACAGATTCCAATTCAAGACTACAACTGAGAGTGTAATGTATAAATTTTCACATGAACCTATGGGTGTGGGTTAGGTGACAGCATATGAAATATGTGGGTCTGTACAATACCTATGCCTTCAGTGCCTGGGCTTTATCCCAGTTCCTGATTAAACCATTAACACTGGGGGCAAAAGTGAAGTGAGAGGCTGTATGAGCAGTGGCTTTCTTTCCTACTCATGGAATTCCACTTCATAGCTTAGTCATTAGCGATCGATTATGACTCTCTGACTAGGAGGCTTGACTTGCACAGTTCTTATGTGCTGCAGCCCTGGAGTGATTAGGCTTTAGAGAACATCTCCAAGGCTGACTGTCCTTATTCCCACTTGGTCGAGAGAGTGGGGATGTACTGTGGGCGAGGCATCTCCACTATAATATCAAATTTCTGCCCAATATCCGAAACAGCAGCTGCCTCCTCTGCTGTTTTGGAGGTCATCGTCGAACACGACGGAAAAAACATGTATAACCACGCCACTGATATTACTACTGTTTTAGGCCTCGTATCCCCTTTGTCATCTTGTACTTGCTCTTGTAAAACCTCAGATTCCTGTTAAAATATATCTGCCCATCTCGTGTGAGTTTTGGCAGCCAGCCAAACATAGGCATGAACATAGACACAAAAACGCTTCATCTTCTACATGCTTTTGCACTCACGCACATAAGGAAGAGTTATGTCAAAACAGTTTGCCCTGAAACATCGTAAAATTCCCACTATCCGTCCACATGGCTTATAGGTATATGCACCACATAATTATTTTCTTTACAAAATAACAAATAGGAACACTTTCATTTTTCATATTGATCAAAACAAAAAGAAAAAAACATGGAAAGCATACGCTGACTTCTTTGTGACATGACACTTCTTTATGGAAATGGCAGATTCACTGATATGAGACACCAGGCCGGATTGGGTCAATTGAGAACGTGTGGGGACTGTTGCGAGAAAGTGTATGACAGAAAGCTAATCTGTGAAAGTGCAGCTTGCAGCATAAAGACGAGAATAAAAGAATGAAAAAAAAGAATTCGTGTGTTGAAAATATATAGTTGGCTTCATAAAATCCAGAGAAGCTTTTTGGAGTTGTCTTTTAATACTTGAAAAGGAGAGACGACGTGCGTTGAGACAAACAGACAGTCAGTCAGACAGACAGACAGACAGAAAGACAAAGAGAGAGAGAGAGAGAGATTATAAAACAGACAGAAAGGCAGACTAAGTGTCAGACAGACCGACAGGTCTAGAAAACAAAGCAGTCAGGCACACAGTCAAGCAGGCAAACAGGTAGACAACATTTGTCATGCTAAAGTGTTTTTACACACACACACACACACACACACACACACACACACACACACACACACACACACACACACACACACACAACACACACACCTAAACTTCCACAAGAAATTGGACTCAGTATTGAAGCGTCGCTTCTATAAATTGAAAAAAGTGAGAAAGTGCATAAGAAACCTTTTAGAAGAAAAGTAAAAGAATATTGTCACACTCCGCAAAAAAAAATCTAAATGTCACCATTTAGATATTAATCTTACCCTTTCGCCATAAGAATCCGATGCATCAGAAATTGTTCTAAATGTCATTGTAGGATTTCTCATTGACTACTAGTAGTACTAGACGCAATGCATCTTGATTCGAGGACTACATACTTTTCTATTTTTACACTCACAAAATTTGTCAATGGTAACGTGGTTCTGTGTTTCCATTATTTGTTTTTGATATTTGTTTTTAATATTTAGTATATAATAGATGGTCTTATATGTGTTATTTAACTAATCCATGCAGTACTGCTCTGACCTTGTGTGTGTGTGTGTGTGCGCGCGCGCGCACTTGCGCGTGTGCATGTGCGCGCGTGCGCGCTCGAGCTCGCGTGTGTACTCACGCACGCTTGCGCACGTGTGTGCCAGTGTGTGTGAGTAAGTACGTACGTGCGTGCGTACATATGTGCATTCGTATGTGGGCATGTACGCTCAACGTGTACACACGTTCCTGACTTTCCTTCTCCTAAGTGCAAAACTGTTAGCGAGGTAAAACCGACATTGTGCACTGCACAAATCACTATGCACGTGATACCATTCCCTCTGGAGGCATACACATCCCATCATCATCATCATCAGCTGCTGCTGCTGCTCCCTTCTCCATCCTGATGACTGCACACAACAGACTGACAGACTGACTGACTGACTGACTGACTGACTGACTGGCTGGCTGACTGACTGACTGACTGACTGACTGACTGAAAGGTCAACGTTGTGATATTTTGATATTCTTTTTTTGTGTTTTTGAGATTTTGAAGTTCTTCTGTCAGGATCAGTGGCTTGGGCAGTTTGCTTCATGTTAGTTATGATGTGGTGTTACGGTTGTGATTACTTGAGAATAGACATTTTGTAAGATTGTATGTTAAATCAGATGTGGAGGGGATTTTTTATGGTGATTTTTTGCGTTCTGTACATCGTTCATATATCTTTATTAAACAACCATTTATACAGATCGTATGTTTTGAGTATGTTGCATATGTTATGATATTGAAAAAATATCGAACCGGTGTTTCGATAGATAGATAGATAGATAGATAGATAGATAGATAGATAGATAGATAGATAGATAGATAGATAGATAGATAGATAGATAGACAGACAGATAGACTGATAGATATCAAGATATATTAGAGAGAGAGGGACAGACAGACAGACAGAGACAGAGAGATGGGTTTTTTTTTGTATAGTTAGTTTAGAAATGTATATGCTGGCGCTCTGATTCTCTCTCTCTCTCTCTCTCTCTCTCTCTCCTCTCTCTCTCTCTCTCTCTCTCTCTCTCTCTCTCCTCTCCTCTCTCTCTCTCTCTCTCTCTCTCTCTCTCTCTCTCTCTCTCTCTCTCTCCCCTCCCCCTCCTCCTCCTCCATCTCCTCCTCCTCATCCTCTTCCTTCTCCTCCTTCCCCTCATACCTTCCCTCTCCCTATCTTCACCCCTCTCTTCCTCGCTTTCTTAGAGCTGCCAAAAGCTCTCTCTCTATATCTCTCGAGAAATCCAGACGGGAGAGAGAACAAAGAACGTCTTCACAAAGAACGAAGA
>CM054137.1:24520272-24525272 GCA_028751875.1 Rapana venosa | reverse complement strand
TGGAGGAGGGTGGGGTTCTTCATCTTCTTCTTGGTGGTTGTGATCTTGATGTTGTTATTGTTAATGTTGTTGTTGTTCTTCTTCTTCTTCTTCTTCGGAATTCTTCTTCCTCGCATTTTTCTTATTCTTCTTCTTCGCTATTCTTCTTCTTCGCAATTCTTCTTCTTCGCGTTCTTCTTCACATTTTTCTTAGCATTCTTCTTCGCATTCTTTGCAGTCTGCTTCTTTGCATTCTTCGTCGCAATTCTTCTTCACAATTCTTCTTCGTATTCTTCTTCGTATTCTTCTTCTTCTTTTTTTTTCTTCTTCGCATTCTTCGCATTCATCTTTTCTAAGTTTATGGTGTCTGATGCGTGCATATCCCATGGTTTGGATAGACTTGTTTGGGTTTTCTGAAAGTGTCTTTTTCTTTTCAAATCATTAATTGGTATTCACCACTTTACGCATATCCCACATCACTCCCATTTTTTTGTTTTGTTTTAGCTTTAAAGTAACTATAGTGCAAGATCTACACACACACACAAACACTCACACACACACACACACACACACACACACACACACACACACACACACACACACACACACACACACACACACACACACACACACACACATTTCTCGAAAAGTCAGTAACAGTGCCTCGCTGTGTCAACCCAGACCTTTCTGAACTTGACCACCGTGACATTTACAGAAATAGACTCTGTTCCTCGCCCCACTGATTGCTTTCCTACTAAGGTCCCGTGGAGGTTAACAACGATGGTCATTCTGTGATTGCTTAATCATATAAGTGTGCAGTATTGGTCAAGGCTGCTGTGGTCATTTTAGCCACTTTTTTTTTACAACTACTGACAAAAAGCCATTATTATGTGTTTGATTTGATTTTCAGAATTATATCACTTTTTCCCTGGGAACATGTCAGTTTGTCTTAACTTTGATATTTATGCTGTACCTCATAACATGTGTAGCAATCCTGTTAACAGGTGCTTCACTAACTGTAAAAGCGATGCACTGGTAAAGCTTCGGGTTCATTCTCTATACCTTTTGGGGGTTTTGCGGCATATGTCTTTGGTCTAAACAAAATTGTCTTCAGTAACACAACATACACCAATACATGACATGGCTAAAACAAGCAATGGTTATAAAGTACTCTAAAACATACAGGCAAAAATGAGCTATAGCTGAGTGACGATGCATTCTATAATATGAAAAATTAGAAGAAAAAAATATGTAACTTGCTTTAAGATTGCACAAATTTCTGAACAGATTATAAATAAACAACGATTTTGTTGTTGCTGTGATTGTATTTACGTGCCAGTGGACGTTAGATACTGATACACAACGATAAATAAAGAAGGGAAAACTTATCAAGGCAAAAAAAAACCCAAGACGACATTATCGCAAGCTGATATAAGTTATAGTATCTTTGCCATAATGTAACCCAACTTCTGTGTGCGTGTGCTCGTGGAGAATGGCAGCACCAGTACCTATGCAACAACGCTGACTTGAAAGTCTTCCCAAACCCTGTTCTTTGAAGACACACAGCCATTTACAACATTCCAACCCACTACCCACAACGTTAAAACTGAACCTGATAGCAATGGCTACACTGGCAGTAGCTACGATAGCATTTTGGGGTCCAGACAGAGTCCGTCGATATCCATTTGATTACTACGGGACTAGCTGATGGTTGGCTGGATATTGCTTTCAGAAATGGCCCAGATTATATCGACAATGTTATGTAGACAGGGCGGGCATTTCCTTTGCCTGTTCACATGTTATTCTGTGAGAGTGATGGGCAAAGTGTAAAGGGGATGTGGGAATTGGAATGTGCAACAAAATGGGGGAAAATCAGGCCCCCAAAAATGGAAGTCATGTGTCGTGTAAAATCCTGTTGTTTTACTACGATCGTGTTTATGATGACACGTTTGTGCGAATTGTCCAAAAGAAATGATTTTTGTGTGACAGTAACTTTCTCTTAAACCTGTTTTTAGTTGAATCGTATCTCTTTAGTAGATTGTGTCTCTTTAGTAGATCGTGTCCCTTTAGCAGATTGTGTCTCTTTAGTAGATCGTGTCTCTTTATTAAAAATGTGTTTGTCTAGTAAACTGTGTTTCTTTAGTAGATTGTGTCGTTTTAGTAGGATGTGAATAATTATTGTAGGATGTGTCTCTTTAGTAGATTGTGTCTCTTTAGTAAATTATGTCTTTTAGTAAATTGTGTCTCTTTATAAGATTGTGACTCATTAGTAAACTGTGTGTCTTTAGTAAGCTATGTCTCTTTAGTAAATTGTGTCCCTTTAGTAGATGGTATCCCTTTTGTAGATTGTATCTCTTTAGCAAATTGTCTCTTTTAATAGACGGTAACTCTTTAGTAGATGGTGTCTCTTTAGTAAATTGAGTCTCTTTAGTAGATTGTGTCTCTTTAGTAAATTGTGTCTCTTTAGTAGATTGTGTCTCTTTAGTAGATTGTGTCTCTTTAGTAGATTGTGTCTCTTTAGTAGATTGAGTCCCTTGTAAATTGTGTCTCTTTTAATAGACTGTGACTCTTAGTAGACTGTGTCTCTTTAGTAAATTGTGTCTCTTTTAATAGACTGTGACTCTTTAGTAGACTGTGTCTCTTTCATAGATTGTATGTCTTTAGTAGATCGTGTTTTGGGGGAGGGATACAGGAGATCGTAGAACTCTGCAGAGACAGAAGAAAAAGATGGTCAACCCTGGTAACATTATGTGGAGCTCCTCACGTCCACAGCGGCGATGGAGATGGGTGACAAGTGACAGATGCCAGGTGACAGATGCCAGGTGCCAGGTGCCATGTGACAGATGTCAGGTGACAGGTACCAGGTGACAAATACCAGGTGACAGGTACCAGGTGACAGGTAACAGGTGACAGATACCAGGTGACAGATGAGTTGTTTCTTGTTTGATAGGGCTTGGCATTCTACGCAGGTTACGCCAGTAGGGTAGAGTAGGCCATTGTGTGTCGGTGGGAATAGATGACAAAATTTACAAAACCACATACACACGGGGACTAGATTGTTAGAAAAAAGCTCATGACGGCTCAGTCCGTTATCCTCGATATAAAAAAATTAATAAAAATAAAATGAATAAATGCCATGCTTATGTAAGAATGTTTTAGCGAGTAAAAGACTGGTTGTCATTCTCTTCTTGAACAGAGAGAAACGGAAAAAAACAAAAATGCCAGTGAATGAGATAATACTATCGCAGAGAATAATTATTGCCCTCGGCAAACCAACAGTTAGGTCTCTTTTATTTCTGGCAACCATCACTACAGGTCAGCTGTAGGCCTAGAGGCTGCAGGGCATAGGGGTCAAGGCAAGGGTATTTCCCATGCTCCTGCCCTCTGTTCCACACCACACCAGACCACACTGCAGTGCAGTGCAGTGGACGTGCCTTGCTTACTGATGAGGTAAGCTTTTAGTCTAAACATGGCTTCCATCTGGCCTGTGCGAGTGAAAGGATGGATGCCTGCCTGACTGACTGAATGCTCTATATTATAGGGCAGGATGTTTACTCCTGAAAACCTGGGTTCTAGACGTACAATTATTTGGTCATCATTATTATTATGTGTGTGTGTGTGTGTGTGTGTGTGTGTGTGTGTGTGTGTGTGTGTGTGTGTGTGCCGCCTACGAATTTGTGCTCCATAACTGAAATAGTACTTTAGTTTACAAGATTATGAGCTTAAGTTACACTAAAAAGATTTTTAAAAACTATAATATGATACGTGTGTTTCCTCGTTGCAAAACTTTTATTATCGACCATACTGGTACAATTTGTGTTCGATCCTCGCCTATAGCTCCGAGATTCACCAATAGCCAGATTTTTGTCTATGTGACCGTTTTAGCCCACCGTGAAGGTAGCCGCATTCCGACTTCTGGAATGTATGCTAGGCGTGTTCGTGTTTCCGTAACCCAACGAGCGCCTGACATGAAATACGGGATCTTTAACGTGCATAGTTTTGTCTTGTTGTATATGTATAGACACAATGAGAGCAGCACGAATTTTATGCAGAGAGATTATACTTGACTTAAAAGTAGTATGCGATACAATACAGTACATAACGACATGTTGCACGGGTGGTCTTGACACCTAGCTTACACGAACAACTGACAGAAATGTTGGCCGAGGCCAAGATTATTAGAGATTTTGACCTCTCTTTCCACCTGCCTTTAAACACACACACCCACACACACACACACATGTTAAAATTTAACTGACACTACCCAGATCTTCTACAAACGCCTATCTCAACACCTCGTTTTTTTTGGCAGAGATATGTTTTTATACTAGGTAAAACAGCAGAAGCGGTCATTCCGTAATTGCTTCACAGCAAATGTGCTATATATTATCGGTCAGTTCGGCAGCTACTGACCATCTCAACCACCACCACCACCCACCACACACACACACTCATACTCACACACACACTCACATACACACACTGACACACTCACACTCACTCACACACTCACACACACACACACTCACACTCACACACTCACACACACTCACACACACTCACACACACTCACACACTCTCTCACACACACACTCACACTCTCACACACACTCACTCACACACACACACACACACACACACCTACACACACACTCACATACATATATACACACTCACACACACACACACTCACACACACACACACTCACACTCACACACACACACTCACAATCACACTCACACTCACGCACTCACTCACACTCTCACACACTCACTCACACACACACACACACACCACACACTCTCTCACACACTCACACATACACACACATACTCACACTCACTCACACACTCACTCACACTCACACTCTCTCACTCTCTCACACACTCACACTCTCACACACACACACTCACACGCACTCACACACACATACACACATACACACACACACTCACACACTCATACACACTCTCACACACACACACACTCAACTCTCCCCGAAAGTCATTCGGATGAGACT
>CM054137.1:24510272-24515272 GCA_028751875.1 Rapana venosa | reverse complement strand
TCTGTCATCTTGTCCCACCGGCACACAATGGCCTACTCTTACGAAAAGCGGGATAGGATGTGTGTGTGTTTCTGTGTGTGTATGTGTTTCTGTGTATTTTGTGTGTGTGTGTGTGCGTGTAAGGCTCTCAAGACCACACTTAAAGCCTCTGTGTGTGCGTGCGTGTGTGTGTGTGTGTGCGTGTGTGTGTACGTGTGTGCGTGCGAGTGTGAGAGCGTGAGTGTGTACGTGTGTGTACGTGTGTGTACGTGTGTGTGTGTGTACATGTGTACGTGTGTGTGTGTGTGTGGCCGTCACATTCTGAAAGGCCCTGCGAGGGATTTGGTCATTAGAAAGATGTATCTGAACTCTAAGCCCCCCTTGAAACTTTTTGGGCAAACAAATTGTTGGTAACTGTGATTTAGAAGCACCAAAAGTTTCGGGAGATTTCTTTCTTTTTTTTGGATACAAGTGTATGACATTAAGTTCATCTTCTGGCATTCCTCTTCTCACCCTTCACTTTCACCTATCCCCAAGTTAGTCTGGTCGACCGGTTGTTTTTTTTTGGGGGGGTACCCCTGAAGATTTTGCAACCAGCTTCCTCCACTCCTCGCGGTTCTCAGCTTTCCGCAGTATGGCGTTGTTCCCCCTCAATGCCATTCCATGCTCTGATGTTGTCTTCCCATCGATTTTTGTTTTCTCTGTCTGCCTCTTCTTCGTCTCCCTCCTTGTACTGTTCCCTGTAGGATAGTCTTGGCCAGTTCAACAGTTTGTTCACGTGTCTGTACCGCTTCAGTTTGCGTATGTTCACTGAAGTCATATGGCCTGATGGTGTGTGTTCAATTCTGGTTCTCACTTCCTTGCTAGTTATGTCATCTTTGTATGAGATACGTACGAGAAGTTTGCGGAAACATGCCATCTTCATTTTCTGTGTCCTTTGAAAACTTTTTTTATAGTTGATTGAAACATTTGTTGTTGTTTGGTGTGGGTTTTTTTTTTCAATTTGTCTGTTGGTATACCTGGTTTCCTTCTATTTCTGTGTCTGTCTCCCTGTGTAACTCCCTTTCTTAGCTTTTGGGTTGTCTCTGTCTGTCTATCTCTGTCTCTATGTCTCTCTGTCTATCTATCTATCTATCTATCTATCTATCTATCTATCTATCTATCTATCTCTCTCTCTGTGTCTCTGTGTGTCTCTGTGTCTCTCTGTTTCTCTGTCTCTGTCTCTGTCTCTCTGTCTCTGTGTGTCTCTGTGTCTGTCTGTCTCTCTCTCTCTCTCTCTCTCTCTCTCTCTCTCTCTCTCTCTCTCTATCTATCTATCTATCTATCTATCTATCTATCTATCTATCCATCTATCTATCTATCTATCTATCTATCTGTGTCTCTGTGTCTCTCTGTGTCTCTCTGTTTCCCTGTCTTTGTCTCTCTCTCTCTGTCTCTGTGTGTCTCTGTGTCTCTCTGTCCCTGTCTCTCTGTCCCTGTCTCTCTCTCTCTCTCTCTCTCTCTCTCTCTCTCTCTCTCTCTCTCTCTCTCTCTCTCTCTCTCTTTCTGTCCACGAGCCTTTACTTTGAGGATTAATCCCTTTCAAAACCCATTAAATCTCACTTTTCCCTTCCGTTTATGGTCAGGTTTATTTTTTTCTTGTTTGCTTGTTTGTTTTTCGATAGCCTCATTTTACTGGCTAGGTCTCTTCAGACACTAGTATTCCCCAGTTCCTGAAAGTGTCAACCCAGTCCCATTTTATTTTTTTTTTACCAAACCCGTGCGACGACTTATCTCGATGCTCTTAGCTTAACAGCCTATTGGAGACAAAAAGTGTGTGTGTGTGTGTGTGTGTGTGTGTGTGTTTGTGTGTGTGTGTTGTGTGTGTGTGTGTGTTTTATGTGTGTTGTGTGTGTTGTGTGGTGGCGAGGGGTGGATGGGTGTGTGTGTGTGTGTGTGTGTGTGTGTGTGTGTTAGTGTGTGTTTGTGTGTGTTGTGTGTGTTGTGTGTGTGTGGGGGGGGATATTTGAGTGTAGGGGTGTGTGTGTGTGGTTTTGTTTGTGCGAGTGCGTATATGTAAATGTGTGTGTGTTTCTGTCTCTCTTTTTCTTTGTACGTGTGCCCAACCATAATTATGTTTTTGGTTGGGAGCAGAGAGAAAAACGGAAAAAAAATTGTAAAATATCTGGTGCTGAAAAGGAAATTCAGTCTAAAACCCTCGGTGTTCTAAGACAATCGAATCCAGCACAAGAAAAACGACGGTTTTTTTATGGCCAGGATAGCTCCTTTCCCATCACAAGTTGGTAAAGAATTCCCCTTCCTTCCGCATCAAGATGACAGCATTGGCTAGGGCCTAAAGAAATTGGGAAGACACCGGGAACCTTGTGTGTCTGATGCTAAACCATCAAAACCTATGCTATGCAGAATGAATAAAACACCAAAGAAACAAACAAAAAATACCTATTGTACTTTTCAAACTTCGACCTCGGTTTGTTCTTGTGATTCGTATTTGGATTCCTTTAGCAATCGTTAAACTCAGTTCTGTCTTTTATCTTTTCTTCTGCAGCTGTATTGATAGTCCGTGTTTCTTCTTTTGGCGTATGTTGCTTTTAATTTTTGGAGGAGAAAGACTTTCCTGTCTGTCTGTCTGTCTGTCTGTCTGTCTGTCTGTCTGTCTGTCTGTCTGATTATCTGCCTCCGTCTCTGTTTCTCTGTCGGTCTCAGACTCTGTGTGTGTGTGTGTGTCTTGCTGTCTCTCTCCATCTCTGTCTCTCTTTGCCTCTCTGTGTCTTCATCCCTGTCTCTGTCTGTCTGTCTTTCTGCCCATCTGTTTCTCTCCTCTCTCCCTCTCCGATCCTCCCTCTCCCTCCCTCCCTCTCTCTCTCTCTCTCTCTCTCTCTCTTCTCTCTCTCTCTCTCTCTCTCTCTCTCCTCTCTCTCTCTCTCTCTCTGTCTGTCTGTCTCTCTGCCTCTGTCTTCCTGTCTCTCTCTGTCTCTCTCTGTCTCTCTTGGCTATAGACAATACTGTGTTACAGATCTTCTTTGTCCTTTATGTAAGGGGTCTGTCGATAACGAAGTTCATTTTGTATTATGTTGTCCTATGTTAAATGATCTTAGAACTCAGTTGATACCGCAAAAATATGTGAGCTGTCCTTCCATGTTTAGACTTTGTATACTTATGTCATCTACTAACGAACGCATAAATAAGCGACTAGCAATTTATTTGTATAAAGCTTTTAAAATTAGAAATACTATCTGTACTTGAGGTATTATTCTTCTGTTCATATATGTTTCTTATGCAACATGTTTTGGAATGTTGATTATACACACACACACCCTTCATGAGGGGCCAAGGCCTATAATGAATAAAACTTTCGCATTCGCATTCGCATTCGCATTCTCTGTCTCTCTCTGTCTGTCTGTCTGTCTGTCTGTCTCTCTCTCTCTCTCTGTCTCTCTCTCTCTCTCTCTCTCTCTCTCTCTCTCTCTCTCTCTCTCTCTCTTCATCCATCCCTCTTTCTCTCTCCCCCTCCCCCAACCCCACCTCACTCCTGAATCCCTCCCCCCCCCCCCTCTCTCTCTCTCTATCTTTAAATCCCTGAATGTTTTCCTTGTCGTATGCTTCGTTTTTTCACCCTTGTTCACACAAGCCATTAAGTGCGATGTTTTCTCTGCGTTTACCGTTGTGTTGTTTCACCCAACACGCCGTGTGGGTTTATTGGTCTGGCCAGACAGCCTTATCCTCCACCGTGTTCTGAGACAGTGTCAAACCACTCAGAGAGAAAAGGAGAGTGGAGTGGAGTGGAGTGGAGTGGGGTGGGGTGGGGTGGGGTGTGGTGGGGTGGTGGGGTGGGGTGGGGTGGAGTGGAGTGGAGTGGGGTGGGGTGGGGTGGAGTGGAGTAAGGTGGGGTGGGGTGGGGTGGGGAGTGGAGTGGAGTGTGGTGTGGTGTGGTGTGATGTGGTGCGTGTGGTGGAGTGGGTGGAGTGGAGTGGAGTGGAGTGGAGTGTGGAGTGTGGAGTGGAGTGAAGTGTGGAGTGTGGAGTGGAGTGGAGTGGAGTGTGGTGTGGTGTGGTGTGGTGTGGTGTGGTGGAGTGGGGTGGAGTGGAGTGGAGTGGAGTGGAGTGGAGTGAAGTGTGGAGTGTGGAGTGGAGTGGAGTGGAGTGTGGTGTGGTGTGGTGTGGAGTGGAGTGGGGTGGAGTGGAGTGGTTCCAGCAATACTTCAGAATGTTTCTCCAAACACAGACGACCGGTAACCTTAATGTACTTACTGACTTACCTACTTATACCTACTTACTCCCCTAAAAGGAGAGAGAGGGAGAAATAAGAGAGATGGAGAGAGAGAGAGAGAGAGAGAGAGAGAGAGAGAGAGAGAGAGAGAGAGAAAGTGATTGGGAGAGAAACAGACAGACAAACAAACAGATAGACAGACAGACAGAGAAAGAGATACTGAGAGAGACAGACAGACAGACAGACAGACAGACAAATAGAAAGACTCATAGAAAGACAGAGAGATAGAGGACAGCATTTTCCTTTATGTTACACTGTTTTAAGAGAAGCGATTGTCTCTGCTTCCACTTTAAAGGACTTCGGATCAACCAAACGCCATTTTCGCGCCTTGCTCAGTGGTCTAGACTATTTCTGCACAACACGATAAGAAAAATTGAGGGGCACAAACGGTATCTCGACTCTGGCTTTCAGGTCAGACAGAAAATCGAATCAAGTCAAGGAAGAAACAAAAATCACCCGACATAGGAAGTTCCATTAGCCTACCAAACAGTCGAAGACAACGTTTTCCCCTAAACATGTTTAGGGGCAGTACTTTTTTTAACTGGAGAAACAACTATGCCAATGAACTTTAACGACGATTTACGAAGAAGAAAGAAAGCACGTGTAAACAAAAAGACGGGATAGAAAACCAGAAGGTGACAAAAGAATGGGAAAATGTGATAAAAGACGAAAGTAATGTAAAAAGGGAAAAGAAATTGCGTTCAAAAAGGAGAGTGGCAGAAAGGTTAAGACGTTCACCTGCCAACGAGTAAACC
>CM054137.1:24500272-24505272 GCA_028751875.1 Rapana venosa | reverse complement strand
GATAGAGAGAGATACATAGATAGACAGAGAGACACAGACATACAGCGTTAGACAGAGACAGACATAAAAACATGCAGTGACAAAGACAAGCAGAGAGAGAAAGAGAGACAATGACAATGACAAAAACAAATTCTTTTATTTCGAGGATAATGAATAAGCACTCATGTGCTTTTTTACTTTTACCTACCCCGCCCGTAGATATACATCCATAGATAGATAGATGGAGAGAGAGAGAGAGAGAGAGAGAGAGAGAGAGAGAGGGGTAAGCTCATTATAAGGTGAAGAATCACCTTTGTTTTAGTTAAGCATTTCCATCTCTCTCTCTCTCTCTCTCTCTCTCTCTCTCTCTCTCTCTCTCTCTCTCTCTCTCTCTCTCTCTCTCTTCTCTCTCTCTCTCTCTCTCTCTCTCTCTCCTCTCTCTCTCTCCTCTCTCTCTCTCTCTCTCTCTCTTGTTTGACAGCTCTCCCTCTTTCTTTCTTACTTTCTGTCTGTCTCTCTGTCTTTCTTTCTTTCTTTCTTTCTCCTTTTTTTCCTTCCTGTCTTTTTTATAAAAAAAATTATTGTTGTTGTTTTTGTCTGTATGGCCATTATTTTCGCTTTGTGTTTAAACGCTGTAATAATTATAGACTGCGTTCATCTTTATTATGCTCATTACTTTTCGTTCTTTTCTTCTTTCCATATGTTAGGGGGGTGGGGTCCATACAGATTTCTTTATTGACATATTTTTTTCATACTGATATCATGTTAGTTTTATTGATCTGTATGTTTTTATATTGCGCGCAGGTGTGTGCTTGCGGGGGGTGCGAGTGCTTGTGTGTGTGTATGTGTATGTGGGGTGTGTGTGTGTGTGTGCATGTATGTGATATATATTGCTGTTTCTGCTGGGGGGGGGGGGGGGGAGGGGTTGGGAGGGGTTGTTTCTTACGTTTTTTGTTGGGTCTTTTTTTAGGGGTAGGGTGGTGGGGTTTCCATTATTATTTTATTGTATATTTATTTGTTTTTCTCTGTGTGTGTGTGTTTGTTTGTTGTTGCTTTCTTCCCTCGTTTCTGTTGTAGATTGAAATGACAGGTCATAAAAGAGATCGCGTGGGTTGCTTCATCTTAACTTTTTGTTTTTCCTGTTGTTGACTTTGAACATGTTTTCTTTATGTTTTGTTATTCATTGTATTATGTTTTTCTTTCTTTCACTTATTTTTTTGTGACTTGTCAAACGAACGAGCGAGGAATGCCTAACCAAATTAGAAGACTGTATTTTTTCGTTTGGGTGTGTTTTTGTGGTGTGGTTTGATTTTTGTTTTGGAATTTAGATGCTTGTAGAGGAGTATTGTTACAAAACGAATACAAAAAAGCCGAAGCAGTTGGTATATATATTCATGTGTTTATTTATTTATTTATTCATTTATCGATTTTTTTCCACGTACACCCACACACATAATTGAAGGTAATAGATAGATAGATAGATAGATAGATAGATAGATAGATAGATAGATAGATAAATAGATAGAGAGAGAGATAGAGAGAGAGAGAGACAGAGAGATAGATAGATAGATAGATAGATAGATAGATAGATAGATAGATAGATAGATAGATAGATAGATAGATAGATAGATAGATAGATAGATAGATAGATAGATAGATAGATAGATAGATAGATAGATAGATAAAAAAATGTCATCTGAGCGCTTTGATTTGCTGCTTTACAAGATTCAGCGCTATATAAATTCCATACATTATTATTATTATTATTATTATTATTATTATTATTATTATTATTATTATTATTATTATATGTGTGTATTTATTTGTTTCCATGTGTAAATTTATTCAGGCTGAGCAGCCGCTGTAGAGTTGAAGAAAAGAATGAAGAAGAAAAGACGCCAAGAAAGACAGAAAGACAGACAGGTGAATGGGCGAAAAAACAAAGAAAGAGAAAAAAGAATGAACGAAAATAAAGGAGAAAGAATGAACCCCCAAAAAGGAGAAAGAATGAAAATGAATGCTCTACCGAGTAGACCAAAGAAAAGGCCGTAAAGAAAGTGAAAGGAGGAGAGAGGGGTGGGGGTGACATGAAGAAAGCTGGAGTTTATGACAATAAAGAGAAATAATTGAATGAAGAAATCAAAACGTAATAAAGCTAGGAACAAAGAGAGATAGAAAAAAAACGAGGAAAAAACAAAGAAACAAGCAAACAAAGAATCTTTTGATGTGGAAAAAAGGAGTCAAAGAGAGAATAGAAGCAAGATGTGTGTGTGTGTGTGTGGTGTGTGTGTGTGTGTGTGTGTGTGTGTGTGTGTGTGTGTGTGTGTGTGTGTGTGTGTGTGTGTGTGTGTGTGTGTGTGAGTATAAGAGTGTGTGTGTGTGTGTGTGTGTGTGTGTGTGTGTGTGTGTGTGTGTGTGTGTGTGTGTGTGTGTGTGTGTGTGTGTGTGTTTGAGAGAGAAAAAGAGATGGCGATGACAATGACAGGAAATCACTGAGGTTGATTAATTTTGGTGTTTGATTTTTTGTTGTTATTTTGTTGGTGGTTTTTGCTGCATGTTTTCGTGAGTTTTATTGTTGTTGTTGTTGTTGTTGTTGTTTTTATTGCCAATGTTGTTGTTGTTGCTGGTGGTGGTGGTGGTGGTGGTGGTGGTAGTATTGGTGATGTTTTAGTTAGTTGCTTGCTTGCTTGCTTGTATGCTTGTTTGCTTAGTCTTTCGATTGCTTGGTTGCTCGGTTCGTAATTATTTGATATGTATGAAAGTTATATATGAAATCTCAGGGTTTCGTTTGTAACTATGTCCCTGTTCGCTTTTGTTTCAATTATTCTTCAGTTGTTATTTTTTGTAGTACTAAGCGAGAACGTGCTGAGATGCACATGACAGCATATCATTTTTATTATTATTATTATTATTATTATTATTATTATTATTATTATTATTATTATTATTATACCTTATTACCAAAACTCGAAACGGAACCGTATGCCACAAGTAGATTGGTTTGTTTTCGATTTGTGTTTGTTTGTTTGGGGAAGAGGGTGGGGGGTAAGGGTGTTGTTTCGGTTTTATGCTTGGGTTTTCTTTGTTGTTGTTGTTGTTGTTGTTGTTGTTGTTGTTGTTGTTTGTTTTTTGTCTTTGTCTGAGTTTTTACTTCTGTTGAATTCCTTTATGCTTGTCTAGGGGTCTGTTTTCGTCTGTATAGCCGTCGACTTGCCTGTCTCTCTTTTTCCCTTTGGTTTTGTTGTTGGTGTTTTGTTAGTTTTGTTTGTTTGGGGGTTTTGTTTGGGGTTGTGGGTGGGGGGAGGGGGGGGGGAGAGGTTTGGTCCGGGGGTTCTCTTTTGTTTTATCTTCCTGCCTTTCTTTCTTTTTCTTTATCCGTTTGTCTTTGTGTCTGTATTTTTCTTCCTTATTCTTTATCCGTTTGTCTTTGTGTCTTTGTGTCTGTATTTTTCTTCCTTATTCTTTATCCGTTCGTCTTTGTGTCTCTCTATATTTTTATCTCTTTTTTTATGTTTTATGTTATTCCATTATCCTCGAAGTAAAAAGGATGATTAATAAAAGAAATAAAAGAAATCTATTTCTGTTTGTCTGGCTGTGTGTCTTTCTCCGTTTCTGTGTGTCTGTGTGTCTTTCTGTGTGTCTGTGTGTCTATGTATCTGTGTTTCTGTTTGTCTGTGTGTCTGTGTGTCTCTCTCTGTCTCTGTCTCTGTCTCTGTCTCTCTGTCTCTCTCTCTCTCTCTCTCTCTCTCTCTCTCTCTCTCTCTCTCCTCTCTCTCTCTCTCTCTCTCTCCTCTCCTCTCTCTCTGGAGAGAGGGGGACTGGATGTGACAAAGCACATCCGTGCTTATTCATTATCCTCCTAATGAAAAAAATGATATGATTGATTTGATTTGATTTGATCTCTCTCCCTCCCTCTCTCTCTCCCTCTCTCTCTCTCTCTCTCTTTCTCTCTCTCTCTCTCTCTCTCTCTCTCTCTCTCTCTCTCTCTCTCTCTCCTCTCTCTCTCTCCTCTCCTCCTCTCCTCTCTCTCTCTCTCTTCTCTCTCTCTCTCTCGCTCTCGCTCTCGCTCTCGCTCTCTCTTACCCATCCACATGTGAAAAATATACTCACAATCTCTCTAATCATAGTTTCAAGAAAGAATATAATACACACACAGACACACAATACACAGCACACACATACACACACGCACACGCGCGCGCGCGCGTGCGCGTGCTTTGACTTGTTCATTAGCCACGGCACAACGCGTATATAAATTAAAGACAAACATAAAAAGGACCACCAACAAAAACTTGGTTTGGCATCCTTAAAAAAATAATATTGTTCATAATTTTTCTGAATTCAATGAAAACCTAGATTTTGGCATTTCACAGCTCAAAGGATCAAAGCTCGGTTTAAAAGGGAAAAAAGCAAAGAAGAGAGAAGAGTGGTGAAGAAAAACGAGTAAAGAGAAGGACAGAAGAAGACGAAAAGGAGAAAGTTATTACTACCTGAGTATGACAAAGACAGAAAAGAAAACTTAATTTATAAAAAAAAACTTCTGGAAGAGAAATGTCAGAACAAAGCCAAGAAAGAAAGGAGAAGAGCACAAAGAGAAGACAGACACAGAGAGAAAGAGAGAAAAAAAAGTGTGAAAGACAGAAGAAGTTAAGGAGAAATAAAAAGGAGAAGACACGAAGGAAAAAAATGAATTCCCAAAATATCAAAGCAAGAAAAGAATGAAAATAATGCTGAAAGGGAAGCATGAAAAGGTGGAACGTGTTAATAAGTACAAAGAAAAAAATAAGTGAAAAATGTAGAAAATTGGGAGGTAGGGGGGTTGTTTGCAAATTATGAATTCATGCTCCTTCGCCTAGCCTAATATAATGATATATATATAAGGAAGTAGGGTGAGCACTCGAGCCAAGTTAGAGCAGCGAGAGGGGCTACCATTGCATTGACAGATTCAGCGACTTTTCTAAAGTTCCTCCGGTTACCACTTTAAATGCTACTCTTTAGGAGCAGGGAGTAGCCTGAGTGGT
>CM054137.1:24480272-24490272 GCA_028751875.1 Rapana venosa | reverse complement strand
TCAGTCCCTCCCTATAAAAGAAAAAGAAACATCACTGAAATAAAAGAACTAAAACACCCCAAGTTATTCACATTCGAACAAAATTCAATAATTCATTTATTTATCTATTTGTTTATTCTTTTATATCGAGGATAATGGAATAAGCACTTATGTGCCTTTTTACATCCAGTCCCCTTGTGTATGCGGATTTCTGAATTCTGTCATCTGTTCCCACCGGCACACAATGGCCTACTCTTACGAAAAGTGGAACAGGAATTAACATGTGCGCAAGATGTTCTGTGTGCGTTTGCACACAGGGCCTCGGTTTATAGTCTCACCCGAAGGACTTTTGGATAGAGAGAGACAGCAAGAAAGAGAGAGGGGGAGAGAAGGGGGAAGGGAGGGAGAGAGAGAGAGAGAGAGAGAGAGAGAGAGAGAGAGAGAGAGAGAGAGAGAGAGAGAGAGAGAGAGAGAGAGAGAGAGAGAGATAAAGAGAGAGTGGGAGAGAGAGAAATACAATATGACAGATCGAGACAAAACCAGAGACAGAGAGACAGAGTATTCATGAATCCTTATAAAGGTAGCACAAATATTAATGTTCATAATGTCAGCCCTTCGCTATATAAAATATACAATAAAGAAACATCACTCAAATAGAAGAACTAAAAACACCCCAAGCTAAATTCACATTCGAACAAACTACAATAACTTACACCGTGGCAACATAGTCAAGAACTCTACCAACCACTATAAGCCAGCTGGCACGGTCATTCCTCAACATCACAAGCACTTTGTAGCAAAACCTCCAGCAACAAAGAAAGAAAGGCCTTGAAAAAGAACATCAACCAATTAAGAAAAAGTCACGAAAAGACAAAACGAAAGCGGGTCTGTTTTTCAAAGAGGAGGCGAGGTCAGTTTTCACACACAAGTATTCCTGGAGCCAATCAATCCATTTACCAGGAGTTTTGCCTTCGTTATCAGTTGTGGCCTTTGTGGGAAAGGAAAGGAAGCCTGACGATAAGGAATCCGTGCTATGTGAACTCGCTAGCCTAGAGGCTGCTTTTCTTTGAATGGCTTTACTGATGAAGGTTACACGCAGAAAGTTTCTCTGGCACAGAAAGAAAACAAAGAGTGATGGTTATGTGTGTGTTTTTAGGCTCTGTAACCTAATGTTCTGACTGGAGGAGCTCATCGCGGATGTTACGACAGTGGTAGAATTGTAACAAGCTGAAATTGTCTAAATTTTTTGTTCTTTTCTGTTTGCTTCTTATCCTTGAACCTTGCAGTACGTATTCAAAATGTTAGTAAAGTATTTTCCAAGGGTACATACAAAAGATGTTGAAAGAATCATGGCTGATGCACTGGAACATCATGAAGGATCAGTCAGCATTGGTGGCAGAACGATCACAAACCTCCGCTTCGCAGATGACATTGATGGAATAGCAGGATCAGAAAAAGAGCTTGCCAGCCTAACAGAACACTTGAATAAGGTCTCCAAAACATACGGCATGGAAATCAGTGCAGAGAAGACCAAACTGATGACTAACAACACCAACGGCATTAGCACTGATATCAGGGTTAATGACCAGAAGCTGGAAACAGTTCAAAGCTTCAAGTACCTGGGAGCCATTGTATCAGACCAGGGATCCAAGCCAGAAGTAGTATGCAGGACTGCACAGACAATAACAGCTTTGTCAAAACTAAACACCATCTGGAGAGATAAAAATATCTCACTTATCTCCAAGATCAGACTAATGCGCTCCCTTGTCATATCCATATTTCTGTATGCCTGTGAATCATGGACCCTGACTGCAGATTTGAAGAGAAGAGTACAGGCGGTGGAGATGAGATGCTTTCGGAGACTCCTTGGCATCTCCTACAAAGACCACAGAAGCAACGAAAGCGTGCATAACAGAATCCAGCAAACCATTGGACCCTATGGGAACCTTCTAACGATCGTGAAAAAACGTAAACTTAAATGGTATGGGTATGTCACAAGATCCAAAGGACTTGCAAAGACAGTTTTACAAGGCACTGTCCAAGGAGGAAGAAGAAGAGGCAGACCAAGGAAGAGCTGGGAGGATAACATTAGCGAATGGACAGGCCTAGAACTCAACAAAACCCTGAGCAAGGCAGAACAGAGAGAGGAATGGAGGGAACTGGTTGTTGAGTCTTTGAGGGTGCCCCCACGGTCGTCAGACTACGGGGCAGATAGATAGATAGATAGACATACAAAAGATGTTGGTAAGTTCATGCCAGAGAAACTGCTACGTAGAGGTGTGCTATTTTAATTGCTGAAGATTCGACACTTAATAGAGAGAAAACATTATTTTCTACTTAATGATGGTTAGTCTTTCTTAAAGCTGGATGCCAAGGTTGCGATCAGTTTTCAAAAGGACCGTACCAAATCCAGTCAAAGGGGCAAAGAATAATAATAATAATAATAATAATAATATATGGAATTTATATAGCGCTGAATCTTGTAAAGCAACAAATCAAAGCGCAAATAATGGTAATGAGATAGATGTCGATACATTGTTAGGTAGCAACTGTACTGAAAACTTTTTTCTGATTTGTGTGTATTCATTTGTACATGTCATCCATCATTTCACGTCAGCGATACGTGCCTGAGTAGAGCAGGCAAAGAAAGAGAGATTTTTCTCGTTCCTTAGCTAGAGCTTCCAGGTTCACCGATGGTGAGATTTTGCGTATGCGACCGTTTTTTTGCCCGTCATGAAGGTAGCCAGCCACATTACGACTTCAGAGATAGAAAGAAAGATATGAATTGATCCAAGATATCTAAGTTTTATTTTTTGCCAGAAAGGAAAAAACATGAGTCGAATGGCAGAGAATGATGCAGTTTGTGGAGCGAAATAAGAGGAAAATGATAAGTGTTTTTTTACGATATGTATTGCTGTCTTCATTGTCGTTGCGATAATGATTATCATTGGAAATGAGTAGAGGGCAATAAACACATCCCTCCTTCTCTCTCTCTCTCTCTCTCTCTCTCTCTCTCTCTCTCTCTCTCTCTCTCTCTCTCTCTCTCTCTCTCTCTCTCTCTCTCATCCTACCTATTGCGCGTCAAGAAGTCTTATTTCAATCAGTCTGACAACTTACATTCCATGAAAAAGCCAGCCTGAGGGAGTCCTCTGAAAATAACCATTCCAGGAGGAGAGGTCTTCACAGAGAGAGAGAGAGAGAGAGAGAGAGAGAGAGAGAGAGAGAGAGAGAGAGAGAGAGAGAGAGAGAGAGAGGGAGGGAGAGAGAGTAGTGAGACATATGTGACAAACCACTGACCCAAGAAATGGAATGGTCTGGCCGATAGTCAGTGAAACATAAACTTCACTCCTCAGCTTTTCTGCACATGTTGTTCGTCAGTTCCTTCCTAAAAGCAGAAGAATCCACCAGAGAGCTCAAACGCAAGAAGCGGAAAAGAATCAACGATGTGCCAACAGCCATAAATTCCATGAAGATTTTCTTTTGTCTTGGAGGAAATCTTAGACTGGGGGAGTGCAGTGACTGCTGAATTGGAGGCTGTATGATCGAACATTATCCGAGGCATGTAAGATTTTGAGGTGGGGGGGAGGGCGGCTTTGATTGATGTTGTAGATTGTATTATAATCTCAAGTGTAAGTATCCGATTTAGGCTCTGTGGAATGGAATACAATAAGCAGCTAGTTCCCTCTCACTCATCCAGGTGACAGGCCCAAGACTCGAGATGAAGATGACTTTGATAGTCTCCCATGGCAGAGCAGACTAAAATGGCCGGGTTTGTATTTGGTTTTTTGTTTATTCCATGGTATCTGGAAAGCTAGGTTAGTAATACTTCAGACAAATATTCTACAAAGATATTCAAGTTCCAGTTATAGGTATAACAACTACTCCGTCATTAAATAAATTGTTATAACTTTTTTTGTCATACAGCATAGTGTTAGATTAGTCTCCCTTTTTGTAATCTCCCTTTTTTCTCGGCGTTTGGTCAACAAATCTCCAAAAGATGTTTTGTCCGAGAAATAAGAGTATTCTCCTTTTTGCCTCTCTCCCTTCCTCTAATGAATGAATGTGTAAAATAAATATATCAATGAATGAATGAATGGTCTTTGAAACGCAAGGGATAAAGAAATTTATGCAAAGCTTAGCCTTGCAACCCGTATTTGCGAATAGACATGCATTAAAACAATCAGTTAAACATGGGAGACAAAAGGAAAGGGATAAAAGATCCACAATACTAAAAATAGACCCTCCCCTTTCCCAAGAGGCCAGAGGAAGAATATTTTACTCTTATCTCCGGAAATACACGACTTTTGGAGGTTTGACGCTACATTTTCTTTGTACCCAGTCTAGTATCACTCAATATGAACAGACTTTACCTCAACCACCACCACCACAACAAACCCATCTTGATGACTACCACATAACTAAGCTACTGAATTGACTGCTGACATAAAAACCCAAATAAAAAGAAAATAAAGGACATTTTAGCGCTACTATCGTTACTCTGTTGTTTATCTTGCCCGCACAAGGGCTTCAAAATGGCTTTGAGGTGACATAGCGTGTCAGCCTGTAACGGTGATGCTTCAGTGAGTCTTGTCTGTTGGGGTCGCTAGCTAGGGTGGTTGTCTTGCTGTTTGTTGTTGTGTTGTTGTTTATTTTTACGCTGTCTGGTTCTGTGTTTCGCAATGATGGTTGTGCTATCGATGTCACGCTTCAGCTGAATCAGGGAAGTTGTTGTCCGGGGTTGATGTTTGGATCCAAAAGAAATTATTGGTGGTGATGGTGTTTCTTTCTATATGTTTGTTGTTTTTTATTCTGGTTTTATTTCTGTTTGTCTCCCTGCCGTGCGTGCTTGTCTCTCTGTCTCTGTCTATGTATCTCTATCTCTATCTTTATCAGCCCCTGTCTGCCTCTCTTTCTAAGTCTGTCCGATTGTTTATCTCGGTCCGTCTGTGTGTCTATATTTCAAGCTTGTATGTTGTCTGTATGTCAGTCTGCCTGCCCTTTTTTTTTTTGCTTATCTCTGTCTGTCTCTGCCCGTCTGTGTGTCTATATTTCCTGCTTGTTTGTTGTCTGTATGTCAGTCTGCCTGCCCCCCTTTTTTTGCTTATCTGTGTCTGTCTCTGTCCGTCTGTGTCTCTTTTTCATGATTGTATGTTGTCTGTATGTCAGTCTGCCTGCTCCTTTTTCTTTTTTTGCTTATCTGTGTCTGTCTCTCTGCTTGATGTGTGAGCTGTCCAAACACCAACCACGCAAAAGAACCCGCGAGTTTGATCCATTTTACCAGCTACCAGATTCTAGAAGCTGTTACCGTGACGGATTTTGTCAAAATCTAATCGCAGACTCCAATGATGGAAGAGATATCAAGCGGACACGAGTCTTCAGAACCGGCCTAGTTTCCCTCTTCTGGACACTGTAGCCGGGCCAATCACTGTCTGGCTCCAAGAGACCCTTCAAAAAGAAAGCGCAGAAGAAAAACCAACCTGTTAGTATCTAAAGCAAAGTAAGTTTAACGATTGCCAGAAAGATCGAAACGTTTTTACTGGAGGTAAAGTGGGAGCCGACGTTTGACAGGTCGATCGTTCTTAGTCTTACTAATGGGCTTTGCCAAAAATTTTACTTGTAAATACCTCATTCTCTTGAATGGCGTACCCACGGCCAGTGCCGTTGGGATGTTATGAACAATGTTTGTGCTATGACTAATAAAAAGAAAATGAAGACCACGTATCTCCTTCAAAGGGTTTTGCTCTCTCTACTTTCAACTGTTTTGAGTTGAAGAAAGTTTTCAATATTAAAAATAATGGAAAGAATATTTCCTGTAGAATACAAAATTGATGATATAAGCTAAAAGTGCTTCAGAGACAGGCAGACAAATAAACAGATAGACATATAGACAGACAGAGACAGACACAGACAGATAGACAGGCAGACAAAAACCATGAGGAAGTGAAAAAAAGACAAGACCAGACACAGACAGACACACAGACAGACAGACAGAGATAGACAAACATAGGTAGATAGACAGACAGACAGAGACAGAGCCAGGAGCAGAAACACGGACAGACAGACAGACATAACCAGTCAAACGGAGATACCAACAACAAAAAATACAGAGATATTAAATCAGTTGAAACAGAAACCACATGGCATGCCTTCGTACGACTCAAATTGTTAAAAACATCAAACTAAAGGGTCCTTTGTTTTAAGGTCATGAAGAATACCATGTTACATTAGTTTTCTTGTAGTGGAATTATATATTATTTTGTTCTGAGAGTTCAAACTACAGACGTCAAAGGCGAAGTCACCGGGAACTTTCCATAATTACAATCACGGCGGGTCAGTATCGGACATGCACCCTGTGAAACTCCCTAAACTTCGTAGGAGAAAAGTGGGAGGATGAAAGGATAATCATGAAGGCTTGTGAAGAAAGTCGTTCATTTCTTTCTACTAATGATGTGCATGTGAGGTAACTGTGTGCGCAATCCATCCATTATAGCCTGCTCAGTCTTTTTTTGGGGGGTCTTCTGAGCTACTTCTGAGTTTCTGTCGCCATTGCGATGTTGGATATGAACAAACTAATTGTTGTTGTTAGTGTTGCTCTTGTTGTTGTTGTTGTTGTTAATGTTGTTGTTGTTACTGCTGCTGCTGCTGGTGCTGCTACTGCTGCTGCTGCTGCTGCTGCTGCTGCTGCTGCTGATGATGATGATGATGATGATGATGATGTTCTTCTTCTTGTTGTTTTTGCGCATTCTCCAGCTTAACATCCCATGGGAGGGGTCACCCATAATCTGCACTCTGTCTCACTCATCCCACCTGGAAATCACTGTGAAACCATACGAACACGCTGGATGAGAACTTTCTCAATGTGACTCTTTTTCTCGAGTACCGCGCCATATAGGCTTCACCTTCAAAGGGCTTTTAAAGATCGGATGTTGTTATGCTATGAACTTGTCATAGTTGAGCGTGATCTCAAAATAATATTTCAAAACTTGACAAAAGCTCAATATTATTGGTCTTGGCACTTAGCACGACATCAGTCTCTGACCATTTTTTTTTTGTTTTGGGCTTGGGGCATAAAATTATAAAGGGATGAATCTTCGGTGTATGAAAGAAAAATATCAAGATATTTTAGCAGGTGTTTCTGATCAGGAATGATGGAGAGAGAAGAAGTAAAACCTGTTTGGTAATTTTGAGTTCTGAGAGAGGGGCTAGGCGCTACTGCTGTGGGGTTGTTGTTTTTTTTAGGGCGAGGGGGGGGGGGGCGGGGGGGAGGTTCTTTGGTGTTGCAGGAGATGCTGCTTTTGTTGCTGCTTCGGTTAGGGATGGTGCTGTTTTTATAGGTGGCTGGTTGTGTGTGTGTGTGTGCGTGTGTGTGTGTGTGTGTGTGTGTGTTGTGTGTGTGTGTGGTGTGTGGTGTGAGTGTGGTGGTGTGTGTATTGTGGGTGGGTGGGCTGTGTGTGTGTCTGTGTGTGTGTTTGTTGTTGGTTTTGTTCTTGTTGCTTCGATTTTACGTCTGTTTACTGTGTGTGCGTGCGTGCGTGCGTGTGTGTGTGTTTTTTTGTTTTTTTACTTGTCTGTGTCTGTGTGTCTCTGTATGTCTTTAGCTCTATATTTCTTAGTCTCTCTGTCTGAGTAAGAGTGCGCACGCGTGCGCGCGCGCGTGTGTATGTGTGTGTGTTTGAGAGTGTGTGTATGTGCGCGTATGTGTGTGCGTGTGTGTGTGTGTGTGTTTGTTTGTGTGTGTGTTCGCTTCTCTGTTCTGTGTGTACGTGCGTTTGTGTGTTCGTGCGTGCGTTCGTGTGTGTGTGCTTGTGTGCGCGCCAGCGTGCATGTGTGTGTGTAAGTGTGTTTCGCGCGTGCTTCATTGGGTGTGTAGATGGGAAGGTAGATGGGTATCTTCAGTTTAACCTTCTATTGATAGCGTTACGTGGAGGGCAGTAAAGGCATTAGTCTTCCCTAGGTCATATGAACTCAGTCATTGAAAGGAAGGAAGGCGTGTGACAAGGAATTCTTGATGGTGATAAAGATCAGAGGATGATGAAACTGAATTTTAAAAAGAATAAAAGGTTTGTGATAAGAAATAGGTTTAGTCAGAGTGAAAAGTGTGAAAGTGTCCACTACCGTTGGCGTAGGGACTATTATTTATTTATTTTTTATATTTGTTTATTCTTTTATACCGAGGATAATGGAATAAGCAGCCATGTGCTTTTTGCATCCAGTCCCCGTGTGTATGCGGTTTTGTAAATTTTGTCATCTGCTTCCACCGGCACACTATGGCCTACTCTTCCGAAAAGCGGAACAGGATTTAACGTGTGCGCAAAGATGTTCTGCATGCATTCGAACACGGGGCCTCGGTTTATAGTCTCATCCGAAGGACTTTTATGTTACATTATGTTATGTTATGTTATGTTGTGTTGTGTCATGTTGTGTTGCGTTGTGTTGTGTCATGTTATGTTATGTTGTGTTGTGTTGTAGTGTGATGTGATGTCATGTGATGTGTTCTGTTACGTTACGTTATGTTATCTTGTGTTATCTTATGCTATGTTACGTTTCGTTATGTTATGTTAAGTTATGCTATGTTAAGTTTTGCCTTTCTTGTTCTTATTCTTGTGTTTTGTTCTTCTTGCAATGCTGTTCTTGTCCTTCTTGTTCTCATTTTTGTTTTTACTCTTCTTCTTGTTCTTGTACTCCTCGGTCGTTGTTATTGTTGTTGTTGTTGTTTGTTTTCTTCTTCTTCTTCTTCTTCTTCTTCTTCTACTGCTACTACTATCACTACTACTACACTCTACTACTACTACTACTACTACTACTACTACTACTACTACTACTACTACTTCTACTACTACTTCTACTACTACTACTACTACTACTACTACTACTACTACTTCTACTACTACTACTATTACAATCACTACTACTACTACTCCTTTTACTGCTGCTGCTACTACGACTACTACTACTACTACTTCTACTACTGCTGCTGCTGCTACTACTACTACTGCTGCTGCTGCTGCTACTACTACTACTACCTATACTACTACTACTACTACTACTACTACTACTACTTCTGCTACTGCTTTTACTGCTGCAGCTGCTCTTACTACTACTACTGCTACTACTACTGCTACTACTACTGCTACTCCTTCTACTGTTGCTGCTGCTGCCACTACTACTACCACTACTTCTACTACTGCTGCTGCTATTACTACTACTACTAATGCTGCTGCTGCCTGCTGCTGCTGCTGCTGCTGCTGCTGCTGCTACTACCTACTTCTAAGATTACAACCACTACTACTATTACGATTACAACCCCTACTACTACTACTACTACTACTACTACTACTACTACTACTATCACAATCGCTACTACTACTACTATTACTACTACTACTATTACTACTGCTACTACTACTGCTGCTGCTGCTGCCGCTGCTGCTGCTGTTGCTGCTGCTGCTGCTACTTCTAAGATTACAACCACTACTACTACTACTACTACTACTACTACGATTACAATCACTACTACTACTACTTCTACTACTACTACTACCACTACTACTACTACTACTACTCCTTCTGCTACTACCACTACCACTTCTACTACTACTACTACTACTACTATACTATTACCACTACTACTACTACTACTATACTACTACTACTACATAATAATAATATAATAATACCACTACTACTACTATTACTACTACTACTACTACTAATAATAATAATACCACTACTACTACTACTACTAATAATAATAATAATAATACCACTACTACTACTACCTACTACTACTACTACTACTACTAATAATAATAATACCACTACTACTACTACTACTACTACTAATAATAATAATAATAATAATAATAATACCACTACTATACTACTACTATACTACTACTACTACTATAATAATAATAATAATATAATAATAATAATACCAACTACTACTACTACTACTACTATAATAATAATAATAATAATACCACTACTACTACTACTACTACTAATAATAATAATAATA
>CM054137.1:24465272-24475272 GCA_028751875.1 Rapana venosa | reverse complement strand
TCTCTTGCCACACTTTACCAGGAAAATATGATCACTGATGCCATAAAGTCTGGTTACTCCTATAATCCCTTGAAGTCAACCACCAACCGTGCAGATGACCTACTGATGGTAAAAAGAGGCAACCTTGACTGTATGTGGTTAAAAGGCATGCCTGCAGAGGGAATGGGTTTCCTTCTTCTTCTTCTTCCTGGCTTTTTCTGGCTCCAGACTGTGATATTATGATAGTGGTGGGCTGTGTGGGTGGCTTTTGAAGTAACGTGATAGAATTACATGTTTATGCTATCCTTTGTGCAGGTTCTATTGATGTGCTGGAGGTTTTTCACGCTTCATTGGGTTCAGGGTGGAATGGCAGTGTGATCGTAGTCATCATGGTGATCTTTGGAGGTGGGAGTGGGGATGTGGGATCAGGGTGGTGGTGGAAGGGGTTTGGAAGAGAAGCAAACAATTATGGGTGGTTAGATATGGTATTGCGTAAGTACTTCAAGAGATGTGGATGGTTAAAGGTTTTCATTTTGTAGGTCTTTTTGTTTTTTATGCAGAGTGCTTAAGGACATGTTATTTTGTGATAATTTAGATTTCTGTGTTAGCATTATTATCTTGTGTAACTTGATCTTTTACCCTGACAAGGTGAATGTGTAACTGCTTTCTCTCAACGTAATTTGCAATCAATTAAGTATTGGGGTTCCTTCAAGAAACAAGAACTGATTTGAACTGATTTAAACTGTACAATCAGTACACACACACACATCCGCGCAAGCATGTGTGCACACCTGCATGCACTTACACATACACACAAACATAAAAACACGCACACACATGTATACATGTACGTATACATGCACAGGAGGACTGGATAGCACGTCAGTGTTTATCTATTTTCTTCGAAATAAAGAATGCTGCCTTGGCTTACACTCACGCCATTTGCTGGGCTTTTTTCAGCTTATCATTGACAGCCACCTCCCAAACAAAAACCGCTGACACATGTGCTGGCCAAACCTGCTAGACACCTCAAAAATATCCACAGATTTTTTACTTTGGAAATAAGATAAGAATATACTTTTGCTAGGCGACCAGCACGTTTTCTCTTCTTTTGTGATTTTTATTTCATGCAGATTTTTACAAACAAACAATCTTTTTTTTAAATTAGAAGGTTAGCAGGATTTGCTCATACACATATCTAAATAGACTTACTTTTTTTTTAAGTCTGATTTCTTCCTGTCCAAGTAGAATGTAACTTGCCTATAACTTTTGTGGAAGATATGATTCTGCTACGTATAAAATACATGTCAAATTCCATACTTTAAGAACTTTGTATTCACAAACATTTTTGCCTTGTTAAATCTTATGAGGGTGGGGGAATGTTTTATCGTGAACTTTAGACTAAATTCACATGGGACGTTAAGTCGCTATGTGTAAAACTACAACTGGTAGGGTATCTAAGGACCCTCTTCGCAACTACTAACTTTGTGAGGGTAAAGGACCACATGGTAGCTTGCTGTGTCCCAGTCTTAAGCCCTCTATGCGCTAATGGAATCACGTCTCCACATAAATGATCCTGCTGGTACTGACATTTTCCTTCCCTCTCAATACTTGGTGAGCAAGTCTACCTTAAAACCCTTCTCCCAGAGAGACGCCCCAGTAAATGGTGCTAGACATAGTAAGACACAGGCACTTAGTAGGTACCTGCAGTCAAGTATTCAAGAACCCATCAGGGTCGAACTTACTTTGCTAACTTACTTGTCACTTTGTCTATCAAACCTGCATCGATTTACCAGTTAATCGATACACTTATCTGCCCAAAACTTTTTGCAAGGTGATCGTGTTTTTACTTTGAAACAAGGTAGGAGGATAGAGTCAAAAGGCATGAAAAGTGGAGAGGTTGTTGCGCTAGTGTAATGGTTGTAAAAAAAGATTGTAAAATTTTAACAATTATGTTTACTTCAAATATTTGTAATGTTGCCAATTCATCTGGATAAAAAATTGTTATGTGTATATGTTTGATCTCTCTCTCTCTCTCTCTCTCTCTCTCTCTCTCACTCTCTCTCTCTCTCTCTTCTCTCTCTCTCTTCTCTCTCTCTCCTCTCTCTCTCTCTCTCTCTCTCTCTCTCTTGCTCTCTCTCTCTCTCTCACTCTCTCTCCTCTCTCTCTCTCTCTGCCACACTTTTCCAGGAAAATATGATCACTGATGCCATAAAACCTGGTTACTCCTATAATCCCTTGAAGTCAGCCACGAACCATGCGGATGACCTCCTGGTGGTAAAAAAAAAGGCAACCTTGACTGTATGTGGTTAAAAGGCATGTCTGCAGAGGAAGTGGGTTTTCTTCTTCTTCTTCTTCTTCTTCTTCTTCTTCCTGGCTTTTGCTGGCTCCAGACTGTGATATGATAGTGGTGGGCTGTGTGGGTGGCTTTTGAAGTGACGTGATAGAATTACATGTTTATGCTGTGCTTTGTGCCACGTCCTTTTGATGTGCTGGGGCTTTTTTCACGCTTCATTGGGTTCAGGGTGAACTGGCAGTGTGATCGTAGTCATTATGGTAATCTTTGGGGAGTGGGAGTGATGGTGGGGGGCGGGGGTGGAAGGGGTTTGGAGAGAAACAAAGAATTATGGGTGGTTGGTAATGTATTGGGTAAGTAGGTCAAGAAATGTAGAACATTGAAGGTTTTGATTTTGTAGGTCTTTTGATTTTTTATGCAGAGTGCTTACAGACATGTTACCTTGTGATAATTTAGATTTCTGTGTCAGCATGATTATTTTGTGTAACTTGATCTTTTACCCTGAGAAGGTAAATGTGTAACTGCTTTCTCACAATGTAATTTGCACTGATTAAGTATTGAGGTTCCTTCAAGAAACAAGAACTGATTTGAACTGATTTAAACTGTACACTCAGTGCACACACACACACATCCACGCAAGCATGTGTGCACACCTGCATGCACTTACACACACACACAAACATAAAAACACGCACACACATGTATACATGTACGTATACATGCACAGGAGGACTGGATAGCACGTCAGTGTTTATCTATTTTCTTCGAAATAAAGAATGCTGCCTTGGCTTACACTCACGCCATTTGCTGGGCTTTTTTCAGCTTATCATCGACAGTCACCTCCCAAACAAAAACCACTGACACATGTCAATGGGTTTAAAATTTTATACGTAGCAGAATCATATCTTCCACAAAACTTATAGGCAAGTTACATTCTACTTGGACAGGAAGAAATCAGACTTTTAAAAAAAAGTAAGTCTATTTAGATATGTGTATGAGCAAAGCCTGGGTGGTTGGTAATGTATAGTCAATGGGTTTAAAATTGTGTTCACAATTGATGTGTGTGCGTGCGTGTGGGTGTTTGCGTGTGTGTGCGCATGCGCGCGTGTGTGTTGGTGTGTGTGTGTGTTCGTGACATTTTATTTGAAAACCAATATGAAATATAGCTTTTGTGTCTTTGATATATTTGATGTGTATCAATCTGCCTGTCAGTATTGTAATTGCCCTTCATGGGATGATTAAAGTGTTTTTAACTTGACTTGACTTGACATGTGCTGGCCAAACCTGCTAGACCCCTCAAAAACATCCACAGATTTATTACTTTGGAAATAAGATAAGAATATACTTTGGCTGGGCGACCAGCACGTTTTCTCTTCTTTTGTGATTTTTATTTCATGCAGATTTTTACAAACAAACAATCTTTTTTTTTAAATTAAAAGGTTAGCAGGCTTTGCTCATACACATATCTAAATAGACTTACTTTTTTTTTTAATCTGATTTCTTCCTGTCCAAGTAGAATGTAACTTGCCTATAACTTTTGTGGAAGATATGATTCTGCTACATATAAAATACATGTCAAATTCCATACTTTAAAAACTTTGTATTCACAAACATTTTTGCCTTCATTAAATCTTATGAGGGTGGGGGAATGTTTTATCGTGAACTTTAGACTAAATTCACATGGGACGTTAAGTTGCTATGTGTAAAACTACAACTTCTAGGGTATCTAAGGACCCTCTTCGCAACTACTAACTTTGTGAGGGTAAAGGACCACATGGTAGCTTGCTGTGTCCCAGTCTTAAGCCCTCTATGCGCTAATGGAATCACGTCTCCACATAAATGATCTTGCTACTACTGACATTTTCCTTCCCTCTCAATACTTGGTGAGCAAGTCTACCTTAAAACCCTTCTCCCAGAGAGACGCCCCAGTAAATGGTGCTAGACATAGTAAGACACAGGCACTTAGTAGGTACCTGCAGTCAAGTATTCAAGAACCCATCAGGGTCGAACTTACTTTGCTAACTTACTTGTCACTTTGTCTATCAAAACTGCATCGATTTACCAGTTAATCGATACACTTATCTGCCCAAAACTTTTTGCAAGGTGATCGTGTTTTTACTTTGAAACAAGGTAGGAGGATAGAGTCAAAAGGCATGAAAAGTGGAGAGATTGTTGCGCTAGTGTAATGGTTGTAAAAAAAGATTGTAAAATTTTAACAATTATGTTTACTTCAAATATTTGTAATGTTGCCAATTCATCTGGATAAAAAATTGTTATGTGTATATGTTTGATCCTCTCTCCTCTCTCTCTCTCTCTCTCTCTCTCTCTCTCTCTCTCCTCTCTCTCTCCCTCTCTCTCTCTCCTCTCTCTCTCCTCTCTCTCTCACTCTCTCTCTCTCTCTTCTCTCTCTCACTCTCTCTCCTCTCCTCTCTCTCTCCTCTCTCTCTCTCTATCTCTCTCTCTCTCTCTCTCTCTCTCTCTCTCTCTCTCTCTTCTCTCTCTCTCTCTCACTCTCTCTCCCCTCTCTCTCTCTCTCTGCCACACTTTTCCAGGAAAATATGATCACTGATGCCATAAAATCTGGTTACTCCTATAATCCCTTGAAGTCAGCCACGAACCATGCGGATGACCTCCTGATGGTAAAAAAGAGGCAACCTTGACTGTATGTGGTTAAAAGGCATGTCTGCAGAGGAAGTGGGTTTTCTTCTTCTTCTTCTTCTTCTTCTTCTTCTTCTTCCTGGCTTTTGCTGGCTCCAGACTGTGATATGATAGTGGTGGGCTGTGTGGGTGGCTTTTGAAGTGACGTGATAGAATTACATGTTTATGCTGTGCTTTGTGCCACGTCCTTTTGATGTGCTGGGGCTTTTTTCACGCTTCATTGGGTTCAGGGTAAAATGGCAGTGTGGTCGTAGTCATTATGGTGATCTTTGGGGAGTGGGAGTGATGGTGGGGGGCGGGGGTGGAAGGGGTTTGGAGAGAAACAAAGAATTATGGGTGGTTGGTAATATATTGGGTAAGTAGGTCAAGAAATGTAGAACATTGAAGGTTTTGATTTTGTAGGTCTTTTGATTTTTTATGCAGAGTGCTTACAGACATGTTACCTTGTGATAATTTAGATTTCTGTGTCAGCATGATTATTTTGTGTAGCTTGATCTTTTACCCTGAGAAGGTAAATGTGTAACTGATTTCTCACAATGTAATTTGCACTCGATTAAGTATTGAGGTTCCTTCAAGAAACAAGAACTGATTTGAACTGATTTAAACTGTACACTCAGTACACACACACACATCCGCGCAAGCATGTGTGCACACCTGCATGCACTTACACACACACACAAACATAAAAACACGCACACACATGTATACATGTACGTATACATGCACAGGAGGACTGGATAGCACGTCAGTGTTTATCTATTTTCTTCGAAATAAAGAATGCTGCCTTGGCTTACACTCACGCCATTTGCTGGGCTTTTTTCAGCTTATCATTGACAGCCACCTCCCAAACAAAAACCATTGACACCTGCTAGACACCTCAAAAATATCCACAGATTTTTTACTTTGGAAATAAGATAAGAATATACTTTTGCTAGGCGACCAGCACGTTTTCTCTTCTTTTGTGATTTTTATTTCATGCAGATTTTTACAAACAAACAATCTTTTTTTTAAATTAGAAGGTTAGCAGGATTTGCTCATACACATATCTAAATAGACTTACTTTTTTTTAAAGTCTGATTTCTTCCTGTCCAAGTAGAATGTAACTTGCCTATAACTTTTGTGGAAGATATGATTCTGCTACGTATAAAATACATGTCAAATTCCATACTTTAAGAACTTTGTATTCACAAACATTTTTGCCTTCGTTAAATCTTATGAGGGTGGGGGAATGTTTTATCGTGAACTTTAGACTAAATTCACATGGGACGTTAAGTCGCTATGTGTAAAACTACAACTGGTAGGGTATCTAAGGACCCTCTTCGCAACTACTAACTTTGTGAGGGTAAAGGACCACATGGTAGCTTGCTGTGTCCCAGTCTTAAGCCCTCTATGCGCTAATGGAATCACGTCTCCACATAAATGATCCTGCTGGTACTGACATTTTCCTTCCCTCTCAATACTTGGTGAGCAAGTCTACCTTAAAACCCTTCTCCCAGAGAGACGCCCCAGTAAATGGTGCTAGACATAGTAAGACACAGGCACTTAGTAGGTACCTGCAGTCAAGGATTGAAGAACCCATCAGGGTCGAACTTACTTTGCTATTTTTTTAGTTGTCACTTTGTCTATCAAACCTGCATCGATTTACCAGATAATCGATACACTTATCTGCCTAAAACTGTCTGCAAGGTGATCGTGATTTTACTTTGAAACTAGGTGAGGAGGATAGAGTTAAAAGGCGTGAAAGGTGGACAGGTTGTTGTGTCAGTGTATTGGTGGGGGAAAGGAAGACTGTCAGATTTGAACAGTGTATGTCTTCTTCACCTTGGACTCTTGTTTTGCACGTTGTCAAGTTTTGTCGATATAATGCTTTCCTGTTTGCTGCGTTACTCTTGCTTATTTCCACTTTGTGTTCAATCTTTATTATTAGTTCAAATGCAATATAAACATAGCATCATAAAGCAAAGGAAATTGCTACGATACTCTGCATCACAATCCAACACAACATAATCCAACACAACATAATCCAACACAACATAACCCAACCCAACACAATACAGCACAACATAATCCAACACAACATAATCCAACACAACATAATCCAACACAACCTAATCCAGCACAACACAATCCAACACAACATACCGCAACCCAACACAATCCATCACAACATGATCCAACCCAACACAACGCAACCCAACACAATATAATCCAAAACGACATAATCCAACACAACACAACACAACATATCCAACACAACACAATCCAGCACAACACAATCCAACACAACACAATACAGCACAACACAATCCAATACAACACAACCCACATCGTCCAAAAATACCCCCCCTCCCCTCACTACCTGCACAAAAAGGAATGACTTAACCAGAAAATAATTTCAAATATTTCACGAGGCTCTCTATAATTATATCCGCATAACATTCCAGAGCTGTCTTCTGGCGAACCCTGCAAAATGCCACGACCAGGTAACATGTAAATAATGATGATATAAATCGTCTACCTGGAGTGTATTAATTTTCACTTTATCTTTGAAGTGGCTGTAATCTCACTCACTGCGTGCTTGCTTGCGTGCAAACGTAGCATGCATTGATAAGATAGAGGATTGGAGCGGCGATAGTTTGGCATGTGTTTTCAAAATTTTACAGGAGCGGTGGGGGGGTTGACCTGGAAAACGTCTACAGTTATGTAATGGACTTGACTGCCGTGTGAAACAAGAAATGGAGTAGGGGGGGGGGGGGGGCGGGGGGAGCGGCGGCAAGGGTACTCTCTGAAAGTAAAAGTGACGAGAGAAATGTGGGGAAAAAGAGAGAGAGGGAGAGAGACAGACAGACAGACAGTCAGACAGACAGACAGACAGATAGACAGAGAAACACACAGAGAGACACACAGAGAGGCAGAGGCATAGACAGATGGACAGACAGACAGACAGACAGGTAGACAGACAGACAGACGCAAAAACAGATTCAGACAGACAGACAGACAGGCAGGCAAAAATATATGCAGACAGTAAGAAGGACACACAATCAAGCAGACAAACATCATACAGACGGACTTAGAATTTGATTCGAAAAAGAAAGTGGTAAATCTTGACGATTAATCTAATCTTTAGACAGAAAAATAGCGTGAAAAGCGAGCTACGTATTCGGTTTCTCTCAAATCTTCAATGTATGTTCGTTCCCAAAGATGACCACACTTCGTAAGGTTATATCAAGGCCACACTTCACAGCTTGGCATATCGTCAAACTTTCAACCCTTTCTCCCACAAAGCTCACTTTGACGTCATAGCAGAATCGTAAATAGAAACAGACAGTAGCAAGCAAACAAACCAGTCAATTAAAATATTAACCACCAAAAAAACAAAACCTTGCCCCCTACAAAATAAGAACTATGTCCCAAAACTAAGGACAGCATTAAGAACTGTTATCTGTTATTCTTGCAGATTTCACACACACACACACCTCACACACACACACACACACACACACACACACACACACACACACACACACACACACTCACGCACACACGCACCCACATACACACGCACACAGGGAGATAGAGCGGAGAGAGAGAGAGAGAGAGAGAGAGACAGACAGACAGACAGACAGACAGACAGAGACAGAGACAGAGAGATAAAGAGAAAAACAGAAACAGACACAAGATAGCTCCTTATGCAAATAATTCGGGGGGTGGAGGGAATCTGTGAAAAACTGCTTTCTTTCTAATCAACTCAAACAGTTTATACTTTCATCTAACGTTTTGAGGGTCCAAGACAATAATGACATCAGTGTGTTTTTTACCTCTTGGTGATGAGATAACCTCAGTTGACAAGTAAGTAAAAGATCAAACTGTACAAAAGCCACATGGCCTAACCCATCGTTATTTTGGGGGGGGGGGGGTTGTTCAGCAATGATAAAATCTATGGTCTATAAAAAGAAGGGGCTGGATTTCATAGATTAATCACAGGAGTGCACGCCAAAAGAAGATGCCTTTGAAACAGATGCTGATTAAGTCAGCAAAAATAGAGGGGAGAGGACAGATAGATATTTGTCATTAAAGATTTGTTTGGGTACTGTTTCTTCTCTTATGGTTGTTGTTGTTGTTGTTGCTGCTGCTGCTGCTGCTGCTGCTGCTGCTGCTGCTGCTGCTGCTGCTGCTGCTGCTGCTGCTGCTGCTGCTGCTACTGCTGCTGCTGCTGCTGCTGCATCAGGTAATACGAAAACCTCCTTAGTTCCATGAAAATACACAAGCGCAAGTGGTACGAACCAAGACTGCCCTACAGAGAACAGCACAAAAGAGGGGTGACGAAGAGGCAGACAGAGCAAAACGATGGGAAAACAACATCGGAGAGTGGACTGGCATCGAGTTGGAACGACATACTACGAAAAGCTGAGAACAGCAAAGAGTGGAGGAAGCTGGTTGTAAAATCTTCAGTGGTGTCCCAACGGTCTAACAGACTGAGGGATGTGTGAAAGTGAAGGTGAATAAACAAATAAAGCTTAATTTTTACCTTTATTCGTAGACCAGCTACTAGGGCTAGTTATATGGCTTCATTATAGCATCTGACTGGTTGCTTTGATTATGTATAACGAACTGCTGATTAACTTGGGAGAGATTTTTTAGATTTGGTTCGACTGGCTGGCTTTGATCCTCGATTATTGATTATTTTGTGAACATTAGCTGAGCTGTAATTAAACTGCTGCTGAGTTTCGATTTAACAGCTGCTGGTTTATTTTTAACTTCAGGGTTCGTTTTCTCCCCGTTCCGTTTCTGTTGGTTCTTCTTGAAAACTCTGTGCTAACATTTCTTTTCTTTTGTTCTTGTCTGTGACCTCATTCCTATCTTCATGCTTCTTTTTTCTTTCTGTTACCTTTTCCTTGCTATTTTCTGTCTAATCAATTCATTTTCCTATATTTAGTCAAGAAACGATCTCCCTACAAGGTCTGATAATTAACTTCGCTCATATTTTTTGGTGATTTTATAATTTTCTGCCCTTTGATGTCTCTTTCGAACGACAGTTTTGTTTCTACATTTTTAGCGCTGCTTCTT
>CM054137.1:24442772-24462772 GCA_028751875.1 Rapana venosa | reverse complement strand
ATCGTGGTGGTGATAATGACGCCTGGTGAATTTGGACAAGAGTCCAGGTTTGGGGTAAGAGAGAGAGAGAGAGAGAGAGAGAGAGAGAGAGAGAGAGATTGATTATGTGTGCGTTTGTGTATGTGTGTGTATGTGTGTGTGTCAGTGTCTGTGTCTATGTGTCTCTGTGTGTGTGCATCTATCATTGGTATAGTTCTGATCGATAAACGCGTCTACTACTAGCATTGTTGATATCGGCAAACATCACTATCATAATCATCACCAGCATTAGGGACAGTATTATTATCACTACACCATCACCATCACCATCAGCAGATGCAGCAACAACAGCAATAGCGACGAATGACAGCAACTGCAGCAGCAGCAGCATCTCTCTGATATTGTAATTACAGCTTTAAGGAAAAAACAACAACAAACAAGCAAAACAAAACAGAATCCTGAGAATTAGGTTTGCTTCCCAATAATGCAATAGCAACAAGATAAGGAAAGGAAACCCATTCGGTTTTCCCTACACAACCAACTCCTTGTTTCGCAATCTGTAGATTCATGCTTTGTTAAGGTTTTGCAAGATCATGCCGCTCAAACATCAATATTGTCTTTTAAGCTTTAATCCCCAACGGTGTCGAAAGGTCACCCACCCCCCTCCCCACAACCTCAACACCCCCAACCCCCAACCCCCATCCCCCAACCGCACCTCCCAACGACTTGACTTCTGCACTAAGTCTTTGCGAAGTTGTCTTAGGCCCTGTCTTTTTTTTAATCTTCAAAAAGTCTGTTTTGGGCTACATAAACCTGGAAGCTCCCACACCTATTTCTATAGGTTTGATTCACGTCTGCAGCTTGTGGAGAATTGTTCCCACTCATGGGTATGGGGAGGAGGAAGGGAAGGACCAAGTTTCAGACATAGAAAACTCGAAGTCTGCAGTCGAGCATCCAAAGAAAAGCATTAGGGACGATCTTAATTTCCAAACTTCTGCTCCAACTTTGTCGTGTAGAACGCATCGATTCATCTGGTGGTAACCGTTAAAAGTTACTTACGCCAGGTTCGCTTTTACATAGTGTTCTTTTAGCTGTAAGATAAAGGAGGTGGGGTGTTGAAGGGAAGCAAAGAGGCACTCTTTTGGAAAAGAGAGAGAGAGAGTAGGGAACTAGGGTTGTGACAGAGTTAGGGTTCTTAGATATCTTTTTTCTTTTTTTCGTTCCTGGGCTAGTGCTCCGAGGTTCATCAATGGTGAGATTTTGTGTACGCGACCGTTTTTTATGGCCCACCATGAAGGTAGCCGTATTCCGACTGGGGGATAGACGTTGTAATCCTTTTTGTCAATAATACACTGTTTGGGGACGTTGGTAAGCAACAAAATACTGTTAGTTAATGGCCATTACCAAAGTGTTGATATTGCACAAAAATGTCGAAATTAGGTCTCGTGTGTAAACAAATTAATTCTTCGCACTATATATTTAGGGGAAAGCCGTTTAGATCCATTTTTTTAGTTCAAGGTTTTCTTAAGAGATTGTATTAGCGTGCGGAACATTTCATATACGCTATACCAGATCTGCTTAGAAATCCGCTTACAGAGATGTGAAGGAACCGAATAACTGATAAGTATGTCCGTAAAGCCATGTGTGTATGGTGGCTATTGTTTGTCTTCTTGCAGCCCACGTAGCCCTCACACAATTTTCGAGATAGTTTTCCTAAGTGTTGATGTTTTCTTAGCCATTTCGAACAAATATGAGAAAAGAGGCGGCAGAAGCATGCGTGAATATGTATGTTTGTCCGTCGTGTCCGACGATGACCTCCAAAACAGCAGAGGAGGCAGCTGCTGTTTTGGAAACTGGGCAAAATTTGATTATAGTGAAGATGCCTTGCCCACAGCACATCCCCACTCTCTCGGCCAAGTGGCCATAAGGACAGTCAGCGTTGGAGATGCTCTCCAAAGGCCAACCAGCCCCCAGGGCTGCAGCACATAAGGACTGTGCGAGTCAAGCCTCCTAGTCAGAGAGTCATAGTCGATCACTAAAGACTAAGCTGTAAAGTGGAATTCCATGAGTGGGAAAGCCACTGGTCATACAGCCTCTCACCTTGCTGTTGCTCCCAGCGTCAATGGTTTAATCAAGAACTGTGATAAAGCCCAGGCGCTGACGGCAGGCGTGAATATATTCCACCGAAAAATTGTCAAAATCTCAATCCAAATGGCACATTTTTTACCATTACCTTCAATGACGTAATGTTCAGGAGATTTTAACATTCCATCCAATTAATTCACTTTCTTACACTACTGTGACATCACAGATTTTAAAAAAAAAACTCATAGAGATTTTCTTTTTAATTTTTCAAAGTCTTCATTCTGAAATATAAAAAAAAAATTCAATTCTACCACAGCTTGAGGCGAAAAGCCCCCACAACCCAAACACGCTGTAGCCTAATTATAAGACAAGCCTTAATTACACAGACTTTTGTTTTTAAATGACAAGGAAGAGCCCACAGTGCCGTCCACACGTTTTGCTAGTTCATCTCTTGTTTTCATCTCTTGTCTGTATCTTCTCCGTGCTGTGTTTTAATCATGTTGGGGGGTGAGGGACAGACAGAGTAGATGGATCCCAGGAGTGTGTGCCCACAACTCATTTCGTTCTCAGTGCCTGTTCATTACCGCATCAAGAGGACTTGGACACGGTAGAGGAGAAAAACGTATTGTTTCAATCTGCTCTTAGCTAAGGTTTATTCTACTGCTGCTGCTGCCACTGCTGTTGCTGTTGTTGTTGTTGTTGTTGCTGTTGTTGTTGATGATGTTGCTGATGCTGCTGTTGTTATTGTTGTTGTTGTTGTTGATGATGTTGTTGTTGCTGCTGCTGCTGCTGCTGTTGTTGTTGTTGCTATTGTTGCTGCTGCTGTTGCTTGTACTGTTGTTGTTGTTGTTGTTGATGCTGCTGCTGCTGCTGCTGCTGCTGCTGCTGCTGCTGCTGCTGCTGCTGCTGCTGCTGCTGCTGCTGCTGCTGCTGCTGCTACTACTACTATCACCACTACTGCTATTTCTGCTGCTGTTGTTTGTACTACTACTACTGCTGCTGCTATTGCTGATGCTGCTGCTGCTGCTGCTGCTGCTGCTGCTGCTGCTATTGCTGCTGCTGCTGCTGCTGCTGCTGCTGCTGCTGCTGCTGCTGCTGCTGCTGCTGCTGCTGCTGATGATGATGATGATGATGATGATGCTACTGTTGCTGCTACTGTTGCTGCTGCTGCTGTTGCCTCTGCTGCTGCCTCTACTACTCCTGTTGCGGCTGCTGCTTCTGCTGCTAATAATTATGATGATACTGATGATGGTAGAGGCGTTCGTAATGGTGCTAATGCGGTTAACTTTAATGGTAGCTGTGATGGTGATGCTGGGGTCGTGGCTGAAGTGATGTTGATGGTAGTCGTGGTGGTAATAATGGCGGTGATAGTTACAGTGGTGGTAGGTATGGCTGGTGGCAAGGTGATGGTGGGGTTATGTTTGTGGCTGAATATGACAGTTATAATATAATATATGATTCTGGGCATGGCTAGGTCAAGCACCGGAGGAGAGAGAGAGATGGGAGTTCACCTTGAACCGTGTCGGCATTATGGTGTGGTAGTATCGACACCTCGACGGAGTAATAGTAGTTATGATGATTAAAATATATAGAAAGAACTGCAATGACTTAACGATCTCTCTTTGGCTCGCTCGCTCTCTCTCCCTAATATATATATGTATATATATATATATATATAGAGAGAGAGAGAGAGAGAGAGTGAGTGAAAGAGACAGATATATATATATATATATATATATGTATATATATAATATACCTATGTATATATGTGTGTGTGTATGTATGTGCATGTGTGTGTGTGTGCGTGTAGAGAGAGAGAGAGGCAGTCAGACAGACAGGCAGGCAGTCAGACAGACAGACAGGCATACACACAGACATACAGAGACAGACACATGAATAGACAAACAGACCTGCACACCGACAGATAAATCAATAAACACACACAGACAGGAAAAAAATATCTCTTGGAGCTCCTATTCTTATCCCACCAACCCCCAACCCCCCCCCCCCCCCACAACCCCCACCCCAACCCCACCACCACCCCCACCCACCACCACCCCCACTTCTATGCACAGTCTCTTACCAGACACATCGTATATTCTTCCTAGCCGCCCAGGAAGCTTGACCATGTCAAACATGTTTTCCATCACCCTGAACCGCTCATGTGCAAAATGTGCCGAGAAATAGGCGACACACAGGGGATCAGAAAGGGGCAAACGTACAACACGGTGGCTGCTTGCTGAAACGAAAACTCAATTTATCAACATGTCTGCATATTTTCCTTCTCACTGGACAAGAAATCTTCCAGAGAAAGTGGGAAAAAGTAGAAAGCAGCTAAAATGAATACTACAACTAAGATGTGTTTACAAGATTTGGAGACAGAAACAGCAAAATGATATTTTTTTTTTGTTGCCTAAAACTAATGTTGAGTGGGACAGGTTAGGTACAGGTTTTTGATGTTATCCCGAAATGTTGGACTCGTCTTACTAACCAAGATCTACAAGCGTTTGTTAGTAAGCTACAGCATAAAAGTAATGCTGATAAACAATTACACAAATAGGAAAATGTCTGTTTCTGATGGGGGGAGGGGGGGGTGTGTGTGCAAATAGTTGCTCTATTAATAATCACTAAGCACTAAAAGAAATTACCATCGTCGACCCTTCTGAGGATAACACGTGTTATTTACCGAACTTTTAATGCAGTTACCAGTTTTCCTACTGCCAGAAAAGTGTTTGAGCTTTGATCCCTTTTAAACAGAGTTGTCATGATATACGTTGAAAAATGGAATTGTTGACATACACTACATTCTACGAAATGATGAGGCTTTTATTCCAAAATTAATTGACAAACAGCTGCCATGGTTTATTTTCTGCCCATAAGAATAGCTGTTCATGCCCAGAACTTCTTCTCGTGAAGATTTAACCCTTCAGTAATTTGCAATGTCTGTGATTTCTAGGTTGTGTGTTGAGAGACTGATGCATAAGCAAAATGCAGTGGCACAGGCTGGCAACCTTTTGTGTGGATGTGAATATGACTGTAAACTAGCGAGAGTAGAATCGATTTCAGCCTTAGCTTTTTCAGCAGTCGTTGGTAAAACCCTTGACATTTTCAGGCAGGAAGTCCTTGGGCACGCGCAATATGTCGGAGTCTAATTCTCGCCATGTTGCGAGATGCATGCTGGGTATGTTTATGTCACCCATATCAATGGCATATTTGGTAGACACTTTTGTAAAAGATAGATCGGTTTTTGAAGTATATACAATTTATTTTTCATTGGCTAGAGTTCTGAGGATCACCAATAGTGTGATTTGTGCATGCAATGGTATGAGATGACAGTAAGGTAGCCGCATTTCGACTTTGGGGATGTCTATGACCACCAATGTGCATTCGGGTGTTGCTGTTTTTTAAAGTTATCATCCGTTCCTACTGGGACGCAATGGCCAACTCTTCCGAAAAGCGGAACGGAACTTAACCTGTACGCAAACTGTTCTATGTGCATTTGCATACCGGAGCATGACGTGTTGATTTTTTATATGTTGCTGCAAGCTGTAAACTCTCTGATGACAAAACGTGGTTCGTTCTTTTATCCTTTAGATGGGTGAGCCTGTGCTCGTAACCTAACTGAATTTCTCTGTTTGGGATGATTAAGTATTTGGAATTAGAAGTGGATCCCGGTTTATAGTTCCATATCCCATCCGAAAGAATTTCGGGGGAGTGGAGTTTCTTCTGAGCACAGGGTGGCAGGAGTTAACAGTTAACCTCCAGGGGACAATTTCGTTCGAACGGGTGCCTCACTTAGTTGCTCGAACGCGGAGTGTCAAAATTGATAGCGAGCTCAGCACTCTAATGACTAGGCTATGCCGTTCTCCTCATTAGAAAGTGCAGGGTGGAAAATCCTTCAAAAAGGATATTTCAGTCAAGACTTAATTTCTCACGCGCACCCTCGCTCATCACGATTTCAGTTCACTCGCCATAAAACTCCTCCCTACATCCTCTCTCCTTTTTCCATGCAGAGGTGTGGAGGGGGCGGGGGTGGGGGTTAGAGGAAGTGGGAGAGGCCAGTAAGATGGAGAGTACAAAGGAGATTTGATGACTGGGAGTGGGCTGTGAAGAGCGTGCAAACCCATTACAGGCCGTTATGTTAAGTGGCCTCTTGCCAGCATGGGGTGCTTGTACCTCTGTCAACAGGCCCATTACTGCTCAGGCTTAAACGCTGTATAAAGGCAAAGCTAGCGGTTTCCCGTAACCTGTGCAGAGGTCGTTGGGGAGTGAGCGAGCGAGGTGTGAGCGACCTCAGCCTCTCTAGGGTCCAGCATTTTGAGGGTGCCCTCCATCTCCTCTTCCCTTCACTGCTTTACCTTCCCCTGACCCTAAAGAGGGCAGGTACCCGTTTAAAGCTGGGTGAACTGGGGGAACTGTATAAAGCCAATGCTCACGCGCAAACGGTCACCCATCCACTTGGTAACCACGCTCAGTGCTGCTTAACCTTAGCTTTGGGGGAAAGCGAGTGCTCTGACCACTGAGCTATCCCGTCCCCAAATGCTGTATAGTTATGTTCACTTTTTTTTACATGTATCTAGGAGAGTGTGTTAATACAAACAGTTTTATTTTGGCGTGTAATATGTTTGCAGACAGGTACAATTAACATGCACAAGTGTGCACTCATACACAGATAAACACACGTAAAAGGCACTCAATTTAAATCGCATACGCACACCCACGCGCGCGCGCACACACACACACACACACACACACACACACACACACAACACACACACACACACATGGGAGACGGGGTAGTCCCGTGGTTAAACTGTTGCAGGCTGCGCTCTTGATTTGATGGCCAAGGTTTAAGCCATGGTCCACGCCACTACAGAGAAGACCCTTCAACAGGGGTTGTTTCCCCTGGAGTTAGCACCAGTGCCGACTCCACTCTCCCACAAAAGTTCTTCGGATGACACTATAAACCGAGGCCCTGTGTGCGAACACACCCAGAAAATCTTGCGCACGCGTTAAAACCTGATCTGCTTTTTTGGAAGAGTAAGAAATATGGGCCGTTAGGAGCATTTTCAAAAGCGCATGCGTGATTACTTGTTCCATTATCCATGAAATAAAAATAAAGAGATAAGATGGATAACACACGCATGCACGCACGCTTCTAGCTCCATTTATGTCCAACTGCGATCAACCCATCGCCAACCCCACCCAACACCAACCCCCCCCCCCCCACACACACACACACACAAACGCACGCACGCGCGCGCACGCACACACATACACACACACTCAAAAAGTAACAGGAACAACTATTTTAATTCAGCATCCCAACAACGTGTGGCTGCGTTGAAGCACTATTAAACCTCAAGCAGAACACACACATATACACACACATACACACACATACACACACACATACACAAACACACACACACACTCACAAACACATACACACACACATACACAAACACACACACACACACACACACATACACACACACTCACTCACACACACACAAACACACACACACACACACTCACACACACACACACACACACACACACACACACACACACACACACACACAAAAGAACCCAAACCTGCATTTTGTTGGAGGAAATTACGAAAATTGAACACGGAACCTGTTGGTCCTGGCGCAAATATTGCTGTGCTGTGGTTTTCAGATAAAGACTGATAACACACACACCACACACACACACACACACACACACACACACACACACACACACACACACACACACACATACACACCATACACACTCAACACAACACAACACACACACACACACACACATCATACACCCTCACCCACCCACCCCACACACACACATACACACAAAACATCGTACCCACCCCATCACACACCACACACACACACACAACACTCACACACACACACACACATAATACACCCCCCATCCACCCACCCACCCCCATCATACACACACACGCACTCACACACACACACACCACACATTATACAAACCCATCAACCCACCCACCCACCCACCCCTACCACACACATACACACACACACATGCACACACACAAACACCATAGTGGGACGGGATAGCCTAGTGGTTAGAACATTGCGCTCGCAATCTGACGACTAGGGTTCGATTCCCGTTCAAGGGGACATTTTCCCCCTGGAGTTAACATCAGTGCAGACCCCGCTCTCCCCAAAAGTCCTTTGGATGAGACTATAAGCCGAGGCCCCGTGTGCGAACGCACGCAGAACATCTTGCGTACACGTTAAATCCTGTTCCGCTTTTCGTAAGAGTAGGCCATTGTGTGCCGGTGGGAACAGATGACAATTTACAAAACCGCATACATACAGGGACTGAATGTAAAAAAGCAAATAAGTGCTTATTCCATTATCCACGATATAAGAAACCAAAATAAAATAAAATAAATCATACACCCCTACTCACACACACACACTCACACACACCACCACCACCACCACCCCACCTCGCCCAAACCCCAACCCCCACCCACCCACCCACACACACACACACACACACACACACACACACACACTCACACACACTCACACACACACACTCACACACACACCACACACACACACACACACACACACACCACAACACACACACACACACCACCACCACCACCACCCACCCCACCCAACACCCCCAACCCCACACCCACCCACCCACCCCACCACACCACACCCCACCCACCACACCCAACCCCCCCTACCCAACCCCCCCCCCACACCCACCCCACCCCACCCCACCACCCACCCCCCCCCAGCCCCACACACACACACACAAACATTGTGAGTCCGCTTCTTTCCCCCAGCTTCTGTTCACCAGCAGCAGCAGCAGCAGGACAGGAACACTAAAAGGTTTTGCTATCCTCCTCCACAACAGAAAGGCTTCCCATGTTCCAAGGCACAAGAGAAAGGCTAGATGGGGGGTGGCAATTATGCAAGCCAGGTTGATTGATACCTGTTTGCTTTTGCACGCTGCTTCCGTCAGCCGAGGGATCCCTATCGATATCGATAGGCTGGAGAATGACTATCCACTTTTAAAGAGTGTGCTTGTCCTTGATTAAGAGTGCGCTCACTTCTGGAAGACAAGAAGACTAATTATTATCGAAGTTTGTTTGGTTTTTTTAGAGAGAGGCCTGAAACACTGTTAATATCGATTGTCTCAATGAGATGTGTTGGGTTGTGGTGTGGTTTTTTTGTTATTGTTTTTTTGTGGGGGGGGGGGGGTAGGCCAAATTAGGTATGTACTACTTCACGATGACCTATTTTTGGTTTTAAGTTATATATTCTACATTTGATTTTGTTGGGGGTGGGGAGGAGGTGAGTGTGGGTGTGAAGGAGATAGCTCTAAACTCAGTGAGTATAGATTGCTCAAGTGCTTGTATTATCTAGTTTATAGTTTGTAAGTGCTTTTAGCTAAAATTCTAAAATTTAGATGTTAAATACATTCAAGTTTTAAAACAATATTCATAATATTTTTTCATATTAAAAGATCGTGGGGGGAAAAATAAGATTGCTTTTTAATGCGATATAACCCTTTTGCTTTTTGTTAACTAACAATTAGAGAGAGAGACAGACAGACAGACAGACAGAGACAGAGAGGAAAAACAAAACAGAAAATATGTCTTTTTCACGACAAAGGATTACTAACTCGCTGCCAACATACAAGTGATGGTCAAGTGGAAAAAAAGCTATTGTTTAACTGTATATCTGAGTAAGAATACAAAAAGAAGTTGATATATCAACTCACTTTTTAACCCAAAAAAAGCAAAACAGGCCTCACGGCTTTAAGTTACCTGCAAAAAAACTGTGTTTTGCTGAAAAGTGGCTTACTACTACTATTGTCATTGATATGGACCTTGCTAATCCAGTTTTCTTTTGTCAACGTAAAGAGACAATAGGGATAGATAAAGATGAATAACGGGTTTGTCTCACGTGCAGACGTCTACAGCTAATCGAACTGAAGAGACAGAGAGACAGGCGGACAAAAAACTCGAACAGTCTTAGGTTCAATTCCACCCCAACACACACACACACACTCTCTCTCTCACTCTCTCTCGCTATCGACTCTCAACATCCTCACTCTATCTCTCCTCTCCATCTCTCTCTCTCTCATCTCTCTCTCTCTCTCTCTCTCTCTCTCTCTCTATCTCTCTCTCTCTCTCTCTCTCCTTCTCTCTCTCTCTCTCTCTCTCTCTTACTTATCCCTAAGGGCTGGGACTGGATATAAAAAAGCACATTGGTGCTTATTCATTCTCCTCGAAATAAAAGAATTTGAAATCTGTAAAAGGGTCACAGATTTTTGTTACTAAAGGACAAGTACTAGGCTCATGTTTCTCACATATTAAAACTACAAACGTTGCTATCACTCTGTTCTAATCTTTTACATGACAATGTATTGAGAAGTTGGCCTATATCACGAAATCAAATTTAAACTGAAGGAGCAGAGAAGGGGGGGGGAGAGCTGACGTGACATAGCTGACAAGCTAGGCTACAAGCAGGTACTGCCTCTTTCGTTCTTTGTATTTTAATACCACTTTAAGTCACGAGATTTCTCTGCGTAAAATTCTGGCTGCTCTCTCCGAGAGAGCGCGTCGCCACAAGAGCAGCGCCACCCTTTTTTTTCTTTTGTCTGCAACTGTATTTGTTTCCCTATCAGAGTGGCTTTTTTTTTAAAAGAATTTCGCCAGGGACAACTCTCTTGTTGCCGTGGGTTCTTTTACGTGCACTGAATAATTTTGTGTAACGCACGGGACCTCGGCTTATCGTCTCATCCGAAAGACTAGCACACAGACCACCACTCGTGGTCTAAATGGGGGGGAAGTTTCGGGCCCAAACTTATTTCCCGCTCTTTCTTTCACATAGTCGCCTCTCTTTCTGTAACTCAGTTAAGTCATACCTACGCTTGCTTCCCGGGCCTGTTCCTTTCGATCAGAAGCTGTAGGTGTAGAGCCAAGAAATCTGTTCCTGGATCATTTGTACAGCTTGAAGGTTTGGCGCACTGAGTCCTCGGTAATCGTGTTCAGCGAATTGGATGTATCTGGGGGGTTTTGGAGATGTACAGTAATTTGAAACACGGTCGGTAACGGGTGATGTTTGGATAATTACTAACTCTTTTGTCTAACACTCAGACAGCAACTATTATACTGTTGGGAGCTGGATTGGGGAAAAAAGTCTGTGTACATTAATCTAATACCCTCGTGAAATAAAATTGCGTTTGCGTTTGTCCGTCTTATGAGCGAGTGAGTAAGGGAGGGTTGATGGAGCTACCAAGGACATATTGAATACAGAAGCATTGATAAAAAGAAAAGATTGATGATGAGTGTGAGCAAAGTGCAAAGCACCTGCGAACTTATTAGTGGCGGTAATGTTGAATGGTCTCTTGCCAGCTGGGGTCTTTTCTCTTTACACCCACACAAACTCTCTCTCTCTCTCTCTCTCTCTCTCTCTCTCTCTCTCTCTCTCTCTCCTCTCTCCTCATCTCTCTCTCTCTCTACTCTCTCTCTCTCCTCCTCTCTTTCTCTCTCTCTCTCTCTCTCTCTCTCTCTCTCTCTCTCTCTCTCTCTTTCTCTCTCTCTCTCTCTCTATCTCTCTCTCTCTCTCTCTCTCTCTCTCTCTCTCTCTCTCTCTCTCTCTCTCTCTCTCTCTCTCTTTTACACACACACACACACACAACAGGTTTCCTTTATTTCAAATCATCACAATCAGCTATTTTCGTACAAATGGAAGAATACTCAACAGTGTAGCTGCTGCTGGTAGTTGAAGCATTGCTAAGCCTTTAATGAAACACAAACATACAACAAAAAAACCCCACCTTTACACTCAAATTCTGTCTGAGGAAATTAACCCATAAAAGCAAAGATGCAGGGAGCTCTCTGGTTATTCAATGAAAGTTTTGCTGAGTTGTGACCATCAGATGAGGACTTTTGATTAAAACCAGCGAGATATCTGCTTCTTTCTACTGTTATGGCAGGACACGAACATGAAAAGAGTTTTTATCACATTGATTGGAGAAGGGTTTGCCATGACCATGCTCTTGAGAAAAGGGGCAACTGAGCCAGGTGAATGAAACACATTGGCATTGTATGCACAATCTTCGGCTTGGGTGTCGATATGTTGAATGGCTGTCAGAATTTCAAAGGGTATGCCAGTGCATTAGAGTTTCGAGTTTCAGAAAAGCGAACTGTAAATATTCTTTGAAAGCCAAAATCCACCAAAAGACTTTTTGTTTTTAGTCATGCTCATAGCATCTGGGAAACAATGTGATTGAAAATATATACTAGTTAAGAAGATGTGTGTGAGTGTATGGCTTTAATCATTTTAAAATAATTATCTTGCAATACCTTGACTTCAGATGTTTTCATGGCTAATAATTAGCTGGCCTACTGACCTGTCGACGAGGGACAAGCTTTCTGGACCCCTGGAGGGGCCTGTGGCACACCACGGCATTTGCCAGGGCCTCTGGAGCTGCTGCTGCTGTATGAGCGTTTGGCAACGGAGAAGATGATGATAATGTTGCTGTCTCCTGTACTGGTTCTTTCATGCTAAAATCTTTTACGGACAAAAACCATTTCAACATAACATTTTAAACCAGGAACATGTAGGTCTTGGAACTTTGCTGACACCAGCGGTTGACGAAGCTTTAACCCTGGCTGAAGCAGGGGACTAAGAGGAAAATACAATGCCTACATGTTTCTTGCTCCTGGGCTAGAGCTCCAAGGCTCATGAATGGTGATATTTTTGCAATTGCCATTGCTCCCTTCTTCCCTCCTCCCTCACCACCATTTATGAAGAGGCATTCGGACACTTGTGTAACGTGTGCGTGCGTTTCTTTTTTTAATGTTGTCGTCTGTTCCTACCCACATGAAATGGCTTACTCTTTCGAAAGGCGGAACGGGGTTTTTAACGTGTCTGCAAGATGCTCTGCGTGCATGCGCAACAGGAGGCCTCAGTTTATAGTCCCATCTGAAGGACTTTGACGTTTGGATTGATTTTCTCATCAAACTGGGAAGAAAGGGCAAGGCTTTGAATCGAACCCATAACCTCACGATTCACTTGTTAAGCAGGTAAACTTCTTAACCATCCTGCCAGCTTTCTATTATGAGTACATTAAGATATGGCATTAAAGGACCTTCAGCCTCACTGAAAAAATTCATCACCAGATGACAGTCTGCTGCGGGTAGTGAGGGAGGAAAAGTAACAACTGAATTACCGCTTTGGGAAAGTTATAAAAGTTAATGAAAACAAAACTGGAGCCAAACAAAAGAATATCAGTTATTACAAAAGTTGTTTTTTTTAAAGAATTCAGATTATCAAAAATCACACCATGCTGATTTTCTCCAAAACAGTGTTGTATTGTCTAAACGTAAAACTCTGTCCAAATTTTCATTTAAGGCCATTTCAAATGCAACAGAAACACAATCACAGACATGTAGCAGCACAACAGTTTCTTTGCAGCTTTAGGTTGATCAAGCCCAGATTGATTTAAACAGAACACAAACAACACACACAAACACACACACACACACACACAGAGGACCTCAGGGATGTCTCCTGTAAACATTGTTCCATGACGCAGTATTCTCATGGAAAATCCCATACAACAGAGAAACAGCCTGCTTCTTTAGTGTCTGTTATTATGGGACATGAGGGCACTAAACAGGATTTTGTTATCGTAATCTGAGAGAGGCCTGTCATTTGTTGTTCACACACAACAGGAGAGAAAGACAGATTAGGCTAACTGGAAAATGCGTTTGCTTTCCGCTTGTACTGGGGCCAGTTATAACGCCTGTTTTAGCAGAAGAGCAATGCAGGAATACCAGCATGAGCATAATTATCTGTCTTTAGAAAGAGGTGGCGGTTGTGTGACAATATATATGGCTGACAAAGTTTACAAAACGGCATGCACAGAGGTGTCTTATCATCCCTGAAGTCAGAATTCATGGTGTAATTTGACCACCTTAATCTGTGAATGGCTGCATGAGTAAACATCTCACCATTGATGAATCTCACAGCTCTAGCCAAGAACCAAAACAAAAAATGACACATGAGTTACTGCACTTGGAAAGTTATCAAAGTTAATGAAAACAATACCAGAGCCAAATAAAAAATGTTGGTAATTATCAAAATGAAAAACGGAATTCAGATTATCAAAATCACACAATGCCAATTTTTCTCCAAAACAGTGTTACCTTTACTGAACATGAAAATACTTTTTTACATATTGCCATTTAACACCATTTAAAATGCAACAGAAACACAATCACAGAAATGAAGCAGCACAACACTTTATATGCAGCTTTAGGTTGATCAAGCCCAGATTGATTTAAACACAACACAAACAACACACACACAAACACACACACAGACACACACACACAGAGGACTGCAGGGATGTGTCCTGAAAACATTGTTCTATGGAGCGGTTTTCTCATGGAAAATCCCATAAAGCAGAGAAACAGCCTTCTTCTTTAGTGTCTGTTATCATGGGACACAAGGGCACTAAACAGGATTTTGTTATCGTAATCTGAGAGGGGCCTGTCATTTGTTGTCCACACACAACAGGAGAGAAAGACAGATTAGGCTAACTGAAAAATGCCTTTGCTTTCTGCTTGTACTGGCTCCAGTTATAACGCCTGTTTTAGCAGTAGAGCAATGCAGGAATGCCATCATGAGCATAATTGTCTGTCTTTAGAAAGACGAGGTGATTGTGTGACAGTATGTATGGCTGACAAAGTTTACAAAACGGCATGCACAGAGGTGTCTTATCATCCCTGAAGTCAGAATTCATGGTGTAATTTGACTACCTTAATCTGTAAATGACTGCATAAGTAAGCATCTCACCATTGATGAACCTCACAGCTCTAGCCAAGGAACCAAACAAAAACATGACACATGAGTTACTGCACTTGGAAAGTTATCAAAGTTAATGAAAACAAAATCAGAGCCAAATAAAAAAAAGTCAGTAAATATCAAAGTGAAAAACGGAATTCAGATTATCAAAATTACACAATGCCAATTTTCTCCAAAACAGCGTTGCCTTAACTCAACATAAAATACTTTTTTTTAACAAAGTTTCATTTTAACACCATTTTAAATGCAACAGAAACACAATCACAGAAATATAGAAGCACAGCACTTTATTTGCAGCTTTAGTTTGATCAAGCCCAGATTGATTTAAACAGAACACAAACAATGCAAACACACACACAAACACACACACACACACACATGGAACCTTAGGGACCTCTGAAGTAAACATTGTTCCATGAGGCAGTATGCTTGTGGGAAATCCCATAAAACAGAGAAACAGCCTGCTTCTTTAAGTCTGTTATCATGGGACATGAGGGCACTAAACAAGATTTTGTTATCGTAATCTGAGAGGGGACGGGATAGCTCAGTGGTCGGAGCACTCGCTTTCCCCCAGCCAAGTTAAGCAGCGTCGAGCGTGGTTACCACTTGGATGGGTGACCGTTTGCGCGCCTTGGCTTCAGTACAGTTCCCCCAGTTCATCCAGCTGTAAATGGGTACCTTCCCTCTTTAGGGTCAGGGAAGGTAAAGCAGCGAGGGAGAGGAGATGGGCGCCGCCCTCAATATGCTGGCCCTAGAGAAGTGAGGTTTCTGACGCCTCGCTCCCCTACGACCTTATAGGTTATGGGACTCCTTTACCCTTTACCCTTTTTTAATCTGAGAGGGGCCTGTCATTTGTTGTCCACACACAACAGGAGAGAAAGACAGATTAGGCTAACTGGAAAATGCCTTTGCTTTCTGCTTGTACTGGGGCCAGTTATAACGCCTGTTTTAGCAGTAGAGCAATGCAGGAATGCCAGCATGAGCATAATTATCTCTCTTAAGAAAGAAGAGGCGATTGTGTGACAGTATGTATGGCTAACAAAGTTTACAAAACGGCATGCACAGAGGTGTCTTATCATTCCTGAAGTCAGAATTCATGGTGTAATTTGACCACCTTAATCTGTAAATGGCTGCATAAGTAAGCATCTCACCATTGATGAACCTCACAGCTCTAGCCAAGGAACCAAACAAAACCATGACACATGAGTTACTGCACTTGGAAAGTTATCAAAGTTAATGAAAACAAAACCAGAGCCCCAAAAAAGAAAGTCGGTAATTATCAAAGTGAAAAACGGAATTCAGATTATTAAAATTACACAATGCCAATTTTCTCCAAAACAGCGCTGCCTTAACTCAACATAAGATACTTTTTTTTACAAAGTTTCATTTAACATCATTTTAAATGCAACAGGAACACAATCACAGAAATATAGCAGCACAACACTTTATTTGCAGCTTTAGTTTGATCAAGCCCAGATTGATTTAAACACAACACAAACAATACAACACACACACACACACACACACACACACACACACACACACACACACACACACACAGAGGACCTAAGGGATGTCTCCTGTAAACATTGTTCCATGACGCAGTATTCTCATGGAAAATCCCATAAAACAGAGAAACAGCCTGCTTCTTTAGTGTGTGTAATCATGGGACATGAGGGCACTAAACAGGATTTTGTTATCGTAATCTGAGAGAGGCCTGTCATTTACTCTCCACACAACAGGAGAGAAAGACAGATTAGGGGGCTAACTGGAAAATGCGTTTGCTTTCCGCTTGTACTGGGGCCAGTTATAACGCCTGTTTTAGCAAAAGAGGAATGCAGGAATGCCAGCATGAGCATAGTTATCTGTCTTTAGAAAGAGAAGGCCATTATGTGACAGTATGTATGGCTGACAAAGTTTACAAAACGGCATGCATAGAGGTGTCTTATCATCCCTGAAGTCAGAATTCATGGTGTAATTTGACCACCTTAACCTGTAAATGGCTGCATAAGTAAACATCGCACCATTGATGAGCCTCACAGCTCTAGCCAAGGAACCAAAAAAATGACACATGAGTTACTGTACTTGGAAAGTTATCAAAGTTAATGAAAACAAAACCAGAGCCAAAAAAAAAGATTATCAGTAATTATCAAAATGAAAAAACGCAATTCAGATTATCAAAATTACACAATGCTAATTTTCTCCAAAACAGCGCTGCCTTAACTCAACATCAAATACTTTTTTTTTACACATTTCCATTTAACACCATTTTAAATGCAACAGAAACACAATCACAGAAATATAGCAGCACAACACTTTATTTTCAGCTTTAGTTTTAATCAAGCCCATATTGATTTAAACACAACACAACACACACACACACACACACACACACACACACACACACACACACACACACACACACACACATATGGAACCTAAGGGACCTCTGAAGAAAACATTGTTCCATGACGCAGTATGCTCGTGGGAAATCCCATAAAACAGAGAAACAGCCTGCTTATTTAGTGTCTGTTATCTTGGGACACGAGGGCAATAAAAAGGATTTTGTTATCGTAATCTGAGAGAGGCCTGTCATTTGTTGTCCACACACAACAGGGGAGAAAACAGATTAGGCTAACTGGAAAATTCTTTTGCTTTCCGCTTGTACTGGGGCCAGTTATAACGCCTGTTTTAGCAGTAGAGGAATGCAGGAATGCCATCATGAGCATAATTATCTGTCTTTAGAAAGAGGAGGCGATTGTGTGACAGTATGTATGGCTGACAAAGTTTACAAAACGGTATGCACAGAGGTGTCTTATTATCCCTGAAGTCAGAATTCATGGTGTAATTTGACCACCTTAATCTGTAAATGGCTGCATAAATATAAGTAAACATCTCACCATTGATGAACCTCACAGCTCTAGCCAAGGAACAACAACAAAATGACACATGAGTTACTGCACTTGGAAAGTTATCAAAGTTAATGAAAACAAAACCACAGCCAAATAAAAGATGTCAGTAAATATCAAAATGAAAAACGGAATTCAGATTATCAAAATTACACAATGTAAATTTTCTCGAAAACAGTGTTGCCTAAACTCAACATAAAGTACTTTCTTTTTACAAATTTTCATTTAACACCATTTTAAATGCAACAGAAACACAATCACAGGAATAAGCAGCGCAACACTTTATTTGCAGCTTTAGGTTGATCAAGCCCAGATTGATTTAAACAGAGCACAAACACTACAATACAATACACACACACACATGGAACCCTAAGGGACCTCTGAAGTAAACATTGTTCCATGACGCAGTATGCTCATGGGAAATCCCATAAAGCAGAGAAACAGCCTGCTTATTTAGTGTCTGTTATCATGGGACATGAGGGCACTAAAAAAGATTTTGTTATCCTAGTCTAAGAGAGGCTTGCCGTTCCTTGTCTACACACACACACACACACCCACACCCACACACAAGGAGAGAGAGAGAGAGAGAAGAGAGAGAGAGAGAGAGAGAGAGAGAGAGAGAGAGAGAGAAATTAGGCTAACTGGGAAACGTGTTTGCTTTCTTCTTACACTTCTGTCAATTAGAAAACAATTGACAAGCTTGTTTCAGCCGTAGAAAAGCTGGGATGTCATTTGCAAGCATATCAGATTTCTAACACAATGAGCTAGGGGGAACCAGGAAAGGGGATATACATTACAACGATTGGAAATGGTGAATCAGAGTGTGGTGGTGGTGTTGTTTTCACACCACTCTAAAAGCCCCAACAGTTTAGTGTATCTTGCTGTAGTGTATCATACAAAATCATATTGCAATCTGTTAGTATTGTATTACATTGCATTTTCTTGATTCTATTCTGTTGAGCTTGGTCCTAATCTATTGTGTGTATGTATTTGTTGTTAGATTGCATCGCATTATGATGCTAAGTAATAGCACTGCACTACGCTGTACCGCACGTCTGTGTGTGAACAAGAGAGGGACACAGAGAGAGAAGAGAGACAGGAAGACAGACAGACAGACAGACAGAGACAGACAGGCTGAAAGACAGACTGACAGACAGACAGAGAGAAAGACAGAGTCAGTCTGTCTGTCTGTCTGTCTGTCTGTCTATCTATCTACCTGTCTGTCTCTTACTGTTTGCGTCCTTCTCATTATTTTGCTTTACTCTTAAGCCTTCCTGTTTGATTCCGGAACTTAAAACAAAACCAAAACAAAACCCGACAAAAACAGTTAAACGCGCGTGTTTCTGTGTCTGTGTCTGTGGCTGTGTGAGTGTGTGTGTGTGTGTGTGTGTGTGTATGCGTGTGGGGGGGGGGGGGGGGGGGGAAGGGGTGCAAGGGCGGTGACGGGGAGGAGGAGGAGGAGGAGACAGAGAAGAGGGACTCTCGTGGCACCGTGACTCAGGCACAGGCATTCCGTGACAACATGGCTTTTAGAAACAAAGCACAAGAAACCACCGCCTCTGGTTTGGCTGCGTGAAGCTCGCGCATAGTGACCACACTTTTCTCTCTGACTTTTGTGAGGCTAATTACCTGATTTCTTGTATTTGTTTTTTGTTGTTGTCGTTGTTGTTGTTGTTAAATTCAGTCTGAAATCATAGCCGATCTATATTATTGCAGTCATAATTATTATATATTATATGTTCGTTCTCTCTGTTTCTGTCTCTGTCTCTGTTTCTCTCTTTCTCCTCCCCCTCTCTCTCTGCTCTCTCTCTCTTCTCTCTCTCTCTGTCTCTCTTTCTCCTCTGTCTCTCTCTCTTCCTCTTCTCTTCTCTCTGCTCTCTCTCTCTCTCTGTCTATCTCTCTCTCTCAGCGGTGCCGGTGGAAACAGATGACAATTTACAAAACCAGGGACTGGATGTTTAAAGAAAAAAGCAAATAAGTGCTTATTCCAGTATCCTCGATATAAAAGAATAAAATAAATAAATAAATAAAGTGCTCCATTATTAGAAAAGCTTTCTCAGCTTTTCCGACGAACCCTATCTTATCTAGATCCGTTTTTCCTCTTTTTTTTCATGGCAAAAAAAAAATCCAAAAACGAAAC
>CM054137.1:24430272-24437772 GCA_028751875.1 Rapana venosa | reverse complement strand
AAAGAACGGCAGTCTTCTATAAAAAGTATTTCTTTCTGAAATTTTACTCCTCTGACAAAGCAATTGGATAATTTGGATATCAAGATGCCGTCATTCCGTCTTTAAAGATGAAATTTTACCAACAACCTTTCTTTTCATTCATTTGATGATCCTCTGCAAACAGTATCTTTAAACATGAATAAAGACAGCTTACAGAACAGAGGAAAACGGAGCATCATCACACTATATATCCTATATTTTCCTAGTCCCATATTTGAATCGAGTGATATTCAGGTAACGTCAAACTGCTGTCGTAGTAGACTGGAAGAGGTTGTTAATTAAAACCTCTGACAGAGGCTAGGCTAGTGTCGGCTGAAAAAAAATACTCTTGACACATCTAACTAAGCCCCGAGACTTACTTAGCTGATGAAGGTATTCCGTTGGACTGATCAGCCAAACATCACCCAAAAAGTAAAGCACTAAGAAGACCTGCTGACCACAGTCAAGAAAAGGAAGCGAAGATGGTATGGGCATGTGACAAGATCAGATGGGCTCTCCAAGACCATACTGCAAGGAACAGTGCAGGGGGAGAGAAGGCGAGGCAGGCCGAAGAAGAAATGGGCAGACAACACCACTGAATGGACCGGGAAGAGTTTCTCCACAACCCAGGCACTTGCCCACAACCGCCGCAAATGGAGCCAACTGGTGCAATGTTCGTCACTGCAGTGGCCCTACGACCCCGGAGGGGGTTATGGGAGCAGATGAGTTGAGATGAGTCTTGTGTAAAAGCATTTCTTTCTGGCCTTTCACTCTTCATAATTCCGTAGCTCTGTCTTTAAATATGAAATTTTACTATTAAGCTATTCCCTTTTCATCCTTTGTAAACAATATTTTTAGACATCAATAAAGACAGGTTACAGAACAGAGGAAAACAGAGCATCATCACACTATATATCCTATCATTTTCCCTGTCCCATTTTTGAATCGAGTGATATTCAAGTAACGTCGAAATGCTGTGGCAGTAGACTGGAAGATGTTGTTAATTAAAACCTCTGACAGAGGCTAGGCTAGTGTCGGCTGAAAAATTGCTCTTGACACATCTAACTAAGCCCCCAGACTTACTTAGCTGATGAGGGTATTCCGTTGGACTGATTGTCCCAACCAATGATTCAAGGAGTCGGCCACAGGTACCTCCTGTGATGGGAGAGGGTTAAATGGATTAAAATGCCATGTCTCCCTGATCAAACCTCGCTGGTTTTAATGAATTCGGCCCGTGCTAGGGTTGTTTGTTGTTGTTGTAGCTTTTTGTTTAGTTTGTTGTTGTCGGGGTTTTGTTTTTGTTCCTCAGCTAGAATGCCGAGGTGTTTTAATGGTAGGTGCTCTCTCTCTCTCTCTCTCTCTCTTCTCTCTCTCTCTCTCTCTCTCTCTCTCTCTCTCTCTCTCTCTTCTCTCTCTCTCTCTCTCTCTCTCTCTCTCTCTCTCTCTCTCTCTCCTCTCTCTCTCTCTCCTCTCTCTCTGCTCGCTCGCTCTCTCTCTCTCTCTCTCTCTCTCTCTCTCTCTCTCTCTCTCTCTCTCTCTCTCTCTCTCCCTCCTCTGTCTCTCTCTCTCTCTCAAAAATGAGGATCAAATAATGTGAGTTAGGATTTTGCTTATGTACGGTTCAATCAAGGAGTAGAGTAAAGGATATAAATGGGCTTATACGAGCACTGCGCACTAGATTGATAGATTGTAGGTGGCAGAAGTGTTCCAGTCATATTCAGGAGAGTGATCGTTTTAGTTTGTATAGGCAGTTTAGTTATTAGGTAAAGTTCCTGTATATTTGTCAATGAACATGGATAGGCATCTTAAACGTATTATGACAACATTTAGATTTGGAGTGTCTGAATTGTTTGTGCACAATCTTCGCTTATAGACGATACTCTGATGCAGATCTTCTTTGTCCATTATGTAAGGTGTGTGTGGTGTGTGTGTGTGTGTGTGTGTGTGTGTGTGTGTGTGTGTGTGTGTGTGTGTGTGTGTGTGTGTGTGAAGAGTTTAGAGTTCAAAGACTTTCTCTCTCTCTCTCTCTCTCTCTCATCTCTCTCTCTCTCTCTCTCTTCTCTCTCTCTCTCTCTCTCTCTTCATCTCTCTCTCTCTCTTCTCTCTTCTGTTTGAAGAGTAGAGTTCAGAGAGTTCACAACACACACACACACACACACACACACACACACACACTCACACACACACACACACACACACACACACATACACACACACACACACACACACACACACACACACACACACACACACACACACACACACACTCAGGATAAATCAGTCAACACGCAGCAGTGTAGCTGTGGCAGTGGCAGTGATAAATGGCAGAAGTAAACTGTCACGACGAAATAGATCTCCTGACAGGCAGTTATCAGAGCGGAAATTCCTGTCACTGACTTTACCCAAGGGCTCTGCTCCCCAAACCCTCTGTACTCTTCGCATCCATTTTTTTTTCTCAGGAGACAGAAGGTCTTTTCCCCCGACGAGAAAAAAGGTGTTCTGATGAGTGAAGCTTTAGACAAAAGTAAATATCACGCAGAGCATCTTGAGTGCACTTTAAAACCTGTTGTGCCTTTTCTGAAGAGTAGGCTGTCGTGCGCCGGAGGGAATGGATGGTTAAATGTACAAAACTGCATGAACGCGGAGACTTGATGTTAAAAAGTGTATGAGTGTTCATCTCCGTATCCTCGAAAGAAAAGACTTAATAGATATGCAGATAAATTGCAAACAAAAAATGTGAGTGTGTGTGTGTACGTATGTTTTGTGCGTGCGCGCGCGCGCGCGTGTGTGTGTGTGTGTGTGTGTGTGTGTGTGTGTGTGTGTATGTGTTTGTGTATGTGAGTATGTGTGCGTGTGTGCGTGTGGATGCGTGCATCTGTGCGTGAGTGCGCGCACGCACGTTGTGTGTGTATGTGTGTGCGTGTGTGCGTGTGTGTGTGCGTGTGTGGGTGCGTGTGTGGGTGTGTGTTTGTGTTTATTTTATTTATTTTATTCTTTTATATCGAGGATAATAGAATAAGCACTTATTGCTTTTTTACAACCAGTCCCCGTGTGTATGCGGTTTTGTAAATTCTGTCATCTGTTCCCACCGGCACACAATGGCCTACTCTTACGAAAAGCGGAACAGGAATTAACGTGTGCGCAAGATGTCCTCTGTGTGTGTGTAGGGGGGGGGGCGTGCGCGCGTATGTCAGTGTCTGTATGATGTCTAAATCACCTGTGGAGAACAGATGTTAAACTCATGAAAAATGCAAACATTAGCACGCTTCTAGAAAATGTCAATGTTTTTGCACCGAACTCCCTATTTCTGACGTTTCTATGCTCGTAGAATAACAAGCAGAAACATGGAATCGCTGAAACAACTCTGTGACAGGTGCAGACATACATATGTGTTGTATATGGCTACGGTAATAAATCTGTGTGCCTGTAGCCAAGAATCACTGACAATGCAATCTTTCAGCTTAGGTGTTTGTGATAAGCAAGCTTAAGCAGTCCCAAACACTTTTCTCGATAAATCATGAGTTTTGGAGGAAATAATTCTGAGACCTGTACACTCCCAGGAGCATAAGTATGTGATCCCATGAATTATTAAAGAGAAAGAAATTGATCAATGAAAGTTTATAAATAAATGAATAAATTAACTGATATATCAATGAATACCGAAGACAGAATTGATTGCCTATATCATTTTTGCTATTAAAAAAAGAAAATGAATCATGAACAAGTCAATAAATGAATACAGACATAGATGCATACATACATACAGAGATGAATACATACATACATAAATTCATACATGCCTGCATACATACATACATACATACATACATACATACATACATACATACATACATACATACATACATACATACATACGCTCACATACACGCATACACGCATACATACATACATACATATCTACACATACATACATACATACATACATACATACATACATACATACATACATACATACATACATACATACATACATACATACACACATACACACATATCACACATACATACATGCATACATAATTATTATTATAAACATATCGATACATGCATACAGAAATGAGTAAATGAATATATGAATGAATTAAAAACAAACAAACAAACAATTCAACTGTTAGTTTAATATACCCACCCACCCCTACCCCCACCACCCACCCCTAAAAAAGCAACCATCTGAAATTAATTGCAGTTATCATTTCCGTAAAGTGTTTTTAAACGCTTGGGTAAGAAATCAGCATCAACTTTATGTTTGTAATATATGTTTGTTTAAACTAGTTATTACTTATCATTGATTGCTGACTGTGTAAGATTAGGTTGAATGCATGCGCTGTGATTTGTATTTGCAAGATATAGCGCTATATAAGTTCCATTTATTATTATTATTATTATTATTATTATTATTATTGTGAGATTGCGAACAACATAGAGATTCAAACATGGCTACCAAGAAGACAGTTTGTCGGTACTGGCAATGACACAGAGGTGTTGCCATTTTGAGTTAGACGTGAGATGGTTTACACGGAAATGAGAGAATCACACAGGTATTTATTATTTTTATTATTATTATTATTATTATTTCTATTATCATTGTTGTTATTGTTGCTGTTGTTATTATTATTGCTGTGTTGTTGTTATTATTATTATTATCATTATTATTAATATCATCATTATTATTACTATTATTTCCGCTCTTCGTTTTGGCAGAAACGTGTAAATAATGTGGCGTCTATGTGAATCTTTCGTCTACCTGTAACCCATCTGTCCAGACAGTAAAACCATACTTAGTTCTTTTCCCTGCTTCCACTGAGACAACGGCTGGCTGGCTGGCTGACTGGCTGGCTGGCTGGCTGGCTGGCTGGCTGGCTGTGTTCTACGGGAGTTGGTGTGTGTTGCTATTATTTTTTGTATTGTTGCTGTGTTGCTAGGGGTTATTGTTTTTTGTGTGTTGTTTTTGTTTGTTTCGTTTTTCCAGGAAGGTCAGTCTTTTTTATGTGATGCGATAGTATGAGATCTTATGTGCAGCAATCATTTGACGCATGTTTAAGAACCTAGGCCAAAAAAGAGATATGCTCTCTTGCGAAGTTCTGTAGACAAAGCCCTTGTCGGAAAGACACAAAGGCAGTGATGAACACAGGACAGGGGGAAAAAAGAGGCAGCAACGATAACTGGAAGAGCAGCCCGAAATTTTTGCTTTTAGAAATCAACCCTGACCAGATAGATTTTTTTTTTCTTTAAATCGCAACTGTTTGGCCAAGCCGTCTGTAGTGAGACGAACATACTGTTATTGTTTTGTTCTTTTCACTGCAAGAGTAGTTTTGTTAGCAGTGATGTTTACACAACCTCTCTCACCAGTTGTCTTCTGATAAACATCAGTAATGAGTTCACTTTTTGTTTGTTTGTTAAAGAATTGTAGAAAAAAAATTGGCTGAAAAAGTAGATATTCAATGAAATGTAGATTATATATACCTCTTCTTTCCTATTTCAAGTCTACTTCTATCTGTAGCACAGAGAGAGAGGGAGAGAGAGAGAGGGACAGACAGACAAACAGACAGAGACAGACACAGAGAGAGAGACAGAGAGAGAGAGACACAGAGAGAGAGAGAGAGAGAGAGAGAGAGAGAGAGAGAGAGAGAGAGAGAGAGAGAGAGAGAGAGAGAGAGAGAGAGAGAGAGAGAGAGAGAGAGAGAGAGAGAGCTCGGTCTGTGCCAAAATGAAAAAAAATGTACATACAACAAACAACAAAAACACGATTCTACCAGTCCGATATTTACTACCTCTGTTATGGTAACGGGATAGCTCAGTGGTCAGAGCACTCGCTTTCCCCAAGCTAAGGGTAAGCAGCATTGAGCGTGGTTACCACTTGGATGGGTGACCGTTTGCGCGCCTTGGCTTCAGTACAGTCCCCCAGCTCACCCAACTGTAAATGGGGTACCTGCTTCTTCAGGGTCAGGGAAGGTAACGCAGCGAGGGAGAGGAGATGGGCGCCGCCCTCAATATGCTGGCCCCTAGAGAAGTGAGGTCTCTGACGCCTCGCTCCCCTACCACCTTATAGGTTATGGGACACCTTTACCTTTATTATGGTATCAGTTGTAAATGTTGAAATCTCTCCTTAAGTTTCTCTACTGTCCTGAAAAACAGACGACCTATTTCTCTAGTTGAGACATTAAAGTATTCTTGAGTCTTGAAAGATGTAAAAAAAAAAAAAGTGAAGTAATGACAATTTTAAGACGTCTGGTCGTGTTGTACAAATGGGAAGAAACAAAGATAAGTCGGAAAAATAGCGTTATATTGTTTTTGTTCTACTTTTGTAAAAATTGTAGCTTAAAATGGACTTAAAGGTGTCCTCTTCAAGGGTACGAAAGCTGGATAAAAACACAAAAAGTCGAGCTGTTGTCTTCATTCTTATACTTGGTGAAATCATAAGAACACTTAAGGGGAAAAGTTATTTTATTTACTTTTTTTATTTCGAGGATAATGGAATAAGCACCCATGTGCTTTTTTTCTCATTCAGTCTCCGTGTGTACGCAGTTGTGTAAATTTTGTCATCTGTTCCCACCGGCACAGTAAAGCCTACTCTTCCCAAAAGCGGAACGGGTTTTAACGTGTGCGCAAGATGTTCCGCGTGCGTTTGCACACGGGACCTCGGTTTATAGTCTCATCCGGAGGACTTTCGTTAGAAGTTAGAAGAAACCAGAAAACTCACATGCTTAATTAAACAGCTGAACAACCAAAAAACCAAACAAAAACCACCCTAAAAAGAACAGTCGCCTCAGACAAGGAGAAATATGACTGTGTGGCATTTCTGTGATAATTATTTCCATCCTCCTCCTCCTCCTGATAATTATATATACACGTACCCACTTGACGTGGTCGGGAAGATCAGAGCGGACCTAACCGTAAACAGAAAGGATGGCTAATAATTATCTATCTATCTGTCCCGTAGTCTGACGACCGTGGGGGCACCCTCAAAGACTCAACAACCAGTTCCCTCCATTCCTCTCTCTGTTCTGCCTTTCTCAGGGTTTTGTTGAGTTCTAGGCCTGTCCATTCGCTGATGTTATCCTCCCAGCTCTTCCTTGGTCTGCCTCTTCTTCTTCCTCCTTGGACATTGCCTTGTAAAACTGTCTTTGCAAGTCCTTTGGATCTTGTGACATGCCCATACCATTTAAGTTTACGCTTTTTCACCATCGTTAGAAGGTTCTCATAGGGTCCAATGGTTTGCTGGATTCTGTTATGCACGCTTTCGTTGCTTATGTGGTCTTTGTAGGAGATGCCAAGGAGTCTCCGAAAGCATCTCATCTCCACCGCCTGTACTCTTCTCTCCAAATCTGCAGTCAGGGTCCATGATTCACAGGCATACAGAAATATGGATATGACAAGGGAGCGCATTAGTCTGATCTTGGAGATAAGTGAGATATTTTTATCTCTCCAGATGGTGTTTAGTTTTGACAGTGCTGTTTTTGT
>CM054137.1:24415272-24417772 GCA_028751875.1 Rapana venosa | reverse complement strand
GATAGATAGATAGATAGATAGATAGATAGATAGATAGATAGATAGATAGATAGATAGATAGATAGATAGATAGATAGATAGATAGATAGATAGATAGATAGATAGATAAAGAGAGAGAGAGAGAACGTATGTGCGTGTGCATGTTTATGCGCGCGTTAGCAAATAATTATGTGTATGTGACACATTCAATACCCAACTCATCAGAAAAGCAACAACAACAACAACAACAACAGCAACAACAACAAACCGACACAAACTAACAGATCTCTCCTCCATAGAATCCAATAATCAGACTGCGGCTTGCACCGCTTTCTTCCCTGGAAATACCGCAAGGAAACCCAGCACACACACACACAAAAGGAAAACCTGCTGAAGCCGTCAACGCTTCATAGATTATCCCAGCTGTCCGTCTTTCCAAAATGTCAGTCCACTCTGCCCTGTATCTCCATATCCTTGTTGAGTGTTCCAGTAACCCTCTCCCCCATATCTCTTCCATTCCAGTCTCGTCTTCCTGACAAATGGACACCCTCCCCACTCCCCCTTACGCGTGCATACGTACGCACGTGCACGCGCAAACACGCACGCACGCATGCATGCATGCACGCACACACGCATGCAGACACAAACACACGTACACACATATGCACACACTCACATACAGTGTCACGCAGACACGCGCACACACACACGCACGCACCACACACACACACACACACACACACACACACACACACACACACACACACATGGCTTCATGAAAAAAAAAATGGCTTGATAAAAAAAAGCAGCCGCACTGCGTATTCAATGTACCATGTGAAAATAAAAGTTTGATTTTGACTTTCACACACACACACACACACACACACACACACACACACACACACACACACACACACACACACACACACACACAATCCTTCGGATGAGACTATAAACCGAGGCCCCGTGTTCGAACGCATGCAGAACATCTTGCGCACTCGTTAAATCCTGTTCCGCTTTTTGGAAGAGTAGGCCATTGTGTGCCGGTGGACACAGATGACAAAATTTACAAAACCGCACACACACGGGGACTGGAATGTCAAAAAGCACATGAGTGTTTATTCCATTATCCTCGATATAATAAAAATAAATAAATAAATAAAATAAAAATAAAAATGCTTCATAGATTATCCCAGCTCTCCGTCTTTCCAAAATATCAGTCCACTCTGCCCTGTCTCTCAACCTTCTCCACCCCCCCCCCCCCCACCACCCCCCATATCTCTTCTATTCCAGTCGCGTCTTCCTGACAAAGAGACACCCTCCCCACCCTCCACCCTCCGCGTGCATACGTACGTACGCGCAAACACGCACGCACGCAAGCATGCATGCCCGCACACACGCAGACACAAACACACGCACACACATATGCACACACTCACATACAGAGTCACGCAGACACACACACACACACACACACACGCACGCACGCATGCACGCACACACGCATGCAGACACAAATACACGCACGCACGCACGCGCATACACACACACACACACACACACACACACACACACACACACACACACACACACACACACACACACACACACACACACATGGCTTGATGTTAAAAATGGCTTGATGAAAAAAATCAACCGCACGGCTTATTCAATAATGTGAAAATAAAAGTCTGACTTTGACTTTGACACACACACACACACACACACACACACACACACACACACACACACACACACACACACAATATCACTGATAGTGAAAAGATGTAAAATGTAAAGAATGATCACACACACACACACACACACACACACACACACACACACACACACACACACACACACACACACACACACACACACACACACACCCGCGCGCGGTTTTTGTTGGGGGGGCTGTGAAAAATAATAATTATTATTATTATTATGATATTAATTATATATCGCTATATCTTGCAAAAAGAAATCAAAGCGCTTGCATTAAAAAATGTGGCAAAGTGTGCCTCATTGATTTCACCTAGAGGGTTTTCCATTCACCGAGGAAGAATCTAAATTTGTGTGTTTAAGTCAATGTCGATGTTAGTATTGACTGTGGAGTAACTAGGTAGATCGGTGGTCTAGAGAGGTACTCACCTGTTTAGAAAGCGATAAGTTTGGGTTTGGGTCTGAGTTCGATCCCCGCGTTTGTGCACGAAACTGTTCTCCCATCCACTTCAACAGTAAAAAGATGGTCTAGGGTGCTTAGTCTTTCGGGTGAGACAATAAATCGAGGTCCCTAGTGCAACACGAATTCAGAGCACGTAAAAACACTCACGGCAACAACAGATGACATTACCAAATTTCTGTAGAAAAAGCTAGTCTGATAGGAAAATAAATACACAGTCATGCAGCTACTAAATTAAAAAGTAATTGCTAGTGCTGCTCTTTTGGCGAGGCGCTCTTCCCAGGGAGAGCGGCCCAAATGTCATGCATAAAAAAATATTGCCGGGACTTGAAGTGGTGT
>CM054137.1:24400272-24410272 GCA_028751875.1 Rapana venosa | reverse complement strand
CTCCCTCTTTCCCTCCTCACTCCCTCTTTCCCTCCTCCTCCTCTCCCTTTCCTCTCCTCTCTCTCTCTCTCTCTCTCTCCCTCTCTCTCTCCCTTCCCTCTCTCCCTCTCTCTCTCTCTCTCTCTCTCTCTCTCTCTCTACCTACTATCTGTCTGCCTTCCTATCTGCCTGTCTGTTTCTCTCTCTGTCTCTCTGTCTGTCTGTCTGTCTGTCTATGTCTGTGTCTGTGTCTCTGTGTGTCTACTACCTCTGTCTGTGTCTGACTGAGTGTTGGTGGTCACTGCACGCGCTGTCTGCGGTAAGCCTGACTGGATCCCAGTCAGTGGATGTTCCTGATTGGTTTTGTCCTTCTTTTCCTCCGTGGCTGCTTTCGTCTCTCTACCTATGACCCTACGTTTGCGTGGGGCAAGATCTACTTAGTCTTTCTCATGCCCATGTGGGGAGGTTGGTGGGCAGGTTGGGGGGGGGGGGGGAGGGAAGGGGGGGGAGGGGGGGGGGAAGGCGTGTGTGTGGGTGGGTGTGTGTGGGTGGGTGGGTGTGGGGGAGGGAGTGGGAAGGGGCATGTGTGGGGTAGGGGGGAGGGGGGTAGGGGGGAGGGGGGGAGTGGTGTGTGTTTGTGTATGTGTGTGTGTGTGTTGGGAGGTGTGTGTATGTGTGTTGTGTGTGTATGTATGTGTTGTGGGGGTTGTGTGTGTATGTGTGTTGTGTGTGGTGTGTGTGTGTGTGTGTGTGTGTGTGTGTGTGTGTGTGTGTGTGTGGTGTGTGTGTGTGTGTGTGTGTGGTGTGTGTGTGTGTGTGGCGTGTGTGTGTGTGTGTGTGTGTGTGTGTGTGGCGTGTGTTTGGGGGTGGGGGCGGGGTGCGTGTGTATGTGTATATGTGTGTGTCTTTGTGTGGGAGAGGTGGGGAGGGGAAACGTGTGTGTGTGCGTGCGTATATCCGTGCGTGCATCCGTGAGTGTGTGTGTGTGTGTGTTCACGCACACTCATGGAGATGTTTACACGTATGTATGCATGTAAGTGTGTATTATATTTGCATGTGTGTATATGTATATGCACGTGTGTGTGTGTGTGTATGTGTGAGTGAGTGGGGTGTGGGGGTGTAGGTGTGTGGTGTCGTATATGCACACGCACACGCGCGAGCACGTGTGTGTGTGTGTGTGTGTGTGTGTGGTGTGTGTGTGTGTGTGTGTGTGTGTGTGTTGTGGTGTGTGTGTGTGTGTGTGTGTGTGTGTCTGTGTGTGTATATCTGTGTGCGGTCGTGTGCATCTGTGTCTGCTTAATTCTGTCTGTGTCTGTCAGTGTCTTTCTCTGTGTATGAATGTGTATGCACGTGAGTGAGTGCTAAAGTAGCATTATGCCAAGTATTACCATAAAGCCCCATACGTAACTCTGTCTGTGGGTTTTGAACAGACTAATTGCCCGCGGGGATGGGGGGGGGGGGACCCACTGAATGTATCCACGGTACAAAGAAATCAACCTTGGGAGATAGAATGTATGAATACCAGCTGCTATACCGTGGGATTGAGCGTGTTTCATTGTCTTCATTCCGCTCATCATAAAAGCATTGCTAGCTGGGAATACCTAACAGAGAAGAAAGGGCTTGCACTAGACACACATAAAAGTGAAAAACTGGATGTAAGCATGGTACAAAAGATGTCATCCTTGGAGATAGAATATATGCATACCAGCTACATTGTCAGACCATGGTTAATCATAAGAGCATTGCTAGCTGGGAATACCTGAAAGAGAAAAGAGAGGGTTTTCACAAGACACACGTAAAAGTGAAAAACTGGATGTAAGCATGGTACAAAAGATGTCATCCTTGGAGATAGAATATATGCATACCAGCTACATTGTCAGAACATAGTTAATCATAAGAGCATTGCTAGCTGGGAATTCCTAACAGAGAAGAAAGGGTTTTCACAAGACACACGTAAAAGTGAAAAACTGGATGTAAGCATGATACAAAGAAGTCTGCCTAGGTTGGGGGATAGAATAATTATGTGAAAATCAGCTGATATGCTGTGGGAGAGAGCGTGTTTCATTGTCAGAATTTGGTTAATCATAAGAGCTTTGCTAACTGGGAATACCCGACAGAGAAGAAAGGTTTTGCACAAGACACACGTAAAAGTGAAAACTAGGTGTATACATGGCACAAAGAAGTCATCCTTGGAGATAGAATATATGCATACCAGCTACATTGTCAGACCATGGTTAATCATAAGAGCATTGCTAGCTGGGAATACCTGAAAGAGAAAAGAAAGGGTTTTCACAAGACCCACGTAAAAGTGAAAAACTGGATGTAAGCATGGTACAAAAGATGTCATCCTTGGAGATAGAATATATGCATACCAGCTACATTGTCAGACCATGGTTGATCATAAGAGCATTGCTAGCTGAGAATACCTAACAGAGAAGAAAGGCTTTTCACAAGACACGCGTAATAGTTAAAAACTAGATGTAAGCATGGTACAAAGAAGTCTGCCTAGCTTGGGGGATAGAATAATTATGTGAAAATCAGCTGATATGCTGTGGGAGAGAGTGAGGTTTCATTGTCAGAATTTCGTTCATCATAAGAGCTTTGCTAGCTGGGAATACCCGACAGAGTATAAATAAACCAAACGTAAAAGTGAAAACTGATTGTAAGCATGGTACAAAAGAAGTTATCCTTGGAGATAGAATATATGCATACCAGCTATATTGTCAGACCATGGCTAACCATATATGAGACATATGAGCCTATAAACCGAGGCCCTGTGTTCGAACGCATGCAGAACATCTTGCGCACACGTTACAATCCTGTTCCACTTTTCGGAAGAGTAGGCCATTGTGTGCCGGTGGAAACAGATGACAAAATTTACAAAAACCGCATACACAGTGGGATTGGATGTAAAAAAAAAAGCACATGAGTACTTCTTCCATTATCCTCGGTATAAAAGAATAAATAAATAAATAAATAAAGTCATAAAAGCATTGCTAGCTGGGAATACCTAACAGAGAAGAACAGATTTACATAAGACACACGTAAAAGTGATAATTAGATGTATGCATGGGTACAAAGAGGTCGGCCTTGGGGGACACAGAATCTGTACATACCAGCTGATACACTTTGGGGGGAGGGGGGTGGGGCAGGTTTCAATTGTCGAAACTAGGTTAATCATAAGAGTATTGCTGGCTGGGAATTCCCAAGGGAGAACGGAGAAGAAAGGATATAATGCACCTACATCTCCGTCACCCTGTCTGAGCACTGTGTGTGTGTGTGGGAAGGAGGGGTGGTAAGTGTTGTGTTGTAGGTGAGTGTAGTTGAAAGTGTTGGTAGTGTAAAGTGTTGTGTAATGTGTGTGTGTGTGTGTGTGATGGTGTGTAAGTAGTGTGTGTGTGTGGGGGGGGGTGGGGGGGTAGTGTGTTGTGATGTGTGTGTGTGTTGTGGTGTGTGTGTAAGTGTGTGTGTGTAAGTGTGTGTGGTGGGTGTGTAAGTGTGTGTGTGTGTGTAAGTGTGTGTGTAAGTGGTGTGTGTGTGTAAGTGGTGTAGTGTTGTGTGTATGTGTGTGTGTAAGTGTGTGTGTGTAAGTGTGTGTGATGTGTGTGTGTAAGTGGTGTGGTGTGTGTGTAAGTGTGTGTGTGTGAGTAGTGTGTGTGTAAGTGTGTGTGGTGTGTGTGTTGTAAGTGTGTAGTGTGTGTGGTGTAAGTGTGTGTGTGTAGTTGTGTGTGTGTGTGTGTAAGTGTGTGTGTGTGTGTTGTGGGTGTAGTGTGTGGTGAAAGTGTTGTGTGTGTGTGTGTGTGTGGTGTGTGTAAGTGTGTTGTGTGTGGTGTGTGTGTGTGGTGTGTAAGTGTGTGTGGTGTGGGTGTGTGTGGTGTGTGTGTGTAGGTGTGGTGTGTGTGGTGTGTGTGTGTAAGTGTGTGGTGTGGTGTGTGTAAGTGTGTGTGTTGTGGGGGGTGGTGGTAAGTTGGTGTGTGGGTGGGTGTGTGTGTGGTGTGTGGTGTGTGTGTTGGTTGGTGTTAAGTGTGTGTGTGTGTGTGTGTGTGTGGTGTGTGTGTAGTGTGTGTGTGTGTGTGGGTGGGTGTGTGTGTGTAAGTGTGTGTGTGTGTAGTGTGTGTTGTGTAAGTGTGTGTGGTGTGGGTGTGGGTAATGGTGTGTGTTGTGTGTGTAACTGTGTGTGTGTAAGTGTGTGTGTGTGTAAGTGGTGTTGTGTGTGTGTGTGTGTGTAAGTGTGTGTGTGTGTATGTGTGTGTGAGTAAGTGTGATGTGTGATTAACTCTGTGTGTGTAACTGTGTGTGTGTGTGGGGAGGGGGGTGTAAGTGTGTGTGTGTGTGTGTGTGTGTGTGTAACTATGTGTGTGTGTGTAACTGAGTGTGTGTAAGTGTGTGTGTGTGGGGAGGGGGGGTGCAAGTGGGTGGGTGGGTGGGTGGGTGTAAGTGTGTGTGTGTGTGTGTGTGTGTGTGTGTGTGTGTGTGTGTAAGTGTGTGTGTGTGTGAATCCAAAGTCTGTTAATCTTTTGTTAACGGTTGCAAGCGTTTGAATGCTATGGATGCAAGTGCTTTGATCTGTTTGCTTTACAAGGTTTAGCTCTACACAAATTCCATATAGTAGTAGTAGTAGTAGTAGTAGTAGTAGTAGTAGTAGTAGTAGTAGTAGTAGTAGTAGTAGTAGTAGTAGTAGTAGAAGAAGTAGTAGTAGTAGTAGTAGTAGTAGTAGTAGTAGTAGTAGTAGTAGTAGTAGTAGTAGTAGTAGTAGTAGTATTGTTGTTGATATTATTATTATTATTATTATGATGTACACAAAACATACTTCAATGTGCTTTTGATACTACTAAACACTGAGCCTTATTGGATGTTTTCTCTGCCTGTAGAGTTTAACAAAGACATCATGTAAATGACGTATACTCCAATGATGGGCTTAATTGGAACAGTTACCTTCCCTTGTCAATACATACAGTACTGTCATACTTTGATATCCATCAGCACTGGGCATTATTGAATGTTTTATCTGCATGTTAAGTCTTTTTTTATTCTATTTTTTATTTTATACTACTAAAAGTCACGAGATTTCTCTACGTGAAATTCCGTCTGCTCTCCACGGGGAGAGCGCCTCGCGACAAGAGCAGCGCCACCAAGTCTAACAAACAATAATAATAATAATGTATGGAATTTATATAGCGCTGAATCTTGTAAAGCAACAAATCAAAGCGCTCAGATTTTATTTCATACCACTTTAAGTCACGGCAGATTTCTCTCCGTGAAATTCGGGCTGCTCTCCCCGGGGAGAGCGGGAGAACGCGTCGCCACTTAGCGCTGCGTCACCCTTTCACCCTTTTTTTTTTCTTTTTTTTTTCCTGCAGCTGTATTTGTTTCCCTATCAGAGTGGCTTTTTTCTAAGAATTTTTGCCAGGGACAACTCTCTTGTTGCCGTGGGTTTTTTTACGTGCGCTAAATAATTACGTGTAACACACGGGACCTCGGTTTATCGTCTCATCCGAAAGACTAGCGCCCAGACCACCACTCATGGTCTAATGGATGGGGGAAACATTTCCGGTCCAAACGGGGTACGAACCGCCGCACACTTCAGACCCGGGCTTTTCGCTTTCTAGACAGGCGCGTTACCTCTAGACCACCGATCCACCATAACAAACATATAATATAATATAATATCATATCATATCATATCATATCATATCATATCATATAATAGCATATGCTCTGATGGTGGGCTGTTATTGGAATATTTACCACACCTTGTCAGTATAAAACACTACTGTCATAGAGACACTTATTTGGGGGGGGAAATGAATCTTATTGTCAGAAATGGGCAAATGATAAAAGCTTGCCTGGGAATACCAGAAACATAAACAAGAAAAAGATCTACAGAAAGCATATAGATAACTGCGTGTTAGCAGCAATAAGCTGGCCACATTAGGGTATGTTCCATTTGCTTGTAAAACACAAAAGGGTAAAGAAATGATATGAACAATCTGTACTACACATAATTATGCCTTTAAAATGATGACGAAGATCGTCATCAGAATAGACAATACTGTCACATCAACACATATTCGTGAAACACGTATACCTTTTTTGTGTGACTTCAAGAACTAGAGTGGTCAGTATTCAATCTGAATACTAACGCTAGTTGTTGTCGATTCAGGTTCTGAATGCCCTCTACTTATTTCGTGTAGCTTTTTCTGCTGCTGATAGTTGAAGTGAATTATTGAAATGTAGATTTGTTTCAATATGAGAAAGGCTTCTTCAGATATTCAGGGAGCTTTTCTATCACTGGCTGAATCTGAAGTAAATGGTTTTGACTTAAGTGTAAGACAATGGCTGGTTCAGATGACTGGAGATGAGAAGCAGACAAATTGTCAAAACAGAAAAGGTGATATGACTTATTTTCTGATATGATTTAAACAAATTAATAACAAAATCTTATATGACTTAAATTATTTTCAAAATAATGGAGATGTTGTAAGTGTTGACCTGTACTTGTTTTCCTCCATTATTACTTTCTAAATAACATGATGTATTTTCTCTCTAGAAGTTTTTGCCAGAGAATCATTTTTTTGCGGATTCAATGGTTTAAAAAAAAAGCACTCGACATTAGGCTCTTCAAGACACAAAAGGCAGAAGTGGTGAGAAACATCCCAACAGATCTGAGCCAACATCATTTTCTACATCATGCACCATCTGATTCTTTGGAGAACTTTTCTAGAGAGAAAATAAATCATATTATTCAGAAAAAGTAATGGAGGAAACTCATATCAGAAATAACTCATATCGTTTTTTTAAAAATTGAACCAAACCTTTAGAAATCTCAAATTATTTATACTTTTTCACAAAAACAGAACCAAGGGGCCACGTGTTCACAGAGTCGGGGTTCTCCAAACACCTGCATTGTTTGAAAAGAGCTGCGTTTGCAGAATGTGTGTTACTTATGTTCAGCGTTCATGTTGCCTCCAGCAAGAAAGTTATTGCACAAATTGAACCAAATTTGATTTGAAAGACACTAAAAATTGAGTAAGAACGGATGAAAAACACGAGAAAAAAAACTAGTATTGTATGAAGTTCTGGCGAACCTTGTCAAACATTTCATATCCTCCGAATGGCTCCCGGCAGTTTCTAAAATATGAGTAAGGCTGAAAAATGACGCACGCTACAAAAGAAACGAACATCTGCCATTCTCTTTTAATGAAATGTCGCATGGTGTTTGTGTGTTGCTGTGCATTTACATATGGATTATGCGTGTTCTTTCAAATTCCAATCTAACTCTTTACCTTTTCAATGTTTTTGGCTCAGTGGAAATGAAATGATTACTTGTCCTCTCTTATCATCATTATTTTCTGTCTGAAATATTTGATTCTTTTCTTGTTCAAGAATGGAAGAATTGATGGTTGAGTGAAAAAACAAAATAATATTTCTTTCTTTGTTTCTTTCGTTCCTTTCTTCTTATTTAATTTTTTATGCAAATACCCGTCACAATATTCTTCAGCTTCTACATTATGTTCACCATGGTTACCAGCCTTGAAACTTCATTGCCACAGACATACCTGTCAGCGTGTGACAGATTCAACGGTTACATCAAAGACAAGAGATATCAGGGGCTGAGTTTAGATTAGAATGCTACTCCTATTACTAGCTGATACTGGTAAAGGTACTAAAGGTTTTCCATTTCTTACAAAACTATTTAGACGATTTTTTTCATCTATTGCTTGTGGGATCTAAAGCGAAGTGTGGTTTGATCTCAGTGTAAGAGACGGATGGTTTAGATAGGCGGTGGCTTGTTCTGGCTTTGTTGGAACCATAGATGAAGGGCAGTTTTTATTTCCATGTAAGACAGGGAGTGGATGTAGATGGCTTCCATGTTTTGACAGTATGTTCGTGAGCTTTGCCTTCTTTAGGGTTATGGAAGGTAAATCCGCGAGGGAGAGGTGATGGGCGCCGCCCTCAATATGCTGGCCCCTAGAAGAGGGGGGTGGAGAGAGGGGGACGGGGGCCTGAGGGCTGTGAACACCTTTGCTTTGTTTGTGTGTGTGCGCTTATCTCTAGTAATGCCACAGTCAGATGGTACTTTCTGCAGAAGAAGATGCTGGTTCAGCATGTCTCTCATGCCTTTTAGCGCTTGTGCCTGCTTTCTGTGTATGAAATCCTAACTAATGTTATGAAGAAAATTGACTATCAAAATTTGCTTTGGTAATTGTTCCAGGTGCAAAACATGTCTAAGATACCTTTCAAAGTAAATTGAATGAAACCATGTAAAATTTATATGGTTCATAATGTTTTCCACTATAAAGAGGACGCCAAAAGCGTCAAGTTTTGTGGGACTCAATATATTCCTAACACATGCAATGTGTATCAAGGACAGCGTCAATAAAATGAATGCTGCTATGTTCAGGATTTGTACATCCCCCCAGCATTGTATTTTTAGCACAACTCTCCATCCAAAAAATGATATTTTAAAAATTGCCCCGAAAAAGGTCTAATAAAAAAACTTTGTACAGACATGTGATGACTTTCAGAAAACATCTCATATCCAATTCGCCTCTGGTAGTTTCGGAAATGTCAAGAAAGTTTCAATATGTTCAAAATCAGGGAAAAAGATAAGGAGCATCTTGTCTTTTCATCTTAATGAAACACGAACTGGTGTTTTATATGTAATTTTTGTATATCCGTCGTCCCTGATTGTTCTGTTCACTGAAATTGAAATTTCATTGTGTTTGCCTTTCAAAGGAAATGGAAGAATTTATGGCTGAGTGAAAATGCACTGGTATATTTTTTCTATTCTATTTTAAAGATCAGTCTTTTTGAAACTAGACTTTCATTAAATGTATTTATCTTGCAAAATAAAGGAAGATTATGGATGAGTGGAGATGCAACAATAGCTTCCCTATTTCTGTCATCTTTTCTGTATCTATTTTGTGTCTTTTGTTCATTTCTTCTATGTTCAATTGTTCGGTTTTATTCCTTTTTTCTTTCTTGCTTTCTTCCGTTATTTTCTTTCCTACATTCTTTTTTTCCATCCGGTATCTTATTTCCTTATCCCCACTCCCACTTCATTATTCTTAACTCCTTTTTGTTTGCCTTTATTCTTCTTTTTTCTCTGTCTTTTTCTTCGTCTTTTTCTGCCTTCCTCTGCCAAATTGAGACAAAGAAGAAGACAAAGAATATGTGTGTGCGCGCGCGCACGCGCGCGCGCGTGTGTGTATGTGTGTGTGTGTTTGTGTGCGTGTGTGTGGTGTGTGTGTGTGTGTGCGTGCGTGCGTGTGTGTGCGTGCGTTCGTGTGTCCGGCGTGTGTGTGTGTGTGTGTGTGTGTGTGTGTGTGTGTGTGTGTGTGTGTGTGTGTGTGTGTGTGTGTGTGTGTGTGTGGTGTGTGTGTGTGTGTTCGTGTGCTCGTTCGTGTGTGTGTGTGTGTGTGTGTGTGTGTGTGTGTGTGTGTGTGGTGCGTGCGTGCGTGCGTGCGTGCGTGCGTGCGTGCGTGCGTGCGTGCGTGTGTGTGCGTGCATGCGTGCGTGCGTGCGTGCGTGCGTGTGTGTATGTGTCCGTGTGTGTGTACGTGTGCTCGTTCGTGTGTCTCTGTGTGTGTGTGTGGTCAGTGCAAGTTCTGTCCGTGTGCTCTGTTGACCGACCTCGTTAATGTTAGTACTACCATCTGCTGAAGTCTGGTCAGTGACTGGTGTCTGGTGGGGTTGAGGTTTTGGGCACTTGTGATGATAATGAGTCCCTTCTGGCACCGGCCAGCGTTATACTTTTGACCCCTCGCCCTCCTCACTTGTGTTGGTAAACATCTCTCTCTCTCTCTCTCTCTCTCTCTCTCTCTCTCTCTCCTCTATCTCTCTCTCTTTCTTTCTTTCTCTATCTCTCTGTCTCTTTCTTTCTCTACATATATATTTAGAGAGAGACAGAGAATAAGGATTATCAATCCAACCAACCAGTCAATCAATCTCTCTCAGGCAGTCAGAAATAAATCAGTAAAGCAAAAAACAAAAAACATAACCATCTTCTTCCATTATA
>CM054137.1:24380272-24390272 GCA_028751875.1 Rapana venosa | reverse complement strand
GAATATCTTTCAAATGTAAGTCGACTCTTTTTCATAGACCATTGCCTCAAATTCACTCCAAGCATTGTGAAAGTCGGCCAATTTATCATTTAGTTTTGCATTGGACTGTTCTATGATATATCTAGCATCTAGCATTTATCTAAAGAAAATCTCACTATTCACTCACTTACGTAGAATATCAAGCTACAAGATAGAGGCACAGACCTGCAAACAAACAGACTGATGGACAAATTTACAAAAGAAACAGCAGAGTGTCAAACATGGGAAACTGAACAGCAGCAAGTAAGCTTGATCACACTTAGATAGCTAACCCAAAGGAGCTGTGAAAAATGCGCATGCAATGACAACTTGCACACAATAAAAGACTAATCCTGTGCCGACAGATAGATGTAAGCCTTACATCCTATCGATGCTTTGATATTGCTGAAAGACTACCATCTTGATTGAGGCTACTGCAATCGTTGCAATTTCTTGTTGCAGTTAGGCTGGATCACACTACGATAGTTAACCGAAGGGAGCTTAGGAAAACGTGCATGCAATAACAACATGTGCACAATACAAGACTAATTGCATGTCAACATATATATGCCTGCACCTCTTGGTTCCTTTGATATTGATGAAAGACTTTACCATCTTAATGGAGGCTACTTTGCAATGTTGGCGATTGTTGCAATTAGGTTGGATCACCTTACATAGTTAACTGAAGGGAGCTAGGGAAAACGAACAACATGCACAAAATAAATGACTAATCGTGTTCCAGCAGATAGATATAAGCCTCACAACTACTGGTTCCTTTGATATTGCTGAAAGACTCTACCATCGTAATTGAGGCTATTTTACAATGTTGACTATTGTTGCAATTAAGCTTGATCACACTGAGATAGTTAACCCATCGAGCTAGGGAAAACCTGCATGCAGTGTGAACTTGCACACAATAAAAGACTAATCATGTGTCAACAGATACAGGCCTGCAATTCTTGGTTCCTTTGATATTGCTGAAAGACTACCATCTCAATTGAGGCTACTTTGCAATGTTGGTGATTATTCCAATTAAGCTGGATCACACTTAGATAGTTAACCCAGCGAGCTAGGGCAAACATGCATGCAATAACAACATGCACACAATAAAAGACAAATCATGTATCAACAGATAAAGGCCTGCAATTCTTGGTTCCTTTGATAATGCTGAAAGACTACCATCTTAATTGAGGCTACTTTGCAATGTTGGCGACTGTTGCAATTAGGCTGGATCACACTGAGATAGTTAACCGAAGGGAGCTCAGGAAAACGTGCATGCAGTAACAACATGCACACAATAAAAGACTAGTCCTCTGTCAACGGATATAGCACTCCAGCTGCTGGCGCTTTGATATTGCTGAAAGACTCTACTCTTAATATTATTATCAGGATTATGTGTGTAATATTGGTGTGTTTATGGTTGCAGACTTTATTTGTTTTGAAAGCGTGTGCTCGACTGGGAAAGGGGGCACTTATAGAGGTTAAAAAAGTAAGCGTTCACATAGGCAGGCTTGCATACATGTAATATACGTACGTGACCATCTGCCTGTATTCACACACACACATGCACGCACGCGCGTGTGCGCGCGCACGCACACACACACACACACACACACACACACACACAGGCACACACACACACATACACACACACAATTTGAATTGACACACACACTCGCACGCACGCACGCACGCGCTCACACACATGCACTCACAGTCACACACACACTCATACTAACACTCACGCACTCACAGTCACTCACTCATACACACACACACACACACACACACACACACACACACACACACACACACACACACACACACACACACACTCGCGCGCGCGCACACTGAAAAACACAATCTCTGAAAATAAGTAATAATGGGCAAAAAGAGGAGAAAGTCAGCACATACTACCCTTACTGCGTTAACGGACGGCTTCATCTGCTGATGTATGACAGAGATGCTGGTAACGCCTGGCTTACGTTTGTTGTTGTTCCTATCGCATGTACTGGCGCACCCAGATACTATGAAGCATGTGTGTGTGTGTGTGTGTGTGTGTGTGTGTGTGTGTGTGTGTGTGTGTGTGTGTGTGTGTGTGTGTGTGTGTGTGTGTGTGTGTGTGTGCGTGTGTGTGTGTGTGTTTGTGTGTGTATGTGTGTGTGTGTGTGTGCGTGCGTGCGTGGGCGTGTGTGTGTGTTTGTGTGTGTGTGTGTGCGTGTGTGTGTGTATGTGTGTGTACGTTCGTGTGTGCGCGTGCGTGCGTGTGTGTGTGTGTTTGTGTGTATATGTTTGCGCGCGCGCGCGCGTGTGTGTGTGTGTTTGTGTACGTATATTTTGCGTGTCTTTGTGTGTGTATATATACGCGTGTGTGTTTCTGTCTGTCAGTCTGTTATTCTGCCTGTCTGTTCCTGCATGATGCTTGAGCACAACTCCATACCCTACAATGAAAACGTCATGCCCATGAAATATAGAGCATCACAATACAATCCTTTAAAAAAAACACACCCAAAATCGGATCAAGCCGAATACATCCTTCAACTCAGATTGCTGATTCCTTCATGGTTGGTACAAAAATGGTCGCATACACAAAAATCTCTCCCCCGCCACCCCCCTCCCCCTTCACCCGCCCCCCCCCCCTCGCCTCCACCCCCCCCCCCCCCCCCTCTTCCTCTTTGGTGAGCCTCGGAGAAGTGTGTGATGAACGAAAAAACCAAACAAACAAAAAACAGAAAAGCCTCAAAAGCACACAGACGTATATCAACGTATTCAGCACTGATTAAGATAACGAACCGTTTGGACCCGAAACTTTTCCCCCATCCATTAGACCATGATCAGTGGTGGTCTGGGCGCTAGTCTTTCGGATGAGACGATAAACCGAGGTCCCGTGTGTTACGCATAATTATTTAACGCACGTAAAAAGAACCCACGGCGACAAGAGAGTTGTCCCTGGCAAAATTATACAGAAAAAAAGCTTCTCTGATAGGGAAACAAATACAGTTGCAGACAGGAAAAAAAAATTTAATGGGTGGCGCTGCTCTTGTGGCGACGCGCTCTCCCCCGGAGAGAGCAGCCCGAATTTCACGCAGAGAAATCTGCTGTGACTTAAAGTGGTAGAAATAAAAATTAAAAAAAATAAATAATAAGAACCAACAACCTACTAACTTCAAAATCGTTAGCAGCAACTCACAAGGCCATTGACGTACCCACTCTTGCCCTTCATAATAATAATAATAATAATAATAATAATAATGTATGGAATTTATATAGCGCTGAATCTTGTAAAGCAACAAATCAAAGCGCTCAGATTTGAATTCGGGCTGCTCTCCCCGGGGAGAGCGGGAGAACGCGTCGCCACTTAGCGCTGCGCCACCCTTTCACCCTTTTTTTTTTTCTTTTTTTTCTGCAGCTGTATTTGTTTCCCTATCAGAGTGGCTTTTTTCTAAGAATTTTGCCAGGGACAACTCTCTTGTTGCCGTGGGTTTTTTTACGTGCGCTAAATAATTACGTGTAACACACGGGACCTCGGTTTATCGTCTCATCCGAAAGACTAGCGCCCAGACCACCACTCATGGTCTAATGGATGGGGGAAAAATTTCCGGTCCAAACGGGGTACGAACCGCCGCACACTTCAGACCCGGACTTTTCGCTTTCTAGACAGGCGCGTTACCTCTAGACCACCGATCCATATGGGATGATTAAAGTGTTTTTGACTTGACTTGACTTGACTTTGACTCGGCGTCGGCCTGTCAGAGTCGTGTGCCAAATCTCTTCTGCCTTGTGCCAAGAAGCAAAGAGATCATTGTCGTAATGAATTGTTCCTGTTTCTATCATCTCCCTCTCTCACTTCCCCCCCCCCCCCCACCCCCTCCCCCCTTTCCCCCTTCTCATCACCCGCCTCTTTGACGCTTTTTTTGTTGTTGTCTGTCAATGTGAACGTTTAGAAATTTGAGAGAGGGGGGGGGGGGGGGGGGCGAGGGGGGCGGAAGAGGGGGCAAGTCCAAGATCTAATCACTATGACAGCGTTCATTAATAGTCTGTCAAGATGATTGCTGATTTTGACAACTAACTGTATTGATTTCTGCCTGTCTGTCAGCCCGTCTGTCTGTCGGTCGGTCTGTCTGGGTTGTGTGTTTGGTTTGTTGTATCTGTTTGACTGACTGTCTGAACGTCTGTCTGTCGGTCGGTCGGTCGGTCGGTCGGTCTCTCTCTCTCTCTCTCTCTCTCTCTCTCTCTCTCTCTCTCTCTCTCTCTCTCTTCTCTCTCTCTCTCTCTCTCTCTCTCTTGTGTTTTTCTTCCTAACTTTCTTCTTTTTTTCTGTGGTCTATGTTCCAAGTATATGATTATATTTGGTTAAAATATGTTTATCCTCATAACCATCATAACGACAATGATGTTGATGATGATGATGGTGGTATAATGACGTCACCATCATTATTCTATTCTCGCGAAACATGTACATCATCATTAGTCATGAGGCTATATGTACACAGCAGAGCATCAAGAAGCTTGGAGAGCTCATAGTGCTCTGCCAATGAAAATATACACAGTAAGCAAATGTAACAACAATAAAGTAAGTATATATTTCGACGTCATGACTTAAGATCACGATGCAAATCTTAGTAAGGTCAAGATTAGAGCTTAAAAATATGAAAATCAGTGTTTTACATAGTACTCTTATATAAAGAACGTATCCATATATGCACTAAGACAAATATATACGCACATGGAGACATATATCTGTGCGTATGCCTACACACACATACACAGACATTTACACACATACGCACGCACGCACACAAATACGCACACATGCACGCACGCACGCGCACACACACACACGCACGCACGCGCACACTCTCACGAACATACAGAATCACAAGCGTACACGCGCACGCACATAAACATACACTAACGCACACATACACACAAACACACACACACGCACGCAAGCGCGTGTATACATGCTTGCATATGGAGGCACGCGCGCGCGCGCGCGCACGCACACACACACACACACACACACACACACACACACTTCTACAGATAATGAGATAGAAACAATGGCAAAGAATGGTTATCAAAGCTGAGACATCTGTAAGATTTGGTTAAAGTGGGTACAGATGAATATGACTGAGGACACTTTAAAAAGTGAATTCAGAATGTTGAAATATAACAGGAAACGAATTCCATGACGACTGTAGAATTAGAATAAGAATACATGTCTGCCAACAGTTTTCTTCATCTTCTTCGTAGTCGTCATCGTCTTCTTCTTTGAATTCTTCTTTGAATTCTTCTTCGCAATTCTTCTTTTTCTTCTTCCAATTCTTCCAATTCTTCCAATTTTTCACAATTCTTTTTCTCCAAATTCTTCTTCAAATTCCTCTATAATTCTTTCAAATTCTTCTTCTTCAGATTTTTCAAAGTGTTTTCTTTATCTTCAGATTTGGTATATTTTCTTGCATATTTTCTTATTCTCAATTCTTTCCAGTATAACTTTCTACCTTTCCCAAATGGTTTCACCTCTGCTCTTTTACCCTGTCAGGTTTTTTTTTTCTTTATTTTTTCTTCCCTCTCTCATGACAACCACCGAACCAGACATAAGACAAAACACACAGTTTGAAGCAACACACACACACAGTATGAAGCAACACACACACACACACACACACACACACACACACAAACACACACACACACACACACCACACACACACACACACCACACACACACACACACACACTACAACACAAGCCTGTGCCCTATTCTTTTCTTTCAGAGATATTTATTGACAAAGTATTCACCTTGGGTGGGGTGTAGCTTCAGACGAATCTGGGATCCCAAAATATTGCTTGAACTAACAATATCAACCTATGCGCTTCCTCGGATCCACTCCATGCCTGTACAAATCTCGCCCCGTTCTCGCCCTAGTGGCGAGATGTAAATCACGTGAGGTCTCATATTGCTGTCTGGCGACAGGCAGCCGGCTGTATGGCTGCAAGAACAAGCAGTGGTGCTGACTTGTAGGCCTCTGAAGTGGGCAGACGAAAGGCTTTGGGTTCTGGGTAAAATTGCCCTTTCTCTCACATTACATGTCTTCCCTTTTCATCTTGGTCTGTGATTCTGTCCATATCTATCGTTGTCGAGTTGGTTGAGTTTTTTGGTTTGTGTTGTTTATATTTATTGTTGTCGAGTTTGTTGTTTTTGGGTTTGTGTTGTTTATATTTATTGTTGTCAAGTTTGTTGTTTTTTGGGGTTTGTGTTTGTAGGTTTACAGACATGAAAGATGTTATGGTTTTATTATGTTATTTGGTGGTGGTGGTGGTGGGGGTGGTGGTGGTGGTGTGTGTGGGGGGGGGGGGGGGGTTCACGCAATGCAGCATTGAAAGTTTGTTAGACTGTACCCATTGTGTGAAAATTTTAAAAATCAGTTTTTTTGTCTATTCTTTTTATTTCCTTTCCCTGAAATCTTGCTGTCGAATGAAATATGTTTTGGGGTAGATCTATATTTTAGCCATTTTCAGTATGTGTTCAAATCATAATTTTTCTCAATTTTTATCCTTTTTCATATGCACGTCATTTTCTTTTCAGTAGCAAAAAATATTTATGAGGTTCAACAATTGCAAAAACAAACACTTGACAAGATTTGACTCCACTTGTCTTAACATCTGAACTTTTTCTTAATCCAATTCAGTTTAGAATACATACAGTTTTGCTTAATAAAACCACCCGAAAATCTCCATTTTAATGTCATGCTACCGGATTATCAAACAGATAAGACCATGAGATTTGTTGAGCAAAGCCCAGTGAGGAGCTACATACACGAAAAAGTTTCAGGATGAAACATAACGTTGTGAAATACACACGTCATGAACAAATTATTCTCACACATGAATTACAGACAAAGTGTATCTTTTTTCATACTTTGCCTTTAAATGTACGTAGAAAAGGACGTAAAAATTCTAGACAGATATGAAACAGTATATAAAAAGCAGACATTGGACACCCACTTTTCAAGAATCGGTATACAAATGAAAAAGAGAAGAAAAGAACAAACAAGAATAAAAGAAATAGAGAGAAAGGTACAAAATAAGAAAACAAAGAGAAAACTATTTTGTAAAGGACAAAAAGAAAGAACTACACACAAAAAGAAAGAAAGATGAGAAAACACACAGACAGAAAGAATAGAAAGAACAATCAGACTACATACAAGAAAAAAAGAGAATATATAAAGATCCTACATATATATTTTTTTAAATGCCTGATAACAAAAATACCATATTATTGCACGCCAAACCCCGCATCAAAAGTTATATCAGAAAGCAAACAATAAAACCAAACATCAAGCACCCCAATATAAAGCCGAAACAGACAGACTCTGGCCTCCAAAACAAATAAAAGAATCAAGCAAAATGGAACAAATATTCCTTTGTACCTGTTTCTGGTTCCCTAAGAGAGAACCGTTATTTATAGCTTCCTTGTCGAGTGCATCTCTCTGTGAGACTTTCACGCACACACACACACACACACACGCACACACACGCACACACACACACACACACACACACACACACACACACATACACACACACCTTCTTTTTCTTTTATTTCTTCTTCTTCTTCTTCTTCTTCTTCTTCGCCTTCTTCTTCTTCGTTGTTGTTGTCGAAGTTGTCATCGTCGTTATCATCGTTGCCTTCTTCTCCGTTTTCTTCTTCTTCTTGTCATTTGTTTAAATCTCATGTAACTTTTTCATCTTAATTTGGACTTATCTATTTATTTCTATATTTATCTATTTATTTAAATCTTTTCTTCATTTTTTATCCATTCTGTTATTTTTGTCCTCCAGCACATTCTCTTCTCTTGTTTAGCCTTCCTTCTTGCCTTGCGAATTTTCCCTCTCTACTCTTCTTGCCCTTTTATTCCTGCACTTCTTTCCATTTTTTCATCCCCGCCCGCAACCTTATCCCAACCACACAAACAGAACTAAACAAACGCAGAATACAGATCAACATACACAAAAAAACCCTAGCCCTATTCTTTCGAAATATTTATTGACATTGGTCGCTCTAAGGATGCAGTTTGGGACGAATTTGGATCCTAAAATATTGCTTCGAACAATCCTCACCAGTGCGCTCCCCTGGATTTACTCCTTGCCCGTACAAATCTCGCCAAGTTCTCGCCAAAGCGACGAGAATTAGGTCACGTGATTTCCCCACAATGCCTGGCGACATGCAGTCGACTGTGTTGCAAAAACAAATATTGCTGTAGGCTTCAGATGTTGGTATTAGGTCTGTAAGCTGTCCTTTCTCTTACATCTTTTATTTTCACCTTGATGTCTGTTTCTTTGTACAAAGTTGTCAACTTTGATTTTGCTGGGTATGGTAAGGTAAGGTAAAGGTGTCCCATAACCTATAAGGTCGTAGGGGAGCGAGGTGTCAGAGACCTCACTTCTCTAGGGCCAGCATATTGAGGGCGGCGCCCATCTCCTCTCCCTCGCTGCTTTACCTTCCCTGACCCTAAAGAGGACAGGTACCCATTTACAGCTGGGTGAACTGGGGGAACTGTACTGAAGCCAAGGCGCGCAAAAGGTCACCCATCCAACTGGTAACCACGCTCGACGCTGCTTAACTTGGCTGGGGGAAAGCGAGTGCTCCGACCACTGAGCTATCCCGTCCCCTGGGTATGGGCTTGCGCTTATATACAAGAAAAAAGGGATAGCCTGGTGGTTAGAGTGTGGTTATAGTGATGCATATTGCGCTTGTGATCTGCTGACCCGAGTTCGAATCTCGTTCAAGAGGATTTTTCCTCTGGAGTGAACTAACATCAGTGCCGACTCCATTCCACCAAAAGCCCTTCGGGTGAGACTATAAACCAAGACCCCTTGTGTAAACGCACGCAGAACATCTTGCGCACACGTTAAGACCCATTTCACTTTTCCAAAGAGTAGGCCACTGTGTGCCGGTGGGAACGGGTGACAAAATTCACACAACTGCATTGTACTCAGGTACTGGGTGTAAACAATAAAAAAGCACACGAGTGCTTATTCCATTATCCTTGAAATAACAGAAGAAATTTTTTTTAAAAGAAAGAAAGAAAGAAAAAAAAAAGAAAGAAAGAAAGGTGGTGCGGAATTAGACTGCTGATTTCACTTTCTTGACATATCAAGGAGGCACTAGATATGCGTATACAGTTCTTAGAGAAAATATGCACAACAAACAACTCATCCCCCGTTTGTGCCCGAAACTTTTCCACCCATCCACTAAACCACGAGTGTTGAGTGGTCTGGCTGCTAGTCTTTCGTATAAGGCGATAAACCTGGTTCCTGGGTGCAGCAAGCATTAAGCGCACGTAAAAGAACCCATTACGGCAACAAGTGAGTTGCCCCTGGAAAAATGTTATTGAAAAATAGTCTGATAAGGAAACAAATATAGTTGAAGTCAGGAAAAGAAAAAATAATGGGTGGCGCTGCTTTTGGGGCGACGCACTCTCCCCGGGGAGAGCAGCCCGAATTGCATGCAAAGAAATCTGCCATGACTTTAAAGTGGAGAGAGAAAGAAAGACAGACAGAGAGAGACAGAAAGACAGACAGACAGGCAGACAGACAGACAGCAGACAGACAGACAGACAGAAAGAGAGACAGAGACAGTAACACATAGAGATAGAGAGACAGAGAGAGAGGAAGGGGGAAGAGAAATGGAGAAAGAGGAGGGAGAAGAATTAAAATAACCAAACAATGAAACAATGCACAGCACGCAAAAAAGACATATGGAAACCTTGTCAGGTTGCACCAAAAAAATATATTTTAAAAATACCAAGCAAGCAAACACATAAGCTATACGAAGATTGGACCCCCCTCCAAAAAGAGGGGAGGGGTGGGGGGCAGAAAAGCAAAAGAAAGGAGACTACAGATGTTCTATTGTGCCTGTTTCTGGTTTTGTTTTTTGTTGTATGATAAAATAGAGCATTATTTATAGCTTCCT
>CM054137.1:24360272-24370272 GCA_028751875.1 Rapana venosa | reverse complement strand
TCTCGCTCTCTCTCTCATCAGGAACATAATTGAAATAATGATAATGAATCTGTCTAAGCTCGTGACAGCCTTAATCATAGCCCTCAAAAAGAAGCTCTTACTGTAAAACAACGAGAAAAACAGTCATGTTCATAACGAATAAACAAAGTACTAGCAAACAAAAATTGTCACTTTTGACGTGTAATTACGTGGGTGTTGAAAACACTCTGTGTGTGTGTGTGTGTGTGTGTGTGTGTGTGTGTGTGTGTGTGTGTGTGTGTGTGTGTTGTGTGTGTGTGTGTGTGTGTGTGTGTAGTGTGTGTAGTGTGTGTAGTGTGTGTATGTGTAGTGTGTGTATGTGTGTGTGTAGTGTAGTGTGTAGTGTTTGGTGTGGTGTGGAGTTTGTGTGTGCCTGTGTGTATCTCTGTGTATCTCTGTGTGTTTTCTTCTGAAATAGACACATAAATGATATTCACTTCATCACCCTCTCTCTCTCTCTCTCTCTCTCTCTCTCTCTCTCTTTCTCTCTCTCTCTCTCTCTCTCTCTCTCTCTCTCTCTCTCTCTCTCTCTCTCTCTCTCTCTCCACACACACACACACACACACACACACACACACACAACACATCTCAGCACAGGTCAAGGTCTTGTGTACCGAAACACGCTATCGAGTTTCCACACTTTAAGCTTTTTTTTAAACTAAAGTAAAAGACCAGTTACCATATAAAAAAAATACTAGCCAAATGAATGAATTACAAAACAGTATCAGATACTTTTCCAACTTATCACCAGAACTTTACCAGCCAAGACAAAATCAGAAGTGGAAATGGAAACTGCCAGGCAAGGAAATAAGTTCGGGTATGGACCTTTTGCATTGGTTAAAAAAGTCCAGGCTATAAAAATTCCAGAAGAATTGAAACGTTATTTCCTGGTCCTGGTGTCTCAAACTACAGGTTTTAGACAAAGAGTTGAGAGCTGGTAAAGAATGAAAGATTTCGATTTTTTTCAAGGTCACTGTGTTAGGTTGGGTGGTTTGTTTGGTGTTTTTTTTTATTTCAAACAGGTAAGTTGAGGAAATATATTGCATGGTGCTATTTAACTTTGCTATGTTTTGTCACAGATTTTCAAAAGTTTAAATAGAGACTGTCTGAAAAGGATCTGTTTTGTTACCGACCCCCCCCCCCTCCCCTCCCCTCCCCTTCCGCCTCGCCCCAAACAAAAATTAAATACTCTGTTACACAGTTTAAATGAGAGAAAAAAATATTTGTTTAATTTTAATTAGCTTCAGTTGCATGCAGATCATGGAGCATGAGCTTTTCTTTCTGTTTTCTGGTGTGTGTGTGTGTGTGTGTGTGTGTGTGTGTGTGTGTGTGTGTGTGTGTGTGTGTGTGGTGTGTGTGTGTGAGTGTGTGTGTGTGTGTGTGGGTGTGTGTGAGTGTGTGTGTCTCTGTGTGTTGTGTATGTGTGTGTATGCACGCGCGCAGAGAGAGAGCGAGAGAGAGACAGACAGACAGACAGACAGACAGAGAGAGGCTATTTTGAATTTTCGACAGGCTATTTTGCATGGTAATCCTTTTTTCCCCTCACTAAGACGAAACTTTGTAAATGTTTACCAAGAAGTGTTTGATCTGTGCTGTTTGTTCAAGGATTAGGGAGGAGGAGCTGGTATTGTTGTTGGGTTTTTTCTTTAGATATTGTTTGGCTCAGGTCTGCCTTTGTTTAAGAAGCTTTCACTGACACAAAAGATTTCTTTTGTTTTGGGTTTTCTGTTTTGGGTTTTATGGGGTATGGGTTTTGTTTTGTGGTTGTTGGGTTTTTTGCTGTGTTTACTAATTTGAGCTGATTTAATTTCGCGCGTCTTGTGTTTCCTGACTTTTAGCGATGCAAATTTTGTCTATTCTCTTTTTGTTGATTTTTGCTGTTACAATAAAAAAAAGTGACATTTTTTCTAAATGTTTGCTGACACATTAAGGATATTTCTGTCCCTTTTTTGGTTGGTTCTTTTATGTCGATAAAGATAATATATACTTTCTCTTTTCTGTTAAATTTTTGATGACTTAAAAATCTTTCTGTCTTTATTTGTTGATTCTTTTATGCTGATAAAATAATACTCGCTTTCTTTTTTTGTTGATTTTTTTAAGAACTTAAAAACATCTAGTGTTTTCTTTACATTCTTTGATGCTTAAAAAATAATACATGCTTTCTTTTTATCGTTGATTTTTAATAACTTAAAAATGTCTCGTGGTGGGTTTTTTTTTTCATCTACGCAAGTGGATAGAGGTGGAAGGAGTGGGGTTCTTTTCGGAAATGATTTTTGCTGCACTTTTCCTCGTGTGTGGTTTTGTTTTGTTTGGGTTTTTTGTTTGTTTTTTACATTTTCCGCCATTAATTTCTCTGCCCAATTTTGTTGAGTTTCCTAGAACATTTGTTTATTTTCCTTTTTTTGTTTGTTTGGTTTTCTGGCTACCCTTTCTTTGTTTTCTTCGTTTCTCTTTTGTAAACGTTTGTTCACGTGATCTGCTTTGTACATTTTTCTTCTTTCCTTCATTTTGTGTTTTTTTTTGCCTGAATTTTGCTGACAACCTGATATCTTCTTCTCCTTTATCTCATTTTCATGCTAATATAGTTTCCTCTCTTTTTTCTTAATAATTTTTTTTATTCTATCTAGATGACAAGACAAAAATGTGTGTAGGGGGATGCGGTGCGAAGATACTGGTGGCAAAATTTACGGGGGGGGGGGGGGACTCAACAAATGAACAAACATGCAAAACAACCCCGGAACATTTTGATAGAAGAGAAAATAGAGAAATAAACGATTTCTAGTCCAATAAGTAAATATCAAATCCATTTATAAAGGCTCGAAGTAAACAACATTTATAACTAACTAGCAAACATTATTTTAGATCTGTACTCTGCACGTGTGACTTTAGAATATCAAACAGAACAACTTGATCAGGGGTCAGCATTGCTCAGTGGTCGGAGCACTCGCTTTGCCCCAGCTTCGAGCGTGGTTACCACTTGGATGGGTGACCGTTTGCGCGCCTTGGCTTTAGTACAGTCCCCCAGTTCACCCAGCTGTAAATGGGTACCTGCCCTCTTTAGGGTTCCTGGTAAAGCAGCGAGGGAGAGGAGATGGGCGCCGCCCTCAATAATGATGCTGGCCCCTAGAGAAGCTGAGGTCTCTGACGCCTCGCTCCCCTACGACCTTACAAGTTATGGGACACCTTTACCTTTTTTTACAACTTGATCCTGGACGAAAGCTTTGTCAGTTATTGATGCAATACAAGTGCTAAGGCCTACATCATATTTATGTTGTTATGCCGTAAACTGTTATGTTGAGACCTTCCTTTGCCCTGACAAGCTCTTAACATAGCAATCTACACTGTCCTTTAAAGGAGCAGCAAAATGTTCTGATGTCAGAGAATGGCTGCCTATGTGGCGAGGAACTTCAAAACAGTCATACTACATGCAAACTTCTCATCAAGTGTGTGCTTCTAATCTCACAGTGTTTCTCGAGTTGTTGAGCGAGTCAGAACGCATATTCTAGGTGACTTCCAAAGTGTCAATCTAGGGAATGCACAACAATATCAGTGACGATAAAAAGAACAGTAGTAACTACAATGACAACAACAACCAGAACAATTTTATCTCATACAATTTTACTTATTTACATAATAGTAGTGGAGGAAAACAAGAGCAGGTCACCAGATACTGGTTCTCCATCAGTTTATCAAATATTCCATTTTCTTTTAATAAAAACTTCTGGATAATACTATCTTTCGATAACAAGTATTCTAATTAGACATTGTTTTTAAATAAGGACCATGCCTTTGGCATGACCTGGCTGGAGTTTCGGCTCCTGGATGATCCATCGTCAGAAATCCCGACGGTGATTGAAGCTTCACCCTCGGTAGTACCTTACATTCTTGCGCTTTTCATACTTTTAAAGTGTCAGTCGTATTCACAACATATCTGATATTATTGTGGCTTATATAATATTTGGGGACGGAATAGCTCAGTGCTCAGAGCGCTCACTTTCTCCAAGCTAGGGTTAAGCAGCATTGAGCGGGTGGATAACATTTGCACCCCTTGGCTTCAGTACAGTTCACCCAGCTGTAAATCGGTACCTGCTCTCTCTAGGGTCATGGTAGTTAAAGCAGCGAGGGAGAGGAGACGAGCTCCCCCTCAAAATGCTTGCCCTTAGAGAAGATAAGGCCTCTAATGCCTCGCTCTCCTATGACCCCATAGGTTATGGGAACAGCTTTACCTTTTACCTGTTATATAGTATTTATCTAAGAAATCAGCCCAGTATAACTAACTTCTCCCATACACTATTCTAATCCTTATTCATTTATTCATTCATTTCTATCTTTTTTCCCCTCCCTTTCCAGGCTGTTCGAGACCCACCCCGAGGTGCAGAGCGTCTTCGTGCCCTTCAACGGCAAGTCCCAGGAGGACCTCCAGGACAGCGCCCAGCTCAAGTCGCACGCCCTGAGGGTGATGCACACGGTGGAGAAGTGCTTGGACAACATCAACGACCCGGCCAAGCTGCTGAAGATGCTGCAGGACCTGGGAGCCAGGCACATCATGTACAACGCCAAGATCGACTACATGGATGTGAGTGTTGTGAGGGTGTGGTGCGTGGGTGTGGGGTGGGTAGGTGGTGGTTGGGATAGGATTGAAGAGGATAGGGGGAAAATGATGATGGGCAATGATCAATTCTTTTATTTCGAGGATAATGAATCGTAATGATAATAATAATAATGTTAGAAGAAGAACAAGAAGAAGAAGTAATAATAATAATAATAATAATAATAATGATAATGATAATAGTAATAATAATATTATTATTATTATTATTATTATTATTATTATTAATAATATTAATATTAATAATATTAAAAGAAGAAGAAGAATTGCAAAGAAGAAGAAGAAGAATTGCAAAGAAGAAGAAGAAGAAGACGAAGACGAAGACGAGGAAGAGGAAGAAGAAGGAGAAGGAGAAGAAGAAGAAGGAGGGGGAGAAGGAGGAGAAGGAGGAGAAGGAGAAGAAGGAGAAGAAGAAGAAGAAGAAGGAGAAGGAGAAGAAGGAGAAGAGGGAGAAGAAGAAGAAGAAGAAGAAGAAGAAAAAAGAAGAAGGAGAAGAAGAAGAAGAAAAAGAAGAAGAAAAAGAAGGAGAAGGAGAAGAAGAAAAAGAAGACAAAGACGAAGACGAAGAAGAAGAATGTATTGAATTTATATAGCGCTGAATCTTTTAAAGCAACAAATCAAAGCGCTCAGATGACTTCTTTTTTTTATACATTTTTTTAATTATATTTTATATCGAGGATAATGGAATAAGCACTCATGTGCTTTTTGGGGTTTTTTACATCCATTCCCCGTGTGTATGCGGTTTTGTAAATTTTGTCATCTGTTCCCACCGGCACACAATGGCCTACTCTTTCGAAAAGCGGAACAGGATTTAACGTGTGCACAAGATGTTCTGCATGCGTTTGCACACAGGGCCTCGGTTTATAGTCTCATCCGAAGGACGTTTTTACATCCAGTCCTCGCCCTTAGGGATATATAAGAGAGAAAGAGAGACAGAGACAGACAGAGAGATAGAGTAAGCGTGTGTGTGTGTGTGGTGTGTGTGTGTGTGTGTGTGTGTGTGTGTGTGTGTGTGTGTGTGTGTGTGTGTGTGTGTGTGTGTGTGGTGTGTGTGTGTGTGTGTGTGTGTGTGTGTGTGTGTGTGTGTGTGTGTTGTGTGTGTGTGTGTGTTGGGGTGGAATTGAACCTAAGACTGTTCGAGTTTTTTGTCCACCTGCTGGATAGGATAGGAAGAGGTGGTGGTGGTGGTGGTTGGTGGTGTTTGGTGGTTGGTGGTGGTGGTGGTATTGGTGGTGGTTGGTGGTGGTGGTGGTGGATGGTGGTGGTGGTGGTGGAGGTGGTGGTGGGTGGTGGTGGGTAGTGGTGGGTGGTGGTGGTGGTGGTGGTTGGTGGTGGTGGTGGTTGGTGGTGTGATGGTGGTGGTGGTGATGGTGGTGGTGGTGGTGGTGGTTGGTGGTGGTGGTGGTTGGTGGTGTGATGGTGGTGGTGGTGAGGGTGGTGGTGGTGGTGGTGGTGGTGTGGTGGTGGTGGTGGCTGTGGTAGTGGTGGTGGCTGTGGTGATGTCTAAATCGACTTACATAGATGTGAGTGTTGGATAGGATAGGATAGGAAGAGATGGTGAAGATGGTTGTGGTGGTTGGGGAGGGGGGGGGGTGAAAGGGTAAAGTGTGGAGTAAGGGGGGTAGTGGCTGCTGAGGATGTTAGTGGGGGAGGAAGGGGAGGGGGCTGCTATATTGGGATGCTGGGTAGGGGAGGGAAGGGTGGGGGTGCGGTGGGTGGTGGGGGGGTGGTGGTGGTGGGGGAGGGTGTGTGGAAGGTGGTTGGGGGGCAGGAGGTGTGGTGGGCGAGTGGTGTGGGAAAGGGGTGTTGGGGGATATGGGCAGTGTGATGCGTATTTTGTGTGGTGGGGTTCAGAGTGAGGTTTGAGGTGATAGGGAATGGTGGGTGGGGTGGAGGGAATGTGTGTGTGTGCACGTGTGTGCGTGTGTGTTTGTGTGTGTTGTGTGTGTTGTGTGTGTGTGTGTGTGTGTGTGTGTTGTGTGTGGTGTGTTTGTGTGTGTGTGTGTGTTGTGGTTGGTAGTGTAGTGTGTGTTTTTGTGAGTGTATGAAATGTTGTGTGTTTGTGTGTGTGAAGTGTGTGTTGTGTGTGTGTAGTGTGTAAGTGTAGGTGTGTGTGTTGTGTGTAGTGTGTGTGTGTGTGTGTGTGTTGTGTGTGTGTGTGTGGTGTGTGTGTGTGTGTGTGTGTGTGTAGTGTGTGTGTTGTGTGTGCAGTGTGTATAGTGTTGTAGTGTGTATGTGTTGTGTTGTGTGGGCAGTGCTGTGGTGTGTGTGTGTGTGTGTGTGTGTGTGTGTGTGTGTGTGTGTGTGTTGTTGTGTGTGTTTTTCTGTTGTGTGAGAGGAGGAAATGAGTGTGTGTGTGTAGAGAGTAGTGAGGTTTAGAAGGTGTATGTAGTAGTGCCGAGTCAGCGAGCGCACCCCACATCGCAGGTGTATGTAGTGTTAATGTGCGTGTGCCGCACGCGCGCGCGTGTGTGTGTGTGTACCTGTCTGTCTGTCTGTCTGTCTGTCTTTCTGTGTGACTGTTTTTCTGTCTGTGGAGAGAGAGAGGGAAAAATAAACATGTGTGTGCATGCATGTTAGTCCACAGTAGGAAAGGTTTAGACAGGCTGTACCTGTGCGTGTGTCGAGTCAGTCACCAGCTAAGCGCTACACTTCTCCTCTACATCTGCGAGGTAGATAATGATATTTTATATGCTTGCGCATGATGCTTTGCTTAACCCATATTGCGAAGATAAATAGTTGCAAAAATGTTTGTCTTGGAGAACATAGGCTTGGGGCGATCTCTCTCTCTCCTCTCTCTCTCTCTCTCTCTCTTCTCTCTCTCTCTCTCTCTCTCTCTCTCTCTCTCTCTCCTTCTCTCTTCTCATTTTCTCTCTCTCTGTCTCTCTCTCTGTCTCTCTCTCTATATATATATCTATCTATCTCTATCTCTCTCTCTCTCCCTCTGTCTTTCCTTTGTCTCTCCCTCTCTCCCTCTCTCCCTCTATCTCTCTCTCTCTCTCTCTCTCTCTCTCTCTCTCTCTCTCTTTCTTAGAAAAAAACCAAGTTTGAGAAGTTTGTAAGATGTAAAAAAAAAAAATTTTAAGCATATGGGTGCCTATTCATTATCCTCGAAATAAAAGAATTTGTCATTGTCATTCTCTCTCTCTCTCTCTCTCTCTCTCCTCTCTCTCTCTCTCTCTCTCTCTCCTCTCTCTCTCTCTCTCTCTCTCTCTCTCTCTCTCTCTCTCTCTCTCTCTCTCTCTCTCTCTCTCTCTCTCTCTCTCTCATAGAAGAAGAAAACCAAATTTGAGAAGTTATCTTTATTGCCGACAGTTCTACAAAAGCGGTGATAGCGTTTGACTACATTAAAACCATTCGCGACCATTCAGTCATTCATACAAACATTCATTCATTCATTCATCTAAACATTCTTTTATTCGTTCATCTTTTTATTTATTTATTTATTCATCCATTCATTCATTCGTTCATTCATTCATTCATTCATTCTCTTCCTCTTCCTCTTCTTCTTATTTTTCCTTCTTCTTCTTCTTCTTCTTCTTTTTTCTTCTTCTTCTCTTTCTTTTCCCTTCTTCTTCTCTTCTTCTTCTTCTTCTGGAAAAGTGGTGTGGTTTCTTGTCTGAAATTATTAAGAATAGTTTGTGCTCTGATCTTTCTATGTTTGGGTTTTTCCTTTTCAAAGAGGAAAGCCAAAAGAGGCAACAACAAAAACGAAAGGATGACACTATTGAAATGTTGCTTCCACAGACAGGCAAAAGTTTTCAAAGAAAGATTTCTAGCAACATCAAAAGCAAGATTCTGCAGAAGCCGAGAGAAATCTGCAGAGTTTTGGACAGGAATACACCACGAGAAAGGCAGAGCAAGATATTTGCGACGGAGCAGAAGAAAGGAGGTGGGGGGAGGGCATAATAACAAAAAAGAGAACAAACTTTTTAGAGATTAAAGAGGACTGATGATTACTACAACACATACACATAACTCAACAGCAAAACCTTTTTTCTCCCCGCTGACAAAATAGGCAAGAGAGAGAGGAGAGAGAGAGAGAGAGGAGGAGAGAGAGAGATGAGAGAGATGAGAGAGAGGAGAGAAGACAGAGAGAGAGAGAGAGAAGAGAGAGAGAAGAGAGGAGAAAGAGAGAGGAGAGAGGAGAGAGAGAGATGGAGAGAGAGAGAGAGCAAACTGAAAACTTTTGAGTTTTGTTAATTAAAAAAGTTTTTGTTTGAAAAAAATGAAGATATATATATATATTTCTTACCTCACTTATCTCGTTCCCCCCATCCTATTTTGGTTGGTTGATTGGTTGGTTGGTTGGTTGGTTGGTTGGTTGGTTGGTTGGTTGGTTGGTTGGTTGGTTGGTTGTTTGATTAATTGGTTGGTTGGTTGGTTCCAGGATTATTGGATGGTTAGTTGTTTGGCTAGCTGACTGACTGGTGGATTGATTGACTGATTGATTGATCTATGGATCGATCGATCGATTGGTTGATTGATTTGTTTATTGATTTTTGACTGATTTTTTTTATTGATTTGTTGATTGGTTGGTTGATGGAGCGAGTGAGCAAACAAGGAAGCTAGCGATACATCGATCAACCGGTCAATCAATCGATCAGTCAATCAATTGATCGATCGATTGATTGATGTATCACTAGTTTCCTTGTTTGCTTTGGATTGGCTTTTCCTTCCTAGTGTCAAAAGATTCTCAGCAGAAAAGCAGTCAGAAGCTGTGTGGTGTACGTGGTCTGTGAGCAGCAAAGAGAACCTCTTTTCTTTCTCAGTGATTATTCTGTACGTCCAAACCTTGAATGCAGTCCTTTCTGATGGTTCCTCTAGATCTATAGATAAAGGGTGAGCTAACTGTGCCTAGTCTTAGGCCAGGAACTTATGATGTAAAGAGAGAGAGAGAGAGAGGGAGAGAGGGAGAGAGAGTGAGGAGAGAGGGGGAGAGGAGAGAGAGGAGAGAGAGAGAGAAGAGATAGAGAGAGAGAGGAGATGGTCACCATTCACGACTTACTGGATGCCCAGAGAAGAAGGGGCTTTAGCAATTCTCATCTCAGTGACCATAACTATAAAGTATTCAGCATAATATTTGTTTGTTGGATTTTTTCTTATAAGAAAGGTAAAAAAGGTTTGTTATTCATTATTTCAGTGTGCAATGTTAACAAGACACCTGTAGAAAACGCGAAAAAGGGACAGAAAACCCCATGAATTTTTATTTTTAAAAAGTGTAATCTGCGCACGAAAGAAAAGACACCATCATGTTAGAGCGGAATCGCATTCTACGAAATGTCAAACCGCACCTCAGTTCTATGTAGAAAAGGGTTAATCCACAGTGATTTTGTAAATACGTGATATAAGAATGTATCCTAATAGAAATAG
>CM054137.1:24350272-24355272 GCA_028751875.1 Rapana venosa | reverse complement strand
TGCTGCTGCTACTGTTACTGCTACTACAGCTACTTTTACTGCTACTGTTGCTGCTACTGTTACTGCTACTACTGCTGTTACTGCTGCTGCTGCTGCTGCTACTAAACTGTTACTGCTGCTGCTGCTGCTGCTGCTACTGATGCTGCTGATAATGATGTTGGTGATGGTGGCGGTGACAGAAACGACGAAGACGACGACAACGACGACGACGATGAGGAGGAGGAGAAGGAGGAGAATGGTGGTGGTGGTGGTGGTGGTGGTGGTGGTGGTGGTGGTGGTGGTGGTGGTGGTGATGATGACGATGATGATGATGATGATGATGATGATGATGATGATGATGATGATGATGATGATGATGATGTACGGTGCACGATGCACGTTGCCAAAACAGACACATTTCCGAGATATTTCATTCTGCTCATTTACTGACAACTTCCAACGGTCTGTGCTTACTTCACATTTTTCATAGTTTCTTTCTCAGTTTTAGGAGAGTTCAGTCAGGAACTCTATCCACACTATGAGTTCACACAAAACAGTTATTTGCCATAATCTGTTTGTCCTGTTGTTGCCCATTTCATTGGAACAACATTCATCATTCTAGTTCATTCTAACTCTGTCAAAGCTTTTTGCCCTGCACTAAAAAAAAAAACACACTTACCTGGGTTTGTTTTCTGGGAGGGGGGGGGGGTGTATTTAAATGGGGGGTTTTTGTTGTGAGTTTTCTCTTTTTTGTGTTTTGGTTTGTTTGGGGTTTTTTATCGTTCCTTTGTTGTTTTGATTTTTCAAGATTCAAGATTTTATTTCAAGAAAAAACCCCAAGGGTCGTGTGTTTGCTGTTGTTTTGTGGGGTAGCTTGTCAGGCAAGAGTCCAAGGTTAACCAATGGTGCTATTTTGTGAATGTGATCTCTGCATAGCAGGAAGCCACATTCCGATAATGAGGAATGTTTAAACACAACACTATTGTGCTTACATTTTAAAGGGGTTTCCTTTTTTTTTAGGGTGGGTGGCGTGGTTAAACCTCGGAGCTCAAATAAAAAAAAAACGAAAACAAAAGAGTCAAGAATTTGTAATTAGTGAGATACCAGATAACACTATCATTATCATAATTATATCGTAAAAAATACATTAGTCACAGGATCTCTGTGTGCCTTGAGGCAAGACTGGGTTTTTTTCTTGTAGTTCTGAGTAAACAGTGTTGCAATGTGACAATTCTTTTAACATATTTTTCCCTTGAACAAGATAATACTTAGTCATTTTTCATGTGTTAACTCGCTCATCCACGCTAAACTTTCACATTACTATAACCTGTTTCAATGATATAATTTATTATGAAGATACTGCAGTAGACGCTGACACGTTAACAACAGATGACAACAGTTATACTCTTCTTTTGTTGCATCAAACGAACGTTAAATCTAATGACTTGTTAGCTTTAGGTTTTTGGCTAAGGGATTGGGGGATGTTTCAAGAACACATTTCCAACAAGACTGTCTTGAAAATAGCAGAAGCAGAAAAAATCAGCCAGGAGATTAGAAGAAGGAGATGGAACTGGATCGGACATGTCCTAAGAAAGGACAGGAGTGACGACTGTACTGTTGCCCTCGGATGGACACCTGAAGGGAGAAGGAAAAGGGGACGCCCAAAAACAACATGGCGACGAATGGTAGAAGTAGAGCGGAACGGCGCAGGCTGGAGCACGTGGAACGCCGCACGACGCACAGCTGCAGACCGGAACCAGTGGAGGAATGATGTTCGAGCCTTGTGTGCCTCCTGGCACAGAGAGAATTAAGTTGGGGGATGTTTAGGATTTTAGGGCTGGCATTTTTGTTGTTTGTTTGGTTTGGGATGTTGATTTATGTTGGTGCTGTTTTCTGGTTGGTTGGTTGGTTGGTTGGTTGGCTGGTTGGGTTGGTTGGCTGCTTGCTTGCTTGGTTGGCTGGTTGGTTGTTTGCTTTTGTGTTTCGAGGGGGGGGGCTGGGAATTCGAGGGGAGGGGAACAAACCAACACCAAAGGAATCCACACAACGATCATTGTCCGTAAAATGGCTCCAGAACGAAAGAGCAAAATCTAATTTCTAAACAGTTTTTTTCCCCAAACATCGTCTTTGTTTACAAACAGCACATCTCTCAACAAAGCTAAAGTTTTAGCATCAAAAGCTCCAGATTCGTGACGTAGAATAGCCTCTAAGGATTAAGGATATAATTATTTGGAGAGTTTTCGGGCCCTGCTGCTGCATACATATTCAAAGGAGTTCTGATTCTGACACCTCCCTTTGGCGCGTGGATGTTGCAACAGATCATCAAAAGATTTTTTTAATCAGTTGGATCACACTGAAACTAACAGAAATGAAAATTATGAAACAAAACATCATCAAGGGAAATATTTTACACTCATGACATCAAGCATGTTTACATAGTCTAATGAAAGACTTGTTTATTTTTTAAAACATTACCCAGATTATGCACACACATACACATAAACATGCACACACATTAGATAGATAGATAGATAGATAGATAGATAGATAGATAGATAGATAGATAGATAGATAGATAGATAGATAGAATAGATAGAGAATAGATAGATAGATAGATAGATGATAGATAGAGAGATAGATAGATGAGAGTAGATAGATAGATAGATGATAGATGAGAGATAGAGGATAGAGAGATGATAGATAGATAGATAGATAGATAGATAGATAGATAGATAGATAGATAGATAGATAGATATAGATAGATAGATAGATAGATAGATAGATAGATAGATAGATAGATAGATAGATAGATAGATAGATAGATAGATAGATAGATGTTTTTGGCACTCACACACACACACACACAGGTCAAAGAGTGTGCATATTCATCAAATTTTTGTTTGTTTTATCAAGTACTGTGTGTGCGAGGGAGGGAGGGAGAGAAAAAGAGAGACAGACAGAGAGAGATACAGAGACAGACAGATAGACAAACAGACAGAGAGACATACATACAGACAGAGACAGAACGACAGACAGACATACATACAGACAGAGATGGGTCAAAGAGTGTGCCTATGCATCAAACTTTGTGTTTGTTTGTTTGTTTCTTTCCTAGTCACTGTGTGCTGTTGTGGCTTACAAAGACTTCTTTTTAACACAGGAAAACAAAAGACAACGATGAGAAATGGAAGTGATCAAATTATGACATTCCTCCGTGAGGTTTGTAAAAGAGACATTAACTTTTGTTCTCTCTGATTCAAGTTGGGAGCAAGAAACGACGCACTGTGATTCGAAATGTGTTTATTAGATTACGGTAAAATATCTGAAAACACACACACACACACGCGCGCGCGCGCGCGCGCGCCTGCACGCGTGCACGCACACACGCACGCACACACGCACGCACACACGCACGCACACACGCACGCACACACGCACGCACACACGCACGCACACAAGCGCGCACACGCGCACGCATACACACGAACGCACGCACACACACACGCGCGCGTACGCACAACACACAAACACACATTTGTTATAGTTATACCATAAGCTATATTAGCATTTCTCATGTATTTGATTGTTGGTTTCAATGTGCAGCCCTTCTATGTGTAGAAAGTTATTTAGGAATAGATATCCATTTCACTGCACACATTCATCAACTTAAGTCCTCCCACCTCCACCCCCTCCCCCTTCCCATGGTCTAATATCACTTTTGAGTGAACAGTTCGTAAAATCAAAGCAACAACAACACAGAGTTAAGTAGACGGAATAATGAAAGGGCCATGGACATTGATTTTTGTTTCTTTTATTATTTTTTTCCTATACACGTAACAAAAAGTTGAACCTAAGTGCTGTTACGATATAAACTGCATAATACTTCATACTTTTTTTTTTAATTTCATGTTCTATCTGTATACTTCATCTGTGTATTTTACTTCAACGTTTTACTTAAGTTTACTTTATACTTTAATTTTGAACTTTTTGTTTCACTGTAAACTTTATCTGTGTACGATCTTTGTACGTTAAAACTTTATAATGCATTTTGAATTCTTATATTAATTTTTAGCTTTGTTCTTCGTTTTTCATTTTTAAATGTTCTTTTCATTTTTATAATTTATTCTTCTTTTGTACATTACGTTTGTACTGTATTTTTACGCTATATTTTACCTGTACAATTGTTCATCCTTTATACTTTATTTGTTTGTTGGTTGTTGTTTTTTTACTTTATACTTTTTGTTTATACTTGACGTCCGTTTTCTTTGCTTTATTTTCTTTATTTTTTTTTATTTCGAGGATAATGGAATGAGCGCTCGTGCGGGTTTTTTTACATCCAGTCCCCGTGTTTATGCAGTTTTGTAAATTTTGTCATCTGCTCCCAACGGCACACAGTGGCCTACTTTCCGAAAAGCAGAACAGGTTTTAATGTGTGCGCAAGATGTTCTGTGAGCGTTCGCACAAGATGTTCTGCCTGCGTTCGCACACGGGACCTCGATTTATAATTCATCCGAAGGACTTTTTACTTTACACTTCATTTACAGTCATTATCTTTACTTTATGCTTCATCTAGTAGTCTTTGTTTTTAAAGTATGCGCGCACTTGTGTGTGTGTGTGTCTGTGTGTCTGTGTGTGCGCGCGAGTTTGTGTGTCTGTCTGTCTGTGTCTCTGTGTGTGTCTGTGAGTGTTTATGTGTGTGGCTAAAGAGGGGGGGGGGAGGATAGAGAGCGATGGTGAGAGAGACCGAGAAAGAGAAAAGAGAGACAGAAGAAGATGCGGGGTCAAAAAAGAGTACATGTGCATAATCGACTTTGTGCCTTTATTTTCCCAGCTTCTGTGTGCTTTTTTTGGGGGGCGACTAACAACAAAGACTTCTGTTCCATGGCGGAAAGAAAACACAGTGAAGGGGAAACCTTTCCTAACCAATGGATGTGATCTCATTACGACAGGTCTCTGTGAGCTTTCTAAAGAGAGAACAGGATGCAGACATTTATTTTCTTTTTTCTGATTCAGCGAGGGCA
>CM054137.1:24342772-24347772 GCA_028751875.1 Rapana venosa | reverse complement strand
CCCTCTCTCTCTCCCCCTCTCTCCTCCCTCCTTCCTCTCCCTCATCCCTCTCCTCTCCTCCTCTCCCCCTCTCTTCCTCCTCCCTCTCCCTCTCTCCTTCCTCTCTCTCCCCTCCTCCCTCTCTCTCTCCTCCTCTCTCCTCTCCTCCCCTCTCTCCCCTCTCTCTCCCTCTCCTCTCCTTCTCCCTCTCTCCTCTCTTCCTCTCCACTCTCTCTCCCCTCCCTCCTCCCTCTCTCTCCCTCTCTCCTCTCCCTCCTCCCTCTCCCCTCTCTCTCTCCTCTCCTCTTCCTCTCCCTTCCTCCCCTCCTCCCTCTCCTCTCACTCTCCCTCTCTCCCCTCTCCCTCTCCCTCTCTCCTTCCCCTCTCTCCCTCCCTCTCTCTCTCTCCTCCCTCTCCTCCTCCTCTCCCTCCCTCTCCCTCTCTCTCCTCTCTCTCTCTCCGTCTCATAATACTATCTCACGCCATCCTCTCTCTGTTTCCTCTTTCGCTCCCTCTTCATCTGCCCCTCTCCCTCCCACAGTCCTCCTCTCACCTCTTCATTCCTCAGCCACATCATGAAGAGCCATAAGTCTAGAACCGCCTCCTCCCCTGATTCCCCCTCCTCCTCCTCCTCTTCATGTCCCCTCCTCCTCTCTCTGTCCCTCTCTCTCTTTCCTCCTCTTCACAGCCACATCATAAAGAAGCCATAAGTTCTAGAACCGGCTCCCTCTGATCCTCTCTCTTTCTCTCTTGCACTGTCCCTCTTCCTCCTCCTACCCTCTTGTCCCTACCTCCTCGCTTCTCCATCCTCTTCCATCAGCCACATCATGAAAGAAGCCATGAAGTTCTAGAACCGGCCTCCTCTCCTGATTCCTCCTCCTCTCACTCCTCTCTCTTCATGTCCCTTCCTCCTTCCTCTCCTCTTGTCCTCCTCCTCCTCCTTCTCCTCCTCTTCCACAGCCACATCATGAAAGAAGCCATGAAGTTCTAGAACCGGCCTGCTCCTGATCCTCCTCCTCCTTCTCCTGCAACCCCGTCCTCTTCCTGTCCCCTCCTCCTCCTCCTCCTCCTCTTCCTCCTGCAACCCCTTCCTCCTCCTTCTCCTCCTCTTCCTCTTCCTCCTCTTAATAATAATAATAATAATAATAATAAATGGAATTTGTATAGCGCTATGTCTCGCAAAAACAAATCAAAGCGCTTGCATTCATCCTACTCTCACACATGCAACAAGTTACAACTAATAGTTTTTGCAAATTGAAAAGTAAACACACACGCGCACACACACGCGCACGCACACACACATGCGCGCGCGCGCGCACACACGCACACACACACAGAGGTTGTGTACTATAGCAAGGTGGTGGGGGTTTCCGCTATTGAGGTTAAGGACAGGAATGAGATGAACAGAGGGAAGTCTTAGATTAAACATAAATGTGGTTTGAGGCGGATTTCAAAGTTCAAATAGTTTGGCGAGAGAGAGGGAGTATTCAGATCACTGGACAAAATAGAGAGAAGAGCGTACGCGACTGTGGAAATTGGTTTGAATCTAGGTATTCAAAGCACAAGGTATCTCGCAGCAGAGGGGGGATCGAGACAGGAGTGTACAGGTGAAGACACTCACAGGGTAGGAAGGTGTGTTTTATGGAGCATTTGTAACAGAGGTACTGATCTATCAGTTGATCTCTGTGACACAGGCAGCCGTGGTGAGATCGCTCTTTCCCACCTCTTCCTCTCTTCTTCCAGCCACATCGTGAAAGAAGCAGAAGTTCTAGAATTGATCCTTCTCTTCTCTCTTGTCCACCTCCCCTCTCCTCATCTGTCCTCTCCTCCCCTGCAACCTCCCTCCTCTTCCTCCTCCCTCTTCATCCTCCTCTCCTTCTCTCCTCTTCCACAGCCACATCATGAAAAAAGCCATGAAGTTCTAGAACCGGCCTCCTACTCCTCCTCTTCCTCCTCTTGTCCCCTCCTCCTCTCCTTCTCCTTCTCCTCTTCCTCCTCCCTCCCCTCTCCTTCCCTAACCTCCCCCTCCCCGCCCCCACTTCCTCCATCTGTATCTTCACTTTGCTCCAGTCTCGCCAACCCAAACTCGAATGCCCAGCTCAACTCCCAAAACACACACACACACACACACACACACACACACACACACACACACACGTCTCTCCAGAAGGACTGGTTAAGTGAATAATTTTGGGGGGAATAAAAGGTGGTTTTGGTGGTCTCTTAATAATTATGTTTTTGGCGATTATTTTGATGTTACATAATTATACATTCGTGTTAACGTTCACATGGTGGTGACCATGTGTTTCACTTTGTTGCGGCAAATAATTATTCCGGTGTGTGTGTGTATGAGTGGTGGTGGATGTGGTGTTGGGGGTCGGTGGGGGCTGGGGGTGGTGAGGGGGGAGGATAGGATGGGGTGGCGGGTGAGTGAGAGGGGTGGGTGGGTGGGTGGGTGTATGCATGACGCGTGGTGGTAGATGTATGTGTCTGTGTGTGTTGAAGGTATCGGGTATCGGTGCTTGAATTAGTTTTTTGTTGTTGTTGTTATAGCATTTCTCAGTTTCTGAGAATGCTGTTGATTATTTGTATGTAGTTGTTATGTTGTTTCTTTCTTTTTTTGAGGGAGAGGTTTTGTGTTGTCGCTTTGGGGGGGTTGTTTTTTGTTTTTGGTTTGTTGTTGTTGTTTTTTAGAGGGGGTTGCTTTGCTTTGTTTAGTTTATTATTCATTGTTTTTGTTGCTTCCATGAATCTTTGGTTGTAGTGCAGTGTTTAGCATTTAAGATTTACAAATTTGGTTTAAAAGATTTCTTCTGCTTGTTTTGTTTGGTTTTTGTTTCTGTTTTCGAGGTGGGGAATGGTATTGGAATTGTTGTTGTTGTTGTTGTTGTTTTTTGGGGGGTGTTGCTTTTTTTTAACTTTTTCTCTCTCTGATTGCGATTCATGCAATCTACACTAGTTTTTTTAATTGTTTTTGTTCGGTTTTGTTTGATTTGGTGTGTTAATTCTTTTGCGTTCTTTACTTTTGCTTTAGTTGCTAGAACAAACAGAAAACCAGCAAAAAGATACATTTTTATCTTATATATGTGTGTCTGCTTTTATCTTTTCTTTGTATTTTTTTTAATGACCTTGTGCTCCTTCGCGTTGATCGCGTGTGCTTACATATAATGTCTCACGTTGACTGCTCACGTGCATCTATGAAATGTGTTTGTATCCCTGTCCTCTGAATATATTCTATACCTCTCCTGAAACTTTAAGACAACTGAATTTTGGGACGTGTGCACATTGATTTGATAGGTAATGTGCTGAATGTTCCCATCTTTCTGGTGACAAGATAGCAATAAAACAATGCGCTACTGCAGTGGGTTTGTTTGTTTTTTGTGACAGCCAAGAAAAAAGGTGATAGGCTCAAATTCGATTGGCTCGTTTAAATATCACGTGACATCCGCTTCTATTTATAGACGCATTTGGTGAATCAGGGGAAAGAAATGTGTGATGCTGTTGTATTTCAGTACCACACGGCATTCAAATCCCTTAGCAGTTTATTTTCGCGCTAGCTACCACTCACACCTACTATGATAGTGATGGAGTTTTGTTAAACTTGCTACAGGAGACAAAAATCGAATTGTGTAGCTTGTGCTTCAGCATGGTGACGGTGAACTGTTCAATACCACCTGTGCATTATGGAACTACTGGACATGTTTAGTCATTGTGTTTTCACGGACAAAGGGGAACGAACGTACTGTGACTCGAACTGCCGCGTGTGCATTATACGGAGGAGCTGCGTGGAGGTGACTGTTCAGTGTACAAACTGTTACTGGAAAAAGTGTGACTTGATTTGACAAGTGCTTTGAACTTCCTGGTGTTGTTCCACAATGACGCTGTTTTTTTGTGGTCACGTGGCTCTATACCCAAGTGTATGTCCCGAATCTTGGTTTCAGTTATTGATGTCACTGGGAAAGTTACAACCAAATACAAAACAAACAAAAAAACAGACTTTCTTTTTCAGATTGTGTACCAGTGATGATGATTATAATATCAAGGACAAACTGTTTTGGTGGGAGTTATACGTTAGGTTTGTTTTTGTTTAACTTTATTTTTAAACAAAAAGATGTCTCTGTACAGCACTGAGGGATTCGTCATTAAAACAAAGAGGCAATAATAAATTGTAGTAATGTTTTGTCATTGCTATTCTGTTCATGAATTCATTTCATCAGACTAGCTTTGCTTTTGTTAGATATAAAACTGAAATGGGTTTCATTACATTTTGTTGCAGGGTGGGGGGAGGTTGTTTTATTTGTCTGGAATAATTTTTTTACCTCGGTTTCCTTCTTCGCTATGTTGTTATAGTTGCTTGTGTTTGTAATCTATTAATAAACAGACTGATTTACCTTGATTGATTCAATAAATACGAAGGAAACATGGAAAGAAATATAAGAAAAATATTTTCAGTGTGATACTTTAAATAAGTAACATCAATGGCATGCAAAGTAGTCACGTGCTCATTCTGTACTCCATCTTCCGAGATATCTGAAAAGTCTGCAGACTGTTATAAAAAAAATTAATGTTTCCGGAGGGAGGGGGGGGAGGAGTTGTAGAATCTTTTACATATAAATTCATGATACCACATCACAATTGTTTATATGTATATAAATATTGCACATTTCTAAGTTGTCAGTTGCTATGATTTATCGTTCACGCGTGTGCGTGTGTGGCGGGTAGGGAGGGGGGAGGCGCGCGCGTAGTGTGTGTGTGTTGTGTGTGTGTGTGTGTGTGTGTGTGTGTGTGTGTGTGTGTGTGTGTGTGTGTGTGTGTGTGTTTGTGTAAGAGAGAGAGCGAGAGCGAGTGTGTGTGTGTGTGTGTGTGCATGTGCGTGTGGGGGGAGGGGGGGGGGATGCGTGCGCGCGCGCATTTGTGTGTGCGTGTGTGCACATGTGCTCGCGCTCGCGCGCGTATGTGTGTGATGTGTGTGTGTGCGCGCGCACGCGCACGCGCACGCGCGTGCGTGTATGTGTGTGTAT
>CM054137.1:24335272-24337772 GCA_028751875.1 Rapana venosa | reverse complement strand
CCGGGTCAGCAGATCACGAGCGCATCTGTCTAACCACCAGGCTCTCCCGTCCAGTTTAAGGCATACATGTGTATGAACATGGTGTCTGTCACAAAGAAAGAAAGAAAACATTTTTTTTACAGATTGGCAAATTACAGAAGACTAAAAGATACCCAATAAGTGCATTACACATGAAATTAAGAAAATCCATCAGCATATTTATTAGTAACATCCAAAACGAGGTACACTCAGCTGACCATTAAGTGGACAGAGTAGGAAAATGGTCTTCGACAGACGATAATAATATGATCATCAAGAAAGAGAGAAGGGAAGAGAGTAAATGGTGCAGGAAGCACTGGGTTATTAACTATTCAGAGTACTTTTGCCGCAAATGATTATGGACCTTTTTGTTTTCGTTCTTCGACTAAAGCTCTGTGGTTCACCAATGGTGAGATTTTGCATACGGTAATATGCGACCGTTTTCCCCAACCATTAAGGTAACCGCATTCCGAATTGATGGATGACGTCTGAACACAACACCAGTGTGTAAAAAACAAAAAACAAAAAAGGGTAAAGGTGTCCCCAGTGGATCGGTGGTCTAGAAGTAACGCGCCTGTCTAAAAAGCGAAAAGTCCGGGTCGGAAGTGGGCGGTGGTTCAAATCCCGTTTGGACACGAAAATTTTTTCCCCATCCACTACACCTTGAGTGGTGGTCTGGGTGCTAGTCTTTCGGATGAGACGATAAACCGAGGTCCCGTGTGTTACACAAAACTTATTTAGCGCACGTAAAAGAACCCACGGCAACAAGAGAGTTGTCCCTGGCAAAATTCTGTAGAAAAAAGCCACTCTGATAGGGAAACAAATTCAGTTGTAGACAGAAAAAAAGAGAAAAAATGGGTGGCGCTGCTATGTGGCGACGCGCTCTCCCTGGGGAGAGCAGCCCGAATTTCACGCAGAGAAATCTGACGTGACTTAAAGTGATATAAATAAAATTAAATAAATAAATAAATAACCTATAAGGTCGTAGGGGAGCGAGGCGTCAGAGACCTCACTTCTCTAGGGGGCCAGCATATTGAGGGCGACGCCCATCTCCTCTCCCTCGCTGCTTCACCTTCCCTGACCCTAAAGAGGGTAGGTACCCATTTACAGCTGGGTGAACTGGGGGAACTGACTTGAAGCCAAGGCAGCGCAAACGGTCACCCATCCAACTGGTAACCACGCTCGATGCTGCTTAACTTGGCTGGGGGAAAGCGAGTGCTCCGACCACTGAGCTACCTCGTCCCCTACACCAGTGTGTATGAGGTTGTTGTTTTCAATTTTGTTATCCTCTCTTACGGCATGCAATGGCCTATTCTTCCGAATGGTAGAACGGGTTGTAACGTCTAAGCAAGAAGTTCTGCGTGTGTTCGGCATGCGGGGCCGGCCTTGGTTGATTGATAGTCTCATCGGAAGGACTTTCAGGCGGAGTGGAGTTGGCACTGATGTTAATTCCTAAGAGGATAAATATCCCCTTGAACGGATGCCTCAATGGTGGTTCGAATCCGGACGATCAGATCATGAGCTCACCGCTCTAACCACTAGGCTTTATGTCCTCTCCAGCCCCACCCCCCTTATAAGGTTATTAACTGACTATCAGGGGTGCTTTTAAAGTAAAAGGTTTTGGGGTTTTTTTAATGTGGTTTGCCTAGGGAGTGTGTATATAAGAAAAAGAGCGTGCGCGCGTGCGTGCGTGCGTCTGGGTGTGTATTTTTGTTTGTGTGTTTGTGTATGTGTTATATGTGTGTCTGTCTGTCTATCTGTATGTCCACGTGCGTATGCGCGCACGTGTATGTGCGCGTGTGATGTCTGTGAGTGTCTGTGTGTTTGTGCGCGCGCGTGTGTGTGGTCGTGCCTGAGCGCTAATGTATGTGTGGATGTATGTGTGTGTCTGTGTAGTGTGTGTGTGTATGTACACGTGCGTACGCGAGCTAGTGTGTGTGGGGGGGGGTGGGGAGTGGGGAGGTACATGTATACATGTGTGTGGAAGTGTGAACGTTCGTGCATGCACACACGCAAACGCATGTCCGTGCAGCATGAGAGACATTCGTGCTAAATAACAAATGTTCGTCACTAACCAATATATAATTATGTATACAGTTAAATATACTAAAGACTTATGGCAAGAGAACTCTGCTCCAATGCAAGCGAAGATGACCAGATTCCATTAACTCCTTAGCAGCGCAAAAGACAAGGATAACTCAGCACCCAGCTGATTACTGTAGGTTGAACGGACGGTGGATACATTATATGCTAATTGTCCTATATGCTCATTGTTCTATATGCTCATTGTTCTATATGCTAATTGTCCTATATGCTCATTGTTCTATGTGCTCATTGTTCTATATGCTCTTTGTTCTGCAGCCTCAGTGCCAGCAATTAACACAGCAAGACAAAACACGGGGTAAATGAACTCGGAAGCGATTTTTTTTCCGACAAAGAATATAAAGATTTGTACTTTGATTATGGTTTGGTTGGTACGACT
>CM054137.1:24315272-24322772 GCA_028751875.1 Rapana venosa | reverse complement strand
GCAGAAACCGTCTGATATCAGAGCCAGATTAAACCTCAGGATTCTACTCAAATGTATAAAGTGGGAGAAACTCTCTCTCTCTCCTTCCCTCCTTCCCTCCCTGTCTCCCCACTCACCAGCACATACTCTATCCCATTCTCAACAAAATCCCCCCCCCCCCCTGCCCGAAAAAAAAAATCAAATAATGTTTACATCAACTTCCCACCCTAGCATTCCCTGACATCAACAATAACAAAACAGCCATCCTAAAATGACAGCAGAGCTTTTATGTATCACAGTTCCTGGTTACTTTTCTCTATAGCAGCACAACAGATATCATACTGAAGGCAGACCATGTCACCAACTTGCAAGTGGGGTATGCACAATAATAATGATATCCTCTCCTCCTCCTCCTCCGTCCTCCTCCTCCTCCTCCTCTGGCCTTATTTTCTGGTGATGATGCAGGAAGCGCAGACATCTGCTCTTCCGACAGGAGTTTCTGGAATGGAAGAAAGGAAGGGAGAAGGAGGAAGGAAAGAAGGAAGCACTAGGCTGGAAGACAGGAAGCGGTTTCTATGTGTGTGTGTCTGCTGCTTTTTGTGCCTCTGAAGAAGACTTGGAAATGGATGGTGCTTCTGGTTTACAAAAAGTTCATGTTTCTGTGTGTGTATGTTTGGAAATAAAGTAAGAGCTCATGTTTGGTTAGAGAGGAGACACACATAATTATGCAAAGTGTGGTAAACTGAGTGGGTTTGTTGGGTTGTTTGCTTTGTTTTGTTTTGTTTTTGTGGGGGGTTTTGGGGGGGTTCCTCAAGTTTTCCTCTCTCTCTCTCCTTCCCTCCTTCCTACCTTAAGCCATGTGTAATATGAATGCTTCTTGCCATCTCATAATAATGAACCAAATAGCCATGTTTATCTTTTTGAAGTGCACCATTATTCGTAGTATCTGGTACAATCATACCCTAACAGAGCAGAAACCGTCTGATATCAGAGCCAGATTAACTCTCAGGATTCTACTCAAATGTACAAAGTAGGAGAAACTCTCTCTCTCATTCCCTCCTTCCCTCCCTGTCTCTCCACTCACCAGCACACACTCTATCCCATTCTCACAAAAAAGCCTTTCCACCCTAATAATTTTTCAAATAATATTCACATCAACTTCCCACCCTGCATTCGCTAGCATCAGCAATAATAAAACAGCCATCCTAAAATGACAGCAGAGCTTTTACGTGTCACAGTTCCTGGTTAGTTTTCTCTATAGCAGCACAACAGATATCATTCTGAAGGTAGACCATGTCCACGACTTGGAAGTGGGGTATGCACAATAATAATGATATCCTCCTCTCCTCCTCCTCCTCCTCCTCTGGCCTTATTTTCTGGTGATGATGCAGGAAGCGCAGACATCTGCTCTTCCGACAGGAGTTTCTGGAATGGAAGAAAGGAATGGAGAAGGAGGAGGGAAAGAAGGAAGCACTAGGCTGAAAGACAGGAAGCGGCTTTTGTGTCTGTGTGTGTCTGCCACTTTTTGTGCCTCTGAAGAAGACTTGGAAATGGATGGTGCTGCTGGTTTACAAGAAGTTCATGTTTCTGTACGTATAGATGTTTTTTGGTAATAAAAAAAGTAAGTGCACATATTTTGATAGAGAGGATACACACATATTTGTGCAAGTGTGGTAAAGTGAGAGGGTTTTTTTTTATCAAGATTTCACACTTAAGCCATGTGTAGTGTGAATACCATTTACCCTCTCAGAATGATGAACCAAATGGCCATGTTAGCTGTCCGAGCCTGATTGTGTTTGGTACAAACCTTCCTTAACAGAGCAGAAACAGTCTGGTTCTAAAGCCAGATCAATATTGCAGATTTGACTAAAATGTGTACAAAGTGGGAGAATCTCTCTCTCTATCTATCTCTCTCTCCCTCCCTCCTTCCTTCCTTCCTTCCTTTCCTGTCTCCCCACTCACCAGCACATACTCTATCCCATTCCCACACAAAAATCTCCCCCCCCCCAAAAAAAAAAAAAAATTCAAATAATATTTACATCAACTTCCCACCCTAGCATTCCCTGACATCAGCAATAACAAAAAGACATCCTAAAATGACAGCAGAGCTTTTACGTGTCACAGTCCCTGCTTACTTTTCTCTATAGCAGCAGAACAGATATCATTCTGAAGGCAGACCATGTCGAGGACTTGGAAGTGGGATATACAAAATAATAATCATAGACTCTCCACCTCCTCCTCCTCCTCCTCCTCCTCCTCCTCAGACTCTGGCCTTATTTTCTGGTGATGATGCAGGAAGCGCAGACATCTGCTCTTCCGACAGGAGTTTCTGGAATGGAAGAAAGGAAGGGAGAAGGAGGAAGGAAAGAAGGAAGCACTAGGCTGAAAGACAGGAAGCGGCTTCTGTGTGTGTCTGCCGCTTTTTGTGCCTCTGAAGAAGAATTGGAAATGGATGGTGCTGCTGGTTCACAAGAAGTTTGTGTTTCTGTAAGTATATATCATTTATATTTTTGGGACAAATAGCACAATTGTAAGAGAAAACACACACATATACACAGGGGGACGGGATAGCCTAGTGGTCAGAACATTGCACTGGCAACCTGACGACCTGGGTTCGATTCCCGTTCAAGGGGATGTTTTCCTCTGGATTTAACATCAGTGCAGACTCCACTCTCCCCAAAAGTCCTTCGGATGAGACTATAAACCGAGGCCCCATGTGCGAACGCATGCAGAACATCTTGCGCACACCTTAAATCCTGTTCCGCTTTTTGTAAGAGTAGGCCATTGTGTGCTGGTGGGAATAGATGACAGAATTTACAAAACCGCATACACACGTGGACTGGATGTAAAAAAGCACACAAGTGCTTATTCCATTATCCTTGATATAAAAAAATAAATAAATAATTAAAAAACAGTGTGGTAAATTGAGTGGGTTTTATGTGAGGGGACCTCATGGGCGGAAGTAACACAGAGCTGCAAGATCTTATGACCAGACTTGAGAACAGAGCTGGAGCATATGGGATGGAGGTGAGCTCGGAGAAAAGTAAAGTACTTGTGAACAGCATGAGCAACGCCACTGCTAAAATTTACATGAACGGCCAACAACTGGAGGAGGTAGACGCTTTTAAATACCTTGGCGCTACACTCACAAAGGATGGGTGATCGACGACAGAAATCAAAGTCAGAATAGCCATGGCAACATCTTCCATGACAAAACTCACCACCATATGGGAAAGTAAAGAGATCAGTTTCCCAATCAAACTTAAGCTCTACAAAGCCCTAATTCAGACTATCCTGCTGTATGGAAGTGAAACCTGGACATTGACTGCTGAAACAGCAAAGCGAATCCAGTCATTTGAAACAAAATGCCATAGAAAACTACTGGGCATATCCTGGAGAGAACGAAAGACCAACGAATTTGTCAAGAGTCAAATAACACGGCTGGCAGGTCCACAGGAACCCCTTCTCACCATCGTCAAGAAGAAAAAGCTGACATGGTTCGGCCACGTCACCCGCCACAACACTCTGCCAAAAACAGTACTGCAGGGAACACTCGAAGGTGGCAGAAGGAGGGGAAGACAGAACAAGTCATGGATGGACAACATCAGAGAATGGACCAGGATGAATGACTTGGCACTACTGCGAAGAGCCGAGGACCGAGATGGATGGAGGAGGCTTACCACGGCATTGTCTTTTGTGTCTCCCCAACGACCGCCAAGGTCGCAGGTCTGATGATGATGATGATGATGATGATGATGGATTGGGGGAGGAGGTTCTTGAAGGCGACACACTTAAGTTATGTGTAATATCGATGCCATTTGCTGTCTCAGACTAATAAACGAAAGTGGCTGAGCCAATCTTTTTCAAGTGCACCATGATTCGTTTCATGGTAGTTGTCCCAGTCTATTTATATCCAGTATGAACATACTCTAACAGCAGAAACAGTCTGATATCAGAGCCACATCAAATCTCCAGATTTTACTTAAATGTACAAAGTGGGAGAAACTCTCTCATGCTCTTTCTCTCTCTCTCTCTCTCTCTCTCTCTCTCTCTCTCTCTCTCTCTCTCTCTCTCTCTCTCTCTCTCTCTCCTCTCTCTCTCTCTCTCCTCTCTCTCTCTCTCTCTCTCTCTCTCCTCTCCTTCCTTCCTTCCTTCCCTCCTCTTTCCATCCCTACCTCCCCAATCACCATCACACACTCAATCCCATTCTCACAAAAATGCCTTTCCCCCCACTAAGAATTTTTTCAAATATTATTTACATCAACTTCCCTCCCTCATTCGCTAGCATCAGCAACAAACAAAACAACCATCCTAAAATGACAGCAGAGCTTTTAGGTTCACAGTTCCTGCTTACTTTCCTCTATAGCAGCACAACAGATATCATTCTGAAGGCAGACCATGTCGATGACTTGCAAGTGGGGTATGCACAATAATAATGATATCCTCCTCCTCCTCCTCCTCCTCAGACTCTGGCCTTATTTTCTGGCGATGATGCAGGAAGCGCAGACATCTGCTCTTCCGACAGGAGTGTCTGGAATGGAAGAAAGGAAGGGAGAAGGAGGAGAGAAAGAAGGAAGCACTAGGCTGAAAGACAGGAAGCGGTTTCTCTGTGTGTGTGTGTGTCTGCTGCTTTTTGTGCCTCTGAAGAAGACTTTGAAATGGATGGTGCCCCTGGTTCATAACAAGTTCATGTTTCTGTAAGTGTAGATGTTTTTTGGTAATAAAAATAAATGTTAGTGCACATATTTCGATAGAGAGGATACACACATATATGTGCAACTTTGTGCTTTCGAACACCCAGATTCAAACAAACCACTGTTGGCCGTCGCTCCTTCTCTGTTTCTGGTCCATCCACCTGGAATGACCTCCCTCTTTCACTTCGTCAAAAGCCTTCACTTGATTCCTTCAAATCCAGCCTCAAAACACACTTATTTCCTACCTGAGACTTTCCCCCCACATATCTGTCCCTATTTCAACACATCTTTCACCGTCTAGTGTTGTTCCGTGTGTGTTGTTGTTGTGTGTGTGTGCTGTTGTGTTCTCTACGTCGTGTGTGCGTGTGCGTGCGTAGTGCGCGCGCAAAATTTCTCATTATGTTTTATAGAGAGTTGCATGCCTGTAAATGATTGAGTGCAAGCGCTTCGATTTGTTTGTTTTTTACAAGATTCAGCGCTATATAAATTCCATATATTATTATTATTATTATAAGTGTGGTAAAGTGAGAGGGTTTTTTTTCCAAGATGTCACACTTAAGCCATGTGTAGTGTGAATACCATTTGCCATCTCAGAATGATGAACCAAATGGCCATGTTAGCTGTCCAAGCCTGATTGTGTTTGGTACAAACATTCCTTAACAGAGCAGAAACAGTCTGGTTCTAAAGCCAGATGAGTATTGCAGATTTGACTCAAATGTGTACAAAGTGGGAGACTCTCTCTCTCTCTCTCTCTCTCTCTCTCTCTCTCTCTCTCTCTCTCTTCTCTCTCTCTCCTCTCTCTCTCTCTCTCTCTCTCTCTCATCCTTCGTTCCTTCCTTCCCTCCTTCCATCCCTACCTCCTCAATCACCATTACACACTCAATCCCATTCTCACAAAAACACCTTTCCCCCCACTAATATTTTTTCAAATAATATTCACATCAACTTCCCTGCATGCATTCACTAGCATCAACAATAATAAAACAACCATCCTAAAATGACAGCAGAGCTTTTACATGTCACAGTTCCTGGTTAGTTTTCTCTATAGCAGCAGAATAGATATCATTCTGAAGGCAGACCATGTCGCCGACTTGGAAGTGGGGTATGCACAATAATAATGATATCCTCTCCTCCTCCTCCTCCTCCTCCTCTGGCCTTATTTTCTGGGGATGATGCAGGAGGCACAGACATCTGCTCTTCCGACAGGAGTGTCTGGAATGGAAGAAAGGGAGAAGGGAGATGGAGGAGGGAAAGAAGGAAGCACTAGGCTGAAAGACAGGAAGCGGCTTTTGTGTCTGTGTGTGTCTGCTGCTTTTTGTGCCTCTGAAGAAGACTTGGAAATGGATGGTGCTGCCGGTTTACAAAAAGTTCATGTTTCTGTGAGTGTGTATTTGGGAGGGAGGGGGGGGGGAGAAAAAGAACACATTATTTTTCGTTCGCATACACATATTTCCAAAGTGTGGTAAAGTAAGAGCATATTTCTTTTCAAGATGTCATACACTAAACCCATGTGTAATACGAAGGCTATTTGCCCTCTCAGACTAATGAACCAAACAGCTATTCTAATCTTTTTCAAGAGTATTATGATTCCTTTCATGGCAGCTGTCTGTCCCAGTCTGTTCGTGTTTGGTACATCAGTAGCTTAACAGAGCAGAGACAGTCTGGTTCTAAACTAGATCAATTTTCCAGGTTTGACTCAAATAACTTTTATGTACAAAGTTTGACCAAACACTCTCTCTCTCTTTAAGTAGGGTGTCATTTTTCTCAAGTGAATGAGAAGGAAGAAACATTTTTCTTCTTGTCAAATTGTTATAGGAATGAGGAAAAGGATGAGACTGAAGAGACAGAAATCGTCTACACTGTGCTTTTTGCATTAGTAGATGACTAGAATATTCGCTGCTAAGTTCACGAAAGGCGTGTCATTTTTCTGCATGTACTAAATTTCATCCTTACTTTTTTTTACCAATATGATTGCAAATACATGTATGTTCTGCATTCATTTTTCATCCATTTTTGAAAGTTAAGTTATAACTTAAGAACTGTTCAGGTCTTTTTGTTGAGGAAATTGTGTATGTCAATTCAAGTCAAGTCAAGTCAAAAACACTTTAATCATCCCATGAAGAGCAATTACAATACTGACAGGCAGATTGATACCTATAATTATCTCAAAAGTCACAAGAAAAATACATTTCAAATTGGTATTAACAATCCAAGATAGCTTAAAAACAAATGTTATACTTTATATTCTCCACACACTCTACACTACAGTGAGAATGGCACAGTTAAAGTGGTCAGAGCACTTGTCCTACCCAAGCTAAGGTCATTCAGTGTTAAACTAAGGAAGGCTACGTTATAGATTTAGTTCAAATACGTTGTAAATCAGTTACTTTTAGAAAAAGGCGACAAGTAAAGTAAATAACTAAAATTAACAAAGGTGTGTACTTTGCACTGATTCACACACACACACACACACACACACACACACCCGCACGGACGCACGCACGCACGCGTGCGCAAGCACACACACACACACACCTACACACACACACACACACACACCACACACACACACACACACACACACACAGATTCTCTTTGTGTCTGTGTCTCTGTATGTATTTGTGCGTGAGTGTGTGTGTGTGTGTGTGTGCGTTGCTATGCATGTGTGTGTGTGTCCGTGTGTGTTTAAGAGAGAGATAGAAACAGACAGACAGACAGAGAAAACGTTCAAGCGTGCGTGCACGCTATATTGAGCTGAAGTAAAAGGAAAATTAACCAATAGCACTTTCCCATTACCAGCATGTCGTGATAGTTCGCACAGCAAGGT
>CM054137.1:24307772-24310272 GCA_028751875.1 Rapana venosa | reverse complement strand
TTCTTGTGTCTCTTTCTTTGTGTGTTTATGCCTGTCTGTGTGTGTCTGGTGGGCTGTCTGTCTGTCTTTTTCTCTCTCTTCTCTTCTCTTCTCTTCTCCTCTCTCCTCTCTCTCTCTCTCTCTCTCTCTCTCTCTCTCTCTCTCTTCTCTCTCTTCTCTTCTCTCTCTCTCCTCTCCTCTCTCTCTCTCTCTCCTCTCCACCCATCCCTCCATCTCCTCTTCTCCTCTCCATCTCCTTCTCTCTCTCCTCTCTACTCTCCTCTCCTCTCCTCTCCACCCACCCATCCCACTTCTATTGACCACTTCCTGTACCTGTTACATCATGCCCTCTCATTAAACTTTCAAAGTATCCAGACGATCCCCCTTACCCTAGTTACGAACCTCTGACGTAAAAATGCACCATTCTAAGTTCTATTCAACCCAGCACTGCCCTTGTTGCCCTTTGACGAGGCAGAGTTAAGAACAAGTATTCATGAGTTCTGGTCAATTAACCACTCGCCCCTTGCTTCCCAGTTTTGACAATAAAAATCACTGAATTCAACGCTCCTTCGATAAGATAAACCAGGTCCGTGTGGGAACAGATGCAGAACATTTACACACTGATTAAATCCGGGACGTGAAGAGTAAGCCATGTGTCGGGAACAATGACAAAATTTACACACTGAGATACATACGGGACTGATGTAAAAAAAAAAAAAAAGCCAGAGTGCTTATTCCTACTCGAAAAAAAATCTGAGCGCTTTGATTTGTTGCTTTACAAGATTCAGCGCTATAATACATTATTATTACTATTATTATTAATTTTTTTTATATTTTTTTTATTGTTTTGTTGTTGTTGTTGTTGTTGTTGTTGTTGTTGTGTTTGTTGTTGTTGTTGTTGTTGTTGTTGTTGTTGTTGTTGTTGTTATCATCATCATCATCATTATTATTATTATTATCATAATTATGTATTATTATTAATATTATTATTGCACACAAGCTGTCCAGCTTCGAATCAACATCCCCCCCCCACCCCCCACCCCCCCGTACCAACTCACCGGCTCCATAATTTTTTTTTTTTCCTTCCTCAGCCAGATTCCGAGGTTCACCAATGGTGAGAATTTTGCGTATGGGGACAGTTTACCCACCATTTAGGTAGCCGCATTCCAACTTCAGGAATTGTGTCTGAACGTGACACATGCGTGCGTGCGTTTTCTAAGCTTTTGTCATCTGTTCCTACCGGCGCTAATGGCCTAATAAACCGAGGCCCCGTATGCGAACGCAACGCAGAACATCTTGCGCACACGTTAAATCCTGTTCCGCTTTTCGTAAGAGTAGGCCATTGTGTGCTGGTGGGAAAAAAATTTACAAAACCGCATACACACGGGGACTAGATGTCAAAAAAAGCACATGAGTGCTTATTCCATTTCTCGATCGATATAAAAGAATAAATAAATAAATAAATAATTCCAACGCAGAATGGTTCTTAACGATGTGCAAACTGCTAACGGTGGTTAAAAACAACGGACCTGGGTTATAGCTTATCTGTAAGGAACTTTTGGGATGGAGTCATACGAGGTCCTTCAGGGAAGAAAAACACTCGAACAGGAGAAACCTAGGTGCGACTCAGGCTGTAGTCAGAGTAAATGCATTCTACCCACTGGGCAAGCCCGCCCCCCCATTCAATGGAATGCACCCCTTTGAATGTGTTATTTATTTATAACCATATTTATCACACCCGATTCTATGCTGAAAATTAGGCTCACTCCCAAGGAAGAGCCGCGCCACAAGACATCGCCACCCATTTGATTCGTTTTTTACTAGATTTTTCTCCCTATCAAGATGGGTTTGTCCTACAGAATTTTGCCAGACAACTCTCTTGTGCCGTAGATTACTTGCGTCCTAAATATTTTTGTGTAGCACATGAACCTTGATTTATCCGTAAATCTGTCCGCTTGAAGGAGCCTGACCACCACTCAGATTTAATGGATGGGGGGGGGGTGAGTTTTGGGCCCAAACGGGGATCAAACCACCGCACACTTCCGACCCGGATTTTTCGCTTTCTAGGCAGGCGCGTTACCTCTAGACCACCGATCCCTCCTCATCCCCTCCCCTACGCTTTTTCCTTCTGGTCTCATCTCATCCACCTCTACCCGTCTGCCCTCTCAGACACAAGTTAAAGGATATGTCTAACTGAAACACCATTAAAAGGTTTTGAAGACAGTTTCTACACGGAAGTGAAAATTCTTGCGCACGATGTCGATTTGTTTTTTTCCATTTCTATATCTGTTTACTTTTTTTTCCTTTTAATCTCCCTTTCCCCGTTCCTATTTCTAACTATATATCAGCTACACCCAGAATCTCTAGAAAGACACACAAAAAAGCTCTCTGGAGTTGCAAATGACATCATAGACATAGAGAAGGTTAATGGCGAAATCCCCAAGCACGTGATAAATGTTTGCCTTTTGCGGTTCATTGTGTGCTGAAAGCTCGGGTTCAGCATTTTGAGGAAAACATTCCA
>CM054137.1:24277772-24295272 GCA_028751875.1 Rapana venosa | reverse complement strand
AAAGACACACAAAAAAGCTCTCTGGAGTTGCAAATTACATCATAGACATAGAGAAGGTTAATGGCGAAATCCCCAAGCACGTGATAAATGTTTGCCTTTTGCGGTTCATTGTGTGCTGAAAGCTAGGGTTCAGCATTTTGAGGAAAACATTCCAGATTTTCTTCTGTGTGTATTTTCTTCTTCTTCTTCGAACTCTCAGACAGCAACTATCGTTGTATGTTATACGAGCGAAAATGCGTCACGCTGCCGTTAAGCGCCTGACATGTCAGGCCCAGTGCATCCGAGAGAATTGCTATCTTTTAAGTCTTTCTGGCAAAAAAGGGCAGGAGAATGACCCAAGAGGCCAGAAAATAGACAAGGAGAAGGTGACAGCAAGAACAGGAACAAGGCAGAAACTAAGAGAGGGATAGAAAAGAGGGAATTCCTAGCACAGAATTTCCAGAATGTGGGGATGTTATTCATACTGACAGGTCCCCTGCATCACCATGGGGGAATATCTGTGTATATGTTTTTCTGTCGGGCTGGCTGGCTGGCTGGCTGGCTGGCTGGCTGTCTGTCAGATAGTCTGTCGGTCTGTTGGTTTTTTGTGGCCATCTGTCTTGCCATTTTTATTCTCTCTTTCTTTTTTTCTACCCCTCTGTTTTCTTCTCTGTCTTTATCTCATCTGCCCCACTTGTCTGTCCTTCCAGGAACAAATCCGAGGAGGTGCCTAATGGAAAGAACATTAACAGATTCTGAAGGGGGTTTCAACACGGAAGTAGAAAATCCTGAACACCACAATATCGATGGGTCTTTTTGTTTTTCTATTTTCTTTCTTTAACCCCATTCTATTTTCTTTATTTTTAAATTACCACACAAGAAAAACAATAATCCACACACACATACACACACGCGCGCACGCACGCATGCACGCATGCACACAATGCGCGCACCACACGCACACAAACACGCACGCACTCATACACACCACGCAACACGCATGCACAGCACACTACACACTCTCACACACACATTACACATTTCCACACACACACACACACACCTTAGAAAACATTCTCCAGGGTCACATATATACACCAGTGACATGCAGAAGCTTGAAGGCAAAATCCCCAAGCATTTGATTAATGCCTGTCTATTGTGGTTTACCCTGTGATCTTTGCTACAGGTCAGCAATATGACCAAAATACATACAAACTTCAGTGTTTCTGGTTGTCTGCTTCTGTATATCTGTATCTGTCTCTGGCTGGTTAGCTAAACTGGCTGGCTGGCTGGCTAGCTGTTCTCTCTCTCTGTCTCTCTGTCTCTCTTTCTCTCCTGTCTCTCTGTCTCTCTGACTCTCTGTCTCTCTCTCTGTCTCTTCTCTGTCTCTCTCTCTCTCCTCCTCTCTGTCTCTGTCTCTTCTCTCTCTCTCTCTCTCTCTCTCCTCCCTCCCTCTCTCTCTCTCTCTCTCTCTCTTCTCTCTCTCTCTTCGGATGAGACTATAAACCGATGTCCTTGTGTGCAAACGCATACTGAACATCTTGCGCACACGTTAAAATCCTGTTCCTCTTTTCGAAAGAGTAGGCCATTGTGTGCCGGTGGGAACAGATAACAAAATTTACAAAAATTGCATACACACGGGGACTAGATGAGAAAAAAAACACATAAGTGCTTATTCCATTATCCTCGACATAAAAATAAATAATTTTTTTTTAACTCTCTCTCTCTCTCTTTATCCCACCTGTCCCCTCCTTTCTGTCATCTCAGCACAGGTACAAGTTTAAGGATGTCTCTAGTAGAAAGGTCATGTACAGATTTGGGAAGCTGTTTTTCAACAAGGAAGTCAAAAAATCCTGATCGATTTTTTTCTTTTTTGTACATTTTTTAAGCTACTCCCTTTCCTCCTTCCTGTCACCATTTCTTTTTTTGGTGGGAGTTTCCTTTTTTTCATTATAATCTTTACATTAGCTACATTTAGATTTTGCGCCAAAATGACCAAACCTTCCCCAGAGGTCAAGGTGTAAATTAGCTCCTATGACATGGAGACGCTTAATGGCAAAATCTCTAAGCGGGTGATTAATGTCTGCCTTTCGTGGTTTAGTATGTGCTGTCAGCTATATAGATCAGGCAATATGAAAATACGCTTCAGCATCTCTGTGTCTGTTTGTCTGTCTGTTTGTCTCTCTGTCTGTCTATATGTCTGTCTGTCTGTCTCTCTCTCTCTCTCTCTCTCTCTCTCTCTCTCTCTCTCTCGCTCGCTCGCTCGTCGCGTGCTCGTCTCTCGCTTCTCTCTCTCTCTCGTTGCCCCACTCTCATTTCTTCGTCTCTCTTTACCTTCCTCTCTCATACTACTCTTCTCTCTGCGTTGTAGTGTGTGTTGTTTGATGTGTGTGTTGTGTGTGTTGCCCATCATTTGCAGGGTAAGTGTCTCTTTACTTTAAAGGCTCATTACATAAATGCGCTACTAGTACAAGATTATCAAGCTTCTGAAATAGAAATGCATCGCTCTTGAAAATCTTATCAAGTCACCTAAAGTCAATATTTATTTTAAAGGCTTTGGGTACATGAAAAGCGTACACAAATCATCCAGGTCCACTTTAACAATGCGAGTATGCGATCATTTCTTTTCAAACACTCCAATTACAGCAAAAATGTAAAGATATATTGTAAAAGTGTTAATAACCTAGGGGTCTTTAGGGATGAATGCTAGATACCTCAGCCTCAGCCATCATATTAAGTGCGGCGCCATTCCTTCCTCGCTGCTTACTTCTATCTAAAGAGGGCATACTATTTACAGCTGGTGAATGGGATGTACTGAGCAAGACCATACCGTCACGATCATGTAACCACCTCATTGTGCTACTAAATCGGGGAAAGCGAGTGATCTGACCACTGAGCTATCCAGTCCCCTATAACACAAAAACACCCTCCACACTGGGACATCACAACCACAACCAAAACATATCACCTGTTCTCCTGTCCCTATCCCCGCTATCGATGGAAGGAGCTCCCCGCGATGCCACCAGGGCTCACCATCTTTCTCTGTCTTTGCCGAGTTCTATAATCTCCTGCAGCCCTCACAGACCACTGACCTCAGTGATGTTGGCAATGCAGATATTGGTGGTGTGCCTCTTTTTCTTCTGCCCTCAAAACTTGCCTTGGAGAACTGCCGTCAGAATTGTTTGTGTGATTCTGTTTGCATGATGAATAACATTTGTGTTTATCAAATTCATTATAAAACAAACTAAAAACAAACTGTTTGAAGTTTAATCGGATATTTCTGTCTATAAGCTATCGCTTTATTTTTTGTTCTCTTACAGGTTTATTTTATTTACCTATTTTTAACCTTTATTCTTAACCTTTACATTTTGGGGACGAGATAGCTCAGTGATCAGAGCACTCGCTTTCCCCCAGCCAAGTTAAGCAGCCTCGAGCGTGGTTACCACCATGTGACCGTTTGCGCGCCTTGGCTTCAGTACAGTTCCCCCAGTTCACCCAGCTGTAAATGGTTACCTGCCCTCTTTAGGGTCAGGGAAGGTAAAGCAGCGAGGGAGAGGAGATGGGCGCTGCCCTCAATATGCTGGCCCCCTGGAGAAGTGAGGTCTCTGACGCCTCGCTCCCCCTCCGACCTTCTAGGTTATGGGACACCTTTACCTTTTTATTTTACCTTTGGGGTAGGCTACACGCTAAAAAAAAATTATAATAAATAAGTGCAACAAAACAAAAGTGGAAGGGGAAAACAGAGAAAAAAAGCATCCGGTGCCCAAAAAAATAACCTGATTTATGTAATGTTGAAAGGCCATGTCAGGAGATTTCAACACGTGACTAATGTCTCTGGCCCTTTCTTTGCATGCTGCCTAATGTACCCTTCAGATTAGCAAACGACATACAAACTTTCCCTTTCTTTTTTCTTTTTTGTTTGTCCTCCTGCCATCATCTGTCTCTGTCTGGCTGTATGTCTCTCTCTCTCTCTCTCTCTCTCTCTCTCTCTCTCTTCTCCTCTCTCTCCTCTCTCTCTCTCTCTCTCCCCTGTGTGTGTGTGTGTTTACAAAGACAGACTCTAAAATTGGGTATGGCCTCAAATCTTCAGTTAATCCTTGCGGATTAAAGATTGCCCTCTTTCTTTCTGTCTGTCTTTCTGTCTCTGTAGCTGTGTGTGTGTGTATCTCTGTGTGTGTATCTCTGTGTCTGTCTGTCTCTGTCTGTCTGTCTCCCTCTCTCTCTCTCTCTCTCTCTCTCTCTCTCTCTCTCTCTCTCTCTCTCTCTCTCTCTGTGTGTTTACAAAGACAGATTCTAAAATTGGGTTTGGTCTCAAATCTTCAGTTTATCCTTGCGGATTAAAGATCGCCCTCTTTCTTTCTGTCTGTCTCTGTATCTGTCTATTTGTTTGTGTGTGTGTGTGTGTGTGTGTGTGTGTCTGTCTGTCTGTCTCTGTCTGTCTGTCTGTCTGTCGTCTTCTCTCTCTCTCTCTCTCTCTCTCTCTCTCTCTCTCTCTCTCTCTCTCTCTCTGTATGTGTGTGTGTGTGTTTACAAAGACAGATTGTAAAAATGGGTTTGGTCTCAAATCTTCAGTTTATCCTTGCTGATTAAAGATTGTCCTCTTTCTTTCTGTCTGTCTTTCTGCCTCTGTAGCTGTGTGTGTGTGTGTTTGTGTGTGTGTATCTGTGTCTGTCTGTCTCTATCTGTCTCTCTCTCCCTCTCTCTCTCTCTCTCTCTCTCTCTCTCTCTCTCTCTCTCTTCTCTCTCTCTCTCTCTCTCTCTCTCTCTCTCTCTCCTCTCTCTCTCTGTTTACAAAGGCAGATTGTAAAAATGGGTTTGGTCTCAAATCTTCAGTGTATCCTTGCGGATTTAAGATTGCCCTCTTTCTGTTTTTCTGTCTCTGTTTCTGTCTGTTTGTGTGTGTGTGTGTGTTTGTGTGTGTGTGTGTGTGTCTGTCTGTCTGTCTGTCTCGTCTCTGTCTCTTTGTTTACAAAGACAGCGCGTAAAATTGGATATGGCCTCGAATCTCCCGTTATCCTTGCGAATTAAAGATTACCCTCTTTCTGTCTCTCTGTCTCTATGTGTGATCTCTGTCGCGCCGCGGGCGCGCGCGCGTGTGTGTGTGCGCGCGTGTGTGTGTATGTGTGTGTGCGGGTGTGTGTGTTGTGTGTGTGTGAGTGTTGTGGGTGTGGTGTGTGTGTGGGTGTGTGTGTGTGTGTGTGTGTTGTGTGTGTGTATGTTCATCTCATATCGAATATCAAAGGCTTTCTGCCAAGATCACAGCCCATGATTAATGTTTATATCTCCTGACATACTTTTTTGCTGTACTCTAAAACCAAGCACACTCTTTCACTCTGTGTATGTCTGTCTGTCGTCCGTCTGTGTGTGTGTATGTGTGTGTGTGTGTGTGTGTGTGTGTGTGTGTGTGTGTGTGTGTGTGTGTGTGTGTGTGTGTGTGTGTGTGTGTGTGTGTGTGTGTGTGTGTGTGTGTGTGTGTGTGTGTGTGTGTGTGTGTCCGTCACGCACACACACAACACACACACCCCCTAATGTAACCATCTCACCAATCCACCATCTCACCAATCCACCCATCTCACCAATCCACCCATCTCACCAATCCACCCATCTCACCAATCCTACCCATCTCACCAATCCACCCATCTCACCAATACACCCATCTCACCAATACACCCATCTCACCAATACACCCATCCACCCCCATCTCACCAATACACCTATCTCATCAATCCACCCATCTCACCAATCCATCCATCTCGCCAATCCACCCATCTCACCAATCCACCCATCTCACCGATCTCAGTAAGCCACTCATCTCATCATCTCTACTCCCAGTCCCTTGAGATTCTTCTCTGACATCGTAGCGATCTCTACTGTCCAGCTCTCGCTACAACTGCTTTGCTCTTATATCTCGTATACTGTACACCATTAATTTCTAAGTCCCGGCAGACTTCTCTGCGAGAAATTCAGGCTGCTCTCTCCCCAAGGAGAGCGCATTGTATCATAACAAGACCAGCACCACCCTCTTTTTGTTTGTCTTTTCTTGTAAAGGTAAAGGTGTCCCATAACCTATGTGGTCGTAAAGGAATGAGGCATCAGAGACCTTAACTTCTTAAGGGGCTTTCATATTGAGGTCGGTGCGCATCGCCTCTCCCTCGCTGCTTTACCTTCCCTGACCCTAAAGATGGCAGCTACCCATTTACAGCTGAGTGAACTGGGGGAACTGTACTGAAGCCAAGGCGCGCAAACGGTCACCCATCCAAGTGGTAACCACGCTCGACGCTGCTTAACCTTAGCTGGGGGTAAGCGAGTGCTCTGATCTCTGAGCTATCCCGTCCCTCATTCTTTTCCTGTATGCTTGTGTATTTGTTTCCCCATCATCTTGGCTTATATCTACAGAATTTTGCCACGGTCAACTCTCTTCTTGCTTTGGGGGACCTCGATCTAGTGGATGGGAGAGAGGAAGTTTTTGTCACAAACGGGAATCAAGCCCGAACTTTGTGCTTTCTAGGTAGGTGCGTTACCTGTAGGCTTCCCCCACCCAATTACGTATGTACTCTGTCCTCCCAGTCCAGTTCTATGGGCATTCTGTGGCAGAGTGTGTTGCTTCCAGAGCTTCCAGAATCTCCTTCCTAAGCTGCCGACCAAAACCAAGCAAACAAACAAACCAAACAAAACAAAAAGTAGCCCCCAACACCAACCAACCAACCAACCAAATGGCCAACTAACCATCCAACCAACCAACCAAATGGCCAACCACCAACTCGGCCAACCAACAACCAAAACCATCAAAGAACTAAAAGTCGTGATGGTAAAATCATCTAACAATATTATACAAAATGAAGCAATCAATCATAATGCTGCCATATGGTTTGATGTTGTGAAGTTATTGATTGTTTATCAAATAACATAATAACTTTCAGTAAATTAGTTTTGTTTTTTCATTGTTGACAACAAAACTTTCAGTAATATTTTGATTCACTGACACTTCTCAGAGGGATACTGATTCCGACATGTGTGTGTGGGGGGGGGGGGGGGGGGGGGCGGGGGGGGAGGGGGGGTTGTGTCAAAGTCAAAGTCAAAGTCAAACTTTTAGTTCCAGATGGTACATTGAATAAGCAGTGCAGTTGCTTTTTTTTCATCAAGCCATCTATATTATTATAATAGTAGTAGTAGTAGTAGTAGTAGTAGTAGTAGTAGTAGTAGTAGTAGTAGTAGTAGTAGTAGTAGTAGTAGTAGTAGTAGTAGTAGTAGTAGTAGTAGTAGTAGTAGTAGTAGTAGTATATATTTAAATGCATACATAAAGTAAGAAACCTAAACAGTAATAAACCATACAATTCAAACAAAAGAATACATTGATATATGCAACATAGAATTTTTTTTTCCACCTAAGCAAGGTTAAACCATACAAATCAAACAAGGGAAAAAAATCATGTAAAAAATACACCCATCAAACAGAGACAACCAAAAACATTGTTTAAAAACAAAAACAAAACAAAAACAAAAAAGCTATACTCTGTGTGTGTGTGGGTGTGGGTGTGTGTGCGCGTGTGTGTGTGTGTGTGTGTGTGTGTGAGTGTGTGTTTGTGTGTATGTGTGTGTGTGTCTGTCTGTCTGTGTGTCTGTGTGTCTGTGTGTGTGGGTGTGTCGGTGTGTCTGTGTGTCTGTCTGTGTCTATGTCTCTGTCAAATAACACGGCTGGCAGGTCCACAGGAACCCCTTCTCACCATCGTCAAGAAGAAAAAGCTGACATGGTTCGGCCACGTCACCCGCCACAACACTCTGCCCAAAACAGTACTGCAGGGAACACTCGAAGGTGGCAGAAGGAGGGGAAGACAGAACAAGTCATGGATGGACAACATCAGAGAATGGACCAGGATGAATGACTCGGCACTACTGCGCAGAGCCGAGGACCCAGATGGATGGAGGAGGCTTACCACGGCATCGTCTTTCATGTCTCCCCCACGACCGCCAAGGTCACGGGTCTGATGATGATGATGATGATGTCTCTGTATCTGAGACTCCGTGTGTGTGTGTGTGTGTGTGTGTGTCTGTCTGTCTGTGTCTGTGTCTGTGTCTAAGACTCTGTGTGTGTGTGTGTGTGTGTGTGTGTGTGTGTGTGTGTGTGTGTGTGTGTGTGTGTGTGTGTGTGTGTGTGTGTGTGTGTGTGTGTGTGTGTGTGTGTGTGTGTGTGTGTGTGTGTGTGTGTGTGTGTGTGTGTGTGTTTGTTGTTGTTGTTGTTGTTGTTGTTGTTGTTGTTGTTGTTGTTGTTGTTGTTGTTTATTCAGAAATCCCTGGCTACCTTGATCGTCTGCTTTCTGTTCTCTCGGGTGCAGGTTTTACGATGTGTAATGGAAACGCCATCAAGAATTCTGAAAGCAATTTCGCCCAGCAGAGAAAAGAAATAGGCCCTACACAAACTTCGGTTTGTTTTTCTTTCTTTATTCTCCATCTTTTGAACTCTTATCTATTTTTTTCTCTCTCATCTTTGGGGGGTTTTTTTCTCCATTTGCATCCGCAACATGCTCAAATCTGCAAAAAGGTTTGTTCTTTCTTTCTTTTTTTTCTTTCTTTCTGACTTCTTTCCTTGCTTTCTTTTTTTTTTTCTTTCTTTTCTTTCTTTCCTTTCTTTCTTTCTTTTTTTCCTTTCTTTCTTTCTTTCTTCCTTCCTTTCTTTCTTTCTTTCTTTCTTCCCTTCTTGTTTTCTTTCTTTCTTCCTTCCTTCCTGCCTTTTCTTTATTTCTTCCTTTCTTTCTTTTCCCCTCCTTTCTTTCTCTCTTTCATTCGTTCCTTCCTTCCTTCTTTCTTTCTTTCCTTCCATTCTGTCTTTCCTTCCTTCCTTTCTTTCTTTCTTCTTTCTTGTACGTTTTCTTCATTTCTTACTTCCTTTCTTCATTTCTTTCTTTCTTTAATGCCTGTCTTCCTTTCTTTCTTCCTTTCTTTCTTCCTTTCTTCCTTCCTTTCGTTCTGTCTTTCTTGTTTTTTCAGAGGCTCAGCACCAGTGTTGTTTAAACAGCTTAATGGGTGAGATTCTCAACACGTGGTTAATGTTGGTTTTTGTGAACCCAGTGAACAAATTTGTATGAGAGTTTTGCCTTTTGGAGCGGAAAAGGTGAATCAAAAGCTTTAGATATGTTTGTTTGTTGTCTTCGTCCTACCCTTCCTCTTTTTTTTGTCTTCCTGTAGTATAGTCATATCAGCTTCTAGTATAGTAGTTTATGTATAAGTCCACGCTGTCTTGTCCCTAGGTCCTGTCCTCAAACTCTTCGCTCCTCTCTCTCCCCCTCTCTCTCCTCCTCTCCTCTCTCCTCTCCCCTCCTCCCCCTCTCCTCCCCTCTCTCCTCTCCTCTCTCTCCCCCTCCCCTCCCCTCCCCTCCCTCCCCTTCCATTTAATTTAATTTGCACTCTCTCTCTCTTTCTCTCCCCCCCCCTCCCCCCCCCCCCCCCCTCCCCTCTCTCTCTCTCTCTCCTCTCTCTCTCTCTCACTCTCTCTTGTATATAATGTGTACGCTTCTCTTTCCTGTTGTGAGTGTGCGTGGGTGCTAGCACATCAAACGCTAACCACAGTGACAGTGTCAACATCTCTTGGTTTAAACATTACCCTGCTCTGACTTTCACCCGAGAAAGGTTCTTCGTTTGGAAATGAATTTTATTTGTTTTGTTTACTTCTTTCAGTCCCACAGATAGATGATGATGATGATGATGATGATGATGATGATGATGATGATGATGATTACATTTTGAGGATAATGGAATAAGCACTCCTGTGCTTTTTCAACATCCAGTCCCCGTGTGTATGCGGTTTTGTAAATTTTGTCATCCGTCCCCCACCGGCACACAAAGGCCTGCTCTTCCGAAATGCGGAACGGGTTTAAACGTGTGCGCAAGATGGTCTGCGCGCGTTCGCACTCGGGACTTCAATTTATAGTATCATCCGAAAGAATTTTGGAGGGAGTGGAGTCGGCACTGATGTTAACTCCAGGGAGGAAAAATCCTGTTGAACAAGATTTGAACCTGGGTCACAGGGACAGAGACAGAGAGACACAGACACAGACACAGAGACAGACAGACAGACATAGAGACACAGACACAGAGACAGACACACACAGAGACACAGAGACAGACAGACAGACATAGAGACACAGACACAGAGACAGACACACAGAGAGACACAGAGACAGACAGACAGACATAGAGACAGAAACACAGACACAGAGACAGAGACACAGACACACAGACAGACAGACAGACAGACACGGACACAGAGACAGAGACACATACACAAATACAGAGAGACACAGAGACATACAGACAGACATAGACAAAGACAGACAGGCAAACAAACAGAGTATAAAAAAAAAAATTTTTAACAGAAAAACTTGAACAAACGCAAACATATGTTTGTCGTCCATTATCATACAAGGCTCATATTAATTTTATGAACAGAGACATTTTGCGCATAGTGTAACCATTCCATTTGATATATCTCTTTATTACTGATTTTTTACATCTGCACGTGATATGAGCAACATGTTATTCCCAATGTGCCAGAAGGCAAGTCGATGTGTGATGAGACGGGTTTTTTTTTATATCCGAGTCCATAACATTGTATTTATTATTTATTTCTGTCACAAATTCAGAAAAGTAATTGGCGCCTTTAGGCAGGGGAGGTAATTTTTGTCGTACCCAGGAAAACGATAAATAAAGATGGTGAATGATTATACAACTAGCTGTCAGTCACCTGTCTCTCGTGTGTGTGTGGGATGGGGGGGGGGGGGGGGGGGAGGGGTCGGTGTGATGTGTGTTGTGGTGTGAGTGTGTGTGTGTGTGTGGGGTGGGGGGGGGGGGGGGGGTCGTTGTATGTGTGGTGTGAGTGTGTGTGTTGTGTGTTGTGTGTGGTGTGGGGGGGGGGGGGGGCGGTCATGTGTGAGTGTGTATGTGTGTGTGGGGAGAGGGGGGGGGGCGGTCATGTGTGAGTGTGTATGTGTGGTGTGTGAGTGTGTGGGGGGGGGGGGGGGGGGTCGTTGTATGTGTGGTGTGTGTGTGTGTGTTGTGTGTTGTGTGTGTGTGTGTGGGGGGGGGGGGGGGGGTCGTGTGTGTGAGTGTGTATGTGTGGTGTGGTGGGGTGTGTGTGTGTGTGTGTGTGTGTGTGTGTGTGTGTGTGTGTGTGTGTGTGTGTGTGTGTGTGTGTGTGTGTGTGTGTGTGTGTGTGTGTGTGTGTGTGGAGGGAAGGGGATGTCGTATGTGAGTGTGTGGTGTGCATGTGTGTGTGCATGTGTGTGAGTGGTGTGTGTGTGTGTGTGTGTGTGTGTGTGTGTGTGTGTGTGTGTGTGTGTGTGTGTGTGTGTGTGTGTGTGTGTGTGTGTGTGTGGTGCTGTGTGTGTGCGTGTGTGTGTGTGTGGTGTGTGTGTGTGTATGTGTGTGTGTGGTGTGTGTGTGTGTGTGTGTGTGTGTGTGTGTGTGTGTGTGTGTGTGTGTGTGTGTGTGTGTGTGTGTGTGTGTGTGTGTGTGTGTGTGTGTGTGTGTGTGTGTGTGTGTGTGTGTGTGTGTGTGTGTGTGTGTGTGTGTGTGTGGAGGGAAGGGGATGTCGTATGTGAGTGTGTGTGTGTGTGTGGTGTTGTTGTGTGTGTGTGTATTGTGTGTGTGTGGTGTTGTGTGTTTGTATGTGTGTGGAGGGAGGGGGGTCGTGTGTGTGTGTGTGTGTGTGTGTGTGTGTGTGTGTGTGTGTGTGTGTGTGTGTGTGTGTGTGTGTGTGTGTGTGTGTGTGTGTGTGTGTGTGTGTGTGTGGCTGTGGCGTCTGTCTGTGTCTGTCTGTCTGTGTCTGTCTGTCTGACTGTTTGTCTATCTGTCCGTCCGTCTGTTTGTCTGTCTGTCTGCTTGTCTATTTGTCTGTCTGTCCGCTGCCTGTGTGTAGGCGTGTGCGCATCTGTATGATTATGACCTTATCTTCGTTCTTTTCAACATGGAATGCACAATTCATTTTCAGTCAATCTATCAATGTATCTATGAATCGATGATATTAATTATTATAACAAAAGAAGGAAGAAAGGAACAGAGGGCGGGAGGAAGGAGGGAAGGAAGAAAGGAATGGATAGATGACTGACTGACTGACTGACTGACTGACTGACTGACTGACTGACTGACTGACTGACTGCAGGAATTTATTTATTTATTTATTTATTTATACCACTTTTAGTCACGAGATTCTCTGTGTGAAACTCGGACTGTTCTCCCCGGGGAGAGCGCGTCGCCACAAGAGCAGCGCCACCCTTTTTTTTGTCTGCATCTGTATTTGTTTCCCTATCAGAGTGGCTTTTTTTTCTAAGAATTTTGCCAGGGACAACTCCCTTGTTGCCGTGGGTTCCTTTACGTGCGCTGAATAATTTTGTGCAACACACGGGACCTCGGTTTATCGTCTCATCCGAAAGACTAGCGCCCAGACCACCACTCATGGTCTAATGGGTGGGGGAAAAGTTTCGGGCCCAAACGGGATTTGAACAACCGCACACTTCCGACCCGGACTTTTCGCTTTCTAGACAGGCGCGTTACCTCTAGACCACCGATCCAGGAAGGAAGGAAGGAATAGATAGATAAATGACTGACTGACTGACTTAATCAATCAATCAATCAATCAATCCGAGACCGCACAAAAATCTGTGCATCCAAAGCGTGATGACAGAGACTGACTTGCAAGCAGCTCATTTTGATACTACTGCTCTTTTCCATCTTTCGTTCTTTCGCTGCCACGAAACATGAAAGTTATTAAGACCCCAAGGCAACATGATCATTTTTGTGTGCGGAGATGGGGTGGTTAGGGTTGGGTTTTTTTTTAATCTTATTGTGTATGCCAATGCTTGAGGTGGTGTGTTAGAGAGCATGCATTGCAAACACCTAATAAATGTTTAGGGGGGGGAGTGTGTGTGTGTGTGTGGGGGGGGGGGGGGGGGTGAGGGGTGTGAGGTTTGTGTGTATGTGTGGGTGTGGGTTGGGTTGGGTTGGGTTGGGTTCAGTTGTGTTGTGTTGTGTGGGGGGGGGGGGGGGGGGGGGGGAGGTGCGTGTGTGTGTGTTTGTGTGGGAGTGTGTGTTGTGTGTGTGCGTGTGTGTGTGTTTTGTGTGTGTGTGTGTGTGTGTGTGTGGTGTGTGTGTGTGTGTGTGTGTGTGTGTGTATATGTGTGTGTTTGTGTGGGAGGGGTGTGTGTGTGTCGTGTGTGGTGTGTGTGTGTGTGTGTGTGTTTTGTGTGGGTGTGTGTGTGTGGTTTGTGTGGTGGTTGGTGTGGGCGTGTTGGGTGTGGTGGTGTGTGGGGTGTGTGTGTGTGTGTGTGTGTGTGTGTTGTGTGTGTTTTTGTGTGTGTGTGTGTGTGGGTGTGTGTGTGTGTGTGTGTGTTGTGTGTGTGTTTTGTGTGGGGGTTGGGTTGGGGTGCGTGGGGTGTGTTTTGGTTTTGGTGTGGGGTTCGTTTTGTGGTGTGTGTGTGGGTTTTGGTGGGGGGGGGGGTGTGTGTGTGTGTTGGTGGGTGTGTGTGTGTGTGTGTGTTGTGTTGTTGTTGTTTGTGGGTGGGTGGGTGGGTGGGTGTTGTGTTTTTTGGGTGGTGGTGTGTGGGTTTTTTGTGTTGGGGGGGGGTGGGTTTTTTTTGGGTGTGTTGGTTTTTTTTGGGTTTTTTGGGGTGGGGTGGGTGGGTGTTCGGTGTATGTGGGTGGGTGGGTGGGGGGTGTTGTGTGTTGTGGGTGTGTGGGTGTGTGTGGTTGTGTGTATGTGGGGGGGTTTGGGGGTTTTTGGGGTGTTGTGTGTATGTGGGTGGGTGGGTGGGGGGTGTTCGTGGTATGTGGGGTGGGGGGGTTTTGGGGTGGTGTTCGGGGTATGTGGGGGTGGGGGGTTGTTTGTGTTGTGTGATGGGGGTGGGTGGGTGGGTGGGTGTTCGTGTGTATGTGGGGTGGGGGGGTGTGTGGTTGGGGTGTATGTTTGGGGGGGTTGTTGTGTTGTGTGTATGTGGGTGGGGGGTGTGTTTTTTGTTTTTGGTGTATGTGGGTGGGTGGGGTGGTGGTTGTGTGTTGTGGGTGGGTGGGTGTGTGTGTTTTTTCGGTGTTGTGGGGGTGGGGTGTGTGGTGTTGTGTGTATGTGGGGGGGTTGGGGTGTGTGTGTTCGTTGTATGTGGGTGGGTGGGTGTTGGGTGTTCGTGTGTATGTGGGGGGGGGTGTGTGTGTGTTGTGTGTATGGGGGGGGGGTTTTTGGTGTGTTCGTGTGATGGGGGGTGGGTGTGTGGTGTTCGTGTGTATGTGGGTGGGTGGGTGTGTGTGTTGTTCGTGTGTATGTGGGTGGGGGGGGGTTTTGGGGTTTTGTGTTTTTTGGGGGGGGTGGGTGTGTGTTTTGTTGTGTGTATGTGGGGGGGGTGGGTGTGGTGTGTTGTGTGTATGTGGGTGGGTGGGTGTTGTGTGTTGGGGTTGTGGGGGGGTGGGTGTGTTTTTTTGTGTGTATGTGGGGGGTGGGTGTGTGTGTGTTCTTTTGTGATGTGGGGGGGGGGTGGTGGTGTTCGTGTGTATGGGGTGGGTGGGTGTGTGTGTGTTGTGTGTATGTGGGTGGGGGGGTGTGTGTTTCGTGTGTATGGGGGTGGGGGTGGGGTGTGTGTTTTGTGTGTTGTGGGGGGGGTGGGTGTGTGTGGTTCGTGTGTATGTGGGGGGGGGGTTTTGTGTTTTGTTCGTGTGTTTGGGGGGGGTGGGTGTGGTTTCGTGTGTTTTGTGGGTGGGGGGGTGTGTGTGTGTTCGTGTGTAGTGGGTGGGTGGGGGGGTGTTGTGTTCGTGTGTATTGGGTGGGTGGGTTGTGTGTGTTGGTGTATGGGGGTGGGGGGTGGTGTGGTTCGGGTTGTGGGTGGGTGGGGGTGTGTGTGTTCGTGGTTTTTGGGGGTGGGGGGGGTGGGTGTGTGTTCGTTGGTATGTGGGGGGGGGGGTTTGGTGTGTTTCGGTGTATTGGGTGGGGGGGTTTTTTTGTGTTGTTCGTGTGTTGTGGGTGGGGGGGTGGGTGTGTGTTCGTGTGTATGTGGGTGGGTGGGGGGGGTTTGTGTGTTGTGTGTATGGGGTGGGTGGGGGGGTGTGTTGTGTTCGGTGTATGTGGGTGGGGGGGGGGTTGTGTGTGTTCGGTGTATGTGGGTGGGTGGGGGGGGTGTGTGTGTTCGTGTGTATGGGGGGGGTGGGGGGGGGTGGTGTGTGTTCGTGTGTAGGGGTGGGGGGGTGGGGTGTGTGTGTGTTTTGTGTTGTGGGGGGGTGGGTGGTGTGTTTGGTGTTGTGGGGTGGGTGGGGGGTGGGGTTGTGTGTATTGGGTGGGTGGGTGTGGTTGTTCGTTGGTTTGGGGTGGGTGGGGGGGTTGTTGGTTTTTTTTTTGGGGTGGTTGGTGGTTCTTGTTATGTGGGTGGGTGGGTGGGGGTTGTGTTTTTTGGTTTGGGTGGGTGGGTTTTTTGGTTGGTGTGTTGGGGGGGTTTTGGGTGGGTGGGGGGTGTTTTTGGTGATGTGGGTTGTGGGTGGGTTGGTTTTTGTTATGTGGGTGGGTGGGTGTGGGGTGTTGTGTTCTTTGGTTGTGGGTGGGTGGGGTTTTTTTGGTGTTGTGGTTTGGGGGTGGGTGGGTGGGGGTTTGGTTCGTGGGGTGGGGGGGTTTTGTTTTTTTTTTGGGTGGGTGGGTGGGTGTTTGGGTTTTGTGGGGGGGGGGTTTTGTTTTTTGTTTTGGGGGGTGGGTGGGTGGGGGTGTGTGGGGTTCGTGTGTATGTGGGTGGGGGGGGTGGGTGTGTGTGTTGTGGGTGGGTGGGGGGGGGTTTTGGGTGGTTCGTTTTGTATGGGGGTGGGTGGGGGGTGGGTGTTTCGTGGTTTTGGGGTGGGTGGGTGGGGCCTTTTGTGGTGTTTTTCGTGGTATGTGGGGGGGGTGGGGGGTGTGTGGGGTATTGGGGGGGGGGGTTTTTTGGTGTGTTCGTGTGTTGTGGGGGGTGGGGGGTGTGTGTTTGTGTATGTGGGTTGGGTGGGGTGGGGGTGTGTTTTTGTGTGTATGTGGGTGGGTGGGTGGGGGTGGTTTTGTTTTGTGGGTGGGTGGGGGGGTGGGGGTGTGTGTTGTGTGTATGTGGGTGGGGGGTGGGTGGTGTGTTCGTGTGTATGGGGGTGGGTGGGTGTGGGGTTGGGGTTTGGGGTTTGGGTGGGTTCGGTTGTGGCGTGTTGTGTTGTGTTGTGTGTGTGGTTTTTTGTTGTGTGTGGCTCGCGTTCGCGTGATGTGTATGGGAGAGAGAGCGCGCGCGCACAACCTGTCCAGGTGTTAAAATGTAAGGGAGTTTCGGTCCCGCAAAACCACTGAAAAAACAACAATTCAACAACAACAAAAATAAGGCAACAGCGCCCCTCAATTGCGCAAAAACAAACCAAAAAAAAACAAAGCTTGACTTCAGTTTCAACTCGTTTTTTTAAAGTTCAACAACCCAAAAAAGAAAAAAAAAAAAAAACTAAAATTTTTCAACACCAAAAAATTTCACACAAAAATTTTTAAAAGCTGCAGGAAATGAGATGGCGATTATCACGAAACAAAACGTCGTTTTCATCTTGTTATATTCAGACAAAAAAAAAATCATTCTCAAAACTTGGGCAAGTATCAGAAAATGAAAAAAAAATTAAATGTGATAACCGAAACAAAGAAATCCAAAAAAAATCAGAGGAACAGGCAAAAAAGGATAGGGGGGGGGAAAGGGGGAAGGAGGGGGAGGGGGGTGGGAAGAGAAGAAAATAGGGGGTACTTTAAAAAAAAAACAAAAAAAAAAAAGAATTAGCAACGAAAAAGTTTTTTTGTTTGGTTTGGTTGGGGGGGTTTTTTTGTGCTTGTGTTTTTGTTTTCTCTTTCTCTTTTTTGGGTTTTTGGGTTTTTTTGTTGCTGTTGTTTGGGGGCGGGGTTTGGGAGGGGGTTGTCCGTCATTTTTTGTTTTTTTTTTTCCTTTTTTTTCCTATTGGCTTTTTTTTGGAGAGGAAAATTTTGGTTTGTTTTGTTTAAGGGGGGGGGGGGGGTAATTATTATTTGGCCGTTTTTCTTTTCTTTTCAAGTCTGGGATTTCAGTTTCAGCTACAGAAACCATACCTGAAGACTGGAACCACGGAATCGATCTTCATCCACATTACGGGATAGATTTTGAAAGTGTTGCTCAAATTACCTGACCAACAGTGGTAGTGTTCTGTATCTCTCGGGCCGGGATGTATTATGATTAGGAAGTGTAGAGTACAGCCCCGTCACAAAGTCTAAAGCACATGTACTTCCATAGCAGCATCTTGACATTATCACCACCATCATCATCAATCATCATCATCATCATCATCATCATCATTATCATCATCATCATCAACACTAATCGCCATGCAACAATAGAAAATTGTCTCTGATTCGATGGCCCCAGTTGCTCTGGTCTCATGGTGATCTCAGTTTCGATTTCTCCAAGCATTTCTATCACTGTCGTGATTTTATGTCAAAGCTTTTGGAGGTGAGAGGTTTAGTTACTTTTTTTTTTTTTATTCTTTT
>CM054137.1:24262772-24272772 GCA_028751875.1 Rapana venosa | reverse complement strand
CAACAAACGAACAAAAAAAACAACGGAACTCATGAAAACAGGCTGAGGAGGGAGGGGGGGGGAACTAATTTCTTTTGTTTATGTTCTCAAAAATAGCGCGGGACACACCAAACACCAAAAAAAAGAAAGAAAGGTGGAAAGAAATGATGAAAACACAAACATACAAAACCAAACCAAACGAAAAACTAAAAGAAACAAAAAGATAAAAGAACAAAGAAAAGTGAGTGGGGAAAAACAAACACAAACACCCCAATTTTTTTTAAAAAGAAAGAAAGAAAAGAAAACAGGAAAAATGAATGAGCGAAAGACAAGAAAGAAGGGGGAAAAAAAAGGGGGGGGGTGGTTCAACAACTTTTTTTTAAAGGATGGAAAGAAAGAAAGAACAAGTTGGGAAGAATGCATCAAAGGCTGCACATGCCCTGCTCGTTACTGGCAGACTGTGGTGCTCCACACACACTGGTGTCCACAGGATACCCGGGCCACTTCAGGCGGGCGATGTTTGGGCCTAACTAGTGGTTTGATATTATCATGCTCCCTATTATATATATATATTATATATATTTATTTATATATTTGATAGTTATATTTATGTGTGTATTATATTATATAGTATGGTGTGTGTGGTGTGTGTGTGGGGTGTTGGGTTGTGTGTGTGTGTGTGGTCCCGGTTTGTGCTCTCTCTCTCTTTCTCTCTCTCTCTCTCTCTCTCGTTTTCTCCTCTGATTCTTTTCTTCTTTCTTTGTCTGTCTGTCTGTCTGTATACCTGCCTCTGTTGTGTGTGCGGGGGGGGGGGGGTGAGGGGGGGGGGCTAGGGTGTGTGTGAGTATGTGTGTGTGATGTGTGTGTCGGTAGAGTGTGTCGTGAGTGTGTTGTGCGTGTGTGTGCGTGGTGTGGCGCGCGCGCGCGCGTGTGCGTGGTGTGTGTGGTGTGTGTGTGTATGTGTGTGAGTGGTGTGTGTGTGACTGTGTTGGTATCTCTCTCTGTATCGTCTACCCCTTCTGTCTCTTTCTGTCTCTCTCTCTCTCTCTCTCTCTCTCTCTCTCTTCTCTCTCTCTCTCTCTCTCATTCATCTTCTGTCTCTATCTGTCCGCTTTTCTCTCTCTCTCTCTCTCTCTCTCTCTCTCTCTCTCTCTCTCTCTCTCTCTCTCTCTCTCTCTCTTGTAAAAAAAAACAAAAAAATGAACCCACAGAACGAGAGAGTTGTTCCTTAGCAAAAATTACAAAGGGAAAAAAAACCCCAGTCTGATAGGAAAACTTTTTTATTTAAAACACACTTGCAAAACAGGAAAACAAAGGGTGGTGCTGTTCTTGTGGTGAAGCGTTCTCCCACCCCAGGGAGAGCATCCTGAATTTCACACAGAGAAATCTGCCCTGACTAAAATAATGTGATAACGCTTTTATACTTTCTCTTGTTCCTCAGTTATAGCTCTGAGGTTCACCAATGGTGATATAATTATTTGCGTATGCAACCTTTTTTTTTTTTAAAACTCATCAATGAGGTAGCCGCATTCCGATTCAGGGATAAAGTGGTATACAATTCAATTCAAAGCTCAAGTACTGTGTCTTCTTCAGTCGTGTCATAACAACAGCTCATATTTTTCTGTCTTTTTTTCGCATGAAAGATGTTGGGGTTTTGTTGGGTTGTTGTTGTTTTTTTTTTGCTTATACTAAAATAGTTAAGTGTTGTCAATTCCCATCAGTTGGGCTTTGTTGGGGTATTTTTGTTTTGTAAAAGAGATTTTTTTTCAATCATATATATAATCAGTTACTAATGGGTTTAAAATTTAGAACACACCAACTCCCCAAACCTTCTTCAGTTCAGAGTGTATTTTAATTTTATTCTTTTAGTAGTCAGGTCACGGGCTTAGCCCTTGCTACTGGTACCATGTAACCCAGTACTACCTGCCGCATGTGAAGTCCCAACGGCGGATCAGGCGGAGGAGGAAACCTTTCCCAACGGTTGTGAAGGCGGAAGAGGATGACCAAAGGGCAGGGGGAGCTCTTATCCTTGGCTAGAAGTCCTCCTAGGAGTTGGAACTCCGAAGAAAAAAAGGCATCAGGCTCAGCACCAAAATCAAAACTTACAGAGCTGTCGTGCTGACCACCTTGTTGTACTGCTGTGAAACATGGACGACGTACTGCCGTCACATTCAACAGCTTGAGCAGTTTCACCAGAGATGCCTACGAAAGATCCTCGGAATAAAGTGGCAAGACAGGGTCTCCAACCTCCAGGTCCTAGAGAAGAGCAGCCTGCCCAGCATCGAAAGCCTACTGATCAAGTACCAGCTGCGCTGGGCAGGACACGTTGTCCGAATGACAGACAGCAGGATCCCAAGGATGCTATTGTATGGCCAGCTGAAGGAAGGCCTCCGAAAACTTGGAAGACCCTACAAGTGCTTCAAGGACACCTTGAAGACAAATCTTAAAGCCTGTGACCTGGGAAACTGATGCCCTTGATCGTTCTCGCTGGAGGATGCTGTGTTCCAGTGGCATAAAGACGTTTGAAAACAAGAGAATGCTGGCCATTAAGGAGAAGCGTGAGCGAAGGAAGCAGGGCTCAACTTCTGGAGACGTTTTTCCTTGCAACACCTGTGGGAAGTGCTGTGCATCCAGAATCAGCCTCTTCTCCCATATGAGGATACATTCTGACAGATAAGCCTGCCTGCCTACTCATCCGTCGACCCGACGGAAGACTCCATCATCATTTTATTCTTTTATTTCCAGGATCAAGGAATAAGCAGTCATGTACTTTTTTAAATCCAATCCCAGTGTTTATGCAGTTTTTGAAAATGTTGTCATCCATTCCCATCAACACACAATGGCCTACTCTTCCGAAAAGCTAGAACGCGTTTTAACGTGTGCACAAGATGTTCTGCACGTGTTCACAAACTGGACCTCAATTTATAGTCTCATCTGAAGGACTTTTGGGGGGAAGTGGAGTTGGCACTGATGTTCACTCCAGAGGAAAAATCCTCTTGAACAAGATTCGAACCCGGGTCAGCAGATCACGGGCGCATTGCGCATCACTCTAACCCACTAGGCCATCCCGTTCCCGATTGCAATCAAGAGCATAGCACCAAAACACAAGTACACATATTTTTCTCTCGCTTCCATCACCATGATGAAATTGTCAAAACTGAGATTGATTGATGTTGGAACACTGAACAGAGAAAAGTGCTGTCCTGGGAAATTTTCAAAGCCTGGAGAGAGAGAGAAAAGGGCAGAAAACTCTAAGGTCTCATCAGAAAATAGAATTAATGAGAAAATGTAGCAAGAGTTGCAGATTGCTTGCGTGTGATGGATGACTTTATGAGGCAATGATAATAATGGCTCCAATTATGTTGAGAGCACTAAAGCTAATATGAAGCTTAAATTGGTCTGCGCTTTTTTTTCCAGAGAAGATTTAAAGATGGTGGGTGGGCGTGGAGCTGTTTAAATGTGCATGCATGCACGCGAGCTTGCACATACGCACGCACACAAACATACAGATGCAGTAATGCATGTACACACTCACAAACAAATATATGCGCTTAGGCATATAGAGAAATGCATAACCATATTATGTCCACACACACAAACACACTGATACACACACACACACACGTATTATAAGCTTCAATGCAAAATAGAAATTTATTGAATTCCCTTCAAACATCAAATGCATGCTATGTTTTGCAAAGAGGACAGTCTATCAACTGTATCAAACATAATGATATTGAATAGAGGAGACAACTGCCTGCTGAAAATCAAATGCCATAATGTTGGAATACAGGAAGCAAACTGTTCCTGAAAAATGTCCCGTGTACATAAAAATTATGTGCAAAATACAAACACACATGTGTAACTGCATTTCAATGTGAGTTTGCTAATAATTAATATGTGCACATGTTGCAAGAGTATTTGCATCATTGTGTATAGTGTGATAATGTGCATGTGTTTAGGAGTGTGGATTTGTATGTGGGGAGAGGGTGTAAATGTGCATGTATCGTGCATGTGTGTGTGTCTATGTGTGTGTGTGTGAGTGTGTGTGAGTGGGTGTAAGTATGTGTGTCTGTGTGTGTATGTGTGTGAGTGTGAGTATGTGTGTGTGCATGTCTGTGTGTACAAGTGTGCATACATGTGCATGCATAAACGTGCTTGCATCACAGTTAATTTCACGCCTAAATCTAAATTAAAATCTACATCCATGTGTAATACATACATTATGCAAGCATACATTATGCAAGCATTATGTATGCATACAAATAGATGTGTGTCTACCAACAAATATGTGTATGTATACATCTATGTCTTTTTACGTGCAAATCTACCCTCTCGTTATCATTCTCACAAATCTGGATATACACCCTTCTGCATGTACATGCTATATTCTGTTCATTGGTGTATGCACATCCAAATCTATGTGCAAGTTACAAATTGATGATATTGGACTGGAAATAAAACACACAAAAAACCAGGTCACTCAGTTACATCTTAAGCAGTCATATTTCAAACTATCACAAAACTGTAAAAGCACAACACAAAAAAAAAGGAATACACCCCCTCCCCACCAATCCCCCACCCCTCCAATACCAAAAAAAATACTTCATACTTCCTAACCAGTGTTTTAAGAAAAAGATGGAAAAACTACTCACAAAGGGACAGGACTAAAGACTTCACTACACAGAAGAGATTAAGAAGAATAAATCATACTACACTTATAATTAACCACAACTAGAAGCTAGTACTGACAAGCCTCATTCTACATCCATCAGAATAAAACTACTGTGATTATATATCTTGCAAGTAAACCTAAACAAGCCAGCTAAATACGTAGTTGTCTCATTTCCACGATTCAAAAAAAGAAAAGTGCAAAGTCTCACAATGCGTTTTAGGTGTCTTCAGTGACATTTGACACTTTGCCACAGTATTGTTGACTAATGCTTTCCATGTACCATCTGAATGAATCAACTTGGTAGCATTTATGTTTCGGCAGCTCGCCTAGTCCATACTGCAATCAAATCACGGCAGTGATTTTTTCCTTTTTCTTTCTAACTTTGATTCATTGACCGGCATAATAAAGCTATGTTCTTCATGCATTAAACATATCAACAGCCATCTGGAAAACTTGCATAAATCCAATGCAATCTCATCCAACTTGTTCCCTTATTTTCAGGCTGCAAGATACATAGATACAAATTTCAACTGTGAGCACATGTTCTCATAAGAAAAAAAACCCACAGAGCACATGCACGCTTGTACATGTACATGTGCATGCATACACACACACACACACACACACACACACACACACACACACACACACACACACACACACACACACTTTTCACCCACTGAAATTACAGATTATGTTTTGGAGCTTGTTTAAAGATTAAGATAATTTCAGCATGATACTTTTAAACACAACAACATGTGATATATGCTCTGGCACTTGGCTTACAGCCACAGCTGTCAAAGCTTCTGATGAAAAGAAGGGTTGGTGGGGGGAGGTGGGGAGGAGAGAAAAGTAAACACTGGTTTGACTCCCCTAATAAACAAGCTAATTAATTGACTGACATGGTGTTAACACTCCAGCTTTGAATTTCTGTAAGCAATATGTGGGTGAACAAGCCAGGTTCATCTTTTTTCAGAGAAGTGTTTCAATTCCTTCCTCTGTTCCCATCTTTTACCCTATGCCGGCTGGTATAGCACAAAATCATCACAGTGAAGTTATACGCCTTTGCCCGTTTTTGGAGAAAACAATAAATCGTAGTTATCTCTCTTGTCAGTTGGTTTTGAATAAAGACAGATCGAACCTACTAGATTTTTCTTTTCATTTTTTTCTTTCTTTATTTTTGAAACCAATTTTTTGATACCATCAGTGCATAGACTGTTAAAAAATCTTACTATTCAGAGTGATTTTAAAAAACAAGCCCTTCATAATTTATACCTTGGATTCTCTTGTACCTATGCCTAAAATGGCACAATGATTTAAAACTGAAGCAAACAGGATTATATTATCATTTTTAATAAAAAATTTTAAAAAAGGATAAACATGTTCTGAAAAAGAATCTGTGAGTAAAGGCGAACATGGAGCTGTTATGCTTTCAACAGACTGCAGATCAACATTTGCAAAATGTTACATAATGACCAGAAATTAACCAAGGGCAGCTGTACTTTTAATGATTTTTTTTTCCGACTCTTTCTTGCATACACTCACAAACATAATATAACCAATATCGCAAAACAAACATGCATGCAGACACACACACGCATGTCCATTATCCTCGATATAAAAGAATAAAATAAAAAATTAAAATAAAAAAAAATAAAATGTATGCATGCATGCATGCACATATACATATGCACATACACACACATATACACATGCACAGAGTTCAATGTACATTTTGTAACATATACCAGACTTTTTGACACCAAAACAAAATGCATGCATAAACACTCACACACACACACACACACACACACACATGCATGCACGCATCCACACATTACAAGAACCGTCTCCAGAATCTAGGAAGAAAACCAAAACTCCACAGTCAGACAACTGATAAAATCTTTGATCACCCTCAATCCACGCAACACGAAAAAAATGACCCATTTTCAGAACTAAAATTCACCCTCAGTTTCAAACAGACCAATCCCCAAAATACCACACCACCATGCGCAGGCAACCCACACTGATACAATGGTTCACTTTGATATATATATATATATATATAAATTCTAAGATCAGGACAATTTCCTTCTTTTTAAAAAAAAAAATATATATATATAACTAGAGAGAGAGAGAGACCTGCAGAAGAAATGACAAAATTTAAGTCAGAGAATGAATTTTTTTTAAATGTAAATATAACATAATAAAAACCTTATCTTAAAAAAAAAAACTAAAAAAAACCGTAACATACACTAAATTATGCTGAAAGCATATACTGCGGGGGGAGAAAAAAAAAGAATAAAATCTGTAAGTAATACATAGCATGTTGAAAATATATTCTCAGGTCACGAAGAAGATGTCGTCGACACTACTACGACGACGAAGTGTCAGGCTGATCCTCCGATGACGCTGAGGTGGCCGGCTGTCGCCGCCGTACGCTCGTGTCTCCTGATCCCTCGGGGCTTTTCTCTGAACTCTGACTGGTGTCTTCGATGACGTCGGATTCGTCATCCTGCCCATGAAATCAAAAATCAAGAAGGACGTTCGCAAAACAACTAATGATGCTCTAAGATTCAATACTTATTATTATTATTATTATTATTAAGAGAATACTTGTTTTCTTAGATCTGTCACAATCCTTCGCACTGGATTTTTGTGTGTGGAAGAAAGAGTAAAGTACACTTTTTTTTTTTTAGTTGTTAAATCTACTATCTCTCAAACTCATTCAATCTCTTAAGCCAAATACAACCTGTTTACCTGGCAATTCTAAACACCATCCGCTATGCAACACAAAAGCAAAACCATATATAACAATACTTATATCATACCTAAGTCATTACAAGTGGATCTGTGGTCTACTAGAGGTAATGCACCAATCTAGAAAGCAAGAAATGCAGGTCCAATTCCCATTTGAACCCTAAATGTTCCTCCTGACCGCTAGACCATAAGTACAGGCAGGTCTGGGTGCTAGTCTTTCAAATGTGACAACAGACAGAGGTCCAACAATCAAACACACATTTCACACTTATAACAAGAATCCACAGCAACAAGAGTGATGTCCCTGGCAAAAGTCTGCATTTAAAAAAAATCAGTCACTCTCCTAAGAGATCTACTATATGCAGACAAAGAATTTAATTTTTTTTTTTAATGAGTGGTGCTGCTCTTGTGGCAACATGCTCTCCTCCCCCCCAAGGGAGAACATCCTGAATTTCATGCAAGGTAATCTGCAGTTACTGAAAGTGGACCACAACACAACACAACACACTACACTACAGTACAGTGCACTGCCCTACCCTATACTACATGACACTACGCTACACAACACGACACAACATGACAAAACCGCATACACACGGGGTCTGGATGTAAAAAAGCACACATGTGCTTATTCCATTATCCTCGATATAAAAGAATTTTTTTTTTTTTTTAATTTTTAAATGACACAACATGACATGAACAACATGACACTCCACAACACAACAAGATCTTACACTACACTACACTGCTATTCAAAGGAGGGGTTAACTTACCTTATCATCTTCAACATCTTCCCTTATGATCTGATGAGCTGGAATGTACTTTGGTGGGAAGAGGCGGTCACAACAGAGAACGATGATCTGAAATGATACATGTTCAGGTAACGCTCGTTAGTGCGATGATAGCAAATGATCTGTAAAGAGACTTGTTTAGTGTCTCTGTAGGAGGTTTTTTTTCTGTACCTGTATACATAAATATGACTCATTGGACACACTGAACAATTTGTGTGTGTGTGTGTGTGTGTGTGTGTGTGTGTGTGTTGTGTGTGTGTGTGTGTGTCAAAGTCAAAGTCAAAGTCAAAATCAAAGTTTTATTTTAAGATGGTACATTGAATAAGCAGTGCATTTGCTTTTTTTCATCAAGCCATCTATCTAAAGAAAAAAAAAACGAGAAAAAAAGATAATGTATATACAGACATAGAATTAAAAAAACAAATCTATGGTAAACTATACAAATCAAACAAGAAAAGACAATAACATATGCATATATGGAACTAAAAACAAAACAAAAAATGCAGAGAAATATTAAACCATACAATTCAAATAATTCAAAAATCTTGAAAAAATATCCATCATAATACAAACAAACAAGCAACACAAAAAAACCAAACCAATACAAACACAACACACAGTAGTGTAGTGTGGTGTGTGTGTGTGTGTGTGTGTGTGTGTGGTGTTCTTGTTGCTGCTGCTGTAGTGTGTGCAACAATGACCCCATGCTTAGTTTCTAAGCATCCAGTTGCGTACATGTACTTGCCTGCACAAGTCTATGCATGTTTCCTTAATATCTTTCTTAAAGACATTCACAAATCCAGTCTTATAGAGAGGTCTTTTTTATGGCTAGCATCACACACACACACACACTATAAACCGAGGTCCCAGGTGCGAACGCACGCAGAATATCTTGCGCACAAGTTAAATCCTGTTCTGCTTTTTGTAAGAGTAGGCCATTGTGTGTTGGTGGGAACAGATGACAGAATTTACAAAACCGCATATGCACGGGGACTGGATAAAAAAAAGCACATAAGTGCTTATTCCATTATCCTCGACATAAAAGAATAAAATAAATGAAATAAAACACACACACACACACACACATGCACTCACACACGGGGACAGGATAGCCTGGTGGTTAGAGCATTGCACTCGTGGTCTGACGACCCGGGTTCGATTCACGTTCAAGGGGATATTATTCCCTGGAGTTAACATCAGTGCCGACTCCACTATCCCCAAAAGTCCTTCGGATGAGACTATAAACTGAGGCCCCCGTGTGCCAACGCACGCAGAATATCTTGCACACACGTTAAATCCTGTTCTGCTTTTTGTAAGAGTAGGCCATTGTGAGCCGGTGGGAACAAATGACAGAATTTACAAAACCACATACACACGGGGACTGGATGTAAAAAAGCACATGAGTGCTCATTCCATTATCCTCGATCATCATCATCATCATCATCAGACCCGTGACCTTGGCGGTCGTGGGGGAGACACGAAAGACGATGCCGTGGTAAGCCTCCTCCATCCATCTCGGTCCTCGGCTCTGCGCAGTAGTGCCGAGTCATTCATCCTGGTCCATTCTCTGATGTTGTCCATCCATGACTTGTTCTGTCTTCCCCTCTTTCTGCCACCTTCGAGTGTTCCCTGCAGTACTGTTTTTGGCAGAGTGTTGTGGCGGGTGACGTGGCCAAACCATGTCAGCTTTTTCTTTTTGATGATGGTGAGAAGAATAAAAAGATATAAAAGAATAAAATAAATGAAATAAAACACACACACACACACACACACACACACACACACGCACTCACAC
>CM054137.1:24150272-24257772 GCA_028751875.1 Rapana venosa | reverse complement strand
GAGCAAACGCAAGCAGAAATCTTGCACACTTTACAACTCTACTTTTTATAAGAGGCCAGCAAAACTCTAAAGTGAGTGGTATGACTAGGTACCAGCAGCCAAAAAAATTAATTTGAATTGAGGAAAAGATTTTAAACAGTTGCTTTTTCTGAAAAATACAAGAAAATATCATCTTGAATAGAACAATATGAGACTATAAACCGAGGCCCCATGTGAGAACACATACAGAACATCTTGCGCACACGTTAAATCCTGTTCCGCTTTTCGGAAGAGTAGGCCATTGTGTGCCGGTGGAAACAGATGACAAAATTTACAAAACTACATACACACAGGGACTGGATGTAAAAAAGCACATGAGTGCTTATTCCATTATCCTCGATATAAAAGAATAAATAAATAAATAAAAGTCAGGTTCTCTGGCTCTGTAAGTTCCGAAGATATTGCAATTTGAAGATGGCGTTTTTCGTTCAGTCATTAAAACTGTGAAATGAAGCAAGTTTGTTATGACCTATCATTGTAATAAGTCCATGTAAATGTTATAATTTACATATAATAACATTTTAAATCTCTACAACATACACTATGCACTAAACAGTCTAGAGGAAGGGCAAACACCAATCTGTTCATACAATATGTGTACACAGTACAGCAAGGCACACCAAGTTACAGTTACAATTCATTCTACTTTTCATAATCTTGACTAAGTCAGCAACACTAAGACAGTAAGAGGCCAGCTAAAGACAGTAAAGTGAGTGATACGAAACTGAGTATGACTATGATTGATTGATTGTGCTACCAACATAGCCAGCATACATCCTTCATTCTTTTATGCTACCTGGATCAGGGTGTACTCTGCAAGGTTCAACCAGCCCACACACATTGCATGAAAAATGTTGATTAGTGCCCTTATATTGTTACAAGATTAACAAGTTGGGCTTATGCCTGATGTCAGTAGTGACAGTGAATCAATTGCTGATTTCCCCTTTGAATCCTGTTATCTTTACTCCCCACGGTACCGTTATTTACTTACAATTCTACCATCCATTCTCCTTCGAGAACAATTCTCCAGTTGTCGTCTGTTACTCTGATCAAGGGATCTGTTTTTTCGGCGATTGCAAAATGTGAAGTTCCTGTAAAAATAAGGAAGAAAGCAACTGAAAGTAACGTCGATGCCATCTTGTTGTGGGATAACTCTCCCGAACTCTTTAGAAGGAAGAGAATTCTGTCCCTGGTAGGCCTAACCAGTAAACATGAAAAGCTTGTCAACTTTTTTTTTTAGAATCTAACTATCAATGAGAAAACCGTGTCGAGTAATCCAAAGAAACTAACTAAAGATGTCAAATATATGTACAAATAAAAGCCAGGTTTCTAAAGGGAGACGCCGGAGTGTGACACTAAATATTGCTATATATTTAATAAATTTCGCCGTAATGTCAGATGTCAGGATGGCCGAGCGGTCCAAGGCGCTGCGTTCAGGTCGCAGTCTGGTTCTCCAGGCGTGGGTTCGAATCCCACTTCTGACAATTTTTTTTATTTCATAACTACGCCACACTAGCTATTGCCTACAACACACTGCATAAAAATGTTGATTAGAACCCTTACAAGAATCAGACAAGTAAACACCTTTAAATACCTTGGTTGTACTATCACCCCGGACGGCAAGTGTGACACAGAAATCAAGAAGAGAATCGGTCAATCTAAGGCAACTTTTAACAACATGAAATGCATTTTTACCAACAGTAAGATAAGCCTCAAGACAAAGATCCATGTTTTGAGAGCCTACGTATGGTCCATTCTTCTGTACGGATGTGAGTGCTGGACCCTAGCCAAAGACACAGAACAGCGACTAGAAGCAGTGGAAATGTGGTTCATCCCGAGAATCATGAAAATCTCATGGACAAAAAGAAAAACTAATGCAGAAGTAATGGAAATGGCTGGGTACAAGAGATCCCTTCTCAACACCATCAGAGAAAGACAGCTCAAATTTTTCGGCCATATAATCAGGGCTGACGGACTAGAGAAACTGTTATGGAGTGGCAAAATCTGTGGAAACAAGAGCAGAGGAAGACAAGCACAAAATTCACAGACAGCTTAAACAAATTCGCAACGAATAAAGAGGGCACTAACAATGAGCTCATGAGAGGGACGAGAACAGGGAAGAATGGAGAGCCATGATCGTCGATGTCTGCAGGACCAGACCGGACACTTGAAGAAGAAGAAGAAGAACCCTTACATTGTTACATCATTTTATATATATATATCTGTCCCGTAGTCTGACGACCGTGGGGGCACCCTCAAAGACTCAACAACCAGTACCCTCCATTCCTCTCTCTGTTCTGCCTTTCTCAGGGTTTTGTTGAGTTCTAGGCCTGTCCATTCGCTGATGTTATCCTCCCAGCTCTTCCTTGGTCTGCCTCTTCTTCTTCCTCCCTGGACAGTGCCTTGTAGAACTGTCTTTGCAAGTCCTTTGGATCTTGTGACATGCCCATACCATTTAAGTTTACGTTTTTTCACGATCGTTAGAAGGTTCTCATAGGGTCCAATGGTTTGCTGGATTCTGTTATGCACGCTTTCGTTGCTTATGTGGTCTTTGTAGGAGATGCCAAGGAGTCTCCGAAAGCATCTCATCTCCACCGCCTGTACTCTTCTCTCCAAATCTGCAGTCAGGGTCCATGATTCACAGGCATACAGAAATATGGATATGACAAGGGAGCGCATTAGTCTGATCTTGGAGATAAGTGAGATATTTTTATCTCTCCAGATGGTGTTTAGTTTTGACAAAGCTGTTATTGTCTGTGCAGTCCTGCATAGTACATCTGGCTTGGATCCCTGGTCTGATACAATGGCTCCCAGGTACTTGAAGCTTTGAACTGTTTCCAACTTCTGGTCATTAACCCTGATATCAGTGCTAATGCCGTTGGTGTTATTAGTCATCAGTTTGGTCTTCTCTGCACTGATTTCCATGCCGTATGTTTTGGAGGCCTTATTCAAGTGTTCTGTTAGGCTGGCAAGCTCTTTTTCTGATCCTGCTATTCCATCAATGTCATCTGCGAAGCGGAGGTTTGTGATCGTTCTGCCACCAATGCTGACTGATCCTTCATGATGTTCCAGTGCATCAGCCATGATTCTCTCAAGGAAGATGTTGAAAAGAGTGGGTGAGAGTAGACAGCCCTGCCTTACTCCAACTGTTGTTCGAAACCATTCTCCAATGTTGTTGTTGTAGTACACTGCACTGGTGGCCTCGCTGTACAGCTGTTTGATGACTCTGATCAGGTTCGCATTGATGCTGTACAAATTCATGGTTGCCCACAAAGCTGCATGCCACACCGTCAAATGCCTTCTTAAAATCGATAAATATGTGGTAAAGGTCTTGTTGATGTTGAAGGTACCGCTCACATAGTATTCCGAGGTTGAATATCTGTTCGGTTGTGCTGCGCCCTGCTCTGAAACCTGCTTGTTCCTCAGCAATGATGGTCTCTGCTTGTGGCTTCAGTCTATTCAATATTATCTGCAGCATGACCTTGCTTGGGTGGCATATGAGGCTGATTGTGCGGTAATTATGGCGTTGTAGATTTCCTTTCTTGGGGAGGGTGATGATGAGTGACTGTGTCCATGGTGTTGGCCATTTTCCTGTCTGCCAGATCTTGTTGCAGATTCTTAGTAGGGCGCTGATCATGGCTTCCCCTCCAGCTTGAACCAACTCAGCTGGAATGTTGTCAGCCCCTGCTGACTTTCCCTTTTTCAGCGATCTGACTGCTGTTTCCACTTCTTCTCGGAGGATAGGGTGACTGTCTGTGTCTTTGCTTGCTGGTACATTAAGGACATCTGGATCTCCTGCGGTATATATATATATATATATATATATACCGCAGGAGATATATATATATGTATAAATTTTAATTTTTAATTATAACTAAATCAGTCACTGTAAACTAGGTGTCAGAGACCTAGCATACGTGTTACAAGGATTAGCAGCAAATGGGATTTTAACATCAGAAATTCGAAACCTAAGTGTCCAATTCAGGTTCAGAATATTTCATTGCCATAAAAGTCATGTAGACTTTTTTGACACAACAAAACAATCATTTATATTCATCTATTGAATCAAAATGACAAGTGTACATTTAAAACGTTTCATTCTACTCTTTTCCTTTTTTTTTCAAAACATCCATACACAAATTTTATATCTGCTTGATAGATATCAACTGTGATTATGTCGCTAAATTTATCTATACCGTTTTTACTTTGTCTCTTGTTTTGATTTTGAATAACAATTGTGAGTTCATCGTATAAGACACATTCCATCCAGTAAATGAAATTATCTATTTAGTTACAGTATTTACATTTTCTGAACACTAGATACATTTTGGCATCTGCCTTTCTCTATTGTTAAATTGTGACAGCTTTTGCAATATTCAGTCTTGTTATAGGTTTTGTTTTCAGAGCTTATCAAATATGGTTCCAGTCTGTTTTCTTTGGTTCCAAAATCGTAAAATTGGAGTTTTGCAAACTTTTTTTTCTGGTAGATCCAAAATGTTTCATACATGGCAGCAAGCTTTCTTCGAACAGTACAACTCAATTAATGAGCATAAGAGTAGTACGATTTTTTAAAAATCCTATTGCATAAAGAATTTTTTTTTACCATTTTGATTCATTTATCACATTATTAGTCTGATACAAATTATCATTTACTATTCTAAGTGTTTGGTTTTGAAACTATCAAATGAGTCCAAAACAATTTAATTATCTGGCATATGACTTAAAGGGTCAGTGAAAATCTTCCTAATTCATTCCAAGTGGGTAGTACAATTGCTTTTTTTATGAACTCCGTTTACAAAATTTTACATGAAAATGTTCATACATAATGGATGACAAAATTGACGTGCTTTTTTACATCCAGTCCTGCGTGGATGCCATTTACTCAATTTTGTCATCCTTTCCCAACCCACACCAGTAAACAGTGGCCTACTCTTTCAAACAGCACAACAGGTTATAATGTGTGCGCAAGATATTCTGCACAAGTAAACTGAGTGCGGTTTGTCTAGAGAAAGCAAGAGTGGCTAATTATGTCTCCTCCAAATAGAACATGTTCTATCTCGAACAGTCAGATTGAACACAACGCCACTGTGGGGCCAGGATGACTTGTGGTTAAAGAAATGAGCACTTGCTGGAAGAGTTCTGATGAACTCAAAGGTTCAAACCCAGGTTTGAGCCACCACCAAGATGCTCATTCAAAGATTTTTCCTCTGGAGTTCACATAAATGCCTATCCCACTCCCCCGTAAAGTCCTTTGAATGAGCTTATAAACCGAGGTCCTGTGTGCGGATGCACACAGCACATCTTGGGCATATGTATGTTAAAACCTTTCCAGCCTTTCAAAAGAGGAAGACCTTTTGCGCCAGTGGGAATGGATGATGAAATTGACAAAACTGCATGCACATACATGGTGACTGGATCTAGACAAAAGCATAGGAGTGCTTATTTGATTATCCTCTCCATCACTTTGCATAGGTTTTAATTAAATCCATACTTTGGTGAACTTTAGATTTACATTTTTTAAGGTGTGCTCAAATGTAAATCTTGAGCATGCATGTTATTTCTGACAGGCATTTAAATACATCTAAATGTGTCGGTTGTTCATGTATATGTGATGGACAGAATGCATTTGCAGAATGCATTGAAGGGGAGAAAAAAAATCAGAGGTACTGAAAAAGGTGCGAATGCATCAGATCTTGCACACAAACTCCCCATTTGTTAACACAATCATGTTTTTGTTTTTATTTTCAATCATCACAGCACACAAATCCAACATCACTCAAGAGTGCTAAATTTAGCATGCCCCTTCCTTTTACCAAGTCCAAATGTGGTCAGTTCCTGCTATAATTTGTCACCAGCTTGCCCCCCATTTTGTTTTAATTCAGCTGCGAGCCGGCTACCCAACCCTTACTTCAGCCTCTCTTTTTTGGCTGAAGGGGGAGGTAGGCTTTTCCCAATGCTCTGACCAGCAGCGACACAATGACCGACCAGCTGACTTTTGTTAGCTTTTTAATTCTCGCACTATCATTTGAATTCTCACACTATCATTTGAATTCTCACACTATCATTTCAAAATCTTAAAAACGACGTGTTCATTCCAGTATGCTTTTAAAGCACAGAAGTGACAAAAGTATACATTCCAGCTACGTTATCCTTACAGCAAGAACGCACAGACAACCTGAACGGCGAGTGCTAAACAGCTGGTGTTTTAAAGATGGGAGTTGTGCAACGCTTGCATTTTTCACAGAAAAGATTCAAGTTGCAAGATTTAATTCCTTTCAATTCTTTTTGAGGTATGGAGGATTACAAACGAACTCAACAGGAGAATAAATCTAACAGCAATACACCCAAAAATAATACCCTAGAGTTCATTGCAAAGTGATATAACAGTATTAAAGACTCACGACTTTTAAGTATATCAATTTCTTTAAAAGACTATCTAGACTTGTGAAAAACAAAATTTCAAGACAAAAGTCAGTTGGATAGTAAAGTGCCAGTGGTGTGTGCTCACCACTTGTTCAAAGGTACAAATTCAATATTGTACACAGCTGTTATGAAACACTGGAAAAATGGGGGCAATACTGGTCACAGGAACAGCTTTTCTCGAGTCTCAAAAAGAACATGCAACATTTTCGCCACTAATTCAGATGGGTAAGCTTACATTTCATCATAAACTTGATTGTAAAAGTGTATCCACACCATCAAGTGGGATTCTAGAACAAGCTCAACAGGATTTGGAGCAAAACAAAACAAAACTTGCAATCCACAAGCAAAAAACTTAACACGCTAATGGCATTTTCAGTCAATTGGAAAGCAGCATCAAACAATATATTGTAAAATAATACACTTACTCTACATTGACCCCAGAATAATGGGAAATAGTGGAGGGCGTTAACTGAATAACAAGTCTACCAGATACCATGCAAAACCATTGTCTAAGAATTTCACATAAAGAGGATAACTTACACAAGATTTAAGCCATGTTTTTTTAAGTTGTTATAATCAAGAAATCGTACAGGCAACAAGTTACACACATGTACTATCCTCCATTTGAAGATAAAATATGTGGGCATCGTTTGGAATGATTACATGCAAGTAAACCAATAACACAACTGCCCAGATAAAGCTTGACATTTCAAGCCTCCAAAATGAATATTGAAACATTACCAACAAAACAAAATTCTGAACATGTAATTTCAAAAGATTTGAGAAATTCATTTAAGAAAAGGCAATGTTACGCTCGAAAAAATAAATTATGAAAAGAAAAAGTATCTGCAGTAAACTGCTTCACTCTGTGCTCAGTACTTCAAACTGAGTAAAGAAAAAGAAAAGGAACATCACCTTTTGGTATTAAAAAGAAAAGGAACATCACCTTTTGATATAAAGAAAAAGAAAAGGAACATCACCTTTTGATATAAAGAAAAAGAAAAGGATATCACCTTTTGATATTAAGAAAAAGAAAAGGAACACCACCTTTTGATATAAAGAAAAAGGAAAGGAACATCACCTTTTCATATAAAGAAAAGAAAAGGAACACCACCTTTTGATATAAAGAAAAAGAAAAGGAACATCACCTTTTGGTATAAAGAAAAAGAAAACACCACCTGTTGGTATAAAGAAAAAGAAAAGGAACATCACCTTCTGGTATAAAGAAAAGGAACACCACCTTTTGGTAATTAAGCTCAAGCAAACTACACTGAATGTTTCAATACAAATATCAAAGATATGATCAAGGATAAAGTGGAAAAATGCAAGCACTTTAAAAACTAGACAAGCTATCCACCAGCATTCCTGGCTGGAATACGCATTTTTACTTGAATAAATTGATTTAAAGCAAACAAAAAAACCCAAAAAAAACAAAAAAGAAAACCCAACACAATGCAGCTAAGTGTTTCATACAAATGTTTGTAAACAGTTTACAACCAACTACCAAAGAACACACACACACTAAACCATTTTCTGCTTTTACACAAGCCAGGTTTCACAAGAGCTTAAAAGTAAAAGCAAGAAGGGCTAAATAAAAACTACATATACCACATTGTATTATCACAGTGATCTGCTAGACTACATTTAACATTTGCTACACAGGAATTTTGGAATACATACATTTGAAGTGGAGTTCTATTCTAGCAGAAAATCACACAAATGGACACAACAAATACAGTAGAAATGAAAAATGGAGAAGAAAAAAAGGCAGACAGTAAATCCTGCAGATTTCTATAAACTATGCACACACACTTACAAGACAACTTAAATCATTTCAGTTAAGTGCCATTTTCCACTTCACACACACACACATAAGCCTGAACATACTTTTACCACTCCTCTTTAATAATATCACACACACACACACTCCCACAGGCCTGAACATACTTTTATACCACTCCTCTTTAATAATCACACACACACACACTCCCACAGGCCTGAACATACTTTCTACCCCTCTTAATAATCACAAACACACGCACACAATATTCAACTATGAATTCTAAAACCAGCCCCCCCCCCCCCCCGTTTTAAATACACTTTTTCCCCTTATACTAACCTCTACTTTTCCTTTTAAATACACTTTTTCTAAAATGTTCCCTGCCCTCATCCTCCACCTTATCACAAAAGTTCCACTCCCTGCCCCTATCCCCATACAATAACATACATGATTATATGATTCCTTTATTGGAAATTATATTTTATTATTATCTTAAAAATGAATACGTTATTTTTAAAAATACAAAATAAATTAGCTTATTATCTCAAAAATAAACTCATCTTAAAAACAGGAAGAATTTATCCTCATTCTCAGATATTACCCTTTTCCCTATCCCTATATACCAGTGCATTCCAATACCACCACCACTACCCCCCACCCCTAGCATCCTTTTCCTTAAAGTTTGTACTCCTCCTACCAATCCTAGCAGTAGTATTTGATTATAATTGATTTTATCATATCCCCCAAGTTGGGATATGGCTAGTTTAGTGGTGGTCAAAAACAGTCGCAAATCGGAAAAAAATCTTACCATTGGTGAACAAACCTTGGAGCTCTAGGTGAGAAAAGATTTTTTTTTCAAAAGGTATTTGATTATAACGATCACTTTAAAATCTTGTATGTTGAAAAATGTTGAAAAATGATCCTCACTTTTTTTTCTTTTTTTGAGCGCATGGTGTAAAGCAGCTCTGTGCTTGTGTACTCTCAAAAACCAATTCTATTCAACCCCAAAGAAAAATGTTTAGCCACTGTTATCAGGGTACATACATACAATGTTATCCACCTGCCTTGTGTCCACATTTGGGGGCCCAGGGTTAGAATTGAGGTTAGTGTTAGTGTTAAAAAAGTTAACGGTGGCTGTCAGCTGGTCGGTCTGAATGTTAGAATGCATGTGGACACAATAGCACATATGGACAAAAAAGTATGTAGCTATAGACACAGTGGTATGTCATTTTAATGTTTATAGCCTCGCTGACAATAATGGTAATAAGCACCTCACAATGGAATGAATTTTAAATCAGAATCACCAGTTCTATCAAAAGCTCGAGGCTATGGCACTGGACTTCGGTGTCCACAAATTTAAAGTGATTTCAGGCCTATGACATTTATTAACAAGTTGCCGCCATTTTAAGAAAAAAAAGCCCAACATAAACCATGTCACTCAGTAAAGTCAGAATGCAGATGTCTAATCGGTGGGGGAAAAATAGTCCCATATGCCCAAATCTCACCATTGGTGAACCTCGGAACAAAAATTATGTAAATAAAAATAAGAAAAAAATCTGCAAACCCTCTTTTTTTCTTCTATCCCCACTGCTCTACATGTGCATCCATACTCCTAAACACCCCCTACCCCTCCTAAACACCCCCTACCCCTCTTAAACAGCCCTACCCCTCAAAACCCCTACCCCTCTCAATACCCCTACCCCTCCTAAACCCCCTACCCCTCCTAAACACCCCTACCCCTCCTAAACACCCCTACCCCTTCTTTGCCTCTCCTCCCAACCTAATGTCTCCCCACAACTATTCTCTTCACACACAACACACACACAACACACACACACAGGGGAACATATTCAGAATTTCACATTGTTTTCATCTTATCTTTTCATAATTTGGTCAACTTTTTTGTTCTGCTCAACTTTTTTGTTTTTTGTTCTGCCAGCCTTCTTAAGCAGTACTTTGTACACGTTATCTCTTTAACACACACCAAACTAGGCAGCTTGGAGTCATAACATTCCTCTCCATACTGAACATTTGTATGGTCGTTTTTTTAAATTTTAATAAACTGTAAAAGGCAGTCCTGAAATGTGGCCACAGGAATGATAATATACTGGAAAAAACAAAATGCAAAATTTCAAAGTTGTTGCTGCTAAGGTTTATTTTATAAAGAGCAAAAAAATAATGTATCTGCTTACACTTAAGCAACTGAAGTTGGAAAATAGCCCTCAAACTGCATCATCATTGGCTTAACAAGTTCAGAGGTTACTCTATGATAATGAAACCTCACGATGGGTACACTTGATTAGATCTGCTCACAGCAGCACAAGCAGGAAAATTTTGAAAAGTAGAATACATTAGCAGACAGTGACTTAAAATTTAATGGACATTTTATAGTTAGGTATCGATCTGCTCTATGCCATCTCGCTCTCTCCTCCCTTAAATACTTCTACAAAGCTGAAGTTTTGAAGCAAAACAAACTGCTCGATCACTTAACATAAACTCTCTCGCAACATGCACTCACAAAAATCAAGATTCACTTCAAGCACTTTTAAGTTTCACCACAAAACATACAAATCCTTTCATGACTCCCAAGAAAAAAAATCAGTTTAAATCCATTCACTTCAAATTCAAAATGAATCATCAAAAGTGCAATAAATACTAAATCCCTCAAATCAAATGTTCAGTGTCATATTACACTAATCCCTTTGTTTTTTTACAAGATATAGCGCTATATAAATTCCATTTATTATTATTATCATTTCCCCTTATGGCAACTAATAGCAGGCAGTATTCAAAATGCCCAGCGATTCTGTGCTTTCATTTTTTTTTTAAATGTTGAAAATACCTTAGGAAAAAAAGCAAGCCAAAAAAACCCACAAAAAACTTTGTAACTGGGGGAATCTTTGGAAGTCCTCTTCCTCAACCGTAGTGTTGTCCTTGGTAGAGATGTCCTTGACAGATGTCCTCAACATGTCAAAACATCTGGAAAAAAAGTTGTCAGACTGGCTTGAAAAAATGCAAAAGTGGACTGGGAAGCAGAAAAAAAAATGTGAAAAGTTCAGGAGAACATAGAAAGAAAAAAAAGAGGTAAAGGGGGAAATTCTCATCCTGGCAAGACAGTGGAGAGAAGAGAGCGGGAGAGACAGAGAGAGAGACAGTGAGAGAGACAGAGATAGAGACAGTGAGAGAGACAGAGAGAGACAGTGAGAGAGAGACGGGAGAGGAGAGAGAGAGTGTGTGTGTGTGTGTGCGTGTGTGTGTGTGTGTGCGCGTGTGTGCGTGCGTGTGCGTGTGGTGCTCTTCCTTTCTGTGATCCTTATTTTTGCCTTCATGGTATATTCTCTTGCCTTTTTTCCATAAAGGCTTTAACTTTTCCCCACACTGAAATAGGATGCACAGGGCCTGACAGCAATGCAACACATTTTCAGTCATCAGACACAACAGTTGCTGTCTTGAGCGTTGACAAAGAAGAATGTATTGAATGGAGCAAATTTATTTTCAGAAGGTAGAAGATAGTAAAAGGCATAAAAATTGCTTTTTTTTATTACTCCAACCTTCTATTGCATTACAAATTCATAACAACAAGGAGAAGGGAAAAAAACCCACAAACATTCTGTTTGTACTCAGTCTCTGAACTCTGCTTTCAAATCACAGTTCCACAGCATTATTAAATGTGCTATGTCAGCCTAGTTCTGTTGTGAAGAGACAAATCCATCTAGATAAAATGATTGATACACTACTTTCACTTAATGCTCATGCATACTAAGTTATCTACCTTGTCTATCTCTAGGCTGTTCTTAAAAATTCCTAGGGGGTTCTTAAAAATTCCTACAAAAATGTATGCATAACTTAAGAAAATGGTGTTGGATGGAACTAGAATCTTCCATTAGATGAATAAAAACAAATACAAGACAGATAAATACTAAGATGAAGGGAACAGTCACAAAGTATTACCTGATTATGTGCTGGTAACTGACAAGTGCCGTATAGCATGTCTTTTTCGGCACTCAATTCCAGTCCAGTTGTTCCTGTAATCAGTTAAGAAGTCATAAGTGACAGGGGGAAAATGGGAGCTAACAGCTCTGTTAGCATAAATATTACATTGATTTGACCGTACCACTGTGAAACAGAATAAATTATTAATTTTGTTCTTTTAAGGACTCATTTCACCGCTTAGTTACCTCAGCTATAAAAAAAAATGCTTTCATCACATGACTTCAAAACAAAATTATTCACAAATATTCTTTTTAGGCACCATCACATTCACTTTCCTTTTTAGCTCAAATTTAAAATGATTTAATTTTATTTCAAAACAAAATAAGTTCACGCCCATTCTTTGAAAGACATGATCACATTAAAATAAATTCATCTTTTGCTTTAATTAGCTAAAATATCAAGATGGTTTTGATGCCATTTTATACAAAAATTTATACTCATATTTTTAAAGTCTCTGTCACTTTTTTTCTTTTGCCTTCATCAGTTATCAAACTATTTACTCAACATATAGTACATTAAATTCATTAACATATTTGAAAGAAGCATAACAATCTTTAAATTAACATCCCATGCTTATCAGGTCAAATACAAAATTGGATCTGATCACTTTCAATCAGAAACTCAATATCCTATATTTTGCTTTCTCAGCTGAAATTATTTCATACACTCTAACCATACCACTATTCCAAAGCAAACCCCTACTTCATGATGGCTGAAATAGAACATGAGGCACCTCGAGGTTCCAGTCCCACAGCCCCTACAAGCAAGGTAGTCCTAATCAACATCAAAAGTTCAGGGGGGTCTTCTTGGCCATACATTACATTTTTCAAAATAACCGATCATGTTACTTTGAAAATGTTTAATTTCAGTATTTGCAGACTTTTTATCGCAATTCAGCTAGCTGTGTTTTATTAGCTCAAAAATTACTATGATTTGATTTCCTCATTATACAAGATTAAATTTATAACAATTATATAAACAATAAAATTTATAACAATTATATAAACAATATAATTTATAACAATTATATAAACAATGTTAACATTTCATCTTCAAAGCCTTATTTGGATAGGATTAACTTTTACTGGTGACAGTCTGCAAATGTACACTAAGACTATATAAAACACAGAAAAATTGGGGGGGGTTTTTACCCAAAACATGTTATATGATTTTTGTAAGCAATCAGGGACAAAAAATTTAAGGGTAAAAATTCTTTGGCAACAATAGCAATTTTCTAACCTGGATTTTGCCGAAATGCGAGATATATTGATTTCATTTCATGCCTTTGCGATGCTTGTCCCCATTCAGTAAGGCTCCTCCCGTGTCTCAGGAGACAACAGCTGCGTCTTCTTTCTCCTTCAGTCGTGCTGGGATCAGTGTCTGCAGTCGGCTCACAAGGTTCAACCCAGGCATGGCAGTTTCTGCTGCAATTGTAGTGCTCAGACAAACTTGGATGCTGAGTTGATGGCCTGGTTTAGCAGTCCCATTTGATGCTGAATTTCACTGGAACTGTTCTGGCTCATGTAGCACCTGGTTTAACAGATAAAAATCACAAAACACATGGTTTAACAGATAAAAATCACAAACTTAAGAATAGGAGAAAAAAATCTTACTTTAGCAGTCCATGATTTATTTACAAGTCCGAAGAAATATAACTGACCAGCTGCCATGGTGCAGTGGCTAACACATAGGACTCCTGTTTGGTAGTTCATGAGTTCAATTTTGTTGTTGCTACTTTACTCCAGCTTGCTTCTGTGTAGAGCAAACCCTACAGGCTTATAGGGGAGAGTGGGACCACAAAGTTGAGCATCAATCACTTTACAGACAGGCGTTTATCTCTACAAGCCTGATTGACACCAGAGCATACAGTATGAAATGCAGAGTGCAGCCCTCTCAGGTAGTCTCAATGTTCTAATGCTATACTATCATATACATCAACACAAGCGCTCTGTCTTGAAAAACATTTTCTCTGACTTGGTGTCTCCTTTTGTTATCTCAATGAAAATGTTTCATTTTCTATATTGTTTCATGCTTGAAACAGTGAAATGGGCAGACAGAAAAGGGCAAGAAGCAAAGATAAAATAAAAACGAGAAAAGAGACAGAAGCAAAAAGATATAAATGAACGCAAACATACAAGCAAGGACAGACAAACCAAAGAGAAAAAGACAGACACGGTTGACAGACAAATAATACATAGACAAAAGCAAACACTAGGTCAGACAGAATAAGATGAAAAACTTGAACATACCTGATAATTCCTTTTCTGCTGCCTGTCATGAGAAAAGCCCGGTAGTGGTAATGTTGGATTCCAGTGGCTCTCCCATCTCATAGGTACCTGGTAAAACATACGCACCACAAAGTTAAAAATAGAAAGTAAGCAAAAAACAACAAAGAAATGATGACAAAGACCATGAACACACAATTACATAATCATATCAAAGACTATACCCAGAGTGAGTCGGGTCAGTATAAAAATAGTAAAATAGAATTAAAGAATGCACAAGTATGTAGTACCAAACACGTCTTCAATTCTCTCCAATTCAAATGAAACAATAGGGAGGGGGGGGGGGGGGGGGGGGGGGGGGGGGGGGGGGCAAGATAGCCTAGTGGTTAGAGCATTGCACTTATTTGACAGCTCGGGATCCCACCCTAGTTTGCGCCACTATGAAGACACCCATTCTGGGGAAGCGGGGGGAGTGGAGGGGGGAGGAGGAGGGGGGGGAGTGGAGGAGGGGGGGGAGTGGAGGAGGGGGGGGAGTGGAGGAGGGGGGGGAGTGGAGGAGGGGGGGGAGTGGAGGAGGGGGGGAGTGGAGGGGGGGGAGTGGAGGGGGGGAGGGGGGGGGAGTGGAGGGGGGAGGAGGGGGGGGAGTGGAGGGGGGAGGAGGAGGGGGAGAGTGGAGGGGGGTCCCCTTGGAAAGATCAGTACCACCGACTTCATTCCCCTGAAAGTCCTTTAGATGAGACAAATTGAGATCCTGTGTGCGAACACAGAAGTGGATCGGTGGTCTAGAGGTAACGCGCCTGTCTAGAAAGCGAAAAGTCCGGGTTCGTATCCCGTCTGGGCCCGAAACTTTTCCCCCATCCATTAGACCATGAGTGGTGGTCTGGGCACTAGTCTTTCGGATGAGACGATAAACCGAGGTCCCGTGTGTTACAGAAAATTATGCAGCGCACGAAAAAGAACCCACGGCAACAAGAGAGTTGTCCCTGGCAAAATTCTTAGAAAAAAGCCACTCTGATAGGGAAAGAAATACAGTTGCAGACCAAAAAAAAAAAAAAGGGGTGGCGCTGCTCTTGTGGCGACGTGCTCTCCCCGGGGAGAGCAGCCCGAATTTCACGCAGAGAAATCTCGTGACTTAAAGTGGTATAAATAAATAAATAAATAATGTTGTGTGCACACAATAAAACCAGTTTGGCCTTTCAAAAAGAGCAGGTTATTCATACCAGTAACAATGGATGACTTTTTTAAAAACTACATGCACACTGGTGTCGGGTTTAGACACCAGACAAGTTAGAATGTGGCTACCTTAATGGTGGGCAAAACCAAGTCACATAGACAAATATTTCACCACTGGTGAACCTCAGAAATAAAAGATAGCAACAACAACAAAATTACATAAAAGTATCGGGTCAGAAACGAAATGAAAGGAAATAGAAAACATACGATACCTTACCTAGCTTTAAGGAAACGCAGATCATGGCTGCCCTTCTCTCGTTCGCTTTACACCATCAGATGTGTCTGGGAAAAATACTGGCATGTCCTTTCAAGCTCCTTTCATGGGCCTTACAGCTTGGTTTGCAGGGTCATCTCTGTCGGCTACACCATCTTCCTCAGGTCGCTGTATAGCGTGCACCCCTGAAGGATGTGCTCACCAGTCTGGTTTTCTTTACCACAGGCATACAGGGGAGAAGGAACGAGTTTCAGCTTTGCAGATGTGGTCATTTAGCCTGTTGTGCCCAGTGTGGAGTCTTAGAATGATGATCTGTTCTCTTTTTGACACGGTGGTAGTCTACTCTGGGTCAGACCACTGATTTGATGGTCGTTTTCTTTTCATACAATCACGTCAGGTCACTGGCACTTCATTCCCGACCCAGAGCCTCTGAAAGCAGAAAGTCATCAGTAGACTGAAAACTAGTTTTACTGGCTCAGATCTTTTATCTGATACCTTTCACAATACTTCACCAGTTAGTCAAATTCAATTCAAACCAGTTTATGGAGTTAAATATTTGAACATTACAATATCACATTCTAATAAAATACACTTTATCAGTAAATGTTTCAATTAATTGCAAACATGAGGCTTCTCTTTCAACACAATCATAATACTCTCCATTCCTATATAGAAGCTGCCAAGTCTACAGTAACCAAACACCACAAGTTCTTTCTAGTAAAAACCTAAGTGATTTGTTTTTAAGGGAATGTGAATTTTTCTCCTAGACATAAGACTTAAAACTAAGAAAAACTAATAACTGAATGATTTATAATAAAATCTCTCAACTGTACCCGTTCAGTTCTATGTACTTACAGGTGCAAAGATTTCATGGAGCAGATTACAGCTTCCTCTCCTGAAGAACAAGAACAGCAGAACTTGGCCCCACTGAAGACCCCCAGGTGATCCACATGAACCCCAGGTGGTCCACATGACTCCCAGGTGATCCACATGACTCCCAGGTGGTCCACATGACTCCCAGGTGATTCACATGACTCCCAGGTGATCCACATGACTCCCAGGTGATCCACCAGGTGATCCACATGACTCCCAGATGATCCACAAGACTCCCAGGTGATCCACATGACTCCCAGGTGATCCACATGACTCCCAGATGATCCACATGACTATTCACCAGGTTAGGACCCATGTTTAGTAAAGGATGGGAAGGCTAAGGATATGCATTAGAAATGGAAGTTACAAGATTCACCTAAAATTCCAATTTATTATAACCCATCATCCAAAAGCAACTGTAGGTGCCGGTATTTTCAGACATAAGGAAACATCAGAAATGGAAAGAGATAAATTGTACTGTTTAAACTTAATGGGCACGTCTCAAAGCTGTGTAGGTGGTTGTTGAGTTTTCAAACATAAGGAAATGCATCAGAAATGGAAGATTTATTTATAACTGAATCAACATTTCATGACCACTGTGTCAAAGCTGTGTAGGTGGTTCGGTTTTCAATGAATGATAGAATGAAAATTATTTAACGATCATTTCATGACACTTGTCACTGGATTTTTTGCGAACAATTTTTTCCTGAAAATTTTTTTCACTTATTTTAGTTTTATTTTATATAATTTATTTTATCTTTCCCTATTTTATTTTAATTGGATTTTAGATTTTAATTTATTCTATTTATACCTTATTTATGTTTTATCTTTTAATTTCTATCATTTTATTTTGTTGGATTTTTTATCTTTATTCTGATCTCTATTTTTTTTTAAATCACACTAATTTTTAGTAAGGATTTTGTTTTAATTTCATCTCTATTTTTTAATTTCTATTCTATTTCATACTAATGTTTTAGCAAGGAATCCTTGAGCAATCAGGGAAGTTGGTGATCATTTGAAGGCAAAAAAGTCCAAAGACTGAAATAAAAACCGTACACAAATTCGGGGACCAAATTTTATCACGTTTCTTTTTTGTTGGTTCCTTGGCTCGAGCTCCGAGGTTCACCAATGGCGAGATTTTGCGTATGCAACTTTTTTTCTTCAACCATAAAGGTAGCAGAATTTTGATTTGGGGGATAAAAATTTGATTAAATCGGCAGGAAATGTACTGGTAAAATTTGTAAACCAGCTGTGCAAGGAAGCAGCTGTATGACTGGTAGCTTTCCACTCTCTGGTATATTGAAAAATGCAGAAGGTTTGGAATAACGCAAAATTTCCATTCTGAAGATGGGTTAATTTTCAAGACCTAAAACCCAAGAAAACAAAAAACCCTTAAGAATTCTGTTGAATTTCCTTTCTCATCCATTCCTTCCCTACCTCTATACCAACATGGGCCTAACAAGGCAAGATCATGCTTCAAGTTTCAGTCTTACAGTAGCATCGTGGCGTTTGTGGCGAGGAGGTAAAGATTGCTGCAAAGTATCTGAAAATAAATACGAGCAAAATGTGTAATGAGTACAGTGTCTTATCAAAAGAGACAGAGAGAGAGAGAGAGTAGGGGGGAGTGATATAGAGAGAGAGGGGAGGGAGAGAGAACAGACAGAGAGAGGGGGGGGAGAAGACGAGACAGAGAGAGCAAGACACAGACCAGACAGGGGAGGGTGGGGAGGGGAGGAGGAGGCAGAGAGAGAGACAAGACAGACAGGAGCGGAGAAAGAATAAAGAGGCGAGAGAGACAAGATAGACGAGACAAGAGTGTGAAAGTGGCAAGTGTGCGATGTGTCAAGTGTGCAAGTTGCGTGTGTGTGGCACAGTGTGCGTGCGTGAATGTGTATGGGTGCGCACAAGTGTCACTTTAACTAGTTTACTTTAAGTCACAGCTGATTCATCAGATCTAATTAGCATCCACAAGAACAAAGCCATGCATTTCACTTTCTTCTGTGTGTATACATTGTGTGTTACACGTGTGTGTGTTGTGTGTGTGTGTGTGTGTGTGTGTGTGTGTGTGTGTGTGTGTGTGTGTGTGTGTGTGTGTGTGTGCGCACATGCGTGTGAAGATGAGTGCACAGATCAGATGTGTCAGTATGAAGATTACTTTTAATATATACACATGTCCCAAGGCACTCGAACACTTGCAGGACACTCAAGGTTGATGCTAATGTGTCACTAGAACGGTTCAAATCAGTTTATTCCGATACAATGAATTTTCACTGTATGCTGTATGACAATGCAGTGCATCAAATAAATCACTGTGGCAAAACTTGTTTCAACACAACATCAATCAATGAAAACAAAACCCTCACTCAATTCAAAGTTTTCAAACTGATCAACTGCATTGATTCTTTGAAAAATTATTTGTCAGAAAAAAACAGCAAAAGTAATTAAAACTGCTTGTGATGCCATCACAGTATTACGTGATGCAGTCAAGCTGTCATCAAGTGATAAACATGATGGGTACGTATCATGGGGATTTCAGCATTTTACATCAATTTGATGTCACAACAGCTTTTGAAGTACGTAAACAACCGAGATTCAGACAATTCAAATGCAGTGCTGGGACGGGAGAGGGGAGTAAGCCCAACAGCACTGAGCTCAATCTGATGGCAGGAGTTCAAGCCACCACCACCTCACCTGTTTGAGGGGATTTTTCCTCCTGGGGAGTTATTACTGACTCAATTCCCCTAAATGGCTTAAGTCCTTTGGTTGATACTATTATTAGTATATAAACCAAGGTCCCATGTACAAATGTGCACCTGGTTGGTTAAAAGTAGAGTCTCTAAATTGGATGGCTCTACTGGGACTATTATTAGTAACTCTCCACCAAGACATTATATGACAGCAACAACAAATGTGCTTTTGTGTGTGCTCAACTGCGGCTGGCAGCAAGTATGCATACTGGAATTATGTATTATTCAGAAGTAATGCCAAGTTACAATATATATACATACTCACAATCAGATGATGGTTGAAGTTGCATGTCCCCAACGCAGTGGCAACGAGTCGATGACATCCACAGCTGCAACAAGCTTGTCAGCCTGAACTTTCAGTGGTACAACGTTCCTGTTTTTTCTTTATAGTTTGGCAGGGGACAGTTCAGTCTTTATGATGAAGGCAGTAGTATGCTGCACCAAGTTGCCATAGAGCCTGGCCACTGGGTGGGGTCAGGCCAGATCCTCTTTCAGAGTTGTGTAGCAGGCAGGACTGCAGCACCTGTCCTGTTGTCTGGTTGCCAGTCTTACAAGGGTACTGCTCCATGTGGCCTATGTAAAGTTTCATACAATGTTAAGTTATGTAGTTGTGGCCTGTCTTGAGCCTGAGCATGCAGACAGGAACCCGTTTGTGTCAGCAGGTAATTGGGATCTGACTTGTTCTTGTGTAGTTGCTACTGTATTCATTTGCTTTGCTGTTTGGCCTCGATGGTAGTCTTGGCTTCAGAATAACAGGAAGACCTAACCACCTTTGCCAGGGAGTCTCATTGCCAAGGACGCTGTAATGAAGGGGATCCACTGCAGGAAAGGCAGTGGTGAAGAAAAAGTCGCTCAGGTCAGCATTTGTTGGATTGGAAGGCACTGGTTAAGATGACAACTCTGGGAGGTATACAGCAAGGCCATGATGAGGGCTGCGTTTGTTTTCACGATTTCTGCCTCAACTTTATAGTAGTCTAAGCCAGTAGTGAGGCTAGTTTTATTTTTTCTGCTTTTTCTGGATACTAGATGTAGGTCTCTGCCCCTCTCTTTCAAACTTGATTCTCAGCAGAGTGGTCAGTGTTGAGTCCACAAGTCTTTTTGATGGAGGGTCTGGGAGACATGCAATGGTTAGGGGCTGTTTGAAGAGTCTTTTGGTCCAACACTTAATGAAGGTCGTTGTCCCTTTCTTGGTTGCTGAAGTCTTTCATGTCTTCTGTTTTTGTGATCTGCTGCTTCCATGTCACTGCTGCTTCCATGTCATCCCAAAGTTGGAAGCTCTGCCTGGTATTGATACGTAGGATGGCTATTTCTTGGACCGAGAGGCTGAAGGTAGTGTATGTCGTCTTTCTCATGTGTTCCTGTAAACAAGCCTTCAGTTAGTTTTATCAACACTTCATTCTAATCAGTGATTAGCACTGTACATGTGTGTATATGTACATCACTACATATAGGTTATGCTCATGTGTGCATTGTGTGCGAGTATGCTGGGTGTGTGTGCATGCTAAGTGTGCGCAAACATTTTAATGTTATCTACTGTTTTTTACACCAGACTCCTGTTAAGGAAAAACATAGTTCCTTGACATTTAAGCAATGACTAAAGAGCATGCTGTCTTAGAACATGGAAATGTGCATTTAAGACAATGTGATATAAACATACCCATTTTGCAGCCAACATGGCTACAGCCTATGTATTTTACTTCAATACAAAATACTTAAATTTGATACAAGTCTATTTCACTTATGATGTTACATGTATGCAAGGAAAAGAATGATCAAAACTTCATGGACATTTTGTTTTACCTTGGCTGTTAAATATGCGATGTCCTTAAAAAATCCAATAACTGGGGTATGGTTTATCATTTTATGGCACAAGCATGGTCTACTGTCAATTTTAGATATCATTGAATAAACAGAATATCAGTGTTCAATGGGAAAAAGTCCCTTTGATTTACAGTACACACACACACACACAAGTTGCAATGAGTCAAAATTTCACACACAAACATGTGCCTGTGCCCTTTAACTCTCTTCACTATGTATAGTGAGTCACAGGCTGTCAATGTAGGCAGGCTTGAAAAATAACCTGTGCAATCTCTCTCCTCCCTGTAATAATTTCCAAAAATGAAGCAAGAATTTTTGGATAGTCTGCCCTAACTTGGGCTAAGCCACGAACTTCAAAGTCAACTGAACCCACAATGACCAGCCCTGGAATATGCATTTCTGACGTGCCTCATATACTGGGATCATTTCTGTATGCATTCCGCAGGAAATCTGTACGGTAATTATCACTTATTCCACTATCCTCGAAATGATTTTTTTTTCAAGTTTGGTTACTGGCCTCACCGTTTTCCCGTTCTCAAGTGGACTTTTTCACAGAGCCATTTTGTAAACACTAGGCCTCAGCCTAGGCACAGACACAGGTATAGGCCTAGAAAAATTCCCATTCACAGCGCAGCTGTGTGAAAATTGAAAAATCTCGTAGAGAGCAATGGTGGCCCAGCAAATAGGAAATCAGTTTAATACTTTTTTTTTAAGTGCCAAAAATCAGTTTTCTAGGGGTTAGGCAACCCCTACTTCAAGGTTTAGCAGTGTAACGAAAAATTTATCACACACACAGCGAGAGCCAGAGAAAGAGCACTGACCATGCAACAAAAGAAAACCAAGCTTATGGCTAGGGCGGAAAGATTGGAATGGGTGTCATGCGAACAGGCCAGGAGCATCACAAAACATGGAGAAAAAAAAGTAAAAAACAACCCAAATTCCCAATATCATATTACAGAATGCAACAGGTCAGGGCACTAAACTTATTCCAGTAAAAACCCACTCTACTTATATGCCTTATTCAAAGAGCTGGCCATTCGTGCTTGTAAGAACAGATCAAAATTATGAAAACATACATTGGTAAGAACAGATCAAAATTATGAAAACCTACATTGGTAAGAACAGATCAAAATAAAACATACATTGGTAACAACAGATCAAAATTATGAAAACCTACACTGGTTTCATGTTTAGACATTCCTTTTGTTAGGATGTGGCTATCTCAGTGAGGGCAAAAACAGTTTTGCATAATACAAAAATCTCACTGTTGGAGAACCTCCAGTCATGAGCCAGGTACTATACAAAACAAAAAACTATCACCAGGATATAATGTACCACAGAGTACTACATTAAATTCCTGCACTAAAAAAACGTTAGAAACCTATTTAATTTATAGCAATGTTGTGTTGTGGTTCCCCAGCTTTACACCCTGGGGGTCACCCAGAACATGCACTCTGACACACTCATCCCACCTGGGAATCACTGAGATAGGAAGTACACCAGGTTGAGAAGTTTGCATGTATGACTTTTCAAGTACCTTGCCACATAGGCAGCCATACTCCGACTTCAGAGGATTGAATAAAACAATGACTGCAACATTTAATATCTATAGGCCAAAAGAATAATGGACTAATTAGTTGACCCCTTAAATAAAATTCATGTCAAGGATTTTTCTGCCCCTATACCATGCCAAAAAAAAAATTGTCTTAATATAACACTGCAAGCTTTTCCAAACAATCAATTGATCTGTTGTTTAGACAGCTTAGTATAATAGTAATAGAATTTACGGAAATAGCTACATTTAGTTCCAAGGTACCAGAGTTTGTTTGCTGCATAGGCCAATGAAGTTTACCACTATGAAGCATTAGTATGTAAAACAATATGTCACTGAATGGAAAATGATGATTACCAACTGTCTGCGTTAAGATTATCTCCATTTCATTCGGCAGTTGATGGAAGGCGGCAGAGCACAACCAGTGTCACAAATCTTTCACAATCTATTTTTGCAAACTGTCCTCACGTTCGCGCCATATGCATCACGTGCCAAGGTGGGGATAACTTGTGTCTTGGCTAAAATCATGGACGAGCATTTACAGACTGGACTTTTTTCCATCAGGATTTTTGCAAAACTGAGTACAGCCATATACCCCCAGCCCTATCTTTCGTACAAATCGTACATGTACTTTATTTTACTTTTTTTTTTTTTTTTTTTTGGGGGGGGGTCTTATTCCCTGGAAGGTCCCTGTCTAACTTAACACATCTTGTTTACACGATAATAACTATCCACCTGTCTGTCCTTTAAAAAAAATAATTTAAAAAAAACTGTGGCCGATATAAATGACGTGGAAAGGTGTTTATTCCATCAGATTCAGCTTGTACAAAAGAGTGCCCCCAATGGCTCCTAAAGCCTTTAAAAAAAAAGGGGGGGGGGTAGCCTGGTAGGTGGCACATTGGGCTCCATCAGGTTTGAGCTACCACCAATACACCCATTCAAGGGGATTTCTCCTCTGGAGTTATCAGTGCTGACTCCACTCCCCTGAAAGTCCTTCCAATGAGACTATAAACGGAGGACCACCGTGTGCAAATGCAGGCAGAACATCTTAAGGGCACGTTTAAAACCTAGTGGTCTTTTGGAAGAGAACATGTGTTGAGTGGGAACGGATGACAAAAATTACAAATCTGCATGCACACGGGAACTGAGTGTAAAAAAGAAAAGCACAAGACTTTTTATTCCTTTACTCGAATTTTTTTTTTTTTTTTTTTTTTGCAAAGTAGAAAGCAAGTCACTGGAAAGAACACGGAAATCTTGCCCCACTCTGAGAATGGTCTAAGCAATATTGTTTTCCTACAACCTGGAATACAGTTTACTCCTTTATCCACTTTGCTTTCATATTTCATTTCAAACGTTATCATAAAATAACAAACAAATCAGCACAACGCATACCCCTACAGAAAACTTACCTGTAGCCTCGGATGAACATTGAAGCTGGAGTAGATTTTCTGCAAGCGTATACTTAATGATCTTGTCTCAGTCGTCACCAGACCAGAAATGAAAGTGTCTGCTTTGCAACACAGTTCTGAAAGAACTTTTTGAAAAAAAACCTTTCGGGTGAGTAGTGTTCATTTCCTCACGCTTCTCGAAAAATCTCCCTTCTCACTCTCCTTGACCTGCCAGTAGCCTTTGACTTCACATGCTACTCAGTTCTTATCTCCCGCCTTTAAAAAGCCTTGAAGACCCCTCTCTAGGACTCTTTCTTGTCTCAACTTGATAAATGGTGTGTCATTTTACAATTAGGCAGCATGCATTAAACAAAACTGATTAAAGAGTAACAGTTTATCTTAAAAGGAGACAGCACTTTACGCGCGCGCGCGCGCACACACACACACACACACACTAATAATAATAATAATAATGATGATGATGATATGTACATACACTCACTATGCGCCCACGCACTCACACACCAATAATGATTAAGAGCAGCAAAACGAAAGTATGACCCAATAAAGATTTAAACACATCTCATAATCGCATCAGCATAATCCACACACATACCAAAAGCATGAGTAATTTTGCATTAAAATGAAGAATATGACAAAGACATTTTGATGAACTCATTCAACACTCTTTCTCCCCTTCCCTGTGAATCTGTTCAGAGATTTTCAGAGAAACTACTCTTTAAACACACACACACACACACACACACACACACACACACAGGCATACTCATGCACTTACTGTTATTTGATGGCACTTTGATTGATAAAGAAACCTATTATAAAACAGATATTGAGAACTGGTTATGAAACTGAATTGACTAGCTAATAAAACTATCTTTGTTTCTGTTTGTTCTTGATTTTAGCATTCAGAATCTTTGACCGGATCAAAGCAATGATATAGTGTTGTGAAAGTAGCCTACGTGTGTTTTATCAGTGGAAATGTCTGGCATTTTAAGTCATCTGATTTTTATACAATGAATTCAATGTCTTTTGCTTTTCTCCAACATATTTACATTCACAACTATGTTCAATATGTTCTTTTTTTCTACATTCAAACAACCGAACCAGCATAAAACTCCATATTTCTACAAAGAACAATACAGTATGCACAAACTGTCTTTTATCACAATCAGTGACTGCAGGTTTTGGAGGCAGTATATCCTTGATTGACATTTTCTTTATTGAACTTATTATCCAGAGTTGTGCCAAGATAGTCAATCTCCTGCACTCTCTCCCTACTTTTGTTCCGTCTATGAACAGATCAGAAACTGGTGGTGTGTTTCTGTGAAAATCAATTAGCATTCCTTTGGTTTTGCTTACGTCTAAATCAAGATAATTGTTTTTACACCAATCACCGAACAATTGTATTTCCTCAAAATAAATGGTACCCGAGTTGGATATAATTATCTAGAACACCAGAGTGGTCTGAGTTTTTTACAACTTGTCTAACTTATGTGCACAACAATTTGTATACAGAGTAAAAAGTACAGGAGCTAAGACAGCGCCTTGTGGTGTACGAACAGAAGTGGTTCTTTGTAACGAGTTTGTTCCTTTAAAGAATACAGGCTGGAATCGACTGATTAAAAGATTCACAATACAGAAAATGCTGCTGCTGCTGCTGATGATGATGACGATGAAGATGATAATATATAGAATTTATGTAGTGCTATATCTTGTAAAAACAAATAGAAGCACTTACGTTCAATCTATTCTTACACATGCAGCCAATAACAATTTTAACAGTTTAAAAAATATTCAGATGTAGGCACACACACACACACACACACACACTTGGAGTTGTTGAAGCTTTTGGGCCATGAGATGTGGCTATATGGTATTAAATGCGGAAGACAAATCAATAGAAAGAATTCAACAAAATAAGTCTTATTGTACTGATGTTTGTAAATAATGATTCAAGAGTGTGGTTGTTGCAGCATCTGTACTTCTGTTTTGCTTGTAAGCGAGTTGGTAAGGGTCAATGGGTCTCTTTGACTTGTGGTAGAAGGTATTGAAGCCTTAAATTCGGGTAACGGGTCTGTACTCATTTAAAACTTTTGGAATTTTTGTTTTTGGAACAGGACAGATGGTGGATTTTTTTTCCAGATAGAAGAAATGGATCCATTATTTAAAGACAGTGAAAGCAACTTCGCTAAAAGCAAATGAAAACTGATCAACACACAGTTTTAAAAGGTTTCTGCAGATATTATATGGACCTCTCAGATGGAAGTTTTTGAAAAGGGTGGTAACTCTGTATCTGTCTATGTTAAAAAACCAGGTCTTCTTTACCACATCTAGCCTGTAAGTCTGACATGATAGTTTCCAAACTAACCTTAAGATCACTACTTTGAAAGCGGCAATGGAAAATTTGCTGCCATTCTTCCTTCTGGCAATTTGCACTTGCTCCATAGTCTATTTTGTCCTGTCTTTAAACCAGACCAGGCACTTTCCAGATTTCCGGATTGAAATTGCCTTTCTATTTTTGTTCTGTTTTGTGTCTGGGCATGCTGTATTTATGAGTTTTGTTTGATTGTTTAGGTTTTTGTTTTGGTTGCAAACTTGTGTCCTGGCTGGAATCCAATTTTCTTTTAAAGCTGCACCCTCATGCCTCTGCAACTCTCTTCACCTACAGGCTAAAGTCCACCTCGCTCCCCCCACCGTTCTGTTGCTGACGCTTTGGACATACTAACGCCCAGATTCAAACAATCCGCCGTTGGGGCTTCTCTGTTTCAAGTCCAGTCATCTAGAATGACCTCCCTTTCTCCTTTCGCCAACAGCGTATAATTATTAGACACTTTTAAATCCAGTCTTAAAACAGACTTATTTCCAACATAAGATCTTTTCCCTGCTGTCACACTTAAACACCTTCGAGCAATACCTTCAATAGCCACCACCATCCCCAGCAAAAATCCTTGATGAGACTATAAACCGAGGTCCCGTGTGGGAAAGCACGCAGGATATCTTGCGCACACGTTAAATCCTGTTCTGCTTTTCGTAAGAGTAGGCCATTGTGTGCCGGTGGGAACAGATGACAGAATTTACAAAACCGCATACACACGGGGACTGGATGTAAAAAAGCACATAAGTGCTTATTCCATTATCCTTGAAATAAATGAATAGACTAGAATAGAATAGAAAGTGCGCTACGGTGTGTGTGTGTCTGTGTGTGTGTGTGTGTGTGCGCGCGCGCGTGTTTGAATTTAAACATATTGATACTCTTTGTAATTGGTTGTGTGTGTATGAAGGATTTGAATGCAAGGGCTTTGATGTCTTTTTCACAAGATAGAGCACTATATAAATTCCCTATTATATTATTATCCTTATTCGTTTCCACCAGCACCATTAGGCATTGGCGTTGACGGTGGTAGCTTGTTGGGAGTTTCTTCCTTTTTTTGATGCTGTTGGGTAATGTGTTTTTTAAAAACTCTCTCTCTCTCTCTCTCTCTCTCTCTCTCAGCATAGTATGAAAGATGTATTTACAAGAGCGGTATGAGTCTGTCATGGTCAAAGGCATATTTATAATGAAATATACAGACTGTTTAAATCTAAATTTGAATGTGAACAATATTTTGAATTCATAGATATAAAATGTTTCAGGGCCTTTTTCACAGAACTTCGTCTTGGCTTGCTACCAATGAACAGCTCATCTTTCAAAAGAACTTTTAAGAAGAATATTGACTATATGTGTAAGTTTGTCATGTATTGGAAGACGAGGAGCATTTTATAAAGAACTTTTAAGAAGAATATTGACTATATTATGTGTAAGTTTGTAATGTTTTGGAAGACGAGGAGCATTTTTATAAAGAGCTGTATTCTTTATAGTGATTTAAGACATAAATACTTGGACTCTAGTAATCATGGACTCTAGTAATCAGCAATATGTGAATTTGCTGAAATAGGGTTCAGTGTCTTCCACTGGCAGTTTGAGCTTTTATCTTTTCAATGCTTTGAAAGTATGGCAGGACTTACTTAATTGAACATTTGGAGAGTGGACAATGAAAACCTGTTTAATGTACACGACTGTTTTAAGTAGATGATTTTGTTTCAACTTGGATGGTCTCATGTTCATATTAGTCATGTTTTGGCAATCGCCACATATGTCACATTTTGTGTGTGTGTGTGTGTTTTTGTTTGACCCCATTCTGGGGGCCGGAGGCCTGAAGATTAAACACATTTTGTTAATTGTTCATTGCTCTCTATCTCCCTCTCTCTCGATATATCATCAAGATTAGAGGCTGGTCACTTTATCAATTTGTTTAAGATGGCTTTTGAGAAGAAACAAAACAAAAAACAATAGATAAAGACAACATGAAAAATATAAATACTGGAATCAGATTGAAAGATATACAAGAAACAATGAACTGAATTAGAAAAAAAGATTTGAAGACAGATATATAAAAAGTTCACAGGGGACTTGCTTTCCCCCAGCCAAGTTAAGCAGTGTAGAGCGTGGTTACCGCTTGAATGGGTGACCGTTTGTGTGCCTTGGCTTCAGTACAGTCCCCCAGTTCACTCAGCTGTAAATGGGTACCTGCCTCTTTAGGATCAGGGAAGGTAAAGCAGTGAGGGAGGGGATATGGGTGCTGCCCTCAATATGTTAGCCCCTAGAGAAGTGTGGTCTCTGATGCCTCACTCCCCTATGACCCTATAGGTTACGGGACACCTTTACGTTACCTTTTATTTGCTTAGTGCTATTTACCAGCCCACGTTTACAAAGAGGAACAACCAGAAATAATCACACTCAAAAACGCATGATTCAATTCATCTGATTCATGCTCTTTATTCAGGATGGGCATTTCAAATTGTACATATACACACATTGGACTATTGTACATACACACATGATGTGGAGTACTATTTCAGTGGTCTTCAGCTGCGAAATTATAGACAGTGCACCAAATCACACGTATCATGATGTGCATATATATGCTTAGAACATCATTGGTTACTACTTTCTCACCTCAGCATTCAAACATCTCCAGGCAACTTCATTCATGAAACAAAAAAGAAATAATTTTATTTTGAGAGAGAAAATAACCAGGATGAGAAAAGCTCTGACTATTCATAAAGATTATTCTTCATTATTGATCTTGATTTAATCAACATGCACACGCACGCATGCACACATGCACGCGCACACACACACCAGTTTTTCAAAATCTCATTTGGTGGAATTCATTCTCCCACCAAACCACAAAACATTTCAAAATGTAGAACAAAAACCCCCACTTCTTTACAGTCTGAGCACAATGCAAAGTATGGTGATGCATAAAAAGGTATCTGCATAATCAAATCATCGCTATCGGCAAACTGATTCAGTTTTGGGAACAAGAAGTAAGAAAAAACGCCACATTATCCAAAATATCTCTTCCAAAGCACATTCCATAAAAAAGTATAAAAATGCCTACCTTTAAAATGCATTGAAAGAATAGCAACCACACACACCGAATAAGTTAACTCAAGTGAAAAAGTTTAATGAACGAAAATAATCAGGTTTCACTCAGGGGTACAAAAAACCAACAACAAAAATTAGAAGCCATCTACTGACAACAAAATCTGAACAAACAAAAACAAACAAACAATAATAACAAGCCAATGATACCCAAAACCAAACACGTACCCAAAAAGAAAACCTTCCTTACCTTTCATGATGAGAAATGCACAGTAGCAAGACTGAAAGAAAAGCTTTGTACATTTTTTAAAACAAGTTATTGGTTCATTAATTATCTCCATAATCTTATTTCTGTGCATGTGCATGCATGAATGTGCACACACACATGTACATGCTCTCTCTCTCTCTGAATGTGCACACACACATGTACATTCTCTCTCTCTCTCTCTCTCTCTCTCTCTCTCTCTCTCTCTCTCTCTCCCCATCCCTCTCTCTGATCTGTGAATCATGGTTGTTGATTCTCAGAGAATTGCTAAGTGCAAGTTACATCTGAGAAGAAAAAAGGACTCAGTGTAACAGCATAGACATACTTGCCGAGACAAAAAAAAAAGCTCAATACCCTTTTAGAACACAAAAAGAAAAGCAAGAAGATTTATCCCAACAAAACACTGACTGAGTCCAAAGACTCCACAGAAAAGACATAATGAAACAACAAAACTGAGATCATGACACAATCATCATCAATTTCACAGCCCATGATTAAGATAGACAATCTATTCAACATCAGTCATCAACTGTTCTATAATATAAACAAACAAACAAAAAAAACCCCAACCCAAAATGTATACATTCTATCACAATCCAACAATTTTGATTTCACGTCTGATTATGTTGTCAACTATTTACATAAAAAGATCAGACCCTTGACTCAGAACAAAAAGAGGAGTTCTTTCAGAAAAAAATTCCCAAATCAAACATTTCAAACGCTAGCTATCAAGACTACAATCATACTATTGCAGGGAGGTCCAAGTTAAAACAAAAACAGTGCTCTGTAACAATTGTAAAGGTAAAGGAATTCCATAACCTATAAGGTCATAGGGGAGCGAGGCGTCAGAGACCTCACTTCTCTAGGGCCAGCATATTGAGGGCGGCGCCCATCTCCTCTCCCTCGTTGCTTTACCTTCCCTCACCCTAAAGAAGGCAGGTACCCATTTACAGCTGGGGGAACTGTACTGAAGCCAAGGCGCGCAAACGGTCACCCATCCAACTGATAACCACGCTCAACGCTGCTTAACTTGGCTGGGGGAAAGCCAGTGCTCCGACCACTGAGCTATCCCATCCCCTAACAATTGTAGATGGATGTAATTATTGGATGTGCTTGTACTGAGCCTGTTATTACTATGCACAGCACCATGTACTGTCAGGAATCCCAAATGTATTGGGAGAGGGTACTTTAGGTGTACTAGAACATGAGGAAATTTTTTTGTAAAACCCAAAGATTATACACAAAACACACTCAAGCAGCTTCCCCTGTCTCTCTTCCTCCTTCCTTCACACACACACACACACACACACACACACACACACACACACACACACACACACACACACACACACACACACACACACACACACACAACCACCACTCAACCGTCCAACCCACTTTAACAAAATCAAAAGATTAGAATATTTCATATGCGCATCATATAGACACATCATAACCAAACAACACATTACCCCCAAAACTCTTCACACAATGGTAGCAAACACGAAATTTCACAGAATCTTTTCACCTGATTAATTCATGCTTTTTCTGCTAATTACAAAAGCGAACAACAAGGAATGACTACAACGACTGTAAATATTGCAATCACTCTTGTAACAAAAAGCAACATTTGAATATTGGTCATGATTTTTCAGAAACGAATCACCCATGCCAGCAAAACACACATCAACTTGGATAATCTTTGTGGCCCCTTCACAGTAGTAACAAGACAATCTGATCTATCACAGTCATGAGTGAATCAGAAAGTAGTAAAATTCGGAATATGCCAATGATCTTTAAGCTGTGCCCACATGAACACATTAAGCTAGTAACAGTTTAAAAAGAACCAGTAATCGTTAACTACGCTCATTATGAACTCCCCCATAAGTTAGAGTTTAGACATACCAATCTTTTAAATTGTGGCCAGGTGAACATAATGAGTTAGTATGAGTTTGAACATATTAACTATCTTTGAATTGTGCTTAGATACGTGCCAAATACACTGCGTTAGTAAAGGTTTGAATAAACCAATGACATTCAAGCTGTGCTTACATGAACACATTCAGCCAGAAAGAGTTTGAACATACTTAAAAATCATTAAACTGTGCTCAGATGAATTCATCACATCAGTGAGAGTTTAAATATAGACCAATAATCTTTTAAACTATGCCCAGGTCAAGGCTAATAAGAGTTTGAACATAATCTTTGACCTGTGCTCAGAAGAATTCTCTAACTCTATAAGAACTCTATAAGAGTTTGAAAGAACCAATGATCTTTACACTGTACTTACATAAACATTTTAGGTTAGTAATAAAGTAAGAGGTTGAACATATTACTTATCTTTAATACTGTGCTTAGGCAAATACGCTAAAGGTAAGGATGAACATAATTATAATTGATCTTTATACTGTACTCAATTGAACTTTTCAGTTAGTGACAGTTTGAACAGTTCAATGATCATTCAAACTGTACCCAGGTGAACACTTTGATTAAAATTTTTAACAAGAATTTGAATATGTCAAGGATCTTCAGACTCTGCTGGGGTGGACCCTTAATGTTGGCTGGAGTTTGAATGAATTAATGATAATTAAACTGTGATCAAACTGACTCTGTGTGTGCGTGTGCGCGTGCGTGCGTGCATGTGTGTGTGTGTGTGATTATTCTATATAATGTCTTTCTACTAAAAGGAACAGATGGGACAGCCTGGTGGTTACAGTACTGTTCTCTTAATCTGAGGGTAGCTGAGGGTAGCGAGGTGTCTATTCAAACAATTTTCCCATGGAATTTATGTTGGCACTGACCGCACTCCCCTTCAGATTGGATTATAAACCAATGCTCTGTGTGTGAATGTATGCAGAGCAACTTAAACACATGTTAAAGCCATTTCTGCCTTCCATAGAAGAATACATTAGCTATGGCAGGTGGTATGGATGACATAACATAACATAACATATTCAGTACACATACTGCTAGCTGGAGAGAGATGGGCTCAACCAGGTTCAACTACCCACCCTTGTTAAGAGTTTGTGAGTGTGTGTGTGTGTGTGTGTGTGTGTGTGTGTGTGTGTGTGTGTGACTGTGTGTGTGTGTGTGTGTGTGTGTGTGTGTCTTTTTCCTCACTAGTTTGGGTGCAATACAATACAGAATATGAATGTTGTAGAAATATAACAATCAAATTATTGAATATTGTCTTCCTTTTTTTTTAACATGTATTCTCTATATTAGCGATTCATAGAGGAGAAACCAAGAACAATATTTTCTGTGAGAATCTATTGCATTACGGTGTCATAAAAATAAGGTAGGAATTTTAGGGCAAAACTGTCAAGTCATGAAACACAAGTATAGATAGCATCACAGACATTCTCATAAGGTACCATGTATACAGTGAAGGCATAGAATTAGAACATGCAGCATCCATCTATAGTGATGAACATTTTAGGAATTAACAAGCCATTGTAGTAAGTAGTTTTCTTTCGAAAACAAATACTTCTCTTTTCACTCTTTGTAACAAACCATTGTTTATACATCTCAGAATACACCATTCACCAAAATTTTGCAAGCGATGAATTTGCAAGAATAAAAGTGAGTTATTTTATCAATGTTGAAATTTTTTTTACAGAAATGATTTGTCTACATCATAACTATGAATTTTTGGGATTTCTTCTTACAGCAAGAACCGAACAAGCAATGTGATCTCAGTGATCAAGCTCCAGAGTTTCTTTCTGTTAGTTGCTTAAAACAAATGAAGCTGTGATATAAACTCGCCATATCTATTTCCTTTGCTAACACCACATACAATACTGACTGCTGTTGTCGGCTCCTTTGTCAGGTCTTTGCTAGCTTTTGCTTGCCTTCAACAGAATACTGTGTAAGTGTATTGCTATGAGCTTTATTTTATTTTATTATCATATATATCCCTAAGGGCAGGGACTGAATGTATAAAAGCACAAGGGTGCTTATTCATTATCCTCAAAATAAAAGAATTTGTCATTGTCATTGTCAGATACAAAAGATACTGCTACCATAAAAAACCCACTTGTTGTTTTGTTTTGCCTTCAACAGATACACAAGATACTGCTACCATAAAACCCCTCACTTTTTGTTTTGTTTTGCCTTCAACAGATACAAAAGATACTGCTACCATAAAAAAACACCCACTTTTTGTTTTGTTTTGCCGTCAACAGATACCAAAGATACTGCTACCATAAAAAACCCCACTTTTTGTTTTGTTTTGCCTTCAACAGATACAAAAGATACTGCTACCATAAAAAACCCCACTTTTTGTTTTGCTTTGCCTTCAACAGATACCAAAAATACTGCTACCATAAAAAAAACCTCACTTTTTTCCCCTGTTCCTCAGCTAGAGCTCTGTGGTTCACCAAATGGTCAAATTTCTGTGTCTGCTACCTCTTTTGCCCACCATTAAGGTAGCCGCATACCAACTTCAGGAAAAACCTCCAATGATGTATCAACTGTTGTTTCATGCCTATAAAAGTGGCTGAAGGCAAACCACAGCTGTCAGTTTCCCCAAAGTTTCAGCTCCTCTCAGCTGCCACCCGTTCCATCCCAGCTGGTGTTAATTACAGTAGAAACTGACCACACTTGGACTTGGTAAAAGGAAGGGGGTAATTTTATTACTGGGCCATGGACCCTTGACTGAGTTAAGCTGGATTTGCAGGCTATGAAACCCTTATGACTGACCTTAAACACTGCTGTTCAAACTGAAGTTGTGGAACACACTCTAGTTGAAGCACCTTGGGGGGGTCAGTCACCCAGACTGTGTACTGCTTCACTCACTACACCTGGGAATCACTTTGAGATCGTTAAGTACACACTGCGTGAACTATTAGCAAGTACCTCCCCGTATTATACGTAGCTGTACACTAACTTCACAAATTATCTATTCTCTTTTAATGGTGAATACAGCCTGTTATGCTTGGACCCTGTCAGGTATGAAGACAATCTCAACATAATATTGTAAAGTATACAAACGTTCTGATGAAGGCCTTGGCACTTTGCTTACATCTTACCTGTGCAGCTTTACCAAGAATAGCATTACATCCATAACTGATAAAGCTTTTGGTTTGGGTCGACTCCAAAAAAAGAAAAAGAAAAAAGATTATAGTCATTTACAACATTACTATCTTGTTGGTTGTCACTTTGCAAAAACAGGATTATTTGCTTCCGTGAATATTTACAGAGCGATATTCTGAATCAAAACTCCCAAGTTTTCAAATAATAACTTATGACAAAAAATTATTTACAAGGTCCACATTGTCATTTCACCCACAGGCAAGTATCACAATCACAAAATCAGACTTGAACAATATCAGTAACTATGTACACTGTTTATAGGATCATGACGCAATGCATATTATCACAATATCACCTTTCATCACCATAGGTGACACTCATTCCTGCAGATATATATTACACATTCTATTCTCTTTATTCTGCCTCAAAATGGAAATCTTACAATATTAAACAAATAAAAAAACCAGTGCAAGACATACATACACAAAAAAACCAACAACAAGCCTAAAACATCAGTGTTCACATTCAACATACATGAACACTCCTCTGCAGATTAGACAAACGAAAACAACAACCCCCCCCCCTCCCCAAACCCCCATCCCTTTCAACAATAACAAAGAAACAAAACAAAAACACACATGAAAACACCAAAGCATAATTTTAAACGTCACTGCGTATGTATTACTACTGTGCAACATTGAGACTTCACTCACACCGGTTTGATTAAAATACACTTTTATGGACATGTATACAAACCCCTGACTCTGACGCAGAAAACTGGATGTAAATACAAAAACAGAAGCTTTTGTTGAGCAGATTCTGAACTGGTAAGGAGCAAGAGGAGACTAATGCTGGGTGGTGACTGGTCTGCACAGCACAGCCCTGTATATTTGGTATAAAAAGTAAATTACCACAGCTATAAGTACATTGTCAAACAACTGGCTGGTCTTGTCTCATCTTCTTTTAAAAACCTCCACACTGACATGACTCTATTTAATACTTCTTGGTGCATGAGACAAGTGATTGTAAGTTTACCTTCTACTATATTATACCAACTATAAAACAGTTTTATTCTTTGTGAAAGCCACAACAGAAGTTTATGAAAACCAAAGTGCGCTCAGTGTGCTAGGCAGATGTGTTTTGCTTTTTGAACTGCTAGGGTTGAGAAAGTAACGCTGTGGAATCAATCACAGATTTCTCGCACTAATGAAAAAGTGCAAGGCTTATATTTCTCACAGATTAAAATCACAAACATTGCTTTCACTCTGTTAAAATCTTTCACATAAAAAAATGTAGCTGCTGGTGTTTATTAAGAAAACAAGATTTGAAGTGAAGGAGCACAGGCACACAGCTGACATCACATCACTGACAAGCAGTGCTAGGGATAGGTAGCCTCTCTTTCTTTCACTGAGACAAACATCACATCACTGACAAGCAGTGCTAGGGATAGGTAGCCTCTCTTTCTTTCACTGAGACAAACATCACATCACTGACAAGCAGTGCTAGGGGTAGGTAGCCTCTCTGTCTTTCACTGAGACAAACATCACATCACTGACAAGCAGTGCTAGGGGTAGGTAGCCTCTCTTTCTTTCACGGAGACAAACATCACATCACCGACAAGCAGTGCTAGGGGTAGGTAGCCTCTCTTTCTTTCACTGAGACAAACATCACATCACTGACAAGCAGTGCTAGGGGTAGGTAGCCTCTCTTTCTTGCACCGAGACAAACATCACATCACTGACAAGCAGTGCTAGGGGTAGGTAGCCTCTCTTTCTTTCACTGAGACAAACATCACATCACTGACAAGCAGTGCTAGGGGTAGGTAGCCTCTCTTTCTTTCACGGAGACAAACATCACATCACTGACAAGCAGTGCTAGGGGTAGGTAGCCTCTCTTTCTTTCACCGAGACAAACATCACATCACTGACAAGCAGTGCTAGGGGTAGGTAGCCTCTCTTTCTTTCACGGAGACAAACATCACATCACTGACGAGCAGTGCTAGGGGTAGGTAGACTCTCCTTCTTTCACGGAGACAGATCAAGCCTTGCCTCCTGGACCCTATCCCTAGCATCAGAATTGATGGCCCCCAAGTTCTTTTCTGGTAGTTGCTAAACATGACAGCCAGTTCATCTTGGAGCAGATTTTACAGCAAGACTGATGGCAAGAGTCTCTTACAGCCTTTCCTTCTTTCTTTTTTTTTTTGAATAAAAAAATGTATTCATTTTTTTTCTGCTTTGCCAAGTATGTTCTTTCCATTCAAAACACACACACACTCACACATACACACACACACGCACGCACACACACACACACACTTATGATACCCTTCACAAAACAGAGAACATTCTATGTGCTTTCTAGTCAATACAAAACAACTGCTTCTTTTCAGTCTTTCTTAATCCATAGGTAAACCTTGGAATGTAAAAGATATTCTTTAAAAAAAACACCCGCAAAACAAATCAACACTGTTAATCCATCAAGACATATCAAATCAATACTCAAAACTAATCAACTCTATTATTCCATCAAGAAAATATCTGCAGGAAGCTAAACACATAATTTTCATGCTGCTTTCAAGATGCTTCAGAGATGACAGGTTATCCAGTGTGCAACCATGATCAACAAATGAGAGGACAAACAGTATCCCCCACAAAAAAAGAAATGATGCCATGATAGGAATAGATGATCAGTTACATCTCTACAATAGAATGCAAATCATGCATAACCAATACTTTCTTTTTTCTATGAGCAAGAAAAAGAGCCCCCCCCCCCACACCCCCTCCCACCCAAACAAAAAAACCCAGCAAAAGCAAAACAAGCTATTTCCAAACACTTTCTCTTCAAAATCTTAAACTGAAATTGCTGGTATACTTCCTACAATTTTCTAAAGCTACAATTATTATGAAACATTTTCTTAGCTAAAACTACACTCATACATAACGTCACACACTGTCAGAATAATGATAATAATACCTAAACTAATCAGCATATCACACACCCAAAAAACACATGTCAAATAGCAAATTGGAATCTGCCCTTTCATATGATTATTTCACCCACACAGACAAAAGACAGCGAAAAAGAACGACAAACAGATTTTCCCAATTTTCTTTGATTTCTTTCTTTGCATGACCATTTTTGATTTACCAACAGACAATTCACAAAACTGTGAACAGCTGGTTTAACAAATGAGTTGTAACATGCTGATTGCTACCCACTACACAACAATAATGACCGTTCATTCTAATTTGTGAAGGGTTCCAGTCAGACAAACTTTTCCTACTCAAACTGACTGTCACTATCTACAGAATATCTGCACTCACTGGCTCAGAAGACGTCACAAACTGACCTCTACTTCTATCAATTTCTGGCAAAAGCTAAATTTCAACCAGGGAAAAGTCTCAGTGCCAGACTAAAGGGACAGTTCAACTTCAGACACTATGTTCAGTACAGACACAAGCTCAATCTTAGTCAGCAGGAAAAAACCAGTACTGCAACAAATATATGGAGGAGTTTCACCATGATGGAAGAGAAAATATTCATTTCTTGACGATTCTGAAGCTTTGTGTCAATACCTTTTTATTTATTCATTTATTTTCTTAACCAATATTGGTACAAATTTGTATAGTAGATCAAAAGATGAATTTTTGTGACAATTAAAAAAAAAAAAGAGTAAGAATGATTACCGATTCCTGTGAGAAGATAACACGCCATAATTCAACTGTTAAGCATTATGCTGTAGGCAAGAAGTACATTCTGGAGTATAACAAAAACTAACACTAATCTTTTGTAAAGCCCTTTTCTATCAACTATGGGTGCAGAACTGTGCCTTAGAAACTTACAAGAACCATGAGCGAAATGTACTTGGTCTTCTTGAAATGCACACAGCTTCCAAAACTGCAACCTATTTTCTCCAATTCTTTTTTATCACTCAACTGATGCCACATTCTTGTTTAATTCCTAGACAGTGGTTTCCATGTTTCTCAGCAGCATGAAAAGCACAGCAGAGAGACAAAATTTCTCCACATATTCTAGAACTTATAAGTGTCTGAGAGTCCAACAGTCCCACCCCTTGGCTGTATTCCTGCTTTTTTTTTCTCTTCTTATGTCCAAAAAACAAAGCTCGCCATCGAGAACTGTATCAAAAGAGTTACATACCCTGCATAGTTTATTCCATGAGATTAGGATTTTTAAACATGGTATAAAAATGTGGTTGATTTACTGCAGTTGAAGGCTTTGTCATGAATACTGATTGGTGAGGAAAACAAAATCAATACATCCATTTGTAACAGGTCGTCTTCACTCATCAAACAGGGAAACAATACAAACATAAAAATTTGCAATAACACGCATACTCATTTTTCTGCCAACCCACAGTGTCCAGATGCAAATTTGTTTATTGACTTATGACCATATATGTTCCATATGGTCAAATTTTCCAAAACTGATCAGTTCTTTACACAAACACTATCAAACTCTTTATTTGCAACACTGGATCATATACTGAGACAGGAGATTTGGCCAGGTCTTTCAGTAACATATGCAAGCAAACACACACAAAACAACACGATAATCCAAAATAACTGTCATATCTTGCAGAAGTTTTTGCAAACTGAGCCACTGTTGCTGAGCTGATTCTAAAACTTTACTGTCTTTTATTTTTATAGGAAGTTTCACAGCAGCTCTCAAAATTTAGACATCACTGATCAAACGACACTTCATTGTCATCTTCAGTCTCCTTATCCCCTCACAAATCCACATATCTTTTATAGGTATGCTTCCAAAAAAAAAAACAGCAAAAAAAAAAAAGCCATATATCCGACTCACTTCAAATTTCATCTTTGTACACATGTGCCATATGATGAAGTCCATCACAAATTCACAATCAGAATACCATATCAATAATCAAAATCCATCACAATTTAACAGCCTAGTGCCCCATGATTCAAGTCGTCACAACAGAACAGTCTCTAACACCACTGGCAAGTAAGTACACTGTGGAAGACGTGGTCCAAATCAGGCACCCTTCAACAAATGAACAAACGAACAACGTCCACACCCTCACAAATGCCATTCACTGGATGAACTCTACACAACGAATCAAAACAGACACCACAAGGAGAACGATGGGCGAGGAAGGAGAAGGAGGAGGAGGAGGAGGAAGAGGAGGGAACAGCGTCAGACCATTCCAAAGCCTTGTGACCCTTCATTGATGGCAGTGAGAAGGTTCTTGTGGAACTGGTCAATGCTGTCGCAGTTAGGCAGACACAGCTGATTGAAACTGGAAAAAAAAAAGCAAGCAGATATGATGATGTGCTATGTAGGCAATGATTTTCAATCCTATGGGCCCCCCTCACCCTTCTCCACTCCATTCCCTCAACATTTTAAACCAAACTTCAGTATTTTGAATTTGTAAAAAAAACAACAACAACAATACTCTTTGAACTCTCAAGAACACATGCACAGAAAAGTCTTGTCTGAAAATAAATTCCATTCCACCTTCTAAAGAAGAGTAAGCTGTCACATACAGGTAGCATTTCTTCTTTTTTATTATTAATTTTTGTCGTTGTCCTCAGCAAGAGCTCTGAGGTTCACCAAGGGTGTGACTCTGTGTATGGGACTATTTCCCCACCCTCAAGGCAGTTGCATTCCAAATGCAGAGAGAGGTAGAAGTTAAAAATACCCCCCCCCCCCCCCCCCCCCCCCCAACCAAACCACCAAGAAAGACATAACAAAAAAACCCTCACAAACTGGTGTCCTATTCAGACACATCATCCTTGAAATCAAAATGTGAATCTCTACATGGTGGGAGAACGACCACATACACAAACACCTCACTAAAAGTAAAACTCAGAGTCCTAGCCGAGAAACAAAGAAGACCAGACACAGTCAGACTCTAACATACACCTGCCTGGACTAAAAACACATCCACCCCAAATTTCCAACCACTGAAATAAATGAAGAAACACAAACAAAGAAACCAACCCCCCTCCCCCCCAAACCCCCTTAAAATAATAATAATAATAATAATGTATGGAATTTATATAGCGCTGAATCTTGTAAAGCAACAAATCAAAGCGCTCAGATTTTATTTCATACCACTTTAAGTCATGGCAGATTTCTCTCCGTGAAATTCGGGCTGCTCTCCCCGGGGAGAGCGGGAGAACGCGTCGCCACTTAGCGCTGCGCCACCCTTTCACCCTTTTTTTTTTTTTTTTTTTTTTTTCCTGCAGCTGTATTTGTTTCCCTATCAGAGTGGCTTTTTTCTAAGAATTTTGCCAGGGACAACTCTCTTGTTGCCGTGGGTTTTTTTTTACGTGCGCTAAATAATTACGTGTAACACACGGGACCTCGGTTTATCGTCTCATCCGAAAGACTAGCGCCCAGACCACCACTCATGGTCTAATGGATGGGGGAAAAATTTCTGGTCCAAACGGGGGTACGAACCGCCGCACACTTCAGACCCGGACTTTTCGCTTTCTAGACAGGCGCGTTACCTCTAGACCACCGATCCACCACTAAAACAACAACAACGAACAAACAAAACAAAACAAACAACAAAAAAACCCAAAAAGAAAATAAGAACAAACAACTTAACACAGCGAGAGACTCCTGACAACCACTGACCACGTGTGAGCAATGGGCAGAGCGTTGAACTTGTGCAGCGGGGACAGCTGAACTTTGGGGTTCAACTCCCCGAAGCCCCCTGGTGGGAGCTGGGAGCAGCCAGTGGTGAACTGCAGCAGGCGTGCCATCTGCTCCTCCGTGAAGCTGGCGATCACCGTCCAGAACCAATCCAACACCTGCACACACGCACACACACGCACACAACTTGTATGAATGCACGTATGTAGGTATGCACACACAAGCACACATATCCACATACACAGACATGCACACATGAGTACACAGAAAGACATACAGACAGACTGAGAGACAGACAGACAGACACACACACAATGCACTGCACAACACTACAATACAACGGAACGTGATTTTAACCAACAAAGTACGACTCAACACAAAACAATGTAACACAAAACAACACAATGCTATAGAACAGAATACATTACAACACAACACAAGAAAATACAACACAACACAATACAATACAGTACAACGTCGTTTACCTTGTTGAAAGATGGGGAGGGAGCACTGACTGTGTGGTGGATCTTGAAGTCGGCAAGACTGTACGTGCCCATGCCACACATCAGCAGCTGAAAGCACAACACATCACACAGCCTTTCTCCAATGCTATTCACTTTTTAAAAAAACAACAGTTTAAATACTTTTTTGACAGTGCTATTTACACACAGACATATCTTTGTCAATATCATTTACACACACACACCACTTAATTTTTCATTCAAGGTCCTGAAAATGGTTTACTTTTTAAAAGTGTTTGTTTGTTTGTTTTGCTCTCTCAATTTTTAAAGTCCATTTAATCACAGGTAGATACATTTTTTGGGGGTTTATTCCGAGAACCATTTTCAACACAACAAATAAGTGTCCACTTTTTTGGTTGTTGCTGTAAATATATATATATATATTTATCCAAACTTAATATATTTGGCAAGAATATTTACGATGTCAGAATACACTGCAATCAACACCTTCTACACTGTTCCGTCAGCCAGATAAAAATGCTATCTTCTGATAGAAAGATGCTTTTAAAACGTTTGTTGTATGCAAAAGTAGATGCAAAGAAAAGTCACATCAAAGAACAACCCCCCCAACATAAAAAACCAACAAAAAACAACAGCACATCCCCCCCCCCCTCCCCTCCACCAAACAAACCCCATAAACAAACGAACAAAATCCCCCAGAAAAAAATCCAACATACTACAAACTCTACAACTCATCTTAATCAAGTGGTCAACAAAAACCCCACACTTCCTTTAAAAGAAACATAAATAGCACTGCACTACCCCCCCACCCCCTCAAACAACCCCCCAAAACAAACAACCCCCTCCCCCCAGAAAAATACCCAACATACTACAGCCTTTACATGTCCTATAACTCATCTTAACTAAGTGGTCAACAAAAACCCCACACTTCCTTTAAAAGAAAAAAAAAGCACTGCACTAACCCCCCCCCCCCCCCCAAAACAAAAAAACCCCAACCCCCCCCCCCTCCAAACAAAAAAAAACCAAACCCCCCCCCCCCCACTTTCCCCACCCCACCCCTAACAACACCAAAACATTCAACCAAGCCAAAACCAAACCACAAACAACAACAAAAAACCCCCCCCAAAAAATCCAATCTCACTCACGACGCCGCAGCAAAAGCTCACCTCCAGCTCATACTCGTCGAAGATGCTGAGGAGGTTGTCGGGGATGAGCTCGTTGAGCCCCCTTAGGAAGCACTCCACCTCCTCCTTGACGCAGGTGGCCAGGCGGTACTGGGCCAGGCAGTCCAGGTAGTGCAGCTTGTTCCTGTTGGTGACCTTCACCCCCGCGCCCCCCGGGACCAGCTCCACCGTCTTGGCCAGCTGCCCCTGCTCGGTGTACTCCTCCTCGGTGAAGGTCAGCTCCATGTCCTCGATGTCGTTCTCCTCGATGAACTTGATCTTGGTGGCATACAGCTCCGGGTCGTCCGTTTCGAAATACTGGAATATATTAAAAAAAAATAAAAAAAAGGTGTGGTGTAAAGGTGTTTTGTTCCCCCATCACCTAGAAGGTTGTAGGGGGAGCGAGGAGGCGTCGGAGACCTCAACTTCTCTAAAGGGCCAGTATATTGAGGGTGGGCGGCGCCCATCTCCTCTCCCTCGCTGCTGGAATATATATATTAAAAAAAAAAAAATAGTGAAGAGATTGGGTTGATTTGTTCGCTTGGGTGAATGTTGATCTTGGTGGTGGTGGTGCATAGGTTTGGGTTGTGTGTTTTGGAGTAAAGGATAACTATTGAAGTGAATGGTGAGTTTATATTCACCTTTATGAAAGTTGTGATCTTGGAAGTGCACGTGTATAGATATTCAACAAGAAACTACTTATATTAGTTTCAAACCTGAACAGGCAGTTAATGATGCAGAGCTTACTTACAGATACAAACAACATTTTAAAACAAACAAACAAACTGAGAGAAAAATGTATTGGTGACATGGAGAATATGCAAGAAAGCAATAATATGAATAAATGAAAAAAAGAGACAAAAACAAAAGGGAGTATAAAAGAACAATTCCAGCACAGCATGTATAGAACTTAGCAAACATTTCATACAGAAAGAACCAAAGGCATCCTTGCACGCAATTTCACCTCAAACAATCGTGACAACATCAGAACACACAGCTAAGCAAAATACCGTAATAACCAACATTATAACTGACTGTCCTTGTTCACTTTTTCATGAAGCCAACAACAGGTAAAGGGATTTTTAAAACAAAACCAGAAAGCAAATTTACCTTAAAACAATCTTGACAACATCAGAACTTAAATCCAAGCAAAATACTGCAATACCCAACATTACAACTGACTGCCCTTATTTGATCTTCCATGAAGCTAACAACAGGCACAGGGATTTGTAATGCAAACCAGCAAGCCAATTTACCCCCAAACAATCTTGACAACTTCTGAACATACAACCAAACAAAATACAACTATAACCAACATTACAACTGACTATCCTTATTCGATTTTTCACCAAGCTAACAACAGAGCACCATAAAACCATAACCGATTTTTAAAAAAAAGAAGAGTAAACCCACAACAACCAAAACAAGATTTAACATCACAACACAGACACACAGCTGAGAAAGACTAGCGCCTCTGACCTTGTAGTTGACCCTGAGGCCCATCAGCTGGGCCAGGAAGGACCTGGAGAACCTGGCCTTGACCAGCTGCCGGTAGGGGCGGCCCAGGGAAGACTCGAACAGGCACTTGCCCACCACCTTGCCCGCAAACTCGTACAGCTTCAGCTTCAGGTCCGCTGACCGCCTGGGGTTTGGGTGTACCTGGGATGGACAAGGGGAATGATTTGTAAGTTGTTGTTGTGGTTGACCGCCTGGGGTTTGGGTGTACCTGGGATGGACAAGGGGAATGATTTGTAAGTTGTTGTTGTGGTTGACCGCCTGGGGTTTGGGTGTACCTGGGATGGACAAGGGGAATGATTTGTAAGTTGTTGTTGTGGTTGACCGCCTGGGGTTTGGGTGTACCTGGGATGGACAAGGGGAATGATTTGTAAGTTGTTGTTGTGAGTGAGTGGTGGTGGGTGGTGGTGGTGTGTGTGTGGTGGTGGTGGTGGTGGTGGTGAGTGGTGGTGGTGGTGGTGTGTGTGGGGTGGAGGGGGATGAGAGAGAGTGTGGGTGTGTGTGTGTGTGTGTATGGTATGGTGTGTATGGTGTGTGGTATGTGTGTGGTGTGTTGTGTGTGTGTGTGTGTGTGGGGTGGTGGTGGTGGTAGTGAGTGTGTATGTGTGTTGGGGGGAAGGGGGGTTAATGTGGTGTGGTGTGGTGTGGGGGTGGTGGCAGTAGTGGTGGTGGTAGTAGTGAGTGTGTATGTGTGTGTGTTTGGGGGGTTAATGTTGTGGTGTGGTGTGGTGTGGGGGTGGTGGCAGCAGTGGTGGTGGTGGTGGTATGCATGTGTGTGTGTATAAAATATAAAGTACTGATGAGTGTGTGCTTATGTGCATGCGGTTGTGCAATTATTTCTATTCATGTATACGCATGTAAAACACGTGCATAATCCAATGTGCGCTAGTATGAAACATGCATGTGTGTGTGTATGTGTGAGTGTGTGCGTGTGTGCATGTCAAGTCAAGTCAAGTCAAGTCAAGTCATGTCAAATTTTTATTTCCAGATGGTACATTGAATAAGCATGTATGCGTATGTGTGCATGCATTTGTGCGTGTGTGCACGCACACACATAAGAATGCTAGCACAAATCTATATGCACTAAAGAGAAAAACAAAACCAAACCCCCCCAAAACCCATATCACCACAAAACATAACAGAAATCAAGACTCACCAATCCTTGCGAGGAAGAGGCGAACCTCATGAAGAGCCCTGACTGGGAAGGATCGAACAGCTGGGTGCACAGGAGTTCAAACCACTCCCGCCTCAGCCCACCCCAGTCCAGCCCCTCCTCCCCCAGGAAAGACACCTCGAACAGTCGGCACCAGTCGCTCAGGTCAAAGTGCTTGGTCACCTTGTACGACTGAAATCCATTGATGGGAATGGTGGGTGGGGGTTAGAGTAGGTGGAACAGGACTGGGTGGGGGGGGTTTGACGGGGGTGTGGTGTTGATGTGTGTGTGTGTGTGTGAGGGTGAGGTGTAGTAGGGTGTGTGTTTATTTATTTTATTTATTTATTTTATTCTTTTATATCGAGGATAATGGAATAAGCACTTGTGTGCTTTCTTACATCCAGTCCCCGTGTGTATGCGGTTTTGTAAATTCTGTCATCTGTTCCCACCGGCACACAATGGCCTACTCTTACGAAAATCGGAACAGGATTTTAACATGTGCGCAAGATGTTCTGCAAGCATTCGCACATGGGACCTCAGTTTATAGTCTCATCCAAAGGACTTTTGGGGAGAGTGGAGTCTGCACTGATGTTAACTCCAGGGGAAAACATCCCCTTGAACGGGAATCGAACCCGGGTTGCCAGATTGCGAGCGCAATGTTCTGACCACAAGGTTATCCTGTCCCCCATGTGTGTGCGTGTGTGTGTGTGTGTTTGTGTCTCTGTGTGTATGTGTGTGTATGGTGTTGATGTGGGTGTGTGTGTGAAAGTCAAACTTGTATTTCCATATGGTACATCAAAATTATTAGGCAGTGCAACTGCTTTTTTTCATCAATCATCTATCTAGATTAGATGTATATGTGTGTGTGTGTGTGTGTGTGTGTGTGTGAGTGAAAAAGTCAGTCAAACTTGTATTTCCAGATGGTAAATCAAAATTATTAAGCAGTGTATTTGCTTTTTATTTGTCAAGCCATCTATCTAGATTAGGTGTGTGTGTGTATGTTTTATTTATTTATTTATTTTATTCTTTTATATTGAGGATAATGGAATAAGCGTCCCCGTGTGCATGCAGTTTTGTAAATTCTGTCATCTGTTCCCACCGACACACAATGGCCTACTCTTACGAAAAGCGGGACAGGATTTAACATGTGCACAAGATTTTCTGTGTGCATTTGCACATGGGGCCTCGGTTTATAGTCTCATCTGGACTTTTGGGGAGAGTAGAGTCTGCCCTGATGTGAATTCCAGGGGAAAATATCCCCTTGAACGGGAATCGAACCCGGGTTGTCAAATTGCGAGCACAATGTTCTGACCACTAGGCCATCCCGTCCCCCAATGTGTGTGTGTATGTGTGAGAGAGAAAGAAAGTGTGTGTGTATGTATGCACGTGTATGTAAGGAGACGGGGGGAAGGGGGGGGTTAGTACAAGTGTGCATGTGTGTGTAGAGGGGTGGAGGTGGGAGGTGGCAAGTCAACATCAAGTCAAGTCAAAATTTTATTTCCAGATGGTATATTGAATAAGCAATGCATTTGCTTTTTTTCATCAAGCCATCTATCTAAGAACAAATTTCTTAATGATTATACTGAAATACTACATTGGCAAGCACAAAAAGAAAGTATAATAGTCTAATATATCAATTTGGTTTTCAATTTGTTGACTATTTTTTTCATAAGTTTTCTGTTTATTTCTCAGAGTAAATGCTGTAATGGAGACGGGATAGCTCAGTGGTCAGAGCACTCGCTCCCCCCCAGCCACATTAAGCAGCGTCGAGCGTGGTTACCACTTGGATGGGTGACCATTTGCACGCCTTGGCTTCAGTACAGTTCCCCCAGCTGTAAATGGGTACCTGCACTCTTTAGGGTCAGGGAAGGTAAAGCAGCGAGGGAGAGGAGATGGGCACTCCCCTCAATATGCTGGCCCCTAGAGAAGTGAGGTCTCTGACGCCTCGCTCCCCTACGACCTTATAGGTTATGGTAACACCTTTACCTTTCAAATACTGTAATGATACAAATGATAAAACTGGTTGATTTCACAACTGATCTTCATGAATAAAGGGAAAAAGATAAAGTAAATATACTCACATGTTGTAATAGCCTGGAACGATCAATTTTGATGGGCATAGGGGTGTGAGCTCGCTTCATGTGAAGCTGCCGAACTTCATGGTTGAAGAACATCTGCTTGTCCTGGAATGTTTCTGAGCCACCTGCAAACAGAATTAACACCAAATTGAAATATTCTCAAACTAAGATCCATCTATGAAAGTGGAACACGGCTGCCTAGATAGTAGGCAAACGGTCACATGCGCAAAATGTCACCACTGGTGAACCTCAGAGCTCTAGCTGAGGAACAACCCCCCCCCCCCCCCCCCCCTCTCCAGCAACAAATCCCAACACCTTCCAGAAGTTAGAGGGTGTGTAGGAACTTCTGCAGGCCTGTAATCTCATGAAATAGCCATTTGTCTTTCTGAGGAATACAAACAAAGCCCTAAATGTGATGTTAGACCCATGTGATATGTCCCATTTGACTGTAGTCATGGAAGCCACAACAGTCTCCCTGAACTGTTTACACACTGAAAGTCAAAACACTTGCTAGACAGGGCCATCCTCTCTGGTGTCTGTTTGCTGTCTAGTCTTCCCTGTAATTTATTTCTTTCTCTACAGTTTTTCACTATTCCTCTTAGAGTATAGATTAAATATCACAACACTTAATTCACACTTAATTCTGAAATGAAATGTGGTAAAAATGCACAAGAAGACATTTCAGATTTCATTCACTTACACAAGAGAAAAAATTTATGAGTTGTCAGCTTTTAGGTATCTACACAATCATCAATATTACTCTTCCTCCGGATGTAACTGCCCAAACAAAAATAAGGGGAAAAAAGTAGGGATTAAAAACACATGGCAGACCTATTCTTTGCAGCAGGAAGCAGGAGAAGGTGGCTGCTATCGTGTTGCGATCTTTGGAAGCCAGCACCAAAGGCGGTTGTGCCCCATCGTCGATGGTGAAGCTTGGTGCCCCCACCTGGTTGTTGAAGCCATTGAAATAAAACTGCAACACAGCAAAACACTCTTCTTCAGTGACAAGAATTTCCCCCCTGACTCTTTTGTGTTTCGTTTCATCATTCACAGCATCAAGCGCTTGTCATTGTTGAAAATAATTTTCAACATAGCATTTCGAAGTATAGCAGCATTTTTAATGTCTTCCATTTCACCTTCACGTACCCCATAGTCTAGTAGATTGTTGAAACACCACTGACAATTTTGCAAGGATTTTGATGTAGACCTTGGCAAAAATGCATTGGAGAAGACTGTGTCTCTGATTCTGTGACTTGCAGAACATCACTTTTAGTTTCTTCTCCGATTTCTTGTCTGCTGTGGATTTTGAGCCAAAGAATACAGTTAGAAAATTCAGGTCATTGAAGAAACATACTGATGGCCACTGTGCTAGAGACTATCTAACACAGCATGACTTGGCTTTCAGCATGAGGAATGGGGTAGAGGAGGCTTAGGACATGCTGTTCTATATAAGCCGGGTCAAAACAGGCACTAATGAGCATTGCAATGGCTCAGAATATTACAGCTCCCTGTAGAGTGCTGGCTCTCAGTGTGAGACATAATAAATCCTGGATGTGCATGTGGGTGGGTGTGGTAAGATAGCGAAGGCAGTTTAGAAGATGCAGCATTGATACATCACACAAAATGAGGCATGAACAGAAAATCAAAAGCTTGTTAATCATTGCTTCCAATTTTGTTTATAGTAGTTTTCCGATCTTTGATAACAAAAACTACATCAATTCTCACCACAAAACTTCATCTATCTGCACTATTACATATCTATTACAACTCTTATAGCACCATTTCTGATCTTGTTTTGTTTTCAGCTGTCTGTTTGTTTAAAAAAAAACCAACAACAACCCCAGCCTCTTGGTTTGCTAACAGAAATACAAGAGGATATGAAGAAGTATTTTGCTTTTTTATTCATAATCCTCTCCACAAATCTGCAATAAGTCAGTTTATGTGAGTTGCAGCCGACAACATTATTCCACAGTATAGGGCCTTACCTTTGTAGAGGGGCACACCCGAAATGTGAACAGCTTCTTTGGGTAGAACTTTAGATAAAACTCTTTCAGGGTGAGTTGCTGAAAGAAAAAAAAGAAAAAAGTTACAGTCACAGTAACGCACTAAAAAAAAAATCAAAAAAAAATCAACACCTAATGTTTTGTAATACAATCTCATGAAAACTGAAATATTTAACACCAGAAAAATGAACGCTATTTCTGAGCAAGATGTAATGACTAAAAATTAATTTCATATAACCTGAAATATTTAACTCATAACTCCAGAAATATAAATGCTATTTAAAAAAAAAAGTTGTTTTATTTTTGTTTATGAATTTGTACTTTTTGTCTCTTTTTATGAGGCAAAATCCATCATAGAAATTGTCAGGTGATTTTTTTTCTCTGTGCTTTTAGGGCAATCATTTGCCTCTACATAAAGTGCTGAGGTACATACACAAGTGCATTCTACCTTCATAAACTGAAACTGTCTTCAGATGTTGCCATTCTTGCAAAGAAAAATTTTCAAAATGAAAAAGATCGACAAACAAATCATAGACTTTACTAGTAAAGTACTTTAAAACATATGGGGGAAAAATCAAGCAAGATATGGGAAAACTCTACAGAGGGAATGTCAATTCGAGTCACTCTTTCTACAGGAATATATCTACTTTAAAGACATACACGGAGACTGCTATTTGTGTGATACATTTTCAAATACATATGATTATACAGATGCATGCATGCACATACACTGTTTGTTCATAATATGCAGTGGTAATGCCACCCATGCCTTTTTTTGTTTTTGTTTTTGTACGAGCATCTGTGTTAGGTTGAGCATTACTAAGTTATGCCCTGTTAATACTGACAGTGCCTCACTGAGTTATATTTTGCCATAACCTTTAGAGAAAACACACCAAGCACAGCATACATACAACAAAAACTGTAGTCCTTCTTACCTTTGGAGAAATATACAGATAAACCTTCTTTGGCTTGTCTAGTTTCTCATTATTGCATGATACGAGTCTGACTTCATAGTACAGGTTGTGTCGTCGTTTCACCACGTTTTTGTTCACTTTACCCAGCTCCTCACCTACACAGAAACAAAAACCCAAGCAGTGATATATATATTGATGCCCTTGCACAAACATATACAGACAGCCAGACAGCCAGGCAGACAGCCAGCCAGCCAAACAGACGGACACACACACACTCTCTCTCTCTCTCTCGCACACATACACACAAAAGCTACCAAAGGCAGACACACACACACACACTCTCTCTCTTTCACATACACACAAAAGCTACCAAAGACAGACACACACACACACACTCTCTCTCTCTCTCTCTCTCTCGCACACATACACACAAAAGCTACCAAACATACAAAGACAAAGACTCCTCTAAAATCTACCCAACAAAATTAACCCTCTCTCCCAAACCTCCTCCTTCATCTATCTTTCTGTTACCAACAAAACCCAGGCCAAAACTTACTGCTGAGTACAATGATGTTGAACTCTCCATTTTTCAACTTGACGTCCCCGTAGGACACTGTGGCCTGGTAGCACCCTTCCTTTTCCATTTTGATGAACATGGTCAGCCGTTTCTCCTGAACGTTGTACACGATCTGCGTGGCTGGAGTGTATCGGACTCCTGTTCCTGCCTAGGTAAAGAGGAAGAAGAAGAAAATTGTTTTAAACAGTTTTATAGGGATTTGTTTCCTTTTAAAAGCCTTGTTTTACATAAACTGATGGGGAAAAAAAAGACCCTGGCTCCTACTCTTTAATTCCAACAATCTCCAAAGACAAGAATATGGCTATCTTGATAGTGGAATTAAAAACGCCAGGTTGTTAATGATGAAAAAAAGACTTTGGTTCCATTTCTTAATTCCAACACTCTCCAATGACAGAATATGGCTACCTTAATACAGGACTTAAAAACACCTGCATGTAAATATATCAGGCAAAAATCTCATCACCAGTGAACCTCAAAATTCAAACACGTTTTAAACTTCTTATCCAGCATATATACTGCTGGTCCCAGGTGTGATGAACAAGACAAGAGTGAATGTTCCGGGTGACTGCTAGGGTGTTAAGCTGTGGAACTCCCAACAATAGCTACAAAAAATCATCTTCTTTAAAGCTCTACTATGCAGGACAAGTGGGACAAAACCAAAATCAAGGGACAGCACTGTTTAGCCCTTGGCGAGTCTCTCAGCATCAGACTTTTAATAATTGATTGTCATAGCCCATTTCTCTGTGTGAACGTCTGGCAGCTCTCCCCTAGGGGGCCATATATTGACTTTTTATGGAGAAATATCACCCCCCCATCCCCCCCCCCCCCTCGATCACTATTTGTTGGGGTTTTATTGTACTTTCCTGCCTGCTCGTTTGTTTATTTGTTTGGTCCACAACAGCATTTTCCTGCACACAAATCTGCTGAGTCAACTTTTCTGTCGTTCTCCCTTTCTTTCTTTGCATTAAAGGTTATACTTTCTCATACATGCATGTACATCACCAGCGTTACAGTGCTCATTACACTCATGACATGTTAATAGTATACTTTCCTTTTGCACTGAGGAATTTTTGGGGGTACATATGTCAGCAGTATCAAATGAATTGTTATCCCCAAAGTCGGAATGCGGCTACCTTAATGGTGGAGAAAAAAGGGTTGCATACGCAAACTCTCACCACTGGGGAACCTTGGAACTCTAGTCAAGGAACAAACAACCCCCCCCCCCCAACTTGTAAGAAATGAAATACACTTTTTTTTTCACAATTCATTGAAATAACTCTTGTGACAATAGTCAACAAGCTTTGTACCTTTTTTTTTTTATCCTCTCCTGTCCAAAAAGGGCAAAGAAACCACTTCCACACTACGCTCATGTCATCAGTAGTCCTTCGGATGAGACTATAAACCGAGGCCCCGTGTGCCAACGCATGCAGAACATCTTGCGTACATGTTAAATGCTGTTCTGCTTTTCGTAAGAGTAGGCCATTGTGTGCCAGTGGGAACGGATGACAAAATTTACAAAACTGCATACGTGGACTATATGTAAAAAAGCACATAAGTGCTTATTCGATTATCCTCGATATAAAAGAATAAAATAAAATTAAAAAGTAGCATCACAGCACAAAAATATCACTTTAATGGGTCCACATATTTCCTCAATGTCACAAGCTCTGTATGTTTGTCCGTCGTGTTCGACAATGACCTCCAAAACAGCAGAGGAGGCAGCTGCTGTTTCGGAAATTGGGCAGAAATTTGATTATAGAGGAGATGCCTTGCCCGCAGTACATCCCCACTCTCTTGGCCAAATGGGTATAAGGACAGTCAGAGTTGGAGATGTTCTCCAAAGGCCAACCAGCCCCCAGGGCTGCAGCACATAAGGACTGTGCGAGTCAAGCCTCCTAGTCAGAGAGTCACAGTCGACCACTAAAGACTAAGCTGTAAAGTGGAATTCCACGAATGGGAAAGCCACTGGTCATACAGCCTCTCACTTTGCTGTTGTTGCCCCCAACGTCAATGGTTTAATCAAGAACTGTGTGATAAACCCCAGGCGCTGACACAAACTCTACAACACAGTCAAGTCCACCTATCTCTCTGAATCTTTGGCACGACTCGCTCGCTCGCTCACCTCCTTGACTTTGATTTTGAAGAAGTGTTTGGACTGGTCGGCGCGGTAGGCGGCCAGGTTGTTGAAGGAGTCTCTGGTCTCGATGGTCAGAGGGTGGGAGGTGCCGGCCGCACACACCACCGTGGAGCTGTAGTTCATGAACCCGGTTTTGCTGGCGTCGATCATTCCTGCAAAAAACCCCACACACATTTATTTTTTAAAATTTATTTATTTATACCCCTTTAAGTCACGAGATTTCTCTGCGCGAAATTCGGGCTGCTCTTCCCAGGGGAGAGCGCGTCGCCACAAGAGCAGCACCACCTTTTTTTTTTTTTTTGGTCTGCAACTGTATTTGTTTCCCTATCAGAGTGGCTTTTTCTAAGAATTTTGCCAGGGATAACTCTCTTGTTGCCGTGGGTTCTTTTACGTGCACTGAATAATTTTGTGTAACACACGGGACCTCGGTTTATCGTCTCATCCGAAAGACTAGCGCCCAGACCACCACTCATGGTCTAATGGATGGGGGGAAAGTTTTGGGCCCAAACGGAATTTGAACCACCGCACACTTCCGACCCGGACTTTTCACTTTCTGGACAGGCGCGTTACCTCTAGACCACCGATCCACCCATCATGCAAAAACCATTATTTTGGTTGATTGGTGTGTTGGTTTTTCTTGTTTGTTTTTTTCCTCCCTGTTTTGTGAGCATCAATCCTTTTTGCAGATAGCTGTGCAATGCATCATCATCAATGCCTTTGTGCCTTATTGGCACGTAGGGCAGCACAAATAAACATGGTTCTCACATTCCAGAATCCTATTTGGTCTTATTTTTGGCACTTAAGACTTCCATCTTCCTGTCAGTGGCTTCCTTTCGGCTTTCACCACTGTCATTCATGCGAGTATCTTCCGATGACTTTGGAAGCCCGTCACACCCAGTAGTGTTGATTTCTTGTGTTGCTGTTTCTGTAACAAACGTGTTTTTACAGAACAGGGTTGTTAGCCCTGTGTCTAACCCCCTACCTGGGGGAAGGGTTCCACCTTAGTCGCCTTTTACGACATGCCTGGTTGGAGGGCAGAGATCCTATTCTTGCGATGCTTGCTTTGCAAGCATACCCCGGGAGTTCCACGGGGTTGCAATGCATGTTTGCTAATCTATTGATCACTCCTGCCAAAAAGCAAAAAACCCTATTATTTTGATTGATTTGTTTGTTGGTTTTCTTTTTGTTCAGGTATTTGTTTGTGTTTCCCTTTTTGCGAGCATCAATATAGCTGTGCAATGTTTGTTTGCCAATCTGTTGTCATTGTGTTTGTTTTTGCACTGTTTTACTGGCGGCAGTCCGTTCCTGCCAAAAAGTAAAAACCATCATTTTGATGGGTTCGTTTGTTGGTTTTTCGTTGTTTGTTTTTCCCTCGTTTTGCAAGCACCAGTCCTTTCTGAAGATAGCTGTGCAATGTTTGTTTTTCCTAATCTGGCCTGGATCATTCCTGCCAAAAAAGCAAAGAGTGCTATTTTGGTTGATTTGTGTGTTGGTTTTTTGCTTGTTTGTTTATTTGTGTTTCCCCTGTTTTGTGAGCATCAATCCTTTCTGAAGATACCTGTGCAATGTCTGTTGGCTAATCTGTTGTGTTTATGTCTGTTTTTGTACCGTTTTGTTGGTGTCAATCATTCCTGCCAAAAGCCAAACACCATTATTTTGACTGATTTGTTTGTTGGTTTTTCTTTGTTTGTTTGTGTGCTTGTTTTTTCCCCCTCTGTTTTACGAGCATCAACCCTTCTTAAGACAGCTGTTTAGACTGCTGTTTGTTGGCTGATCTGTGGTGTTTAGGTTTGTTTTTGTGCTGTTTTGTTATTCCTGCCAAAAGCAAAGCCATTATGTTGACTGATTTGTTTGGTGGCTTTCCTTGTTTGCTTGTTTATCTGTTTGTATGTTTTCCCTTGTTTTTGCGAGCATCAATCCTTACTGCACATAGCTGTATGCAGTTTGTTTGCTAATCCGTAGTGTTTATGTTTGTTTTTGCACAGTTTTGTTGGTGTCGGTCATTTCTGCACACAGCCATGCAGATTACTTTGTTTGCTAATTTGTTCTGTTCTGTTTATTTTATTTGTTTGTTTTAACCCTGTTTTGTGGCAACAATCACCCCTGCCAAAAGCAGTATCATTATTTTGATTGAACTCTTTTTCTTTAGTTTTGGTTGTTTATTTGTTTTTTCTCTATTTTGCTTAATCAATAATTCCTGCACATCGCTGCACCAACATTTTGATACGTTTTACTAATTTTTTTGTGGTTGGTTTGCCCTGTTTTGCTAGAGTCAAATCATTTGTGCTAAAAGTAGCAAGATTATTTTGACTGAACAGGGTTTTTTCCGCTGTTTTTGACAAAAGTTTTGTTATTTGTTTTTGCCCTATTTCGCTGAAGTCAATCATTTCTGCACACCACTACACAAACACTTTGATACTTTGCTAATTGGCTGCGTTTGTGTTTTTCCCATTTTGCTGGTGTGAATCATTCATGCCAAAAGCAGCATCCTTATTTTGATTGAAGTGTTTGTTAGTTTTACTTGTTTGTTTGTTTGTTTTTGCCCTAGTTTGTGCAGCTAATCATTCCTGCACAAGGCTGCACAAACATTTTGCTACTTTGCTAATACGTTGTGTTCGTGTTTGCCCAGTTTTGCTGAAGTCAATCATTCTTGCCAAAAGCAGCAACATTATTTTGACTGAACTGTTTGTTCGTTTTGTTTGCTTCTTTGTCTGTTTCGCCCTATTTTGCTGAAATAAATCATTACTGCACAAAGCTACAGCTACGCAAACGTTTTGCTACTTTGCTAGTTGGCTGTGTTTGTGTTTACCCCATTTTGCTCGTAGGAATCATTCATGCAAAAAGCAGCATGCACATGTTGATTGAACTGTTTGTTAGTTTTATTTATTTGTTTGTCTGTCTGTTTTTGCCCTATCTTGCTGCAGCTAATCATTCCTGCACAAGGCTGCACCAACATTTTGCTACTTTGCTAATGTGTTTGTATTTGCCCTGTTATGCTGAAGTCAATCATTTGTGCCAAAAGCAGCAACATTATTTTGATTAAATTAAAAATTAAAATTTTTTTTTTTTAATTTGTTTTTGCCACTAAGGTAAATAATTCCTGCACATCAATACACAAACATTTCGCTACTTAACTATGTTTGTGTTTTCCTAATTTTGCTGGTGTGAATCATTCGTGCCAAAAGCAGCATCCTTACTTTGATTGAACTGTTTGTTAGTTTTACTTGTTTGTTTGTTTGTCTGCTTTTGCCCTTATTCTGCTGAAGTCAATCGCTACACCAACGTTTTGCTACTTTGCTAATTTACCATGTTTTGTTTGTTTTTTAGCCTGTTTTACAGGCATCAGTCATCCCTGCCTAAAAGCAGCATCATTGTATTGATGAAACTGATGTTTCATTTTGTTAGCTTGGTTGTTTTTGCCCTACTTTGCTGCAGTCAGTCAATCACTCCTATCTGCACATGCTCTACCAGCGTTTTGCCACTCTGCTGTGTTTTGTTTGTTTGGGGGGCTGTTTTGCTTGCAGTCAGTCAATCATTCCTGCACACTGCTGGAGCTAGGCCAACGTTTTGCTAGTTTGCTAATTGGCTGTGTTGTGTTTGCTTGCTTTGGCCCTGCGTTGCTGGCGTCCAATCATTCATGTACACAGGTTTACGATCACTTTGTTTGGTTGATATATATCTGCTTTTGTTTTGGTTGATTCTTTGTCCACCCATTAGTTTCCTGCACAGATATATCAATCTGCATGTTTTTGTTGTTTGTTTTTATTATGCTTTCTCTCTGTTTCCCTGGAATAATCCCTTTTGCACAAGCAGCAAACACACACACATCTCTCTTCTCTCTCTCTCTCTCCTCTCTCTCTCTCTCTCTATCTATCTATCTATCTATCTATCTATTATCTATCCTTTTTCTTTTCTCTTCTTCTTCTCTTTACCCTATCGTGCTAGCATCAATCATTCTTGCACATAGCGATTATGATTATTTTGTTTGTTTTATTTTGTCTTCTTTGTTTTTGTGTTGTTTTTTTACTCTGTTTTTTCTTGTGTCAATATTATTCTTTCACTCACTCTTTTCTTTCTCTATTTATTTTTTGTTTTTGCATTATGTTTAAGCAGGGTATTTACCACAGATCAGCACACCAAATCATTGACACAGGACATACAAACGAAAAAATGGCACACACAGAGAGCTACAAGGGGAAAAACAATCAGTTTTACAAAACAAAATACATACACACACATTCACACACAGACAGACAGACAGACAGACACAGACACACACAGATTGATTGTGATTGTGAATGTGATTGATTTTCAAAATGCTTTTATTTCTAACAAAGTCTGTGGTTGGTATAAACGCAGAAATATGTGAAGGAAGGATGGCAGGATGGTTAAGACATTTGCCTGCCAAAAAGTAACCGTGAGGTTGTGGGTTCGCTTCCCAGCCTTGTCCTTTCTTCCCAGTTTGACAAAAAAATCGGACTGAATGTCAAAGTCCTTCAGATGAGACTATAAACCGAGGCCCTGTGTGCAAACGCATGCAGAACACCTTGCACACACATTAAATCCTGTTCCGCTGTTCGAAAGAGTAGGCCATTGTGTGCCGGTGGGAACAGATAACAAAATTTTAAAAACAGCATACACACATATTAAAAAAAAAAAATCATCTGAGCGCTTTGATTTGTTGCTTTACAAGATTCAGTGCTATATAAATTCCATACATATTATTATTATTAAATATGTTATCCCTCCTATACAGGTTTAAACTAAACACTTTCAGGACAAAATATGTGAAAGATGCAAACTGCATTTGTGGGGAGAAGATCTCTAATACTCATGTTATTTTTTGTTGTGGACATGTAAAAGCATTTTTACCTGCTGTACCTAGTTTGTCAATGGATCAGATTCTGTCTGAGCCATCGTTACTGTTGGACATTGTGTTAGGGTTGATAAAAAGTCAGATAACTCAGTTTTTGTAGTATGTTTAAGTTGGTTTTTATTTGATACTGTTATCTGACATTTTTCAGTTATCGTTTGCTTTCTCTTGTTAGATTTTTCCCGTAAAAAATCACTAAATGTGAATAGACGTTAAATTGAAGATATCACACAGACACAGACACACACAGACACACTGAATGCAAAAGAAACAAAAGACACCAAAAAATCCAGAGAATAAAAAATTGGCAACACACGGTAAAAACAAATCACACGTACACAACAAAATAAACCTCATTATACGCTTCTCATCAACACAAAAAAACATAAACTTAGAATCTAACAACTATTTTTCTTTAACTCTGATTACAGAAAAAAACAACCAACACCACCCCCTGACCTGGTTCAAAGGTTTTGGAGAAAGGACTTCCCTTGATGTGACGGCCGCCGATCATGACGGAAATGACGTAATCCCCGGACTTGTGAACGGTGAACGACACCCGGGCCAGGTTCACATCGCTTGGCTGGTCGCTGCCAAACTCTGTGGTGGTGGCCACCTTGGCATTCTGGTGCACGATCTCCACTAACACGTTGTCTGCTCTGGAGATGGGGTACGGGGATCCGTTCTTCTGGAAAAACTGTGTACACCACAGAAACAAAAATTACTTGAAGGTTACGAGTTAGAGAAAAACTGTTAGTATCTAATCTTCTTCTTCTTCTTCCTTTTTTGTCATGTTTCTCCCAGGGGAGGTTTGACATTGATGAGCATTCTCCATCTCTCTCAGTTTTGAGCTTCCTCCTTATTTATGCTGCCCCTTTCTCTAAGATCATCTGCAATACAGGCAGCCCAGGTCTTGCTAGGTCTTCCCTTTGGTCTCTTTCCATCCACTACGAAGTTCACTGCTATTTTTTATGATGTGGTGGTCTGCTTTCTGTTGAACGTGCCCAAACCAGTGCAGTCTATTGCTACTAGCTACAGACTTCAGATCATCAACTTTGCACATTCTCAATAGTTAGTATCTAATCTGTAAAGTAAAAAATATATTGGTGGCAGTATTCAGGTCAGTCTTCTGCGTCTCAACCATGCAACCACTTACACAGATTTTCTTTCAACAGGTGATATCGGTACTCGTTGATACCCAGCTTAGGTTTGTGTGGTATTGTATGTTTGTTGTATTGTGTACCCTCTTAAATCACAGCAGATTTCTCTGCATGAAACTTGGGTTGCTTCCCTGGGGAGAGCGCATCACCACACGAACAGAGTAACCTGGTTTTGTTTGTTTTTTCCCTGTCTGCCTGTGTCTTTGTTTCCCAATCAAAGTGGTTGTTTTTGTTTGTTTGTTTGTTGTTGTTTGTTTTTTTAACAGAATTTTCCTAGAGACAACTTTCTTGTTGCTGTGGGGTGTTGAACATGTGCTAAATGCATGTTGCACATTGGACCTCAGTTTATTGTTTCATTTGAAAGACTCAGCACCCAGACCACCACTCAAGATCTAGTAGATTGGAACAGTTTGGGCTCACACGGGGATTGTACCAGCACTTCTAGCTTTCCATGCAGAACATTGATCCACCCATGGTGTTTATTTTTTTCCCCTGGCCACATTTGAAAAAAAAAATCTGGTCATGAAAATTTTCCTCATTAAGGAAAAATAAGTAATTAGTATTATCAGCTGATTTATTCCCTGTATTATCCCAGATCTTTTCTCAGGCCTATGCAAATCAGTGTTATTAGTCAGCTGATTATCCTCTGTATTATCCCAAATCTCTTTCAGACTGATTCCTCCTTCACGCATTGTGATGATTATGTGTGATGATTATTAATCAGCTCATTACCTCCTGCAATGTCCAAGATCTCTTCAGATTGCTTCCTCTCTCAGTCTCATTCCCTTGGTGGCTATGTATATCACCAACGCAATGATTTCTCTGTGTGAAATTTGGACTGCTCTTGACCAAAAACTATAGACCCCCCCACACACACACCCAAACAAACCACAAAAAAAAGGCAAATTGCCACTAATGCTTCACTGCTCATTCCTCCCTCCCACCCTCTAAAAAAAAAAGAGAGAGAGAGAGAGAGAGAGAGAGAGAGAGAGAGAGAGAGAGAGAGAGAGAGAGAGAGAGAGAGAGAGAGAGAGAGAGAATGTCATGCCTGTGGGGGCCTTTCAAGAAAAAAAAATCTGTCATTATAATTATGGTGTCAAAAAAATGGGGGTAAGAAGGGCACACGCGGAACCATAAGGTGACAACAGACTGCAAGCACTGTTTGAAACAAGATGGGCGTTAACGCACAACATACAGAAACTCCTCCAAACCCCCCCCCGATTCACAAGAGGCAGGCATGGGCTGGGCTGGGCTGGGCTGGGCTGTAGCCAGCATTGGCTGCAGTGTGTTATATACGTATCTATCTAGACATAACTTTGGGCCGGCCAGTTGGAAGCAGCTTGGCTGAATGCGAGAGGGTTAAGCTCTTGGTGTCGCCAGTAAGGGGCTTTACTAGAGGGTCTTCAGACTAGGCTGGATCGATACCATAGAGGCAGTGGTACAGTACTGAACACCGGCGAGTAACCCAGCTGCGGTGCTGGGCCTCCTCTGGTTCGTGGTCTCACGGTGGCTCAACACTGACAGCTCTCTGTGAATCGTTGGATCTGGATTTTAAGGTGGACGACTTCTTTCAGTGTGAGGGTGGGGCTGTTAGTGGTGATTAGGGATGAGCGGTGCGAGAGAAATAGCATTGGAGTGTCATAGAAGGTATACAGCTTAAAATTTTTAAAAATCAATCTAAATGAGAGACATAAAACCATCACACAAATTATCATCAGAACCATCATCGCTTGACCTAGAAAGTCCTGGGTAGGTGGGGGTGGGGGGAGATACAAGCAACACATTGGTCAGCACCCAACTATATACTCTCAAATACATATGAACACACACACAAACACACCACACATTACTCCGCCCTTCACCCCCCCCCCCCCCCCCCCCCCTCAAACACACCTTCCTCACACATCCTCCCTACGCTACATTCCTACATTCGGTGGTACTACAGCAAGCTAAAACCCAGGACCCCCCCCCCCCCCCCCCCCCCCCCCCCCCAAAAGAAAACCCAACCACCAATGCCAAAAAACATGACAGAAGAAAGATGAGCGGAGCGAGCACAAGACGTGAGGAAATTTGCTCTCTCCGCCCGACACAAACACCACAGGCATGGGAGATCATCAGCTAGGGTGCCCGCCTCTATCCATCACACCAGAGCCTACGACAAGACCAACAGAGGTCAGAGAAAGAGGGAGGGGGGGAGGGGGAGGTGGGAATGGGGGAAGGGGTAGTGAACTTTAGAAGAAGCCAGAATGAGAAGAGAAGGGTAGGGATGGGGTGGGGTTAGATTGGGGAAGGCGGAGGAGGGGAGGGGGAGGGGAGGGGAGAAGATACGAAAAATCAATAACTTTCGCTTTTGCAGGCCTCCTCATGCTCCTCTCTCTCTGTCTTTCTCTGTCTCTCACTCGTGTGTGTGTCTCTCTCTCTCTCTCTCTCTCTCTCTCTCCATCTCTTCTTCATACACACACACACACACACACACACACACACACACACACACACACACACACACACACACACACAGAGAGCATCATTCCCTTGGTAGTATCAGACACAAAAGGACAACACAGCTGGAAACTGGCGGTGAGTGAAGTGCCGCAGGTCTTGGGGAGGATCTTGTCCCAGCTCTGCTGCGAATTCCCTGGCTAATCTGTCTGATTCAGCAGCTCCAGTTTAAAATATAAAAAAATCAACCTAACCTTCCTCTTCCTTGTCAAGCGAGCAGCAGTAAATCAGGCTCAGTTCCCAGGCAGGATGTGACCACATGATAAAAGTTGATGAGATTGAATGGTTTGGGTTTTTTTAAGTTGAGTTGAGGTGTGGTGGTGTGTGTGAGTGTGTGTGTGTGTGTGTGTGTGTGTGTGTGTGTGTGTGTGTGTGTGTGTGTGAGGGTGTGGGGGTGGTGTGTGTGTGTGTGTGTGTGTGTGTGTGTGTGTGTGTGGTGGGTGTTGGTGTAGGTGGGGGGTAGTGTGTGGGGGTAGTGCGTGGGGGGGGGGGGGGGAGGGGATAAGTGTGTGTGTGGGGGGGATGGAGATGGGTGGTGGTAGTGTGTAGTATGTGTATGTGGGGGAGTAGTTGTGTATAGTGTATTTGTGAGTGTGTGTGTGTCTGGTGTGTGTGTGTGTGTGTGTGTGAGTGTGTCTGGTGTGTGTGCATGTGTCAAGTCAAGTCAAGTCAAAATTTTATTTCCAGATGGTACATTGAATAAGCAATGCATTTGCTTTTTTGTGTGTGTGTGTGTGTGTGTGTGTGGTGTTGTGTGTGTTTGGGGGTGGTGTAGTGTGTGTGTGGAGGGGAGGGGGATGGGTGGTGGTAGTGTGTAGTGTGTGTATGTGGGGGAGTAGTGTGTAGAGTGTATGTGTGTGTGTCTGGTGTGTGTGCGTGTGTATGTGTGTGTGTGTGTTTGTGGGGGTGGTGTAGTGTGTGTGTGTGTGTGAGGGGGAGGTGTGTGTATGTGTGTGTGCATTCGTGTGTGTGTAGTGTGTGTGTGCAGGTGCGTGCGTGTGTGCGGGTGCGCGCATGCATGCGTGTGTGTGCACATTTGTATCCTCTGTGTGTATTGTGTATCGTGTATGTAGCCCCATGACCATGTGATTGTAGGTGTACATTATGACTACGAGTGTGTATGTCTCGCATGTAGCACCTAAACACTAGACTGGATCCATGCATTCGTGTATTGAGCATTTATCTCTTCAGGGACATAATTATGAAAGAGAGACACAGAAAAGAGTGAGAAGAACATACAAACAGGGCGATAAACGAATCAGCTAAAATGCATTCTGAATCTCTTATAATGAAATAACCGCCCAAGGAAAACAAAAGCAAATGGACATGAAAATCCACTTTGCCAGCAGCGCACTGAAGCGATAAGAGATGATGCGAGTTAGGAAAAAAATATCAAATTAAAGCCGGATGAATACTTCTGCAACTCAGTGAATAAATTGTTTCCTCTTAGGATTTAACAGAGAGGAGCACGGAGATAATCTATGTAAATCGACATGCATGAAAATGTCAATAATCTCTCCCCGCCTCTCTTTCTACCTCATCCTCTGATACCAATTCAGAGAGGCATGGCATGCATGCACACACACACATGCACACACACACACACACGCACATGCATACACATGCACACACATACACACACGCACACGCACAAAACTGCATACACATGGGGACTGGATGAAAAAAAGCATATGAGTGCTTATTCCATTATCCTCCAAACAGAAGAATTTATAAATAAAATAAATAAATCAACACTGTACACTTAATCTTTTACCCTCAATAAGGATCATTTTGATTTTTCACACACACACCTTCTCACACACATGTACACACACATGTACACACACACAGCCCTCCTCCTGTTGCTTTTTCAAAGTGCATCCTCTCTATAATCTTTTATGTATGATATTCATAAACATGTTTGGATGTCTAGCAATAACCCCCCCCCCCCACACACACACACACACCCTTCAAAGCCACGAATCCTGGGTATGACTTCACTTCCTCCCCTCCCAGATGACACTTTAGTCCCATGCATTTGACTGTGTGTGGTTGTGGTATAGATACTAGTAGTGTATCAGAATGGACAATAAGCTGTGGTCCTGAAATGCATCAGACATCTAATACTCATGTATATATTTTTAAAAAAAAGACCCCTTGGCAACAAGGAGAGATTGTCCCAGGCAAAATTCTGTATCAGATGCCACTCTACCATAGCGCAGATATGCACAAGCAGGAAGGGTAAAGACAGATATGTGGCTGGTGATTTCCTGTGCCAACAATCTCTCTCTCTCTCTCTCTCTCTCTCTCTCTCTCTCTCTCTCTCTCTCTCTCTCTTCTGTGTCTGTGTGTCTGTCTGTCTCAGTCTGTGTCTGTCTCTCTGTCTGCATGTCTGTTTGCCTGTCTGTCTGTCTGTCTTTGTCTGTCTGTCTGCCTGTCTGTCTCTCTCTCTCACTCCAGGGAAAGCTTGTGTTGAACTTGAATTCTCTGCAGCAGAGAAATCAGTGACTAAAAACAAACGTCATGAAATGCAACGTAAATACAATAGAGCACAGTGCAATGCAGTTCAATCTGAATCAAACCAAAACACAACCTGCAATACACCACAATGCAGATATATAAGACAATGCAAGACAAGACAAGACAAGACAGTACAGAAAAAAAAGAATTTCTCCCTGAAGTCAGAATGTGTCTACCTGAATGGTGGGGAAAAAATGGTTGCATACGCAAAAACCTCACCATTGGTAAACCTCGGAGCTCTAGCTGAGGAATGAAAAAAAAAAGGAAAAAAAAGAATGAACCATATAAAAAAAAACCACCCTGCAAATCATGCCCCATAATGATATTCTGTGTGAATCTCAGTCCATAACTTCTATCTATCTATCTATCTATCTGTCCCGTAGTCTGACGACCGTGGGGGCACCCTCAAAGACTCAGCAACCAGTTCCCTCCATTCCTCTCTCTGTTCTGCCTTTCTCAGGGTTTTGTTGAGTTCTAGGCCTGTCCATTCACTGATGTTATCCTCCCAGCTCTTCCTTGGTCTGCCTCTTTTTCTTCCTCCTTGGACAGTGCCTTGCAAAACTGTCTTTGTAATTCCTTGGGATCTTGTGACATGCCCATACCACTTAAGTTTACGCTTTTTCACGATCGTTAGAAGGTTCTCATAGGGTCCAATGGTTTGCTGGATTCTGTTATGCACGCTTTCATTGCTTATGTGGTCTTTGTAGGAGATGCCAAGGAGTCTCCGAAAGCATCTCATCTCCACTGCCTGTACTCTTCTCTCCAAATCTGCAGTCAGGGTCCATGATTCACAGGCATACAGAAATATGGATATGACAAGGGAGCGCATTAGTCTGATCTTGGAGATAAGTGAGATATTCTTATCTCTCCAGGTGGTGTTTAGTTTTGACAAAGCTGTTATTGTCTGTGCAGTCCTGCATACTACTTCTGGCTTGGATCCCTGGTCGGATACAATGGCTCCCAGGTACTTGAAACTTTGAACTGTTTCCAGCTTCTGGTCATTAACCCTGATATCAGTGCTAATGCCGTTGGTGTTATTAGTCATCAGTTTGGTCTTTTCTGCACTGATTTCCATGCCGGAGGCAAAAGAAAAATGGATCGGCGAACAGTGCCAAGACATTGAAGAGAACATCAAGAAAAACAATAGCAAGAAAGCATATCAGCTGGTGAAAGACCTGACTAGCACGAAACAGAGAAAAGGTTTAACAATCCAAGACAAAAATGGGAAGTGTCTCACTGACGACCAGGATATTCTGAACAGATGGACAGAATACTGCTCCGACCTGTATAACTATAGAACTGCAGGAGATCCAGAAGTCCTTAATGTACCCGACAGCAAAGACACAGACAGTCACCCTATCCTCCGAGAAGAAGTGGAAACAGCAGTCAGATTGCTGAAAAAGGGGAAGTCAGCAGGGGCTGACAACATTCCAGCTGAGCTGGTCCAAGCTGGAGGGGAAGCCATGATCAGCGCCCTACTAAGAATCTGCAACAAGATCTGGCAGACAGGAAAATGGCCAACACCATGGACGCAGTCACTCATCATCACCCTCCCCAAGAAAGGAAATCTACAACAATGCCATAATTACCGCACAATCAGCCTCATATGTCACCCAAGCAAGGTCATGCTGCAGATAATATTGAATAGACTGAAGCCACAAGCAGAGACCATTATTGCTGAGGAACAAGCAGGTTTCAGAGCAGGGCGCAGCACAACAGAACAGATATTCAACCTCAGAATACTATGTGAGCGGTACCTTCAACATCAACAAGACCTTTACCACGTATTTATCGATTTTAAGAAGGCATTTGACAGGGTGTGGCATGCAGCTTTGTGGGCAACCATGAATTTGTACAGCATCAATGCAAACCTGATCAGAGTCATCAAACAGCTGTACAGCGAGGCTACCAGTGCAGTGTACTACAACAACAACATTGGAGAATGGTTTCAAACAACAGTTGGAGTAAGGCAGGGCTGTCTACTCTCACCCACTCTTTTCAACATCTTCCTTGAGAGAATCATGGCTGATGCACTGGAACATCATGAAGGATCAGTCAGCATCGGTGGCAGAACGATCACAAACCTCCGCTTCGCAGATGACATTGATGGAATAGCAGGATCAGAAAAAGAGCTTGCCAGCCTAACAGAACACTTGGATAAGGCCTCCAAAACATACGGCATGGAAATCAGTGCAGAGAAGTCCATAACTTAACCCATTTAAATGGGGAACCTACAGCTGCATTTTTCCCAATTTATTTATCAAAATAAAAAAAAAGAAGGTTATGTTCATTCATGTTGTAACCTTTTCTTTTCAACTAGAAAGAGGTAAAGTATGACTATAACACATACCTGATGCAAAGAATTAAAACTGATAAATGAATAAATGACGAGGGCAATGTCTACTGGTCATGCCCTTAAACTTAGACTACATAGTACTGTATAGTAGTAGAGAACGACTACAAATAGCATGATATATACTTGACATCAAATCAAAATTAATAAATAAATAAATGACAAAGATTTAACATGGTCCTGCCCTTAAACCTTTCTTTTCAATTATGCAACAGTAGAGAATGACAATAAATACTATAATACATACCTGACATATGGAATCAAAATTGATTTATAAATGAATAAATGATGACAGTAACGTCTACTGGTCCTGCCCTTAAACTCATCTTTTCAGTTACATAGCAGTACTAGAGAATGACAATAAATACTGTATACCTTACATACAACAAAATTGATAAATGAATAAACGATGACAGTAACGTCTACTGGTCCTGCCCTTAAACTTTTATTTCCAACTACATAGCAGGAAAGAATGACTACACATAAAAGACAATGATGATAAAATCAATAAAAGAATGAATGATGAAAATAGCGTCTGTAGATAGATTCGGGCCTTTCTCTGCAACCTACAGGGCACTCACGATACTACAATCGATTGCAAACTATTGGCTCTTGTTCAGAAACATCTGCTTGCCCCTCCATCCCTTCCTTCTGCCAGTCTAAATTTAGTCTTCGCTTCTTCTCTTAAGTGAAATATGCATGTATGTGCGTGTGCATAATGCATGAATGAATTTGCACGTATACACACAGACACGCACGCATGCATGCATGCACACACACAAACACACACCAAAGTTATTTGTATTTTACTGCAATGAAGATCTCTACCTGACACTCACACAACAGACAAACAGACAGACAGAAAGACAAAGGCAGACAAGCAAAGAAACAGGCAGACAGGCAAATAGATAGATGCATGCCCGATCAAACACATTGAAGTACCCACACACTACAATGCACATAAGATTATGCAAGAAGATGCCTAAAAGCAAGAACACATCGCCAGAAGGATATCATATCCGTACAAAATTTTGCAAAAATATTCAATGTTTGTGTGGTGAACAAATCACAGTGAATCATTTGCTTGTGCGTTGCTCATTCATGCATTGCCATCCTCCCAACTGTCCTTTATCTCTAGGAGCATATTTTGAATAACTATTGGCTTCTTCATGTGTTTTCTGTTTATTTAAATAGCAGTCTGGTTGGTATCTACCTTTGATTCACGTTAAGCTGCTATGTGATGATTCCGTTAATGTTATATTAATTACTAGTTATGTTAAATTAGTTATGTTATACAAGTTATGGTATTTCAATAATGTTGTGCTTTTTTTTTTGTCCTGAGGGTTTTTTGGTGTTTTTTTTACATCCTCCTCAGCACACACACACACACACGTGCATGCTCTTTCCCTCCCTCCCTCTCTCTCTCTCCTCTTTCTATGTATACACTTGAACTTGCACATGCTTATTCATACATACTCTCCCCCCCCCCCCTTTTTTTTTCCATTCTCATAATCCTCTTTCCTATCATATGATATCACTTAGAGTGGAAGGACATTAAAGTAAAGAACAACATATCATATTTTAAGAGTAGGAAAATGCCTTTCCTATCAGCTTCTGTACAGAGAGCAGATCTGAAAACTGAAAAAGTCAGGCAGCACACATAAGATGGGACAGAATTTCTGAATGCTGCAGCTGAGAGGTAAAAGATCCTGAAAACACGTAACGAATGTTCTTTCACAGAACATAGAAAACACCTGTATGAGAGAAACTGCAAAAGAAAGTACAGTAATCTATGGATGAGAGAGTTCAGAAACATGAAACCAGCAAACTGCATACCGCCAGAAATTTCATAGCTGAGGACGTTCAGTACTACTGAGCTGGAAGGTGTTGTTGGAAAGATAAACGATAACCGCACCACTGATCACAATTCAGACTGACCCAACAGCAATGCAGGGCTCTTCTAGTTGGTAGCCTCAAGGCAGCCTGATATTCAATTTAAGCTCCCTGCAGACTTCTGGCCCTGAGAATATAACATAACAAGCCTAAATGTTGCCAAGGTGGTGAGATTGAAATCAGTGGCATCGAAACTGTTGGGAGGCACATACAGAAAATGAATTGACACATCACTAACAAGAATTTTGTGCCAAACACAGCCGGCATTTTTTGGGGGGTACCAAATGCTATGCTCCATGTTGAGCCCACGCAGCTGCCCTATCTGGGATGTTTGGTGTTTTCTTTGATGGTTTCAGGCTATGGCGGGCACCTGGATTGTGCACTGCTTTAATTTACAAAAAATAAAAACAACCCCCAAAACAAACAAACATTAAAAAACCCCAACAAGTTGAAGTGGAGTTAATAGGAAAACATTCTTTGCAAGAAATATCAGTTGTTGGGGCTTTTTTCCCCACAGAAAGCCTACTACAACAAAACAGTGTTGGCATGGCACCCCTTAGCCCGGTCTTTTTTTCTTCTTCTTCTTTTGCATCAATGATTTATAAATGAGAGAGGAACTTTACAACAAAACTCCGCCAGAAATAGCTTTCCTATTACTGTTGGTACTTTAAAAAAAAATTGTATGTTGTATCTATAGAACCTGAGCTCACTGTCATAACTAAACGACTAGTATCCAAAGCATTATCCTTTATGTGGAGGAAGGAGTATTTAAAAAAGGCATAAATCAAGCCTGACTGATCAGTTTAACTTGTTGCCTAAAGAACAACAGTACATGAACCAAACAAAACAAAAAACCAAAAAATGAATGAACAAATGAATGAATAAATGAGTAAATTAATGAAAGAATGCATTAATCACTTACTGACTGACTGAATGAATGTTTTAATCAATCATGATGGTTATAGTCTAGCCGGAACAGAGGCTATATATCAGGATTGTCACTATGCTGAGAATTAAAGTTCTGATTGAAATCAACTGGTATACCGGCTGACAAAATCAAATACCAAGCTTAAAAACAGCCTTTTAAAAAAAAAAAATCCTCGTGTCAGCAACCTAGCTGACCACATAAACTTCATAATTACACAGTACAATAACCACAGTAATGGGAACGAAAGAATACATCAATAAATCATTTACTGAACAAATGAATCAATCATATGATCAATGAACAAACCATCATGTTCACCATCAAATATTACCTAATGAAAAATCACACCCACCCACAGACTTTCTGATTTTTCTAATTCAAAACCTTGCTAAACGGGCTTTACAGACAAAAAACAAAAATATCCCAGCACTCCGCTTCTTCCTTACCACACACACACACACACACACATGCACACACACACACACAATTTACACCTGCACTTCAAACACTAATAATAACTTTCCCCTGACATACACAAAAACTACAAACCTGCACTTCAAACACCTGTTACATACAACTTCCCCTTACAAACAACAACAAAAGTTATAAACATGCATATCACACTATAACCATTTCATTTTCTTTCCTTTAAACTGTCCAAACGCACACCATCACAAAAAACAAACTTCACCAGCATCCCACCCACCCATCCACATAAACATCCCACCGCACCAACAAGGATCCAAAACCTCCCGTAGTAAACACCTTCCCTATCAGAACACCCTGCCTTCAATGACTGGCAGTTCCCTGAAAAGTCCCCATGCCCCCTGAGTGCAACCCCTTTTCCGCTGGATTACACCCCTTTGCTGACAGCCTAATGGCGGCAGTGGCTCAAGGGATGTGTCTGAATTGAGTAGCCATTAAGGCAAGTGAAAAGCTCTGGCCCCGACATGCCGTGCCGGATCAGAATAATGGACTGGTTTCACTGTGCGCAAGATCCATCCATGTCGGTATCCCCTTGCCTGTCGTTCACAACTTGCCAAGCTCCTGATAGTGGTACCAAGTAGTGAATGAGTGCGAGTTTTTACATTTTTTAAAAATTGGTTTAATTCTTTTATTTTGAGGATAATGGAATAAGCACTCATATGGGGTTTTTTGTTGTTGTTTTTACATCCAGCCTCAGTGTGTATGCAGTTTTCGTAAAAATTTTGTCATAATTTTGTGTGTCATGATCATTTTTGTCATCATTTTGTGTGTGTGTGTGTGTGTGTTGTGTGTGTGTGTGTGTTGTGTTGTGTTGTGTTGTGTTGTGTTGTGTTGTGTTGTGTGTGTGTGTGTGTGGTGTGTTGTATTTGTGAAAGAGAGAGATGTATATGAGATATTCCAGACAATGTGACAACTTTAGAAAAGAAACAGAAATCTTATAAAGAAAAACCAAACAAAAAACCAACAAACTCAAACAATAGAAAAAGAAAAAGAAAATCTCATGGATTAAAGAGAGAAGCAGGAACACAGAAATGAATAAGATAAAGAGAATGAGATGGAGGATTCTAGGACCACTTAAGGGAGAAACAGACAGACAGACAGACAAAGAAGAAGACAGAGACATGAGACAACAAATGTGGTGTGTGTGTGTGTGTGTGTGTGTGTGTGTGTGTGTGTGTGTGTGTGTGTGTGTGTGTTTTGCATGCATGGAAATGTGTGTGTGTGTATGTGTGGGATTTGGGAATTCCATCAATATTCATGAATATTATTCTAATGTATCATCTGATTTCTTTGCTTCTACATGTTGAGATAGTGTCACATCCAGATACTGATGCCTGCCTATGCATAAAGCCACACACACACACACACCACACACGTGTACAGGGTCGGTCGCTCTCTCTCTCTACTTTTCTCTTCTTTTCCCTTCTCTCTCTCTTCGTCTGTGTAACAATAATAATAACAATAACAATAATTTTAATTCAGTTTTTGCAGGCCATATGGCCCATAGGAACAACAGTTAATCATATACTTTCATGTAAGGTGAACATCCTTACTTCTGATATCTAAACATTTAGTAAGAAATAATCCAACTTTAAACATCAAACTAGGTTTAGTGTTCATACAAAGAAGCTGCACTTTCAGATTTGATGGAAATCTGTAATAATACAAAGGAATACATTTTCTTTGCAATACAGCATATTTTGGGCATACAAGTAAAAAGTGACAAACATCTTCAATTTGTTGGCCATCACACTGAGAGCAGAATGGATCAGTAATCGGTTTGCCATAACGTGAAATTCCATTTAAAGGTAATTTGTTTGACCTTAGTAAACATATACCTCTACGGTATTCTAAAGATTCTACTTCACATACATAATTTGCTCTACAAATAATCGGGTGATAATCTAAGTAGTCAGGGTATGCTGATAGAGAGTCATGCCATTTTTGTTGGTACACATCTTGTATTCGTATTTGGAATTCTTTCATGAAGGATGAGGAATTACCACAATTTTGCATTGTCCAAACATAACCAAATCCGTGGGTGCATAAAATCTTTCTAACATGTGTTACCCAATTTATTCTCCCTGCTTCATCCTGTCTACACAACATATTGTAGCATTGTCTGGGATATCTATGATCAGGCATATCCAAAATTTTTAGCCAATATTTGATTACTCTGGTAACAGTGTCAACAAAAATGGGATATCTACCACAATCGCCAAGGCAAATATTATTTTTAACATCTCTGCCAACCCCCAGGACCATTTTGCAAATTTTTACCTGTATTTTTTCAATATCATGATACCGCTGAAAATCCCAAATTTCAGAACCATAGAGGAGGATTGGTTTCACTTTTGTATCAAAAATACTAAAAACTGTAGATGCTGGAAGATTCTTTAACCTGAAGTACAATCTTTTGATACCAGCAACAGCCTTCAATGCTTTTCCAGAGAGATTTTTGATACATTTTGATCAGTTCAATGTTGAGCCAAAAACCACACCCAGATAATTATAACTAGATTCTACTTGTATCTGCTTTCCTAAAAAACACCATTTTTCAGACTTCTTAGTAAATCCACCATTTTTAAAAACGACTACTTTAGTTTTGTCCATATTTACAGAAAGTCCCCATTTCTTACAATAATTTTCCAAACAATTGATCTTTTTCTGCAAGTCTACAACTGAATCTGTCCTCTGTGTGTGTGTGTGTGTCTCTTTTTCACACACACACACTATACACACACACCACACTACACACACACACACAAACTACACTACACCACACACACCACACTACACATTCACCAACATGACGACAAAACCAACATAACCAGTCCACTGGGTTTTGATCAAGTCAGCAATCGCTAAATGGATTTCAAGAGACTCATTGTCTCCAAACAACACTTAGCAGACATAGCAATGTGTATATGATGACACATGCTGCCTTGACAAAAACAACTACAACATCACCCTCCACACAACAACAAAACTTCAAACAAAGCAAAAAATGAAACATGTGCTTTCATTTTACAGGCCACACTGGCCTCAACTTCACTCCGTTTTGAGATTATCAGAGCTTTCTCTCATTACCGTGACTGAAAGAGGATAGTTTTTTTGGCACAGGAACGCTTCTCAAAGCCCACAATAGCACTAATGAACATGGTCGGTCATGTCATATCACCCAGAAAATGGGCGTCAGTTCGTTCAATTTTCACCTGACTATAGTACTTCCTCGAGCTGTTGAAGCACAATTGCTCACTATAGGGATAAGGAAGAGGAGATATAAAGAGGTGAGTAGCTCACAGTGCTAAGACCCAGGCAATGGTACATGACCATCGGCACCACATGTGGAGAAAGCTAGTGTTCTTGACAGTGAAGGTACCCTTCACAACCACTCTTGCTTGAATCAAGGGACAAGTGTAGTGTCAAAAGTCTGTCACATAAAATGAGACTCCCTGGCACGATTTTAAGCACAAAAATCCCCATAACAAACACCACCACCCCCTCCTCCTAACAAAAGGGAGAAAAAAAAAGTCTGTTCTCAAGCTGAGCATGAAAGCTTGCATATAAGGTTAAAATTTAAAAAATCCTGCAACAGTGATTTGTCCTTCTTGCTGAAAAGCGTCCAAAATGACACCCACAGAAATCCATCATTACAATGTTATCAAAGCATGACACAATAATTATAATAATAATAATAATAATAATATAATAATACTAATACTAATGTAAGGAATTTATATAGCGCTGAATCTTGTAAAGCAACAAATCAAAGCGCTCTTTTTTTTTTATCGAGGATAATGGAATAAGCACTCATGTGCTTTTTTACATCCAGTCCCCGTGTGTATGCGGTTTTGTAAAATTTTGTCATCTGTTCCCACCGGCACTCAATGGCCTACTCTTTCGAAAAGCGGAACAGGATTTAACGTGCGCGCAATATGTTCTGCATGCGTTCGCACACGGGGCCTCGGTTTATAGTCTCATCCGAAGGACACAACAATGAAAGCCAACAAGCGATACCCACCCTGACGCTGAAGGTCATGGTCTTGCCCACACTCTGAGGCTCCACCCAGTCCCAGGACACCTCACAGAACTGAGGGGCTGGGTAGCGGCCCGTGAAGAGCTCAAAGATGGCCGACTTGGAGGTGGGGAGCCGCTCGTAGCGAAGTCTTGGCAGATCCATATTTCCCATCAGCATGATGAACGCCGAGGACACAAATACGAACCACACAGCCCAAACTGAAAACACACAAAGCAAGATTTCCTTTAATCAAATATAGAAAGGGGAAGGGGTTGGATAACCTATGTGGTCGTAGGGGAGTGAGGCATCAGAGACCTCAACTTTTCAAGGGCCCAGCATATTGAGGGCGGCGCCCATCTCCTCTCCCTCGCTGCTTTACCTTCCCTGACCCTAAAGAGGGCAGGTACCCATTTACAGCTGGGTGAACTGGGGGAACTGTACTGAAGCCAAGGCGCGCAAACAGTCACCCATCCAACTGGTAACCACGCTCGATGCTGCTTAACTTGGCTGGGGGAAAGCGAGTGCTCCGACCACTGAGCTATCCCGTCTCTAGGGGCCAGCATATTGAGGGCAGCGCCCATCTCCTCTCCCTCGCTGCTTTACCTTCCATGACCCTAAAGAGGAGGCAGGTACCCATTTACAGCTGGGTGAAATGGGGGACTGTACTGAAGCCAAGGCATGCAAACGGTCACCCATTCAAGTAGTAACCACGCTCGATGCTGCTTAACCTTAGCTGAGGGAAAGCGAGTGCTCCGACCACTGAGCTATCCCAAATATATAATATATATAAAATCCCACAATGGTTTCCTATGTGAAGGATAGAAAACCACCTGATTCTGAAAATTACCCCCCCCCCCCCCCCTTTCTTTTTCTTTTGCATGTATGAAAATGTTTATGTTGAAAACTGAAATTGGCAGGAAAGCAGGCACTCACGCACTCAACTGCAAAGAATGAATGGCCATGCAGGGTAGCAATTTCCTTAATTTCACTCACCAAACTCCCTGAAGTCAGAATGTGGCTACCTAAGTGGTGTGTGTGTGTGTGTGTGTGTGTGTGTGTGTGTGTGTGTGTGTGTGTGTGTGTGTGTGTGTGTGTGTACATATGCATGAATCTCATCATTGGTGAACCCTGGGGTTCTAGCCAAGGAACAACAACAACATCACCAAAACAACACACACCTGAAACATAAAACATACAAATTCAGGTTAACTACCCTATCCATATTTAACCAGGTACAAATAGCCACTGAAAGGCACTCACAGCAAATAGCTACGTACATTGCCGTCTGGATGAATTCAAGAAAAGTAATTTCCTTTCATCATTGTGTCATATGCTGCACCCAGTTAAATCACAGGGAGTATACAATTGTAAATCAAATAACCCAAGAGTCCAATTAAACTGGACAACCCTACCCACAGTACTCTCAACTGACATGATCTCAATTCATATGATAATGCCCAAACAGAACTTCATCTACACTAAGATCTCTTTCACAATACAGGTCCACATGGATATTGTTTTTGTAGCACAGAAAAGAGAGAGAGAGAGAGAGAGAGAGAGAGAGAGAGAGAGAGAGAGAGAGAGAGAGAGAGAGAGAGAGAGAGAGAGCAGCAGAGAGAGAGAGAGAGAAGAAGAGAGAGAGAGAGAGAGAGACAGAGAGAGACAGATAGACAGACAGGCAGACAGAGAGAGAATGTGAACCATTAAGAAAAAAATTTGTTGAATGCAGTGATCTATGAATTCCAGACATTTCTAAAGTTCAACTGAAGGCTTACCAGAGTGTTTTTCTGACAGCAAGCAAATTAAAACACATAGAAGATAATTAATACCTCTGTCTTTGACATTTTAAAGAAATGGTTCATCTTCCTCACTGATGATGAATGGCTTCATCATTCCTCATCATGAACCCTTTAAAGAGTTTTTAAAATCAAGAAGTTTGGTTTACACTAGATGCAGAGCCTTCTTGACTCAATTGTGATTTGAAGCTGGTGTGATGGGACATACCATTTCTATGATAGCAATGGGGAAAGTGATACTGTTTGCAGCAGACAGTACAATCAGGAGAGTTTTGTGGTCATCCTCTCTACCTATCAATAACATCACAAGGTTGTTTTTTTCCCAAGCCAGTGGATATAGAGGGGTGAAATCCCCCCCCCCCCCCCCAGCCCATCCGGGGGTGAGTGAGTAAGTGAGTAAGTGAGTGTATGTGTGTATGTGTGCATGCATGCATACATGTGTGTGCATTTGTGCATGCATGCATGCATGTGTATATGCTAAGTTTTCAATGTGTCAAGTTTTTAACTCTAACTGGCATATAATATTCCCCTTGGCCCATGCTAGACACTATGTCAATAATTGATGTAAGCAAAGTCACAAGACCTATATAAAAAAATAAGATGTTGTTATGCTTTGCAATGTTATGCTGAGATTGTCATCATCCATGACAAGCACCTACCTACTGACCTAGCATAACAACTTATACTTTCCATAAAACAAGAGAAATAAAAAAAATCCTCTAAATTTGGAGTGCGAATGCCAGTATGGCAAAGTACTTGAGAACAGTCAAACATGATGCAAACCTATCATACAGTGTGTAGCTACAATCTCACCCTAATTCCCAGGGGGTATGAGTCAGCCTGAGTGCGTATTCTGGGTAACTAACCCCTAGGGTGTTCAGCTGGGGAATGCCCGATACCATGTTCCTACCTATATTCATGCTAATCCCCAGAGTTGGAATGCAGCTCTACCTTAATGGTAAGCAAAAACTACTGCACATATGCAAAAATCTCACCACTGGTAAGTTACATAAGTGCTGTAGTGCTGTAGCCATGGAACAAACAAAAAAACCCAAAACAAAACAAATTCATGCCAAAGCGAGTTAACATTCATTCTTTGTCTTTTTTCTTCTTTTCTGGTCATTTCCCGTAGATACAGCAAAGCCATATGGAACAAGTAAACCAGCAACATCAACAGCAATCACATCAACAAAATCTCAGGGCCAGGCCAAAATAAAGCCCACGCAAGTGCATTACCTTTCTTTCTTTTTTACGTGCAGCGCATTCCTTTGCTCTCTCTTTGTCCTTCAGTCAAATCCTTAAAACCTACATTAAAAAAAAAAGAAAGACCCACAAACCTGTCTGCTGGTATTGACAGTTTACCTGAGGAGTCTCTTGAAATGAAGAGGTCTACAAGTTATGTCAGGCCATTTTCCCTTGCTTCCTCTCTCAACCACAAAGACTTTATTGCCCTTGATGTAACACACATCATGGGGTCCACATCCACATTAAACCCCTACAGTACACTCCAGTCAACAGCGTTTACATCATCAACCTGCACTTTTTGCTTGGCTGGGTCCAGCCTGAGTGTTACTGAAGCAAGGAAGAATGTAGTGATTTGCTTGTCTGTGTGTATGTGTGTGTGAGGGTGTGCATGTATACATGCATGCATGCGCACGCGTGTGTGCGTGCATGTGTGTGTGTGTAGGTGTGTGTGTGTTTGTGTGTAGGTGTGTGTTTGTGTGTGTGCGTGAACATGCATATATACATATATATGCATATACACACACACACACTTGTGAATATCTGATATAGGTGCATGCATGCATGTGCGCGCGTGTGCGTGTGTGAATGTGAACATGTGTGTGTATGTGTGTGTGGGTATGTGTATGTGTGTGGATAGGTGGGTGGGTAGGTGCGAGCATATGCGCATGCCTGTGTGCCTGCTTGTGAGTGAGTGTTTGTGTGTGTAAGTGAATACATGCATACATATGTGTGCATGCGTGTGTGTGTGTGTGTGTGTGTGTGTGTGTGTGTGAGAGAGAGAGAGGGAGTGTGTGTGTGTGTGCATCCATGAACATGAAACACAAATGTGCATTTGGTATTTAAGATGACATTGTACATAATTATATACACATGGACTTTTTTGTTTGTTTTATTTAGTTTTTTTGTTTAATTACAAGTAACCTACATGTGCCCAGGAGATTAAAAAAACCAAAAACAATGTTGGTAACAAATGACAATGCTAACAGTAACAATCATGATGAGGAATAATGAAGCCAATCATTAATGGTGGTGGAGAAGAACCCTTCCTTTAAAATGTCAAGACTGAGGTACATATATTCTATGTATTTTATCCTACTTGCTGTCAGACAAACACTGGTAAGCCTTCACTCAGTTGAACTTTAGAGATGTCTGGAATTCATAGATCACTGACTCTGCAATCAACAAAAAACCCAACAAAAAACCATAAGTCTTTTTGGTTTTTTTAATGGTTTACATTTTTTTACACCCCCCCCCCCCCCTCCTCTCTCTCTCTCTCTCTCCAAAATTTACTTTCTGTAAAACTCCATATTAAGTCTGAGAAAAGTACACATTGCTAAGCTGGTGTGTGTGTTTGTTCGTTCTTGCATTTAATGCCTGGTGTGTGTGTGTGTGTGTGTGTGTGTGTGGATTGTGTGTGTACGTGTTTGTGTTTGTGTGTGTTTATGTGTGTGTATGTGCATGTATGTGTGTGTCTGTGTGTGTGTATATGCATGTCTGTGTCTGTGTATGTATGTGCATGTCTGTGTGTGTGTGTGCATGTCTGTGTCTGTGTGTTTATATATGTGCATTTGATTTTTATTTTATTTTTAAATATTTTATTCTTTTATTTCGAGGATAATGAAATAAGCACTCATGTGCTCTTTTCTCATCCAGTCTCCATGTGTATGCAGTTTTGTAAATTTTGTCATCTGTTCCCACCGGCACACAATGGCCTACTCTTCCAAAAAGCAGAACAGGTTTTAATGTGCATGCAAAAAATGTTCTGAGTGTGCATGAGTGTGTGTGTGTGTGTGTCTGTGCACGTGCAAAAACATGCGTGCATACGTACGTGTGTGAGCGCTTGATGCAAAGTGCATGCGCGTATACCATTCCTTTTTCTTTTCTTTTCACAAAACGAGCCACGGCCCTGGAGTTAAGTTTTGCTTGAGAGCGACAATATGCCCATGAAGATGAAAAAATATTACAGACAGTGACAATCGATCATCGCTACCACCCTATCCTCCTCCGCCCCTCCCCTCATCCCCCCCCCCCCCCCCCCCCCCACTACCCATCCGAGCAATCCTCCCCCCAATGACCAACTGCCACCTGCTAAGAATGACTGGAATCTCAGCTTCTCTTGCCAAGTCAAACAAAATTGTGCAGGCAGTCTGCCTCCAGCTGTGCAGATTCTTTTGTTCTTGTTGTTGCTGCTGTTGTTGTTGTTATTATTTTTTGTTGTTGTTGCACCATGCATGGACATGTCATAAATAAACACTGGGGGCTGGCTGGGGCTAAAGCCGAATCATAATTATTCCTCTGCCTGAAGGGCTGGGTCCTTTTTTTGTTCCTGGCAGATTTCTCTTTAAGTGTGTGTGTGTATGTGTAGTGTGTGTGTGTGTGTGTGTGTGTGTGTGTGTGTGTGTGTGTGTGTGTGTGTGTGTTGTGTGTGTGTAGTGTGTGTGTGTAAGAGTGTGTGTGAGTGTGTGTGTAAGTGTGTTGTGTGTGTTTGTGTGTGTGTGTTTGTGTGTGAATAAGTGTGTGTGTGTAAGTGTGTGTGTGTGTGTGAGTGTGTGTGAGTAAGTGTGTGTGATTGTGTGATTTTGTGTGTGTGTGTGCGTGTGTTGGTCCCAGGTCTTTTTAGATTCACTGCATGACACACATCCTCACATTGCAAACTCTCTCTCTCTCTCTCTCTCTCTCTCTCTCTCTCTCTCTCTCTCTCTCTCTCTCTCTCCCTCTCCTTTTCCTTTATTCTTTTTATTCTTTTTCTGCATTTTAGATTCTTCAGTAACTGACAAAAGTGAATTAAGAGGAAGAAAACAGTTTCTTCTGACACTTTAATTAATTTAAAAAATTGATATTATTATTTAAGAATCCTTAGGTATCTTAACACCAACAGTCAGCATGTGTGTGATGTGTGAGTGTGCATGTGCGTGCATGTGTGTGTTTGTGTGTGGTTATGACCGTCTATGACCTATGCATATGCATGCTCACACCCACATGTAGAAAGCATGGAGAGAGAGAGAGAGACAGACAGAGAGAAAGAGAGAGAGAGAGAGAAGGGGGGGGGGGGAGGGGCAAGGAGGGAGAGACTCAGAGAGGGGGGGGGGGGGGGAGAGCAATAAAAGAAATAAATCAGTAAAAAGAGAATCAGTGTAGCAATATATCCTTACCTGTTGCAGTTTACTGATAACAGCTCTTTCAACAACAACCCCAAAATAAAATGTTTTACAAAATTCAATCACACTGCACAACTGCAGCTCCCACTATCTTGCTCTTCAAAATTACCATACCGAGTTCTCAGACGGACCAAGATCCGAATATTATAAATGCACACGCACCAACCAATCTGACCATACTTTCAACAACCATGCTGTGCACACACACTAAGTTCAACATCTGTTTCCACAAACTCCAAACAGTAACGAACAAGGGCGAACTTCTCCAATCCTCAGCATCCTCAGCGTCAACAAAAACCACAGAACGCCACCCTCCCTTATCCACAATAATACAATTCACACCACGAGCTCTTTTTCTTCCCCCCACGTCTCGGCACGGAGGTCAATGCACATCACACATCTTAAACCACAATGTATGGATGGCAGCAGCCTAACCACCAACACACAAAAACAAAAAACCACACACACCAAAAAAAAAAACAACCCCAGCTCAACCTCAGTTCAGAAATCAATATGAGCGCGCATCATCTCAACAGCCAGCGTATCATATTTATAAGACACGGCTCGTACTGTTTTCATTAACAGAAAACAATTATTGTCCCCGACGACACCGCAAGAGGTCCGCGACATCTTAGAGGAGGGCGAACCCCCAAAGAACCGGCAGGAGAAGCAGGATGGCACAACCTGCTGTGAACCTTAGTTAGACACCTCTAAGGAAGACGGCACAGACACCATTTCCTTCTCCTAGATCCCTCCCTATCCCCCCTTCTCTCTCACTCACTCACTAAGCAGTGACGCCTTGTGCCTCTCTCTCTCTCTCTCTCTCTCTCTCTCTCTCACACACACACATTGCCCTTTCCAACTTCTCCATACTCCCCCCCCCTCCTCCCCCAACCCCACCTCTTGGCCCAAATCGCACATCCACCCCCTTCCTCCACTCCATCCCCCCCCCCCCCATCCCCCCCACCCCCTCCGTGCTTTTTCCCCTCATCTCTCTTCAACGTTTACTCCTCACTTCCTTCTAGGGTGCTTCTGCTCCACCTCCCCCCCCCCCCTTCCCCTCCCTTCCTCCTCCCCCTCCCTAACTCCTGTCTCCGCCTCTCAGGGCATCGCAGGCTGGCAATCCCAGGCCCAGCCTCCTCTTCCTCCGCCGCCGCTGCTGCTGTTGCTGCTGCTGCTGCTGCCTCACAACATCCATCCAAACCAGAGTCATCCGCTTCCAACGTATTGATCCGTCTCAGGGAGGTGGGGAGGGGGGTGGGGGGTTATCTGAAGAAGTCTTGCTTGGGGAGGGGGGGGGGGGGGGGGGGGGGGGGGGGGGGGGAGGCGGAGGTGGTGTTTGAATCGAAAAGTGAAAAAAAAAATTAACAGAGAACAACCTGCCTTGCCTACAGGCTGCCAGCCTAGAAGCTCAGGGGTAGGTGGCTGTAATCTCTAATTTGTTCCTACCCCCCCCCCCCCCTCCACCAACCCCCCTAACCAACACCCCCTCTGGCACTCCAGCAGTGTCATGATTTGATCTCCCTACTCCTGAGTTTGAGGTATAGGATGCCGGGTATGATCTCTCATCTCAAACTCCTTCTGGCTGTGCATGCCTATGTCTGTGCTGTTTCAGAATGGGTTGGTTTGGTTTGGGGTTTTTTTGGGGTGGGGGGTTTTTTGGGGGTGGGGGGGGGGGGGGGGAATGATTGAGGACAAATCCATGTTGAGATAATGATAAAATAATGAAGCATTTCAGTAAAAGTGCTTTTTTTTTCCCCTAATAAAAGCATCTCTGGGAATATGTATATAAGAGCTTCTAGAAAAATTGTCCGTATCACTTAAAAAAAAAAAAAAAATTGATTTTTGGAATAGAAGTTTTAAAAAAGCAAAAATGAAATAAAAAATAAAATAAAAGGAACTTCAATTGATATTTAAAAAAATGAAAATAAGTTAGAGAAAATGAAGCAAAAAGGAACTAAAAGTACATAACAATAAAAATTTAAAATGAAAATAAGTAAAAATGAAATGAAACAAAATAAAATAAAACAAAATAAAATATGATGAAATAAAACAGAAACAAGACAAAATAATTAATAAAGCAAAAAAGCCCCCTAGCTACAACAGCAACAAACCCCAAACAAAACAGAGAGAAAAATCCATTGAAAATAAAAGTACATAGAAACACCCCCCCCCACCCAAAAAAAAATCTCCTCAAAAAAAAAGTTAACAAAAACCGAATATGGTCATTATATTATTCCTTATTGAAGATTTAAATATATTTATATTTTAAAAGAACTGATGCAATAATGCGGCTATGGTTTCATTTCACAAGAATTCTATTGTTACTGTTGTTTTCTTCATTGTATGATTTATTTATTGTATTTGGAAAATAAAAGTGCCAAGACTAACCAGCCGCCATGGTGCAGTGGTTAGCGCCTTGGGTTACGGACTGGAAGGTCACGGGTTCGATTCCCATAAGAGTCATAGGGATTTTTCGGACTCCAGCCGGCTCCTACCCAGAGAGAGTGTGCTGTGGGCTCAGTGGGAAGACTGGGACCACACAGTCGAGCTTCATCCACTTAACGGATGTGAGTTTGAGAGTGTTGCTCAAATTACCTGACCAACACTGCAGGTGTCTGTATCTCTCGGGCCCAGTTGACACTGGGATAAATTATGATAGTAAGCGTAGAGTACAACCCTGTCAAGTAGTCTCAAAGCATATGCACTTCCACAGCAGCATAATTATGTCATCCTCATTGTCATTGATCATCATGCAATTAAAAAAAAAAGCCTCTGATTCGGTGGTCCCAGTTGCTCTGGTCTCACGGTGACCTCAGATTTGGTTTGCCCATACACTTCTGTGCCTGTGGCGAGTTTGTGTCAGGCCTTTGGGGTTGGAGGTTCACGGGGGACAGTCGTTGGAGGGACGTTGTGGTGGTTGCCATGTTGGGTGGGCAACTTACTCAGTCTGGCTCTGCAACTGAGCTAATACTGTCGTTAGTAGGGGGCTTAGTAGGTGGTGTCCTGAGTATGTTAGCTCAGAACAGGCACCACTGAACACCACCAAAGTGACCCAGCAGCAGTGCAGGGCCCCTCTGGCTGGTGGCCCCATGGCGGCCTGATAGTGATGGGCTCCCTGTGGACATCCGACTCTGAGGATGAGACATAACAAATCTGGGTATGGGTGTGGCGGGGAGATTGGAATTAGCAGCATGGGAACAGCAGGACGGGGGACGTCACAGATGAGGTAGCAAAAAAAAGAAGAAAAAAAAAAGTGCCAAGACTGCAATAGTGGAATTCCTCAAGCTACTCCATGCATGTGTCTCTCTTTGTGTGTCACTGTATGTGTGTGTGTGTGTATGTGTGTGTATGTATGTGTGTGTATGTGTGTGTGTATGTGTGTGTGTCAAGTCAAGTCAAATTTTTATTTCCAGATGGTACATTGAATAAGCAATGCACTTGCTTTTTTTTTCATCAAGCCGTCTATCTAAGAGCAAATTTCTTAATGTTAATACCGAAATACATCATTGCAACCTTTACCAATAAAGTGTACCAATAAAAAAGAGAAAAAACCCCAATGAAATAATATTCTGCAAAATATAAATTACACACACATACATACACACACACATATACACACACACACTTGTACACACATGCGCGTGCGTGCATGCATGCGTGCTTGTGTGTGTGTGTGTGTGTTTCTTCAGGTGCTGTCTTTTTAATCATACTTGCTAGTTCTGCTGCTCCCATAGCTCATACCTTTTTATTGATTTCAAATCATTTTATTTCCCAGGACTGCCCCAGGCCAAATGCTTTCTCTCAGTTTTTGACACAACCAAAGTACCATGGCCTATATCATTAAAATGGTGTTATGCTTTGTAATGTTATGCTGAGACTGTCTCCATCCATAATAAACTGTCATCATAACAAAACCTCAACTTTAAAAAAAAAATCCTCCAAGTATGTCTGCTTATACAATGACGTTTTTATGTTTTGGGTTTTTTGTTGTTGTCAAGGTTTTTTTTGTTCCTCGGCAAGAGCTCCAAGGTTCACCAATGGTGAGATTTTTTGAATATGTGACTATTTCAAAGTTCCCCTCCCCCCCCCCCCACCCCTCACCAGCATTAAGGTAGCCACATTCAACTTCAGGAAAGCAGTTAAAAACTGAATCTACCAATTTTGCAAGGATGTCCGATCAGGAGGCATCTCCTTGCTCTTTTTGATTTTCAACTGTCTTGCATTCTTTTGATGTGCATGAGTCTGTATGCACATGGGTCCCAACTAGTTTAGAGTCTCCTCCGAAAGATTTGACATTCAGTTCAACTTTCCTGTCAAACTGGGAGGGAAGAGCAAAGCTGGGAATTGAACCAAGAACCTCATGTTTTGTTAGTTAGCAGGCAAATGTCTAAACTACCCTGCCAACTTCCTTCTTTTGTGATATTTTGGGAATAGTATATATCAACATAAATTTTTTCATCCAGAGTGTACAGTGGTAGAGTCTTACAGTGATTCCCAGAGCTCATATATTAAGTTGTGACAGAGTGCATACTCTGGGTGAGCCCCAGGCTGATCATCTAGGAAACGCCCAACAACCAGCAATAACAACAACAACAACACTACAAGGAGAGATAAACAGACACACACGTGACACAACACACTCATACTTAACCATTAAGAAATACACTTTGAACCCCAACCCCCCTAAATTGTCAAAACAATACCATGACAAAATCCCAAGACCTAAATTAAAATTTAAAAAAAAAGATCCTCGAGTACAGCTCCGAGATTCATCAATGGTGAGATTTTGCGTAATATGTGACCATTTAATACCCACCATAATAAAGGTAGCCGCATTCTGACTTCAGGGATATAAAAAAAATCTATATAATTTCAGCGACAGAAAATGAAAAACTGCTTGAGCTAAAAGAATCACCAATACATAATACAGGACACACTGAACTATCACCACGATTTTGTACTACAGCATCACAATTCCTGTCTTCGGTATACGTAATTTTTTAACCACAGGGCAGTAGAACAATGGAGGGTGGACTAAAACAGAATTGGACCAAATCATAATACTCTCGTGGGCTGGCTCACTGGAGCCAGAGCCCCATCCATAAATCCTGACCTGAAATGATACCTACTTCTCTAGTCTAGGGCTAGGAGGCTCTGGGAGATTAGTCCTGCACTTTTAATCCATTTGGGAGCTTCATCTACCACGGTACCAGACCCATAAATAAAATGAAATGAAATGGCATACTCTTGTGAAGTGTGTGCGTGTTTGGGTGGGTGGGTGGGGTGGGGGGTGAGGTGCATGTGTGTGTGTGTGTGAGAGAGAGAGAGAGAGAGACAAGAGAGACAAGACAGAGACAAGAGAGAGAGAGAGAGAGAGAGAGAGAGAGAGAGAGAGAGAGGAGAGAGAGACAGACAGACAGACAGACAGACAGATAGACAGACAGACATACAGACAGAAAAAAAAATTCATTCAGAGAGGACCTTTTCCCCTTGTGAAGGGAGGTGAGTGTGTAAACCTTTTGATGGAATATGCGCTTTGATTTGTTGCTTTACAAGATTCAGCGCTATATAAATTCCATACATTATTATTATTATTATTAAACATGCAAAATTTGAACATTCACAATTCTTAGGAAAAATAATGAAATTATACTGCTCTCTCAAGACAGAGAGAGAGAGAGATAGAGTGAGTTTGTTGTTCTTTCTTTCTTTTATTCTTTTATATCGAGGATAATGGAATAAGCACTTATGTGCTTTTTTTTAACATCCAGTCCCCCTGTGTTTGCGGTTTTGTAAATTCTGTCATCTGTTCCCACCGGCACACAATGGCCTACTCTTACGAAAACCGGAACAGGATTTAACGTGTGCACAAGACGTTCTGCGTGCGTTTGCACATGGGGCCTCAGTTTATAGTCTCATCCAAAGGACTTGTAAGAGTTTGTGTATATGTGTGTGTGTGCGTGCATGCAAATTATGTATTTACATATATGTGTGGCCAGTATTTCACTCACACAGATCATGCATTCAAGATTTTTTTTTCATTTTTCACTTTTCGTCTAGCTGCTTCCCATCCAGGTCCCAAAGACAAAATTAATTACCACTTGTTACTACCAACAACATTTTAACATCACGACACATACACAAACAAATATCCAATCACTCCTTGAGCAAAAAAAAAAAAAATGATATCAAATTACCAATACACACACAGAAACAAACGATCCAGATTCTACAAAAACCAAACAAACCAACAACAAAAATCAGTAATGATCAAGGGATGTTTCAGGGGTGAGTAGACAGCATGAAAACACATCATCTTTCACAGTAGCAGCAGCAGCAGCAGCAGGAAGAGCATCAAATGGCGCAGGCATCCAGAAAATCCTGACAATCATATCGATCGACCAGGGGCAATATTTATTTTCATTACCATTCCGATTCTCAGTTCTGGCCACCAGACACGAAATCGGACACTGTCCACCACCATCCCACCTCCCTCCCTCCCTCCTTCTCCAGTTCAACTGCTTTCCCTGAAGGAAGCATCGCTTTGGGCAGAATATTCCATACATGCACTGGTCAACACATTTGCCAGAAATTTACGTAGCTGATGCCCCACAGTAAATCTGCATAACCCAATGAGCTTGTATATATACTCAGGGCTGTATATATGGAGGGATGTGTATGTGTGTGAGAGAGAGGCAGACAGACAGACAGACAGAGACAGAGAGAGAGAGAGAGAGAGAGAGAGAGAGAGAGGCAGACAGACAGACAGACAGACAGACAGAGAGAGAGGGAGGCAGACAGACAGACAGAGAGAGAGGGAGGCAGACAGACAGACAGACAGACAGACAGACACAGACAGAGCCAGAGAGAGAGAGAGAGAGTCCTTTGGATGAGATTATATGCCAAGGCCCCATGTATGAATGCACGCAGAAAATCTTGCATTTATGTTAAAAACCCCTTCAGCCTTTCAAAATAGTAGGGCATTTCGAGCCAGTCGAAAAGGACGACAATCTTCTTGTTAAAAAACGCATGTACACAGGTGTCATATTTAGACACCATCCCTGCAGTTGGAATGTAGCTACCTAAATCCTCAATGCTGTGTGTGGGGATGGTTGCATATGCAAAAATCGACTTATCATTGTGAACCTCAAAGCTCTATGAAGCTGAGGAACTAACAACCCTCCCCCCCCCCCAAAAAAAAAAAAAAAAAAAAAAAAAAAATGAATGCATGATTATACTATTATACATGCAAGTTCAATCATGTATGGGGCCTTAGTTGTTTGTTTGTTCGTTTTTTAAACACTCATACAAAGTACTGGAGGGAGTTTGGAATCAGTTCAGATCCTGGACCCAAAAACAAAGTTTTCCCAACCTGACAACAGAAGGTGAAAAAGCAAACAGTCATATAACCCTGGGATAAAGCATGAGTTGTCTCATCAAGTCAGCAAGTCACATAATAATAATAATAATAATACTAATAATAATGTATGGAATTTATATAGCGCTGAATCTTGTAAAGCAACAAATCAAAGCGCTCAGATGACTTTTTTCTAAAATTTATTAAAATTTAAATTTCTTTTTATTTATGCGTGTGTATGCGGTTTTAAAAATTTTGTCATCTGTTCCCACCAGCACACAATGCCCTACTCTTTCGAACAGCGGAACAGGATTTAACATGTGCGCAAGATGCTCTGCATGTGTTCGCACACGGGGCCTCGGTTTATAGTCTCATCCGAAGGACTGCCAGAGATCCTAACAAGAGATCATTACTTAGAACACACACACACACACAAGCGCGCGCGCGCACACACACACACACACACTGATAAGCTGTAACTTGTGTACAAGTTTCTGACAGCTATGGAATGATAGGAAGGCGTGGTGGTGTGCCGCATATTATGCACTTTATTCTTTAACCGAGTTTCAGTCTGAGAGCCCAGAGTACGAGAGCTGCCTAGACTCTTACCTAACTGCCATCACTTACATAACCACAGAAATGTCGAGCTGTATTTTGTTTTCCTGTGGTCGCTTCCAGTTCCACACACTGACTAGATCAAAAGATGGGTGTGGGTGATGGTTTTTTTATCACACAGGAAGATCTATACCAGTTAGCAAGTTGGTTTTTAACACCGAGGGCCACACTTTACAGGGTTCATCCCCCCTAAAAAAATAAACCCACCCTGACACTGATTTTCAAGTCTCTTGATCAATATCGGGTGTATTTCTACCTAAAGGTCACAGAATCTGGGGATGTGTTCAGTGTGGAAGCATGAGAAATAAGGCCAGTGATGTATCACAGTTTTTTCAGGTTTTATTATTGTACGGTTTATTGGAATCCTTCCTGGGGGGATGTTCTCAAATATTATTTTTGTTCTTTCTGCGTCAGTTATACTAGTATTCAATAATGTATATATACATATATATATACATATATATATATATATATATATATATATATATATATATATATATTATGTATGTACATACATACATACATGGTATGGTATGTGTGCCACATATGCATGAAAATGTGCAGGAATGCATTTTTCTTCAGGTATGCTTGAACATATGCATGGGCATCTGTGAATGCATTTGAGTATGCACACAAACACACACATACCATTATGAACACATGAACATATCATTATGAACACATATGTAAACACACAGTGACACATAGTGACATACACACACACACACACACAGACTGGAAACAGATGACAAAATTGACAAAACCGCATACACACGGGGACTGGATGTAAAAAAGCACATGAGTGCTTATTCCATTATCCTCGATATAAAAGAATAAATAAATAATAAATAAATAAATAAAGACTGAGAGTACCCACCCATCCACACGCACACACTTCTGCAAACACACACACTTCAGCAAACACAAACAAAAAGAAACACAGTAACGCACACATGCACACACACACACACACACACACACACACACACACACTGCCACAGAATGTCTTGTCAGAGTTAACAGCCACAGTCATCGGAAATAAAGAAGATGGAGAAGAGGAGGGAAAACGAAGATCAATTTGCAGCACAGAAGCAGCACTGAAAAGAGACAATACTGACAGGAAAGAAAGAGGGGGAGTAGAACACACAGTGCCACAGCAAAGACAGAGAAGTGCAAGGATGAAATTGAAAACAAGGTGTTGGGAGGGATGGGGAGGGGGGGGGGGGGGGGAGAGTGGGTAGAAATGAGAGGAGTCGGAGTGGGGGTGGGGGTCTTAGGTGGAAAGTGTATGTTTTAAAGATCAGACACTTTGTCAAATGTTGTTGAGGGTGGGGGTGGGAGTGGGGGATTGGGGAGTTGGGGGGTGGAGAATGGTTGTTCTGGAAGTATGAAAAATAATTTAGAGAAATTCTGAAGATGGTGATTGAATGAACAGACAGAATAAAAGACAGACAGACAAACACAGACACAGACACGCATGCACACACACACACAAAGCAAACACACATGTGCACACACATACAGAGGTACTAATGAATATGTGTGTGCATGTGCACGCACACATGCATGTGTGGGTGCATGCGTGCGGCGTATGTGTGCATGTGTGCACACATGCATACATACTTGTGTTCATGAGCATGCATATGGTGGTAAGTGTTCTTATGAATGTGTGTGTGTGTGTGTGTGTGTGTATATATATATATATATATATATATATATATATATATATATATATATATATATATATATATATATATATGTTTGTGCAGATAAAATGCATGACCATGCATGTGTCTGTGTATGTAATACCTCCTTTATCCAACATACATCTAGCTATGTACATAATGGCTCTGACAACAATCATAACTCTTCTGAAGAATGCAATAAATCAGTACATACACTGAAACACACACACATTTATGTGCACATGTTATATATATATACACACACAAACTCAGAAACACAAACACACACACACACACACCAAAACAAAAAAGACAAAACCAACACAAAAACCCCCCAACCTTCCACATCAATACACCTTTCCTCATCAATACCTATATATCATCTTGCAACAACTGACAAGATACATGTACACATGTATGATTTCCAGACATAACTATTAATACACTTTCTTATCCCTGGGCCTCAAACCACATCATTTATCACTGTCAAAACATGGCATGCTCCAGCAGTGCCAGGCTGTAAAAAAACAACAAAAAAAGAAAGAAAGGAAAATGTCTCAAACAATCCCAACATCATGCCTTTCTCAGAATCTGCCTCATTCATCATTCTGGAAATTATATCCTCTGTTCAGGGGGAGGGGGTGGGCAGGGTAGCTTCGTGGTTAGAGCATTGTGCTCGTGATCTGATGGTCCGGGGTTCGAGCCGACACCAAAGCACCTGTTTGAGGAGAAACTTTCCCCTGGATTTAACATCAGTACTGACTCCACTCCCCTGAAAGTCCTTCGGGTGGGACTATAAAATGAGGTCCCATCACGAGCAAATGCAAGCAGAACATCGTGCACATGTGTTAAAACCTATTCCCCCTTTCTGATGAGTAAGCCACTGTATGCTGATAAGAACAGTTTGACATTTAAAAGCACATCCATTTTACAAGCAGAATATTTCGCGCATATGTTAAAACTCCATTCTCCCTTTCTGATCACATTGCATGCCGATATGGACAGATGACATTTTAAAAAATGCATCCATTTTACAAGCAGAATATCTTGCGCATATGTTAAAACCCATTCTCCCTTTCTGATCGCATTGCATGCCGATATGGACAGATGATGTTTTAAAAATGCATCCATATTATTGTCATGTTCAGATACCTTACCCCCCACCCCCACCCTAAGTCAGACTGCGACTACCTCCATGGTGGGTAAAAACAGTCAGATACACAAAATCTTCTATTGGTGATCCTTGGAACTCTAGCTGAAGGAAATAAAATCACTCTGTTGGAAAAACACCCCACGATCCTCTCTCAACTGGAAAACATAAACCTACTTTTTCTTTTTCTTTGATTGCAAGTTTTGGGAAATGTTCTAAAATCACAAACGTAAATTATACACAGATGTCGTAAACAATTCATGCACACAGGCACACATGCATGCTCTCATACACACATATCACACACACCTACACATGTGCATACTAACACACACACACACACACACACACACACACACACACACACACACACACACACAACACACAAAACCATTTATCAAGATCATGGGAAAGCAACAATCACCTTGTTTATGAATAATGTGTGCGGATACAAATCGCAGACCAAAACTTCATCAACTGGCACTGGATGACCCGAATCCAAACATTAATGAGGTCAACCTGATGTATGTTGCCTCCATAATAGAACAAATATGGCCTCCACAAAAAAACAACCCAAAACAAACATTACAACAAACAAAACAACAAACCGACTTCCTCAAAATTTACAACAACAACAACAACAAAAGCCAACCAAATCACAGACGCTAATTCAAGTACTACGACTGTCCTCAGTAATCATATCCCCACACAAAAACAAAACAAAATTCACAACAACAACAAAACAAAAAAACTCCACCCATCAAACATCCAAAACATAACGGATCCCAACTAGCACGACCATGCACGTGTGCACGCTATGCATTCCATAACTACATGATGAGCCACGTGGATCGATACGCCACGAATAACAACAAACTCATCCACTGGCAAGACAATCAGAGTAGACTGCCTGCCGGCCTCTGGCACCTGATCATGAGGAATAGCGCCCCAGACTTGCTCAACCTTACCAACCCAATGCCTGGGCATCCTGCTCTGACAGGTGATGAGACTCTCACTAGAGGGGTGGTACCGAGAAAAAAAAAATAGGGGAAAAAAGGATGCGAGGACAAGAGGGGGTGCAGAGCGAAGACAAAGAGAAGCAGAGGGGATGCGAGGAGGGATGGAAGAAGGTTGACAGAGGACGGACAGAAAAAAAAAAGAGAGGGGAGAGGAGGGGGAGAGGGGAAAGAGGGATGAAGAAGGAGTGGGTGGAATGAGGGGGGGAGGAAGAAGAGAGTAGAGGTGACAGGCAGACAGAGGATGGAGAGAGGAGAGGGGGAGGATGAGAGAGATGAGAGAAGAGTGAGAGGTGATGAGGGGGAGAGAGAGAGAGTGGGGAGAGAGAGAGAGAGAGAGAGAGAGAGAAGGATGGGGGGGGGAGAGAGAGAGAGAGAGAGAGAGAGAGAGAGAGAGAGAGGAGAAGGGAGGGGAGAGAGAGAGAGAGAGAGGGAGGAAGGGAGGAAAGAGAGGGAGAGGAAGGGAGGGAGTAGGAGAGGAATAGAGCTGGTGCGAAAATGGAGAGGGTGGAAAACGAGAGTAGGGGGAAGAGCTAGAGACAGAGGAGGATGGGGAGGGGGGTTACATAATGTGCAAAATGTAACTACACCTTCAAGCGTGTGCAAAAAGTGTGTTGCTACTGTCATACAGAAGCCCTGATGCACTTCAAAATGCACAAGTCTGATCACACACACACACAGAGTCACACACACCAAACATGTATTACACATGTACCACACATACACAATTACACACACACACACACTGACACACACAACACACACGCATGCACACACACACACGAACGCGCATGCAGCCCTACACACACGCGCGTGCACCCCCACACAAACAAACACACACACACACACAATCTTCCACCCACCCACCAACCTACCCATCATCCACAAATAATTCACAACCACGTCACAACACTTGACAAAACTCCTTACTTATTGCAGAGACACTGGGGCAGTTCTTGTAGCCAAAGTGGGACAGCACGGACTGCTCATCCATGATCTCCAGCCTGTTCTTCAGCTGAGACCGGGCAGTCTCCAACTCCTTGGCCAGCTGACTTCTGTCGGCTCTGGCTGGACAGGCCAGGTGGTGGTCTCTCTGGGACATCCTCGTAGCCGTTGAAAAACTGTTGACCCCCAGTTTCTTCAAGCTGAAACAAGCAAGTTACTTGTCAACTGGTAAGAGGTAAAGGTAAAGGTGTCTCATAACCTATAAGGTTGTAGGGGAGCGAGGCGTCGGAGACCTCACTTTTCTAGGGGCCAGCATACTGAGGGTGGCGCCCATCTCCTCTCCCTCGCTGCTTTATCTTCCCTGACCCTGAAGAGGCAAGTATGCATTTACAGCTGGGTGAACTGGGGGACTGTACTGAGGCCAAGGCACGAAAACGGTCACCCACCCAACTGGTAACAACGCTCGATGCGGCTTAACCTTGGCTGAGGGAAAGCGAGTGCTCCGACCTGTGAGCTATCCCGTTCCAAAACTAAGGTTGCTATGTATCCATGGGAAGAAAATTGATTGTATCATAACACATTAACAGTCAATGACGCTAACAACAGCATTCTGAATAGCAGAGATACTGAACTTATCTTGTTCATATCATGACAGTGATAATAGCATTCACTAGTTGGCACACTGGGACATCTTCATTGCCATTGGACTCCAAATTCTTTCAAGCTGAAACAAGCATGTGACTTGTCAAGTGGTACACTGTGGGGAAAAAAAGTGTGGAAGAAGGGGTTTCAGAATGGGGAGTTCTGGGTATTCTGGGTACTGAGCATGGGAAAATTTGATACTGATTTTATCAAAATAGCAGATACTTATCTTGTTAACATCATTAAAGTAATAATAGGATGAATTCACAAGTCAGTAGACTTTTGGAGCTTAATGTTAAAGTTATTTATTGTTGCTTTCATTTTCTTTTTATAATTTTTAAAAATGATTTTCCCCATCTTATGAAACCTTTGTCTTTATCTATATAAGAATACATCATGTATACACAATCCAAAGAAGCTGAGGTCTCTGACATCCTGCTCCCTAACAACTGCATAGGTTAAATGGTTAAATCTTTACCTTTTTTTTTTAAACACAAAATCATACCTGTGGTGAGAACCTTAGAGCTTTAGCCATAAACAACTACCAAATAAAATTAATTCCACGAAAAGTCATTAAACAACAGATTTGTCATTCATTCTAGGTATTTGGGTCCCCTCACCCTCTTTTAATTTTCAGGAAGGGTGGGGTACAAAGAGAGGATATTGTTAACTTCTAGGGAAGTCCCCGACACATTGGACCTCACAAAATTAATCAATTATATTCATTATCACCTTCAGTGTCTGGAGGAGAAGAAGGGTTTAGTGTAACCCATTCAGACTTCTCACTGAAGTATTTCCCTTGACCGCAAACATAACCTGGGAGCCCCTGAAACCCTAACCACTAATTAAAAATTTAAGTACTACACTTTCCCCAAAAAGACACTTTACTTATACGCCTATACTACCCCTTCTACTGATTAATTTTCCCCTGTCAGATTTTGAACTTTGCAAGCACTTGCTCAAGTCAAGATTACCATTTTCTCAAAAGTGACAAATGAATATTCAAATTTCAAATAATTTGTGCTCAATTATGCAACATGTATGTAAGCTCACAAATTTACCTGTAGTGTAGGATCTATACACGTACCCATGCATGGATGACCATGTGGAATTACTTCCACTATCACTTTCCTAATTGTTCTCTGGCACTCTCACACTCTTTCTCTGTACAGAGTATGAGAAGCTATGAGAGCATCATCCCCCCTCAATAAAGTCTCTCTCTCTGTCTCTGTCTCTCCCTTTCTGCCCACATACAGATCTCTCTCTCTCTCTCTCTCTCTCTCTCTCTCTCTCTCTCTCTCTCTCTCTCTCTCCTATTCTCCTGAAAAATGGTGTGAAGGGTAAACTATTACAATGTTTGAGAGCCATGTATCAGAATGTCAGAAGCAGAATAAGATGTGAAACTAAAGTGACTGACATAATATACTGTACCACTGGTGTTAAACAGGGTGATGTATGTAGCCCCTTATTGTTTTCTGTTTTTATCAATGAGTTAGCCAGAGACATCATCAATAATGGTAAACATGGTGCCACTTTCCCCCAAGATTTCTCAGAGTTGTTTATTCTTCTGCTTGCTGATGATGTTATCCTGCTATCTGAAACAGTTGTAGGCTTACAAAAGCAGTTAAACAGCTTAAACAGTGCTGCAACATCACTGGATGTTAAGGTTAATCTGAGTAAGAGTAATATCGTTGTATTCAGAAAAGGTGGATATTTAGCTGCTCATGAAAAATGGTTGTACAATGGAAATATCATGCCTGTGATTAATGTATATAAATATTTAGGAATCTGTTTTTCTACTAAGCTTAGTTTCACAACTGCATGTAAAGATCTGGCAAGTCGAGGTAAACGAAGCTTGTTATTTGTTTTGAAAAAACTACAAATATTGAATAATAACTCTTTTGACTTGTTCATTAAGATATTTGATGCACAAATACAACCCACTGTCTTATATGGTGCAGAAATCTGGGGCTTGGATGCAGCTGTAACACATTGTGAATCAGTGCACCTCTTTGCTTTAAAGCAGTTTTTAGGCTTAGATAGACGTACACCTAATGATCTTGTTTATAGTGAAACTAATAGATACCCTCTCTCTGTTAATGCTGCTGTAAGATGCATTAGATATTGGATTAAGATTCTGCATATGAATGAGAGCAGGCTACCTTTTAAATCCTACAAGATGCTTTATGATCTAGATGTCAAAGGGAAAAACAACTGGGCAACACAAATACATACCTGTTTGTGTGAACTCGGGTTTGGATTTGTTTGGCTCAATCAAGGAGTCAGAAATTGTAGAGAGTTTATTAACGCTTTCAGGCAAAGATTGATTGACTGCCGATGGCAGCAATGGAGTGATCATATACAAAACAGTGAAAGATTTCAAATGTACAGACAATTTATAAGTTCGCATGATGTCAAACCTTATCTAAAACTTGAAATAGATATACATTTGAAAAGAATTATGTCTAAGTTTAGACTTGGTGTATCAGATATAAATGTTCATAAATTCAGATACAGAGAACATGATATTGACGACCTCAGGCTGCTATGCCCATTATGTAAGCAAGCACCGGAGGATGAAGTACATTTTGTGTTGTGCTGTCCAGTTTTTGAGGATGTTAGGCAGAACTACATCCCTGTTAAATATAGTAGACAGCCTAATTTATTTAGACTCTGTTTACTCCTGGCATCAAGTCATCCTGAGGTTGTGCGCAGCCTCACTTTATATTTGTGTAAAACTTTCAGAATAAGAGAGATAATGTTATCCTAAGTGATATTTTTGTAGCTGACTTTTTGTTATACAGTAACATGTTGTCTGTGTGTGTGTGTTTTTGTTTATTTTATTTTATTTTTTAACCAAAATACTAAGCAGTTCGGCAACCCCCTTCATGTATGGGCCAATGGCCTTTTCGTGAATAAATCATTCAAGTTCGAGTTCAAGTTCGAGTTCAAGTTCGAGTTCGAGTTCGAGTTCTCTCTCTCTCTCTCTCTCTCTCTCTCTCTCTCTCTCTCTCTCTCTCTCTCTCTCTCTTTCTTTCTTTCTTTCTTTCCATCTTTCTTTCTTTCTTTCTCCCCCCACCCCCTCTCTCTCACTCCCCCCTCTCTCTTGAGGGCTAGATGAAAGGTCTTTGTTCAAGATTATATTCTATTACCCTCTGTTGTCAAGACTAAAGAGTAAAGAGTCAAGATTTTGTTTACACGTGTATACATGTTCATTTATTCTCTCTTTCTTTCTTTTTTTTGTTTCTTTTTTGTGGTGGTTGGTGTAACACCTCTGCCTCTGCGTGTACATTAAAGTGCAAGAATAAGCGATGAAGAAGACAGGAGGAGGAAAGTGCCAAAACCACCACAGGCAAGTGGTGAACATAAGGGTGCTGTTGGTGCATAATTTATTGAATCGTCCATCTGAAAAGGCCATGTGACATCCCTTGAGAGCCATCACACAATAATGGCATCTCATGGCAAAAGTGTACCTCATGAAAAAAAAATGTCACCAAATGTGAAATTGTGAATGGCGTTGGATACCAGTACAATGGTGATTTTAGTCCTGGAATATAGCGGTACACTGCCTGTCCGTTCATGCTTGACTACTCATTTAGCTTAATGAATCTTGTTTCACTCTATGTTGATTTATCTCTGAGTGAGTGAGTGAGCGAGTGAGAGAGAGAGTGAGTGAGTGAGTGAGTGCGTGTGTGTGTTACACGTACACACATGTACAGAGCATGTGTGTAACATACATGTGTCTGTGCGTGTTAGTGTTAGTGCGTGTTAGTGTTAATGTGTGTTACTGTTAGTGTGTGTTAGTGTGTGTATTAGTGTGTGTGTATGTGTGTTTGTGTGTGTTATCAATATCATGGAACAATAATTTGGATGAGACTTACTGACTAAAAACCGAAGTCGTGTATCACTACCAGTATATAATGCAAATGCATGCAGAACATCTTGTGCACACTTATAAAACCTGCTCTGCCTTTTGGAAGATCAGGCCATTAAGTGCCAGTGGGAACAGATGATAAATGTTACAAAACCGCATGCATACAAGGACTGGATTAAAAAAAAAAGTATATGAGTGCTTATCCCATTATCCTCAAAATAAATGAAAAAGCTGATATATTAGAAAACAAAAGAAGGAATCATTGAAGCAATTTATATTAAATAAACTAATGAGTACTGAGACTAGTACTGATTGGTGGTCTAGATGTAACGCACCTGCCTAGAAAGCAAAAAGTTTGGGTCGGAAGTGTGCGGTGGTTCGAATTCCGTTTGGGCCCGAAACTGTTCCCCCATCCATTAGACCTTGAGTGGTGGTCTAGGCGCTAGTCTTTCGGATGAGAAGATAAACCGAGGTCCCATGTATTACACAAAATTATTTAGCGCATGTAAAAGAACCACAGCAACAAGAGAGCTGTCCCTGGCAAACTTCTTAGAAAAAAGCCACTCTGATAGGGAAACAAATACAGTTGCAGACAACAACAAAAAAGGGTGGCGCTGCTCCTGTGGCGACATGCTCTCCCCGGGGAGATCAGCCCAAATCTCATGCAGCGAAATCTGCCGTGACTTAAGTGCTATAAATAAATAATAGATAAATAAACAAATAAATAGATAAATAAATGACCATGTGCAATATGACACTGTAAGTGTAACAGTCAACAGATCACTTCCAAGAACAATACACATTTACTGAAATAGTACTTAGTCAATAGCCTCTGAGATAACACCCAAGTGGCAGAAACTAGGATACTGATATATTATATTATCATATTATGTAATACACATTCTAAATCAAGGGACTGATAAGAGAACTGCATTATTTACTACATAGATTACACATTTTACTATTTAATTAGTACTAAGTACTTTTAGAGGTAGAATCAAGTTGGAGATTATGATCATTTTTATTCAGTGGATAAATCTACAAGACTTTACTTCAAAAAATCAAAGATCATCTATCCCTCTTCACACATGTGCACACACACACACACACACACACTACCACAGACACACACACAAACACACACATGACACACACACACACACACACAGTGACACAACAAAACACACACACACAAACATGTATACTCTTGTACATAGCCCAGTTTTTGCATTTCTTTAAAGTTATTTGATATTGTTTTTGGATCCCTATAATTTGCATTTTAGGCGTTACATTGATGTTTGAATACCAGTCTGTTACATGACTCTCTTTCTGTCTGTCTTCTGTTGTTTTTGCTACAGGTCTTTTTTCCCCCTGTCTAATATCATTTATAATTATAGTGAACAGACGTTATAAATACAAGAACACCCCCCCCCCCCCCCACACACACACACACACAACCACACCCACACATGTATACACACACACACAAACACACACCACACCACACCACACCATACAGTATACATACATGTACAGACACACTTTCCACCAACCTTTCTAAACATTGCTGAAGATGATGGGAATGAAGCCAGACTTCAAACTCAGAGTGGTCCCACAACACATGCACAGCTTCTGTCAATGTCTCCCGCAACTTTTCTGGAATGCTGGTATCATGAAGCAGGGCTGTGTCCTTCAGCTCCAGAACCTGTGCTTTGCTGGAGATTTCTGTAAAAATCAAAAAAGTAACAATTCAGCAAAGAATACATCTGTGGCAAAATTGCTAGTAAGTGCAATGGCTTTTAATTCTTATTTTCGTCCTCCTCCTCTCTTGTTTGTCGATTTATCGTGAATAAAATCCCCATACATGATAACATGTCAAGTTATTGTCTATAATTAGTATAAAGTATAATGTAATGTGGACATGTAACATTTATATTCAAAAGAGTATATTACTATAATTAAATATGAATAAATTTTAAGTACTTTGCCTCCATGAAAAATACAATAATAGAATTAAGAAAATAACAACTGAAACTCTCACTGTTTCAGCAAAAAGCAGCAGTTTTAAAGACAGTGCAAAGACTAGTCTAAAGCCAGTAAAGGTGAATTATCTTAAATTGAATAAAAATGAGTATTACTATTAATCTATTATCATCAATTATCTCTTAGTCTTACTCCTACACCAAGGCCTTATGATGATTTTAAGTCAACAATCTAAAAATTGATAAAACTCAAAAGTAATGAAAATTGCTATGATTATAAAGTTATAAACACACAGACCTGTCTATGTTCTACAAAATCTTCAGCAATTCCATCAGGTTTCTTGACAAATCAACAATTGCCAAGTGCTATGATGACTTTAAAAAAAAAAATACAATAGATACTTGTACCCAAAAGACCAGCAAGGTCTTCAACTCATGGATTTCACCACAGAGTTAAAAACAGACTTTGACTGAGTAACTTCAGTAATCATGATGTCAATGATGTACGCACTATGTACACAGTCTATATCATACATACATATGCATAAATGTACATTGCCTGACCTCTTCAAAACAAATGACACCTTTCTCATTGACCAGTAATTTCAAAGAGTATAGATTTTATCTTCTAGAATCAAACTGGATTTCCTCATCCTACAATGGTACTATTTACTACATCTACAATAATAATAATAATAATAATAATAAATGGAATTTATATAGTGCTGTATCTTGCATAGACAAATCAAAGCGCACATATATATATACATGATATAGATCTACATGATTGTACAGTTGATGCCAATGATGACACATTCACTGATTCAAGTTTAAGTAAAGATTTGGTTCCTCTAAGGCAAGTAACACCAGACAGTGAAGTGGATGTCAGCCATTCTGCAGATCATGAATATCAATTGATCAAGTGACCAGAAATTAATTGTAAGAAACTAAAGAGCGGTCAAAATATGTTATAAATATAACATTAGTACTGCATTCTCCCAAAATTCATGAACCTATATTGCATTATTTAATGCATTTTCAATTTCTTCACCTACAAAGTGTGTGTGGGTGTGTCAAGTCAAATCAAATTTTTATTTCCAGATGGTACATTGAATAAGCAATGTATTGCTTTTTTTCATCAAGCCATTTATCTAGTAACAAAAAACTTGATCAGTATTATCTATTATCTATCTGTGTATAGATTCTAGGTGTTGTTATCGACAACACACTCTCTATGCAAAAACTCATCACCCAGACCTGCCAGTCATGCTACTATCAATTACGATGTATTCTATTAGTGCCATTCGAAAGTACCTGTCCACCAATGCAACATCTTAACTTGTCACCTCTCCCATTCTTTCACGTCTGGACTATTGCAATTCTCTTTTGTCTGGTCTGCCAGCATCATCTATCCACTCCCTTCAATGTATACAAAACTCCGCAGCTCGACTAGTTCTCAGAAAGAAAAAATCTGAGCACATTACCCTTCTCTTGCGATCTCTCCACTGGTTGCCTGTGCCACAGAGAGTAGATTATAAAATCAGTACCCTCTGTTACAAATGTCTCCACAAAACTGCACCCTCCTACCTCTGTGCATGTCTTAACCTGTACACTCCTTCACGTTCCCTCGCTCTGCTGCAGATACCTTGTGCCTACGAATACCTAGATTCAACCAATCCACCGTTGGCCGCTGCTCTTTCTCTATTTTGGGTCCATCGACCTGGAATGAGCTCCCTCTCTCTCTTCACCAGAAGCCTAGTTATGACACTTTTAAATCCAGCCACAAGACATATTTCAAACCTAAGATTCCCTCCTCCCTCCTGTTTCATATCAGAACTATCCCACCTTCACTAACCCATGTCCTGTCACCCTGCTAAAGAAAGTAACCTGTGTGAGTGTGTGTGTGTGCTTTTGAAAAACATTTGACTATTTAAATTTTATTTCATAGATTTGGTCTGCAGCATACCATGTTTGTAATATCTGTTTGTTTAAACTATTGATTATTTGTCATTGGTTGCATGACTGTGTAAGATTAGGTTGAATGCATGCGCTTTGATTTGTCTTTCAACTCTTTGCAAGATCATATAGCGCTATATAAGTATGTTCTTTTGAGCCAGAAGGCCCATAGAGCCGGAACTTATCCCGGTAAGTTCCATTTATTATTATTATTATTATAACTACATTATTACAATAACTAATAATAATAAAACTAACTCCAAAAGAAAAATAGAAACTGAGAAAAAATGAAAGAAAACAGTTAAACACATAGATACACTCATACAGTGATCAATACACACTCACAAGCGACCCAAAAAACCATAAAAAGCTCATCAACAACAAAAATGGACCCCCTCCCCAAACAAGAAAAAATACACTGCATAACCCATACATGCGCGCACACACACACGCATATGCAATATAAGTTATATAGCACAACACAACACACACACATTCATACACATACTCATGTACATACATGCCCACATTTGTACTCACTTAGATTTGGATTACAAGAAAATGAGAGAAAAAAAGTAAAATATTAAACAAAATCTATCAGGTTACAATATTACCCATTTCATTCAATCATTGTCATAATTAAAATATACTTTATATAATAATATAATTATGAGTGTGTCTGTGCGTGACTGACTGACTCTGCCTCACTCTCTGCCTCACACAAACACAGTCTCACACACACAGTGACACACGCACGCGCGTGCGCATGCACACACACACATATACACACTGACAGTCACACACACACACACACACTGTGAGTGTGTGTGCGTGTGTGAGACTGTCAGTGTCAGAGTATGTGTGAAGTGTGTGAGACTGTGTGTGTGTGTGGCACAGACACAGTGTGTATTTAAAGGGGGAGGTGTGTGTGTGTGTGTTGCATGTGCTCACATGTGGGCATGTGTGTGTATGCATGCACATGCATGTTTGAGAATATTAATGTTATTATATACAATGTGTGTGTGTGTGTGTGTGTGTGTGTGTGTGTGTGTGTGTGTGTGTGTGTGTGACTGTGTGTGTTTGCAAGTACATGTACTAGACGCATGTAGACTGTAGTATGTACATCAGTATGGGCATCATTTTTAACAGATTTGCTTTGGCATCATGTTTCATACCTTTTACACTTAAGAGATGTTCCAGATGATCATAGCTATTTTCTTGTAACCATTGTTGAAGCTCAGAATGATCCCTCTGTTCAACTTTCAGTCTGCCACAGAGGATTGCTACGCCGCCGATGATTACGAGAATACACCCAAACTTGAAACCCAACATTGTTCTCGTGCATGAAACTACAAAATGTTCTGCTTAGACATACTTCACACTGAATACTCCCTGCAAAATGAAGGCTGGATTATCTATATCTCGTGACTGAAGTTTGTTGACATCCAGAAACCTCAATCACCGGAAGTTTAAATTTCCGATCCTAATGTTACAAGTTGCAGTTTTATTTTTGTTCTTTAATTACATTTTGATATTTATAAAATATATTGGTAAAAACCCAGACAATTTAAAAGTATTAATTTCATTGTAATTCTGGGTTTTTTCATGGCTTATTTGTTTGTTAACTAGTGTTCGAATACTTTCTTCGTTTCGCCTTTTTCTGGCTGCGTGATAAAAACCATGGCGGCAGAAGACGCTGGTAAGAGCTGAATCAAACTTAATCATCATCTAGGGTTTCATTGTGGGTTTATCGCAATTAGTCAAGGTTACGTGTGCAGATATATTGATGCTTATGCTTTTTAGGCTAACTTTTATTCACTTCATCGCAGTGACAGAACTTGCGTACAAACTTTATGGATATGCAGGTAGATGGTCACCACAAATAATTTCTTATCAATATTTGAATTACTATGAATCACTATTGACTCAAAAGTTATTTTAACTCATTTGTGTCAGCTGCTGACTGGTAACCAGACTGGAAAAAAAAAGCAGTCATAGCTTAATGTTTGTAAGATTGTCAGGATTTCACCAGCATCATATTTCAGGTTGGCCTTTTGTTTTTTCTTTTTTTAAAACACTAATAAGTAATAATGTGTGTGTGTGTTTTATTTTTCATTCTTTTATATCGAGGATAATGGAATAAGCACTTATGTGCTTTTTTACATCCATTCCTCGTGTGTATGCGGTTTTGTAAATTCTGTCATCTGTTGTGGGCACACAATGGCCTACTCTTAAAAAAAGCGGAACAGGATTTAACAAACTGTGCAAGATGTTCTGCGTTGGTTCGAACATGGGACCTCCGTTTATAGTCTCCTCCGAAGGACTTTTGGGGAGAGTGAGTCTGCACTGATGTTAACTCCAGGGGAAAATACCACCTTGAATGGAATCGAACACGGGTCGTCTGATTGCCAGCGCAATGTTCTAACCACTAGACTCTGTGTGTGTGTACATGTGTGGGCGCACGCGCGTGCGTGTGTATGCATACATGTGTGTATGTGTCATGGTGTGTGTGTGCACATGCATTATACATTAGGTAGCGGCAGCAAAACATTTTTATGCAGTTATGGCTTATATTTTTGCTTTAGAAATAAAGATCTTATTAAAAGAAACATAGTACAAAAAAAATTATGGTGATATATCTTAAATAGTTTTAAAATAAGGCCTTTTGAAGTTTGACACTACTGTGAAGTGCTTCGCAAAACGTATATTTGGCCAACTTTGACAGATCATATTTCTTTCAAATAGCAAGGTACACCCTTAAATCACCACAGTCTCTCTTTTACTTACTACACAGAATATGGACTCAAAAAATGAAAAGAATCTGATCAGTAGAAAAAAATGATGAAGTTCCAACAATTGAAAAAACCCTATAAGTATAACTTTCTAAATTTGTGAAATTTCACAATGTACCATGTTTGGGACCCATTACTTGGCATTAGTGTCAAGATTTTTCAATCATTTCTCTTGAAATTGTTTTAATGTGTTTTTATATATATGATTAATCATAATTTTTTTAGGAGTGGTAGGGGCATCCCTTTAGCAGCTATTAAGTATTTTGGCTCAAAGTTGGAGAAAAGGCCAAAATGACCAGTGCCGAAGGCACATTTAAGAAAAATTACAAAAATAGTCATACCTTTTGAATGAATGAACCAAACCACTTCAAATTTGGAGAGAATATTGTTTATATTGTATTTTATAAGGTGACATTTGATTTAAAATATTCTAAAGGGGAAGAAAAAAATTAGTTTACATGTGTTACATAACCATAATTTATGATGAAAATGATGTGACCTGACAGGAACCTGCAACATTTCTGGACCACATGCAATCAAAATTGGTTTGTGATAAAAAGACTTTGTTGGAATTGATTTTCCTGCAAAATGAGACTATCTTGGGCATCATAGGTACATATTATGCATTATATGTGCATGCATGCGTGTGTGTGCATGCATGTGTGCGCGCGCGCGTGTGTGTGTGTGTGTGCTTGCTTAGTTTAAAACATGAAAAAAACAACAACAAGAAGCAAAGCCAACAAATGGAAAAAATTAGAAAAAGTCTGAAGTCAGAGTATGGTTGCCTATATCAGTATATGGCAAGGTTCTTTAAAACAGTATGCAAACTTCTCATCCAGTGTGCACTTGAATATTAATCTCAGTGATTCCCAGGTGGGATTAGAGAGTATGAGAGCACGTTCTGGGCAACCGACCCCCAGCTGGCTGATATGCAACAATAACGAAAAATAACTAAAACAAAAACCAGAGAAGTCCATTGATGCTGAAGTTAAACCAATCTTCTTGGAACATTGCCCCACACCTTCATTAACAATGTGGACTTCAGTGTGCGAGAACTGTAAAACGTCAGCTTCAGAATTATTGACAGATTCATTTATATATTTGTGTCTCAGGTTGTTTCTCACTTTCTGTGTCTGTCAGTGTTTATTTTATTTTTTAAATTTTACTTTATTCTTTTATATCGAGGATAATGGAATAAGCACTTATCGTCTTATGTGATTTTTTTTTTACATCCAGTCCCCATGTGTATGCAGTTTTGTAAATTCGTCATCTGTTCCCACCGGCACACAATGGCCTACTCTTATGAAAAGTGGAATAGGATTTAACATGTGTACAAGATGTTCTGCGTCAGTGCGTGCATTCGCACACAGGACCTCGGTTTATAGTCTCATCTGAAAGACTTTTGGGGAGAGTGGAGTTTGCACTGATGTTAACTCCAGGGGAAAATATCTCCTTGAACAGGAATCGAACCTGGGTTGTCAGATTGCCAGTGCAGTGCTCTAACCACTAGGCTATCCCGTCCCCCTGTGTGTGTATTTATTTTATTTTATTTATTTATTTATTCTTTTATATCAAGGATAATGGAATAAGCACTCATGTGCTTTTTTGCATCCAGTCCCCATGTTTATGCAGTGTATGTGTGCATGCATACTTGCGGTTTTGCTGTGTAATGTGTTATCACATTCACAATATCAGTATAATAATAATAATAATAAATAATAATAATGTATGGAATTTATATAGCGCTGAATCTTGTAAAGCAACAAATCAAAGCGCTCAGTATCACTATCTGACTATGACATGATCACTGAATCATGTATTTTTAGTCAATACAACTCAATTAGTGTATCAATCTCTGGACTATCATGAGTATCAGTTGATGCATGACAGTCCTTGTGAGTCCTGAGTCCTCCTGTTGGCTCCAGTCATAATCATTGTGCTTTGAAAGAATAGTTTTGATCATTTTTAATTCCATGATTAATTATTCTAGCATAGCCTGTCAAATTCTTATTGATGAGACTATGCTGAGGTCATGTGTGAACATGCGGAACATTTTATGCACATGTTAAAACCCATTCTGCCTTTCAGAAAAGAAGGCCATTGCATGTCTGTAGGATGACAATTTTTTTTCCAAACATATTGATCGTCATGTGTCTACTCTACACTACAGATGTCATCCCCAAAGTCAGAATGCAGCTATCTTAATGCTGGGTAAAAACAGTTGCACACACACACACACACACACACACACACACACACACACACACACACACACACACACACACACACACACACACACATATATATATATATATATATATATATAAATATATATATAATACAGACTTCTCTTACCATCGGTGAACTTCAGAGCTTTAGCCAAGGACTGCCGGAAGAGGGGGGTGGGGGGTTTGTGTGTGTGTGTAACTGTAAGAGAATGTGTCACTGTGTGTATCATGTATGTGTTCATACATTTGTGTATTTTATACACTCCAGCTGACAGAGTCAAACGACTCTAAAGATAATATTAATTTAGCATGCTAATTTGCTGAGTATGATTGCCATCACACAGCATCAGTTACTGAGTTAAGCATTTAAAGTAAAGTGTTAACACTAAGTTTATCTCTTAAGCCACTTTTATTTGAATAAATTTTTTAACAGAGCTAGGGAAGTAATCCTCATGTATTCACTGTTTGATGTTGAGTTTAGTAGAACTTTGCTTTTTAAACTCTATTTTGTCAGTTTCCTATTGTAACAGTCATTCAGTATAAATAACAATGGCAGTTGTCACAATCTCAGCCTCAAATTTTATTTTCTCTGATTCATAATAACAAGAAATATTATCAAA
>CM054137.1:24115272-24145272 GCA_028751875.1 Rapana venosa | reverse complement strand
TTATATCGTAGATTGCTTTTATGCCTCAGAGTAGTTAGCATCATATTTCACTATAAAAATAGATTACAAATTTTTACAAAATTTAAAATATATGAAAATACACTTTCTTTATTACCATTGTCATTCTGAGTAACCCACCCCCCATCTCAACAGCATCACACATAAGTCGAGGCAAAATCTCAGTTGGTTTTGTTTTTTCATCGTCACTATCTCCTGAATCATACATGATCGTTTTCATCACTGTTGGGATTATCTAAAATCTTACTTGCCACTTCTTCAGCTGTGTAAAGTTTTGATACATTCAAAGAGAAGAGTCATCCATTTTGAACAAGAACTGTCCAAGCAGTCATGCAAAATGATGCAATGTGAGCTAAAAAAACAATAGTTTTTTTCCATGTTTTTGCAACTGGATGTTGCCACGCAACAGGAGAGTGATCTCCACTAATTTTGGAGTTCTTTCCCTTTAATTGTAGTCAAGGAAGCTGGCTTGTTTACTTTGGTTCAAAATCCCAGAAAATTTCCAGGCTGGTGGCATGTAGAGTGCACATTTAGTCTTGGAAAATTTCTGGCATGGGGCAGTCAAGCGGTTAGTAGGTGAATGGAATGAAAGGGTTTTTTTTTTTGTTTTGTTGTTGTTTTGTTTGTTTTACAGAGGCGAGAACAAGTAAAAAGAAAATTACCATAAAAAACCCCTGGTGTGAAAAAACAACTGACAGATTTTCTCTTTTTTTCTTCTTAACTTTGAGATTGGGTTTTTTTTTGCATTTGCTAGCATAAAGGTTCATGCCTATATGTACTGATGTGGGTTTTGTTGTTGGTTTCTTTTACTCATTCTTTTCGTGCATTTCTGTCTTTTCTGTTGTTGTGAAAGAAATCTCTATATTCATCTAGTCTTTAGATTGTTTTCCATCCAAATTTATCCTGGTATCATCCAGCCTGTAAAACACTGGCACCTGCATGCTTGGTCAGGTTATCTGGGCAACACTGAAACCTGCATCTGTAAAAATCAGTGACGCTTGACATTATGGTCCTCGTCTCTTGACTCACCACTGAGCCCACAGCAAGCACACACAGCTCCAGTAGGAGCCAGGCAGAGTCGCAAAAAAATCCCTGCTTTTGATGAGATTTGACTCTGGATTTCCCAGTTAGAGGCGGTCTTGTGTGCTAACTGCTGGACCGCACATTTTGATTGATTTTTTCCCCCGTTCCTGGGCTAGAGCTCCAAAATTCACCAATGGTGAGATTATTATGTATGTGACCATTCTCCTCCCCCCCCCCCCCCCCATATTATTTGGGTAGCCATATTCCTACTTCAGGGATGGTGTCTCTACATGACATCTGTGTGCATGCATTTTTGAAATTTGTCATCTGTTTCAACTGGCAAGAAATGGCCTACTCATCCCAAAGGCAGAGTGTGTCTTTCGGGGTCTTGGTTTATAGTCTTATCCAAAGGACTTTGACATTCAGTTTGATTTTCTCATCAAACTGGAAAGAAAGGGCAGACTGGAATCAAACCCAGAACCTCACAGTTTACTTGTTAGGCAGGTGAACGTATTAAATAACCATCCTGCCACCTTCCTCCTTTTTTTTTCCCTTTAATTGACCTTGTGATACTGATGCCTTAGTGTTGTCAAAGATTTGCTTTGTTTTCTTTGCTGACAGGTTTTACAGAGTTGCTCAATGTTCCAATATCTGGAGCAGCTGTATGCAACAGTCAACTGTATAGAAACAATGAGTGAACCCAAAGGTTGCCTTCAGAACCTCACCATGATCACACTGGAAATGAACAGTATCTCCTCATGGGAAGAAGTGCTCAAACTTGGACATTTGACAAGGTAAAACCATTTCTTATGGTTGTTTGGGTTTGTTTTTTCTCTTGTGATGTGTTTCGTTGTGTCAACTGTTTCATGTCTGTATGGTCTCAATGAGCCTAAAAAGAAAAATAAGATTTTGAGAAATTTATTTTTCTGTAAATGTTAAAGTAAAACTCCCTCCCAAAAATCCTATTAACTGTTCATCTATGCAACAGAATATATATATATATATATATATATATATATATATATATTTTATATGTCACGTGGTTCTTTGAAGAACCAACTGTTTGTTTTGAAAGCACTCCAGTAGACGTAGAACGCTGACTGAAATGCCAAGAGTTGGTTCCTATCTCTCGTGAATCACATCCAGACAGAGCACAAGATGACTCAGGAATCAAGTTAGATTTCTTTTATTCTACTAAATCAGTTCAAAACAATATTAATTTCCAGTACAAAAGTTCCAAAATAAAAAAGGAAAATCCTTTCCACAATCACTGTGGATCAACAGCCAAAATTCTGTGACTACACTCACTACATAAGAGCTCAATCAGTAAATGACTTTCACAGTCCTCATAGCTCTCCTTCTATTCCTTCAAATTCTCTCCTCTTCTTCAGGCAATCTCAACTTGCCTCCCCTTGGCCTTTCCTACTCTCTTTCCTTCTCATCTTTCTTCCTCGGACTGTCCTCCCTTCATCTGTCTGTCTCTCGGCCTCTCCTCCCTCCATCTTTCCGTCAGCTTCTCCTCCCTCCAGTGCGATAACAGCCCCTTGTATATATACTGTACCAGGGCCCCTTCTACTAGCCACTGGAAGGTTCCAGAAACTTCAGGGAACACAAACATCTCCGGTTACAGTGACTCATTCTGGTGGCTTCTAAAACTTCTTACTTTACTGTAGGCTACACCATTCCGGAAAAGCCTAGAACTTCATAGAATGCTGTAGAATATTCTGGAAACTTCATGAGCAAGCAACACAGTCATGCAAGCTAAAGGTAATGACATTTCTTAACAAAACTATTAACTCATTGTCAATGCTTGTGTCATTAAGCAAAGAATGCCATTCGTAGCACTCCTAGAAATCTTTTCAATAGAAACTCAGAATCTGTTTGTAACAATATATATAAAGTTTGGATTCCCTGTGGGTCGTTTTTTTTAAAGGCGTAACTTAGGTGTGTGCTTTCCATATTTTGATCATTTTAATTATTTTATGTGTGTGTGAAGTTGTTGTTCCTTTTATACTGAATATTTGTGTGGCCATGGTTAGGGTGTATGAAAGGTTTTGTTGGCAGTTATTCTAGTTTGTTTTTAAAAGAGAAAATTTAGATCCTTGGAACTTTAAGTGTTTAACCCTTCCACTGCTGGATATAATTATTGGCGCTCACAGGAATTACACTTAAAACCAAGAATGTTTAGCAGTGGCTACCTTGTTCTGTTTTAGGGTTTTTACACGCTTATGATTAACACTAGATAGGTAAACCTATACATTTTTGGAAAGTAGAGACAATGTAGAATGTGATACAAAAACAAAAAAGACATTACCTAGTATGTAGCAGGAGATATCCCACAAATTGTATTGAAAAAACTCCCTGACAGCTAAGCCACCTCACCCTCTACTTTTCATCAACTACACCCCTTTCATGGCAGAGACACAGAACTGAATGAACAACAAGGCAAAGCAACATGTGTTAAAGGCATTAGAAGTGTGAGATAAGACTCCACTTCATTCAGCGTCTTATGTTGGTCACTAGCCTATCACTTCCACAACTGACTCCTTTAGGGTAGTGTCAACAACATTCCTTTCCAGATCATCATCACTCCTAGTAACCCTAATCACACAAAGGACTGGAAGTTAGACACTTGAGGGACCCTACCAAGTGAAAAGGAGGCACTTTTCCCTAAAGTTACAATAATATGAACCTGATGTTCAACCTGACTTATGCAAGGCCACGATCATGGCCCATCGCAGTCTACCAGGAAGCCATGATCGTGGCCCATCGCGCTGTACGGGTTAATTAGTCTTGTTATTTTGTTACATCTACTGCCATATTTTCCTGGTGAAAAGAATGCTTTGGGACAAATGCAATAACAAGGAAACAGTTTTATTTAGCTTTTTTACAGTATGTGAACAAGATACCGGTACTGTATTTCAGCCTCGTAGATACGAAAATACACACACACACACACACACACACACACACACTAAAATCACTAAATGTGAATAGATGTTAAACTGAAGTTCACACACACACACACACACACACAAGAATATAACTGTTATCTAAATTTTTTTTATAAAAGTTTGTGTGTATGGGTACAGTGTGATTTTCAAGTATTTGTTCATGATCAGAGAAACAGTGTTCAGCCTGTTGTTTCAGACTGCAGTGGATGGTTATCAGCAGAAACCCTGTGGAAAAACTGTTCTTCCCTGATGCTCCGCATGGACAGAAGTCTCAGCTGTTTCCTAGTCTCAAGATCCTCTACTTCACAGGGAGTTACTTGAAAGAGGTGTGTAAGATACAGCCAGTACAAAAAAGAAGAAAAAGAAAGATCTTGTGACAAATTTGTGAATGAATGAATGAATGATTGAAAGTGAGTGAGTGTGTGTGAGAGAGAGAGAGAGAGAGATAGAGAATATGCTTAAACAGAAAAAACCTTGTGCATGTATGTGTACACATCGAGTAAGCTCACATACACATACCTATCTGCACACACAAAGCATGCACATGCATGGACACACACAGGCACACACACACACACCTTTTCCTTTTGTTGAGCATTCCATTTTAGTTGCCATTGTTAAACTTTTGTAAAAAGTTTTTTTCTTTATGGACATTTTGACCATGTTGAGCCTTAACCATCTCCTGTACTTTTGTTCTCCAAGATAGTTGGAGTGTGTATTCAGTATGCTTCAAGATACACATTTTATAAGTGCATATAAGCTGTAAATTATTTTATCATTGACTCTGGAGTGAATTACATGCTGTATGTGCACTAGATATGTTTTGTTTTGAATTTGATTGTTTTCTAATAAGCAGTTTGCTATTTTCTCTATTATCACTGTAAGATTTTTTTGTTTGTTTGTTGTCTTACAGTTGTCAAGCTTTGATGAACTGAACAAGCTTCAGAAACTTGAAGAGCTTCAGTTTGGACATATATCAAGAATTGGAGAGGCAAATCTTGTTCGAGAAATTGTCATCGCCAAGATAGCAAATCTGAACCGATGCAATCGAACTCTGGTAACACTGAATTCTTATTTGATGTGTATTTGTGCTGTGCTGTCTTTCTGATGCATATATATACTTTGTGTACATTGTAAAACAGGAGATTTGTGTTATATTGTGAATTTCTGTCCTGTAAATCTATGAAGTGTGCATTTTGCATAATGTCCTGTGTTCATAGAGTATGCAGGCATTGTAATTCTCATTTATTCACTATTGAGATTTGACCACTTTGAAGTGATGCAAGAAATGTATAAGTACAGTGCAAGTAAATGCCAAAACGCACTGTCCATACCACCCTTTCTATAAAAAAAAATTGGGATGATACAAAAGACAGTTTATGAAAAAATGAGTTCCATGATCATTATCAAAGAGGATATGCATGAATTGAAAACAAGTTTTAGAGAGGGTTATTTCTTTGCTTAATCAAAGTATACAAAAGTAGTGTTTCACATCAGTGGTGACAAAAATCATACTAAGAGTTATTTTTAAAAAATCATACTTATTGTACATTTAAATCATTGCATACTTCGCATGAAGTTTTGGCTACTCAAGAGCATTTTGCCAAATTACACACCACCCATTTTCCTCGTTTTTGTTTGGTATGCATCTATAAAAAGAAAACCATAGAAACACCCAACTCAAAAAAGACTCTATAGATTAACTCGGCAATCTTTCTGGAAAAATAAAATCTGTCTCTCTTGATGAGTGCTGTGGTTGGTGCAGGTGGAAGAACAAGAGAGAAAAGGAGCAGAAATCGACTACCTGAAGCGCTATGGGCCGGAGTGGCTGAAGAGTGGAGGCAACCAGGACCCTAGCAAGAATAACCCCAGTGCACAGTTCAACTCTATCCATCCTCGCTTTGAGGAGCTTGTCAAGAGTCAGTACCTCACTCTGTGGGATTTTCGTTCTGTGTGCTGATAATTATGCAAAGTGTGTTCCTTTGATAGTCATTTCATGATAAAGCTTTAAAAAAAAAAGTGTGTGTGTGTAAAGAAAGACAAGAAGCTTGATTTCGTTATAGCAAAATGTGAAACAAATTTGGTTTATTGATAGGGTTGGTGGATGGATTATAAAAAGAAACAAGTTTTGTTTTCTTTGTTTCATAAAGAAAATGTTTGTGTAATAAGTTAGATAACTTTTTCATCAATAGCTGCCAGATTCTGTTGTCTCATTTGCTTGAATTAAGCAACTTTTATACTAAAATTGAAGTTTATTTCATTTGTAGCAGAGCTCAAAATTTTGCGGGGGAACAAGCTATCAATTTTCATTTGAGTAAGACACTAATTTTTAGTCTAAGAAAGTTTTTTAAGTGAAAAGAAAGTCAGCAGTTTGTATTCTGTAGACAACGTGGTATAAACACTTGAAGTTTTAATGATGTGAAGTTGCTGATGTTATTGAAGTTGTTTTTTCCCCCCTGTATTTGTAAAGCGTTACGACCACATTTGTAGTAGGTCTGTGAAAATCAGTGTAATTTTTCCTCCCTGCATTTAAAGCCACATACTTGACAAGTCTGTGAAAGTATATGCCATTCTGTATTTATGCTGTGAAAAATATATGATGTATATTTCATCAGGAGTTTGTGCCATATTTTTACCATGCGCTTCTCCATTTTTTACTCACCTTACCCATGCAGTGACTCTCGTCCTTAACTCTTGTTTCAGAATGGGGAGCCCCAGAAGACTCTGAAATGAAAGAGCAGACCAAGTCTTTGAAAGATACCCTCATCGGTATCCTTGTTGGTCAAGATCTTAAAAAAAGAAATTAAGACTGGGTTGGGTTGGCGGGCAAATGTGTGTGTGTATGTGCGTGCGTGTGTGTGCGTTTGTGTGTGTGTGTGTGTGAAAGAGCATGTGTGTGTGAGCGAGCATGTGTATGTATGTGTGTGTTTTGTTTCAGAAAAGGTTTAGTGCAAAGTAATGTTAACATGTTGATAAAGGACAGGCAGGATTGTGTTCATTGCATTTTTTTTTTAAATGATGGAAAGATGTGTAGGGATCTGCATATTATGACAGATTGTGTGTTCTGCCATGGTGTGAGTAAAACGCACTTTTTTGTGGGTTTTTAACATTTTTTTAGATCAGATTATTTGTTACTATTTGACTACTTATGATATTTCAGTCTAGTTCTCTTGTTTAAAACATGGACTAGTATGTCACTCACTATATTTATTCCTTGACAACAAAAAGCTCTGAAAATATTCAGCCCCAAGAACCCAGAGAGGGGAACACTGGAAAAGAAACTGCCAGGTGAGCCCTATATTGTCACTTCCGTTGAACTTGGTTGGGTGCTTGGTTTGGAATTATGAGCGGAAATAGGGGCCTGTGATGTACAACCGCTGGTCTTGAGATTTTCTTTAAAATGATATCAATGTTTCCAGTAATTACAGCCAGTCCCTAAATTGGAAATCACAATTGGGATGTTAATACAATCACAACAGCAATTACAGGCAGAATGAGGGAGAACCACTGTTTAGAATGTTGAAATCATGGTCTGCCAGTTTTGACTTGACGAAGACTGCCTGAACAAACAATCAAAAAGTGCAGTGTCTCACTAACTCCCCAGGGAGTTAAGAGGGAAGTCAGTCAGTCACTTACTTTACAGCCAGTCACGTCATGAGTGTGTGTGGGGGGTGGGGGTGGGGGGGATAGCCTAATGACTGAAGCGTAACACTCACAATGTTACAGCCTTTGTACAAGCCACCACTGAGGCACCCCGTTCAAGGGGATATTTTCCCCTGGGGTTAACATTGGTATCCATCCAACTGGCTCCACTATCCTGACAGTCCTTCGGATGAGACTTTAAACCAAGGTCCTGTATGCGAACACACGCAGAACATCATGCACACACGTTCAAACCCATTCTGCCTTTGGTAAGAGTAGGCCACTGCGCGTACTGGTAGGAACAGATGACTATTGTTTTTGTTTTTTTAAAAACCCATGTACGCTGGTATCATAATAGACAGCATCCCAGAAGGTGAAATGCGGCAACCTTAATGATGGGGGAAAAGCTATCAGATGTGGAACATTTCACCATTGGTGAACCTTGGAGCTCAAGTCGAGGAACAGGGGAGAAACATCATCAGTCCAGAGATTTTAGACAATGATTTATTTCTTCTTTTATTTCGAGGATAATGGAAGAAGCACTCGTGTGGGTTTTTTTCCCATCCAGACCCTGTGTGTATGCAGTTTTGTCAATTTTGTCACCCGTTCCCACCAGCACACAATGGCCTACTCTTCTGAAAAGCGGAACAGGTTTTAACGTGTGCACAAGATGTTCTGTGTTCGTTTGCACGTGGGACCTCGGTTTATAGTCTCATCCGAAGGACAAAATAAAAGCAGTAGTAATGTTTAGCAACCCAAATAACTATTTGTGATATGTCTTCTTAAATCAAATAGCTACCTAACACTGGTAATAAGCCACAGAATAGGGGAAATACCGCTTTAAGGTTGTTAGTCGCAGAGGCAACTTGGAAAATCTCCCCCGCCCCTCTCCAACCAGCACCACCCCCATACCACCACCTCACTGCCCCTCCTCTCTGTCTCTGTGTGTCTGTCTGTCACTCTCCCTCTCTCTTTCTCTCTCTGTCTCTCTCTCTCTCTCTGTTTCTCTCGCTCTCTCTCTCTCTTTCCCCCTCTGTCTGTCTCTCTCTGTCTCTCTCTTTCTCTCTCTCTCTCCCTCTGTCTGTCTGTCTGTCTATCTACCTATCTAATAAAGTCATTTTAGTTTCTTTCCTTTAGGGTAGCAGTATTTCAGAGGGCCCCTGTGTTCATGTTAGACAATCAAATTGTGGTTATATATATATATGTTTTTGAGAGCCTATGTCTACTGAATTCATGTAAGGAAAAAACCCACAACTAAATTGTGTTGCAGCCACAATGTCTGTGCAAAAGCTGAGGACATTGGTTCAACGACTGTTTCGGCTGGACACCGATTTTACCTTGTCATACATCAGTCAGAAGGTGAGAGCAAGTTTCTTCACATTGTCTGTCTGTCTGTCTATCTGGCTGTCTTTCTTTCTTTCATTCTTTCTCTCTCTCCTCTCTCCTCTCTCTCTCTCACTCTTCTCTCTCTCTCTCCTCTCTTCTCTCTCTCTCTCTCTCTCTCTCTCTCTCTCTCTCTCTCTCTCTCTCTCTCTCTCTCTCCCCCTCTCTCCCCCCCTCTCTCCCCCTCTCCCTCTCTGTCTGTCTCTCTGAATGGCACTCTCCTCTCCCACTCTCTTTCTCTGTTTCTTCATAACCCTCTCCTTGGATACATGTTTGTTGTATATGTATACATATTTTGAAACATCCCTGTTGGTATTGTTAATCTGATTTGTTATGTATAAATGTCAGCTGCACATATTTGTCAATATAATGCTGATTTTATTTCTTTAGACCATATTTATTGTGGCAGTTGTAAAAATCAGGGAAGAACAGTTTCAATCTCAGTTGAAAATGTTTATTGTTGTAATCTTCATGATAACAGTTTATGTTTTATCTTAAAGTTGTTCGTTTCCATTTAAAAGTATTTTTCTATGAGCGATGCACATACTTTAGACAAGTATGTATGCTTCAGCACATTTAACACACAGGCACGCATGGATATGCACGCTTGCACACACACATTCGCACGCACACACACACACATTACACTGTGTAGGCCATTGTGTGCTGGTGGGAATGGATGACAAAATTTACAAAACATATACACATGGAGACTGGATGTAGAAAAGCACTTAGAGTGCTTATTCCATTCTCGAAATAAAGGAACAAAAATAAAAGAATGAAATTTAATGAAAAAAATAAACAAGCATAACCATGCTTATACACACACGTATTAATACTTACATTCACTTTCATGCTTTCGAAATCTTGTTCATTGTCAGATTTTCTTTTCCATGGAAGGAGACATGATAAACTAATAAATTGATATTATATATGTAATTTGCAGATGCAAGGTCCAGAGATAGAGTTTGACAATGAACTGAGGCAACTGTCGTTCTATTCCATCGAGTCAGGGGACACCATCCAAGTAAAATGGTGACATCACCTCCCTCGGTAGTCATTCTTTTCTCTGAAACTCAGGTTGTGCAGAAAACATTGTGTGATGTCAAGAAAACATGGTAAGAAAGAAAGACTGTGTTCAACATGATGAATCATTGTTAAGTCTCAACTCTGTTAGCATAATCACAGCGCTGTGTATGATTTACACACCTGTTGGTATTGTCAGTGTGTCATATTATGTGAAAAACTTCAGCACAATACAATCCAATCTCTCACTGTGAATTTGCATGTTTTGCTGACAACAAAATTGTTCATAATAGCTGCTTGTGATTTAAACATTTGTGCTTGCTTGCGCGCACACACAACATTATTTATGATTGACGCTTGTGATTACAGTGCATTGGATGATTTCCACACTTTTAAGGCATGATTGCATTGTAAAATAAGATAAAAGAGTTATATGAACAACTTAAGTTAAGCAGATGGATGAATGTGAAATTTGATTTAAATTAAAAAAAACAAAAGTCAAAATATAGTGTCTCATTTGTTGGTTTCTATGTTTTGTTGATGATAAAACTGTTGATGATTGATGTTCATGATGTACAGTGATGTGAGATTTATTTATAAATGTTGTTTGTGATCTAAAGTTAGGTGCTTGCTCATGCACACATGCGTTCATGCTCACCCATAATGTATATCTATATATGCAACAGGATTCAGTTAACTTCCTAAATCTGTTTTTGTAGTTTGTACAGTGCTCCTTGTTTGGTAATCTTCACTCAGTAGTACAGAATTTCATCTCATAAATAAATGCAGTATGAACAAGAAAGTTATAGAAAAAGAAAAAAATGTTGTGAGTTGCATGTTTTTGACAGTCATCTTCTCTAGTTGAGAAAATGGTTTTGTGTCTTCTCTCTCTTCTCTCGTCTCATCTTCTCTCTCTTCTCTCTCTCTCTCTCATCTCTTCTCTCGCAGCGTTTCTTCTCTCAGTCTATAATAACAACATGCATTCACGCTTTCCACATTTACTCTGTTCGTACTTTTGTTTTTTCTATATATGTCTCTCAACCACACTTTTTCTTCATTTCCATCTTCTTATAGTACACATTGCCCTTTTTTTGTTGTTGTCTTTTTTTACATGTCAGTGGCAAGAAAACCTGATTCAGTTCCATTCTTTATTTTTACTTTTTATTTTGCAATCCCAATGAATGTTTTTGGTTGCTAAATCCATCTTTCTAATAGTATTTTCCTTCATAGTCGGCTTTCTTTCAGCATGTGCTATGGTTGTGGTAGATTTTTGTTTTTTTTTACATTTATGTGTACAAAGCCGTGCATGGATGTGGAAGATGTGATGCAGAAAGTGTTTTGCTTGTCTGCATTTACTGGTGCATCAATTCCTGGAATTAGAAAAGTACACGTGGACAGTGATGATAAGAATGAACTATTGAATAATAGAATGGATTCGTTATGAATTTGTTGCAGATTTTGCTGTGAGTACTCTCATAATGAGAGGAAACTATTGCGTTTCATCTAAAAAAAAACAACACCTGTGTATTATTTTGTGTGTGTGTGTGTGTGTTGAGGACATCTGTTCATTTGTGTTTTAGACTTGGCTATGGATTACTTTGTTTAACCCCAGTACCAACTTTGCCATGTGGGGAGTAAAACCCAAACCTAAAAATCGACTGGAGAGGGAGGGGCTCCGCCAGGTTTTGATGTGCCCAAGACACCCAATGACAAAGACTGCCAAGAGATAAACTCCATACCGGATTCGGTCGATCGCCCGGGTTACCAAGGGATCCGCGCCTTCTGTTGCTCATCAGGGACCAGAAGTCGTCAAGTATGAATACTGATGTAAAAAACGCTGCAAATTGTGCCAGACACAACACCTTCATTGGCACATGGAATGTCTACGAACACTATGAGCTGCAGGCAAAGTGGAAGAACTGACACATGAGATGTCCAGATATCATTGGCACTCCTTGGGATCTGCGAAGTCAGGTGGGAAAAACATGGGAGATAACAACGACCCGGAAGACCACAAATTTAACTTACAGTGGAAAACAGGTGATAAACATGAACAACGGGTGGGGTTTCTCGTTCACAAAGGAACCGTGAACACCGTCTCATGAGCTTTGTCAGCTGTGTTCCAGGCAGACTTATTTACCATCCTCCTGAGAGCAATCCCCCTTTAACATAACTATGTACAGCATACGCCCTTACTCAGACTGCACAGTGAAGCCGTAGAAGAATGGAATGACCAGCTACAAGAGGTTCTGAATCAAACACCAAAAAGAATCCCTCGTTGTGCAAGGCGATGGAACGCCAAGTGGAGAAGGGATATATTTTTGCAGGAAAGACAGGGAGGGCGTTTGTGGGCCAATTGTAGATAACATCAAATGAAAGAGGCTTGAGACTCCTGAGTTGCCTAGTAACAACCAGCCTCCAGCTTAGTGTTACATTGGCCCACACAAGAAATCCAGAAAAATGGAATGGCATAGCCCCAAATTGGAGAACACCACAACCAATAGATTCTTCATGGTGAAAAAGACGGTTTCAGTCTAGCGTTAAACTCGCACAGACACGAAGTTTTCCAGGAGCGGACATAGGGAAGGATCATGATCTTGTGATGATGGACTTTCCGATTACGTCTTAAAAAGAAAATCCACAAGCGGAACAACATCAGGATCAAATTTGACCTCGAGAAGTGAAGGACCCCCAGAGGTATTAGAAATTTTTCAAAGCAAGGATAGGTTGGAAAGTTCTGCTGCACTCACTGTGTTAGACTCAGAATAGACACACTGACGAATAGTTTCAATACAGCCAGTGATGAAACAGCAAAACGAGCTCTTGGCAAACGCCCGACCAGTCAAAAAACCTTGGGTACACCTACCATCCTAAACTATGCGCCAAGCGTAGAGAGTTGACGAAAAAGAAAATGAAAACAAAGAAAGAGCAGACATATTGGGCAGTCAACAAAAGAAATCAGGAAGTCCATGAACGGAGGCAAAAGAGAAATGGATCGGTGAACAGTGCCAAGACATTGAAGAGTAACATCAAGGAAAAAACATAGCAAAGAAAGCATATCAGCTGGTGAAAGACCTGACTAGCACGAAACAGAGAAGATGTTTAACAATCAAGACAAAAATGGTAAGTGTTCTCACTGGACGACCTGGAATATTCTGACAGATGGGAACAGAATTTGCTCGACACTGTATACTATAGAACCGCAGGGAGATCCAGAAGTCCTTAATGTACCCGATAGCAAAGGACACAGACAGTCACCCTAGCCTCGAGAAGAAGTGAAACAGCAGTCAGATCGCTGATAAAGGGGAAGTCAGCAGGGGCTGTCAACATCCAGCTGAGTTGGTCAAAGTGGAGGGGAAGCCATGTCAGCGCCCCTACTAAGTAATCTGCTAACAAGATCTGGTCAGGACAGGGAAAAGATGGCCAACACGCCATGGACGCAGTTCTCATTCTACACTCCCCCAAGAAAGGAAATCTACAACAATGCCTTAATTACCGCAACACGCAGCCTCATATAGTCACCCAAGCAAGGTCCTGCTGCAGATAATATTGATAGACTGAAGCCACAAGCAGAGACCATCTATTGCTGAGGAACCAAGGCAGGTTTTCAGAGCAGGGCGCCAGCCACAAAGAACAGATATTCAACCTCAGAATACTATGTGAGCGGTACCTTCAACATCAACAAGACCTGATACCACGTATTATTTATCCGATTTTAAGAAGGCATTTGACAGGGTGTGGCGATTGAGCTTTGTGGGCAACATGAACTTGTACAGCTCAATGCAAACCTGATCAGTAGTCATCAAAAAGCTGTACGCGGTGGCCACAGTGCGTGTACTACAACAAAAACATTGGAGAATCGGTTTTCGAACACGTTGGGTAATGGCGGGTGTCTACTCTATCAGACCACTCTTTCTCATACATCTTGTTCTTTGAGAGAATCAGGTAGATGCACTGGAACTCATCACGATAAGGATCAGTCAGCATTGGTGCAGAACGATCACAAAACCTCGCTTTCGCAAGATGACACTTGATGATAATTGCAGGATCAGAAAAAGAGCTTGCCAGCCTATACAGAAAACTCTTGTAAGGCCTCCAAAAACATACGGCATGGAAATCAGTGCAGAGAAGACCAACTGATGACTAATAACACCCAACGGCATTAGCACTGATTATCAGGGTTAATGCCAAGAGAAGCTGGAAACAGTTCAAAGTTTCAAGTACCTGGGAGCCATTGTTCGACCGGGATTACCAAGCCAGAAGTAGTATGCAGGATGCACAGACAAATAAAGCTTGGTCAAAAAACTAAACACCATCTGGAGAGATAAGAATATCTCACTATCTCCAAGATCAGACTAATGCGCTCCCTTGTCATATCCATATTTCTGTATGCCTTGTGAATATGGACCCTGACTGCAGTTTGGAGGGAGAAAGAGAACAGGCAATGGAGATGAGATGCTTTCGGAGACTCCTTGGCATCTCCTACAAAGACCACAATAAAGCAACGAAAGCGTGCATAACGGAATCCAGCAAACCATTGGACCCTATAGAGAACCTCTAACGATCGTGGCGGAAAAAGCGTTAAAACTTAAGTGGTTTATGGCTATTTCACAAAGATTCCCAAGGGAATACAAAGACGTTTTGCAAGGCATGTCCAAGGGAGTGAAGAAGAAGAGGCAGACCAATGGAAGAGTGGTGAGGATATAATCAAGTGTAATGCGACAAGGGCCTAGAACTCAACAAAACCCTGAGAAAGGCAGAACAGAGAGAAGAATGGAGGGAACTGGTTGCTGAGTCTTTGAGGGTGCCCCCACGGTCGTCAGACTACGGGACAGATAGATAGATAGATAGATATGGATTCTTTGGATCTCTAAACACTTGTTTCTCTTTTTTGTGTGTTATAAGTTAGTCTTTCAAAAAGATGGGGCATTCGTTTATTGTTTGGTGTATCAGTCTATCACTGGGTGTGTATCAGATAATGATGGATCAGTGAATCATCATAAGTTATATTCCCTTATTTAAAATCTGAATAAAATGTCACCAGCCTCCTGTCATTTTATCAGTTTTGATGTCTTTGGTCAGTTTTTTCATATTTGTTTTGATGTGGAGATGTAGATGAGCTTTGTGTTGTTTTGGTTTTGGGGTTTTTTTGTGTGGGGGGGGGGGGTACTGCTGTTACTTGTGTTAGAATCTAATTTATGGATATAAATCGACTTGGTTTTTATACATTGCATGAGAACTGCTGGGTTTCACTGGACTTTGGTGTTGGTTTTTGTTGTTGTTGTTGTTTTTTAAACATCTATTGCTTGCTCAATATCCAAAGAATGCTTCCCACTCATTCGTTAGGCTAGGATGCATTGTGGTGCTCGGCTGCTTCAGATCTTTTCTTCTGTCTTTCAGCGCCTTGTCTTTCTCTGTTCTGAGAAGCCGGAGGCAGAGACAGTCTGCTGTCTGTTAGGCGACTGTGCAACAAAATGAATGCTTCACGCGCTTCGATTTGTTTGTTTTACAAGATTCAGCGCTATTTAAATTCCATTTATTATTATTAATGCTGTGAGCAGAGACAGTCGGACTGTGTGGCCAGAATAATGATATGCTGAAGCAGAGACGAGTGGACAGTTGTGGCCGGAATGAATGCTGAAGCAGAGACCGTTAAGGACAGTGTGGCAGAATGAATGCGGAAGCAGAGAACGTCACGGACTGTGTGGCCAGGACTGAATGCTGAAAATAGCAGGACAGTCAGGGACTGTGTGGCCAAACGAATGCTGAAGCAGAGACAGTTTGTCATTTGTTGGGACTGTGTGGCCAGAGTGAATACTCTTTGTATTTAGATGAAAGATTGTAAGTTACCTTAAAGCATTTTTTTGCTTGTGGTAAATTTATTTTATGCTTGGATGTTTTAAGCATAGTTGAGTAAGGATTATTTTTCTTTTTTAGATAGGATAATTAAATCATGGATAAGAAGAGAATGCTAAGTTTGCTGCGAAAATGAATGTAAAGGGCATGTTTAGTATGTCCAGTGATAGCGACTGTACTATCATTTTGGTATGCTAGAAAACTGTGCAATGTTCTGTATCTCCACTGATAATGCCTGTTTGTCCTGTATATATGTTTGAATATTGTCAAATTGTATATATAAAACAAAATTTGATTAACCATGCTGTGCAAGGGACAATAAGTAGGTAGCATAAAATGATAATGGGATAAAGCATTCTTTGTTTGGGAAGTCCTAAATAGGTCTTTCTCTCTATTTTTTTTCCAAATGCTTTGAAAGAATTACAGTTTAAGTGTTCCTGTTGTCTGATGTTGAGACAGTTTGGTGGGAAAAGGGCAATAAAATTTCTTGACTGTTTTTGATTTTTTTTTCTATTTTAGTTGATAAACTCCATTGATATGATGTATGTCAGTTGATGATGTCCATATGTATGCTTGCTTGGTGGAGACAGTTTGGAAAGGGCTTGTAAGACATGGCTATGTTCTATCATTGATTTGCTGTGTGTAAATGCGTGAATGCTTTTATTTGTAAAATAAACAGAAATGGGTGATATATTTGAAGGTGTCCAATAAAGCCTTTTTCCATTACTTTTCAGTTTGTTTCTTTCATTGTTTGCATGTTGATTTATTGACATTAGTTGCAGGATTCTTTTGTTTGTTCAGCTTCTACTTCACTCACATTCACACACACACACACACACACACATGCACACACGATGGGATAGCCTAGTGGTTCAATTCCCATTCAAGGGGATATTTTCCCCTGGAGTGGTAACATCAGTGCAGCTCCACTCTCCCCAAAAGATTCTTCGGATGAGCTATAAACCAAGGCCCCAGTGTGCGAATGCACACAGAACATTTGACGTCACACGTTAAATCCCTGTTTTCGCGCTTTTTCATAAGAGATAAGAGTAGGGCCATTGTGTGCCGGTGGGAAAAGATGACAGAATTTACAAAACCGCATACACACGGGGACTGGATGTAAAATAGCACATAAGTGCTTATTCCATTATCCTCGATATAAAAGAATAAAATGAAAAATAAATAAATAAAAACACACACACAACACACACACTGACTATTGTATGCTACTTTTGAGTCACGGCAGATTTCCCGGCATAAAAGTGTGGTTGCCTCCCCAGGGAGAGCACATTGCCACAACAGCTTTTTATGTTTGTTAGATTTTTCTGCAGCTATGTGTAGTTGTTTTTTTTCCTATATGAGCAGCTTTTCTCTACACAATTTTACCAGGGATATGTAACTCTCTCTAATTGCCATGGATTCTTGTATGTACACTGAATGTGTGTTGCACGAGGGACCTAGGTTTAGCGTCTCATTTGAAAGACTAGCACCCAGGCCACCACTCATGGTCTAGTGGATGGAAGAAGAGTATGGGCATGAACAGGTTCACTTCTGGCATCTTTAAATTGCTTCAAGCTCACCGATCTGATCTGTCCGTCCGTCTGCGTCTGTCTGTCTGTCTGTGCTGTCTTGTCTCTCTCTCTCTCTCTCTCTCTATCATATCTCTCTCTCACTCTCTCTCTCACTCTCTCTCTCTCTCTCTCTTCTCCTCTCTCTCTCCTGCTCTCTCTCTCTCTCTCTCTCTCTTGACAGAAGAAGGAATTGCTATGTCAACAACAAAAACAAAAATAAAAACACAGAAAGAGGGGGAGATAATAACGCCAATCCCCATCTCAACTAGTCATCTGACAAAAGGAAAACGAGAAGATGATTGTCTCGTGGCATATTCGATCCATCCTTCACAGGACCACATCGCCAGCAATGGATCAGCCACTCACTCAGCATGCCATGTGTATAGTTTCCAAGACAGCATTTGTCAACACCAATGCCTTCAGTCTACGGTCTACGGCTTCTTTCACGCATCAATAAGATTTGTTTTTAAAGAAAAATAATTTTTATTCTTTTTATCCCGAACACAATGCTGAATTGCCAATTTAGACGAATATTATTATAATGGGGCTCCTCGATTTTATAGTCTGAAACGATGGCTTTAGTGAGAGTGGTAGTTTGGTGCTTGATGTTAACGCCAGGGCTAAAAATACCTCTTGAATGATTGACGCTCTGTGGTTGCTTGAACTGGACCGCAGATCACAAACTCAATAATTCTCACCCTAGGCTATCCTGCGCTAAGGGATTGTATTTAAAATCACAGTTCGGCCAGACTAGAAGCTTTGTCAGTTACTGATGTAAGTGACGTGCAGAGGCATGCATCGAAAATGTTGATATGTGTTGAAATAAATATTATGTTGAGAAGATTGACATGGGAGTATACATGAATACAAGTCAAAACAGCCCCAAATTTTCATCCAATATGTAGCAGGCCTAGCTAAGGTCTCCCAGTAATTCCCAGATAAGACGAGTGAGTGAGTCAATTCAAAGTGCACAATCTGGGTTAAGCATGAGACAAGACGAGTCTGTATTCTGGGAGACCCTAGTTTGTTAAGCTGGTGAACGTCCAACTACAACAGCAACCCCCCCCCCCCCCCCCCAATCCAATCCAATCCAATATTGTTGTTTATAGCCCCGCCGACCAAAGAGACCATAAATATCGGGGCTGTCACCCTCGTAAAATTTAACAAAACAGAAACTCTTCAGCAAGCTCTAAAAAAACAAGTCGTTATAAATACTAGTTTTTTTAGAGTCACTGAACGCGGGACAACATGGTCTCCGAAAGAGTCGTCGCTCAACTTGCGTCATGTTCCCCCCTCACTCTACACATTCCATCGTTTGCACCTCGGGCACTGAGAATGTCGATTTGCTTGGTTGTTGATGATGTTGTTGTTGTTTTCGATTAGTGGGGGTGGGAGGATAGAGACTGACAGCAGACACAAGAGAAAGAGAGAGAGAGAGTGAAAGAGATGAGGAGGGAGAAGAGAGAAGAGGAGAGAGAGAAGGACGGGAGAAATGGAGAGAGAGAGAGAGAGATGAGAGACAAGAGACGGAGAGAGAGAAGAAAGAAAAAAGAGGCGAGAGAGAGGGAGAATGAGGATGAGAGAGAAGGAGACTGACATGATGGTAGAGGGACGAGATGAGATCCACAATGCCTTGACACGCGCGCGCCATGCATTGCACACCGTTGCCGCGCGCTCGCACACACATACTAGCACACAACGCACGTACTCACCACAACCACAGGACTGCGGGTGGATGGTTATCTGCCAGGAAACCCTGGTGGAAAAACTGTTCTTCCCTGTTGCTCCGCATGGACAGGAAAAAGGTCTCTCTCAGCTGTTTACTAGTACTCAGATTCCTCTACTTTCACAGGGAGTTACGTGAAAGAGGTGTGTAAGATACAAGCCAGACAAAAAAAGAAGAAAAGAAAGATCTTGTGACAAATTTGTTTGAATGATATGACGATGAATGATTTGAAAGTTGAGTGAGAATATGGTTGTGTGAGAGAGAGAGGACGTGAGAGATAGAGAATATGCTTTAAACAGAAAAACTTGTGCATGTTATGTGTACACATCGAGTAAGCTCACATTCACATACTATCTGCACACATCAAAGCATGCACATGCATGGACACACCAGGCACACACCACAACTTTTCCTTTTGTTGAGGCATTCCATTTTAGTTGCCATTGTTAAACTTTTGTAAAAAGTTTTTTTTCTTTATGGAATTTTGACCATGTTGAGCCTTAACCATCTCTGTACTTTTGTTCTCCAAGATAGTTGGATGACGTGTATTCAGTATGCTTCAAGTACACATTTTATAAGTGCATATAAGCTGTAAATTATTTTTTATTGACTCTGGGAGTGAATTACATTGCTGTATGTGCACTAGATATGTTTTGTTTTGAATTTGATTGTTTTTATTAAGCAGTTTGCATATTTTCTCCTATTATCACTGTAAGATTTTTTTTGTTTGTTTGTTGTCTTACAGTTGTCAAGCTTTGATGAATGAACAAGCTTCAGAAACTTGAAGAGCTTCTGTTTGGACATATATCAAGAATTGGGAGGGAAATCTTGTTCAGATGAAATTGTCATCGCCAGATAGCTAATCTGAAACGATGCAAATCGAACTCTGGTAACACTGAATTTCTTATTTGATGTGTGTATTTTGTGCTGTGCGTGTCTTTTCTGATGATATATATACTATGTGTACATTGTAAAACAGGAGATTTGTGTTATATGTGAATTTTGTCCTGTAAATCTATGAAGTGTGCATTTTGCATAATGTCTGTGTCATTAGAGTATTGCAGGCTTTGAATTTCATTTATTCACTATTGAGATTTGACCACTTTGAAAGTGATGCAAAGAAATGTATAGTACAGTTGCACAAATAAGTAAATGCCAAAAACGCACTGTCCATACCACCCTTTCTATAAAAAAAATTTGGATGATACAAACAGGGCAGTTATGGAAAATTGAGTTCCATGATCATTATCAGAGGATATGCTTTGGAATGAAAAAACAAGTAGTGTTAGAGAGGGTTATTTCTTTGCTTAATCAAAGTATACAAAAAGTAGTGTTTCACATCAGTGGTACAAATATCATACTAAGAGTTATTTTTAAAAAAATCATACTTATTGTAGATTTTAAATATTGATACTTCGCATGAAGTTTTGGCTTTACTCAAGAGCATTTGCCAAATTACCACCACCCATTTTCCTGTTTTTGTTTGTATGCATCTTAAACAAGGAAAAACCCATAGAAACACCCACTACAAAAAGACTTATAGTTTTAACTCGCAATCTTTCTGGAAAAATAAAATCTGTCTCTCTTGATGAGTGTGTGGTTGGTGCAGGTGGAAGAACAAGAGAGAAAAGGAGCGAAATCGACTACCTGAAACGCTATGTTGCCGGAGGGGCTGAAGAGCGGAGAACCAGGACCCTAGCAGAAGAACCCCATGAACCAGGTGTCAACTCTATTCCATCCTCGCTTTGAGGGCTTTGTCAAGAGTTCAATACCTCACTCTGTGGGATTTATTTTCGTTCTGGTGTGACTGATAATTTATGCAAAGTGTGTTCCTTGATAGTTCATTTCATGATAAAGCTTTAAAAAAAAAAGTGTGTGTGGTGTAAAGAAAGACAAGAAGCTTGATTTCGTTATTGCAAATTTGAAAACAAATTTGGTTCTATTGATAGGGTTGGTGGGAAGGATTATAAAAGAAACATTTTTGTTTTCTTTGTTGACATAATGAATTGGTTGTGTAATAAGTTAGATAACTTTTTCATCAAATAGCTGCCAGATTCATGTTGTCTCATCTTGCTTTGAATTAAGCAACTTTTATACTAAAAATTGAGTTTATTTCTATTTGTGCAGAGCTCAAAATTTTGCGTGAGGGGAACAAGCTATCAAATTTTCATTTGAGTAGACACTAATTTTTAGTCTATAGAAAGTTTTTTATGTGAAAAGAAAGTCAGGGGGGGGGGGGGGCCAGTTTTTTGTATTGTATTTGTAGAACGTTGGTCTAAACACTTGAAGTTAATGTGTGAAGTTGCTGTGATGTTATTGAGTTGTTTTTTCCCCCTGTATTTGTTAAAGCGGTACGACCACATTTGTAGTAGGTCTGTGAAAATCAGTGTTAATTTTTCTCCTGCATTTAATAAGCCACATTACTTGACAAGGTCTGTGAAGTATATGCCATTCTGTATTTTATGCTGTGAAAAATTATATGATGGTATATTTCATCAGGGAGTTTGTGCCATATTTTTACCATGCGCTTCTCCATTTTTTACTCACCTTTACCCATGCTGTGACTTCTCGTCCTTCTTAACTCTTGTTTCAGAATGGGGTAGCCCCAGAAAGACTCTGAAACTGAAAGAGCAGACCAAGTTTTGAATGATACCTCATCGGTATCTTGTTGGTCAAGATCTTAAAAAAAGAAATTAAGACTGGGTTGGGTAGGCGGGCAAATGTGTGTGTGTATGTGTGTGGTTTGTGTTTGGGTGTGTGTGAATGAGCATGTGTGTGTGGCGAGCTGTGTTATGTATGTGTGTGTTTTGTTTCAGAAAAGGTTTAGTGCAAAGTAATGTTATCTTGTTGATAAAGGAAGGCAGGTTGTGTTCTTTGCATTTTTGTTTTTAAATTGATGGAAAGATGTTGTAGGTTCTGCTTATTATGGACAGAATTGTGAGTTCTGCCATGGTGTGAGTTAAAACGCCACTTTTTTGTGGGTTTATAACATTTTTTTGAATCGCTTCTTGGTTACTATGTGACTACCTTATGATATTGCAGTCTAGTTCTCTTGTTTAAAACATGGACTAGTATGTCCACTCACTTATTTATTTCCCTTGACAAACAAAAAGCTCTGAAACTTAATTCAGCCCCAAGAACCAGAGGAGGGGAACTACTGGATAAGAAACTGCCAGGTGAGCCCTATATTGTCACTTCCGTTGAACTTGGTTGGGTGCTGTTTGGAATTATGTGCGAAATAGGTGCCTGTGATGTACAACCGTCTTCTGGTCTTGAGATTTTCTTTAAAATGTTATCTATGTTTTCCAGTAAATTACAGCCCAGTCCCAATGGAAATCATCAATTGGGATGTTAATACAATCACTACAGCAATTTAACAGGGCTGATGGGGTGAAACACTGTTTAGAAGGTTGAAATCATGGTTCTGTCCAGTTTTGACTTGACGGAAGACTGCTGAACAAAACAAAACAAAAAGTGCAGTGTCTCACCCAAATCCCAAGAGGTACGTTAGAGGGAAGTCAGTCAGTCACTTACTTTACTGCCAGGTCCGTAATGTGTGGGGGGGGGGGTGGGGGGGGGGGGATAGCCTAATGATGAAGCGTAACACTCACAATGTTACAGCCTTTGTACAAGCCACCACTGAGGGCACCCGTTCAATGGGGATATTTTCCAACTGGGTTTTACTCGGTTTTTGTTAGTTTTTTTTTTTTTTAATTTTTTTTTTTTTTTTTATTACTGTTTTTTTTAGTTTTTTTTTTTAACATTTGGTCTCCATCCCAACTGGCTCCCACTATCCTGATCCTTGGATGAGACTTTAAACCAAGGTCCTGTATGCGATAACACGCCAGAACTGCATGCCAACACGTTCTAAACCAAATTCTGCCTTTGGTGAAGGAGGTAGGCCACTGCGGCGTATGGTAGGAAAAGATGGACTATTGTTTTTGTTTTTTTAAAACACCATGTACGCTGGTTCATAAATAGACAGGCATCCAGAAGGTGTAATGTGACGGGCAACCTTTATGATGGGGGAAAAAAAGCTATCAGAAGTGAAAACATTTCCTCATTGGTGAACCTTGGAGCTCAAGTCGAGGAACAGGGGAGAAACCTCATCCCAGTCAAGAGATTTAAGACAATGATTTATTTCTTCTTTTATTTCGAGGATAATGGAAGAAGCACTCATGTGGGGTTTTTTCCATCCAGACCCCGGTGTGTATGCAGTTTTGTCAATTTTGTCACCCGTTCCCAACAGCACACAATGGCCTACTCTCTGAAAAGCGGAAAAGGTTTTATACGTGTCACATGATGTTCTGTGTTCGTTTGCGTGGGACCTGGTTTTTTGTTCTCATACCGCTAAGGACAAAATAAAAGCAGTACGTAGTAATGTTTAGCAGACCCAAAATAACTATTTTATGTATGTCTTTAACCTTAGAGTAGGTGAATATGCAGCAACAAGCCTCACTTCTATTGGCTGAATAACATTGGCTGCATTGTTTTGGAGGAGGGTGGGCTCAAACAAACCCTTGTATTGCTATATAAAACGAATCTAAATGTGTGAAGTATATATCATCTGGAAAGAACGGATTAATATGCTTTTAAATGAGTTGTAATTTTATAATTATGTGTAGTGATTTATGATTATGTAAAAAAAAAAAAAAAAAAAAAAAATCCTGTTTTCGTGCGCATACTGATCATGTTCCATCGTTCGGGCCCCAGATCGCGATTTTACCCCCTAGATAAGCAAAGTCTTGTGGTTGGCATAAATGTCATGATTAGGTAAACACTATTCTTGACATTAGTTTTCAAAAAATAAGGAGTTTTGTAGCGTTTAACGGTCACCAACATACTCGGAAAAGGTTTCAGCGAAAGGATCGACTGCCATCGTGACCGTTCATGGCGGAATGTGCGAAAAGTGGTGGCTTTCTATGACGAAAATACAAAGATAGCTTGATTTCATGTGATGCAAGGTATTTCAGCAGGCCATAGCGATTTGACTCATCAACAGTTATTTCGAAGCACTCGTTGCGTCAAAATAGAACAGTTAAACAATATGTGCGTCAGCGAAATCGGGCCGTGCGAAGAAGTCATCCAGCAAAAAACTAGGCACCGCTCGATTCAGTCTGATCGCGATCGATTTTAACCACGTTTTAAAAAAATATTCACAATCCTTACTCATCATCTCTCTTATTGTTTTTTCAACCAAATCCTGCCTCTAAAACTCCTCCCTCGCTGTCAATATTGTAAAAAAAGTCGAAAAAACGCTTGAAGAAATTCTAGTGCAAAACCATGGGCCGCCTTTTTTGGTGAAGACGATCTCGGCTGTCGTAAAAAATTAAAATAAAACTCTTTACCAATCAGTTTCTTCGGTGCTTGTGTGTGTCAACGACCTTTCCACCCTTTCTGCGGGTCCTTTCATCGTCCTTAAACATTCATTTTGGCGACCTTTGAAAGCGGTAAGTAAGCTTGCAACCTAATGACCAACCCACGTCATCCCGGAATATTCCGGGGATCCGCCACTCAGCCTAGACCTGCAGTTCCCGGAATATTCCGGGAACCGCGCTACTAGGGTTTTTAATCAAATGCTGCCTAACACTGGTAATAAGCACAGACTAGGGGAAATACCGCTTTAAGGTTGTTAGTCGCAGAGGCAACTTGGAAAATCTCCCCGCCCTACTCTCACAGCTCCATCCCCCATACCAACACCTCACTGCCCCTCCTCTCTGTCTCTGTGTGTTCTGATCTGTCACTCTCCCTCTCTCTTTCTCTCTCTGTCTCTCTCTCTCTCTGTTTCTCTCGCTCCTCTCACTCTTTTCCCCCTTCTGTCTGTCTCTCTCTCTTTCCTATCACTCTCTTTCTCTCTCTCTCTCCCTCTGTCTGTCTGTTCTGTCTTTTCTACTATCTATAAAGTCATTTTAGTTCTTTCTTTAGGGTAGCAGTATTTCAGAGGGCCTGTGTTCTGTTGTTTAGACAATCAAAGTGTGGTTATATATATATGTTTTTGAGAGCCTATGTCTACTGATATCATGTAAGAAAAAAACCCGCAAACTAAATTGTGGTTGCAGCCACAATGTCTGTGCAAATGCTGAGGGACATTGGTTCAACGACTGTTTCGGTCCTGGACATCCGATTTTACCTTGTCTTACATCAGTCAGAAGGGTTTGAGAGCAAGTTTCTTCACATTGTCTGTCTTTTTCTGTATATTGGCTGTCTTTTTTCTTTCATTCTTTCTCTCTCTCCTCTCTCCTCTCTCTCTCTCACTCTTCTCTCTCTCTCTCCTTCTCTTCGCTCGCTTCTCTCTCTCTCTCTCTCTCTCTCTCTCTCTCTCTCTATCTCTCCCACCTCTTCCCCCTCTCCTCTCTGTCTGTCTCTCTGAATGGCACTTCTCTCCCACTCTCTTTCTCTGTATTTTCTTTCATAACCCTCTCCTTGGATACATGTTTGTTGTCTAGTATTACATATTTGAAATACCCTGTTGGTATTGTTAATCTGATTTTGTTATGTAATAAATGTCCTGCTGCACATATTTGTCATATAATGCTGATTTTATTTATTTGACCATATTTTATTGTAGGCAGTTGTAAAAAATCAGGGAAAGAACAGTTTCAATCTCAGTTTGAAAATTGTTTATTGTTGTAATCTTCATGATGACAGGTTATGTTTTATCTTAAAGTTGCTCGTTTCCATTAAAAAGTATTTTCTGATTGAGCGATGCACATACTTTAGGACAAGTATGTATGCTTCAGCCACATTTAACAACAGGCAGCATGGATATGCACGCTTTCACACCACACATTCGCACGCACACACAACACATTACACTGTGTGGCCCTTGTGTGCTGGTGGGATAGGATGACAAATTTACAAATCATAAACACTTGAGACTGGATGTAGAAAGCAATTAGTGTGCTTATTCCATTCTACGAAATAAAGGAACAAAAATAAAGATGAACTTTAATGAAATAAATAAACAAGCATAACATGCTTTATACACACACGTATTTAATCTTACATTCACTTTCATGCTTTAGAAATCTTGTCATTGTCAGATTTCTTTTCCATGGAAGGAGACATGATAAACTAATAAATTTGTTTTTTATATATGTGAATTTGCAGATGCTAAGGTCAGAGATTAGAGTTTGACAATGACTGAGGCAAATGTCGTTCTATTCAATCGAGTCATGGGTGAGGACACCATCCAAGTAAAATGGTGACATCACTCCCTCTGGTAGACATTCTTTTCTCTGTAACTCAGGTTGTGCAGAAAACATTGTGTTGATGTCAAGACAACTGGTTAAGAAAGAAAGACTGTGTACAACATGATGAATCATTGTTAAGTTATTGTTAGCATAATCACAGCGCTGTGTATGATTTACATCACCTGTTTGGTATGGTCATTGTGTCATATTATGTGAAAAATTCGCACAATACATTCCAATCTCTCACTGTGATTGCATGTTTTGCTGACAACATAAATTGTTCCTTACTAGCTGCTTGTGATTTAACATTTGTGCTTAGCTTTGAGCGCACACACAACATTATTTATGAATGACTCATGTGATTACAGTGCATTGGATGATTTCCACACTTTTAAGGCATGATTGCATTGTAAAATAAGATAAAAGAGTTATATGAACAACTTAAGTTAAGCAGATGGATGAATGTGAAATTTGATTTAAATTAAAAAAAACAAAAGTCAAAATATAGTGTCTCATTTGTTGGTTTCTATGTTTTGTTGATGATAAAACTGTTGATGATTGATGTTCATGATGTACAGTGATGTGAGATTTATTTATAAATGTTGTTTGTGATCTAAAGTTAGGTGCTTGCTCATGCACACATGCGTTCATGCTCACCCATAATGTATATCTATATATGCAACAGGATTCAGTTAACTTCCTAAATCTGTTTTTGTAGTTTGTACAGTGCTCCTTGTTTGGTAATCTTCACTCAGTAGTACAGGAATTTTCATCTTCATAAAAATGCAGTCATGAACAAGGAATGTTATAGAAAAAGAAAAAAATGTTGTGAGTTTGCATGTTTTTGACAGTCATCTTCTCTAGTTGAGAAAATGGTTTTGGGTCTTCTCTCTCTTCTCTCGTCTCATCTTCTCTCTCTTCTCTCTCTCTCTCTCATCTCTTCTCTCGCAGCGTTTCTTCTCTCAGTCTATAATAACAACATGCATTCACGCTTTCCACATTTACTCTGTTCGTACTTTTGTTTTTTCTATATATGTCTCTCAACCACACTTTTTCTTCATTTCCATCTTCTTATAGTACACATTGCCCTTTTTTTGTTGTTGTCTTTTTTTACATGTCAGTGGCAAGAAAACCTGATTCAGTTCCATTCTTTATTTTTACTTTTTATTTTGCAATCCCAATGAATGTTTTTGGTTGCTAAATCCATCTTTCTAATAGTATTTTCCTTCATAGTCGGCTTTCTTTCAGCATGTGCTATGGTTGTGGTAGATTTTTGTTTTTATATTTACCATTTATGTGTACAAAGCCGTGCATGGATGTGGAAGATGTGATGCAGAAAGTGTTTTGCTTGTCTGCATTTACTGGCGCATCAATTCCTGGAATTAGAAAAGTACACGTGGACAGTGATGATAAGAATGAACTATTGAATAATAGAATGGATTCGTTATGAATTTGTTGCAGATTTTGCTGTGAGTACTCTCATAATGAGAGGAAACTATTGCGTTTCATCTAAAAAAAAACAACACCTGTGTTATTATTTTGTGTGTTTGTGTGTGTGTGTTGGAGGACATCTGTTCATTTGTGTTTAGGACTTGGCTATGGATTACTTTGTTTAACCCCAGTACCAACTTTGCCATGTGGGGAGTAAAACCCAAACCTAAAAATCGACTGGAGAGGGAGGGGCTCCGCCAGGTTTTGATGTGCCCAAGACACCCAATGACAAAGACTGCCAAGAGATAAACTCCATACCGGATTCGGTCGATCGCCCGGGTTACCAAGGGATCCGCGCCTTCTGTTGCTCATCAGGGACCAGAAGTCGTCAAGTATGAATACTGATGTAAAAAACGCTGCAAATTGTGCCAGACACAACACCTTCATTGGCACATGGAATGTCTACGAACACTATGAGCTGCAGGCAAAGTGGAAGAACTGACACATGAGATGTCCAGATATCATTGGCACTCCTTGGGATCTGCGAAGTCAGGTGGGAAAAACATGGGAGATAACAACGACCCGGAAGACCACAAATTTAACTTACAGTGGAAAACAGGTGATAAACATGAACAACGGGTGGGGTTTCTCGTTCACAAAGGAACCGTGAACACCGTCTCATGAGCTTTGTCAGCTGTGTTCCAGGCAGACTTATTTACCATCCTCCTGAGAGCAATCCCCCTTTAACATAACTATGTACAGCATACGCCCTTACTCAGACTGCACAGTGAAGCCGTAGAAGAATGGAATGACCAGCTACAAGAGGTTCTGAATCAAACACCAAAAAGAATCCCTCGTTGTGCAAGGCGATGGAACGCCAAGTGGAGAAGGGATATATTTTTGCAGGAAAGACAGGGAGGGCGTTTGTGGGCCAATTGTAGATAACATCAAATGAAAGAGGCTTGAGACTCCTGAGTTGCCTAGTAACAACCAGCCTCCAGCTTAGTGTTACATTGGCCCACACAAGAAATCCAGAAAAATGGAATGGCATAGCCCCAAATTGGAGAACACCACAACCAATAGATTCTTCATGGTGAAAAAGACGGTTTCAGTCTAGCGTTAAACTCGCACAGACACGAAGTTTTCCAGGAGCGGACATAGGGAAGGATCATGATCTTGTGATGATGGACTTTCCGATTACGTCTTAAAAAGAAAATCCACAAGCGGAACAACATCAGGATCAAATTTGACCTCGAGAAGTGAAGGACCCCCAGAGGTATTAGAAATTTTTCAAAGCAAGGATAGGTTGGAAAGTTCTGCTGCACTCACTGTGTTAGACTCAGAATAGACACACTGACGAATAGTTTCAATACAGCCAGTGATGAAACAGCAAAACGAGCTCTTGGCAAACGCCCGACCAGTCAAAAAACCTTGGGTACACCTACCATCCTAAACTATGCGCCAAGCGTAGAGAGTTGACGAAAAAGAAAATGAAAACAAAGAAAGAGCAGACATATTGGGCAGTCAACAAAAGAAATCAGGAAGTCCATGAACGGAGGCAAAAGAGAAATGGATCGGTGAACAGTGCCAAGACATTGAAGAGTAACATCAAGGAAAAAACATAGCAAAGAAAGCATATCAGCTGGTGAAAGACCTGACTAGCACGAAACAGAGAAGATGTTTAACAATCAAGACAAAAATGGTAAGTGTTCTCACTGGACGACCTGGAATATTCTGACAGATGGGAACAGAATTTGCTCGACACTGTATACTATAGAACCGCAGGGAGATCCAGAAGTCCTTAATGTACCCGATAGCAAAGGACACAGACAGTCACCCTAGCCTCGAGAAGAAGTGAAACAGCAGTCAGATCGCTGATAAAGGGGAAGTCAGCAGGGGCTGTCAACATCCAGCTGAGTTGGTCAAAGTGGAGGGGAAGCCATGTCAGCGCCCCTACTAAGTAATCTGCTAACAAGATCTGGTCAGGACAGGGAAAAGATGGCCAACACGCCATGGACGCAGTTCTCATTCTACACTCCCCCAAGAAAGGAAATCTACAACAATGCCTTAATTACCGCAACACGCAGCCTCATATAGTCACCCAAGCAAGGTCCTGCTGCAGATAATATTGATAGACTGAAGCCACAAGCAGAGACCATCTATTGCTGAGGAACCAA
>CM054137.1:24062772-24100272 GCA_028751875.1 Rapana venosa | reverse complement strand
CGTAATGTAACACCCATTATGAAGTTGAAATCTCACGGGGACACGAAAAAGAGGACATCTTGGTGAAGGGTCTTGATGAAAAGATTTAAGAATAGGAAAGTCTTGGGGTGATACAAAGCGGACAGTCCTAGATTAATCATATGATTTATCACAAAATCTGTTGTGAAGGAACTGTGTTCCGCTGAATGAAAACAAAAAGGAAGAAGTCTGTCTTTTATCGGCGGTATTTATTGCGAGCTTATCGCAGCTGAACGGAATAAACAGACATTTTGTAATATAAGCAATAGCTGACTGTACATTTTCCAGTTTTAGTTTGGAGCTAGATTCTCTAAACATCTGCTGCTCTGGAGCATTTCAGGAAAAACAGACGATATGCAAATATAAAATCAACTACCCGCACAAACAAACAGACATTCAAAATAAACTTTAAATTTTTTTTCAAAAGAACCCTCCAAATAAATCAATCCAAATCAAAGAACAACAACACTAGCAAAGAAACTTCATTTGCTCTTTTCATAGAAGAAGAAGAAGAAGAAGAAGAAGAAGAAATCCTTATACATGTGTAAAATATGTGATTACTATCTTTCCAGTTTCTAACTTTGACAAAGTTTTAGCTTGGTGTGTCCATTCATCACGATGGCTCAGTTTTCATTTGCCAAAAATCCCTATACAACTTCCTTCAGAAGGCAGCAAAAAGATTCCCAACTTAAAACCGTAGTAAAAGAAAGGAAATATATACAGCTAGCTAAACGCACCTCTCATGATATTGCGGGGCGAAAGACACACCCATGTGACTCTGTCTTCACGTGCGTTTGTGTGTACATAGGTATAATTCCCAACGATGCATAAGTGTCTGCTATAAACCACTCGCTCGCAGCTGCTACTCATATACATTCTATATGTAAAAAGAAAACATTTCTATAATGTCAAGGTAGTTTGTGTCTAAACTACTTGTGTTTTTCTGTAAAACTACTTTCCAGATCTGTAGACAGGCACGGAGTGGACCGATTGCATCAATGTTGGTTCACACCTTGCACATCAATAGAAAATTATCGGAACATCCTGTCCTTACTGATGTACTGTATACTGGACTAGCTTTTGGGAGGTCTGGTTGGGGGGGAAGGGGGGGGGGTTGTTTTTTGTAGGGGGAGGGGAGGCATTTCATGTGACAGTAAGTCGACAGCAAAAAATACTTATGGAAGGTGTAATTAGATACTTACCTTGGGCATTCGTTTCTGAAGAGGAGCATATGAAAAAAAAACAACTTTATCAAGGCACTGCCCTCTGCAATTGAAAATAAAACGCTCAATGCTCAATATCAGAACAGCTTTGTTTTTAATATCCGATTTAAAATCAATGGGCTCTTTTGTTGGTTTGTTTTGTCTTTGCTTTCTACTGTCTCATCTTCTGTGACATCAGTCCTGCTATGCCTACGCTGCACATTGTGGTCCTATCACCCCATCTTTCTATCACACCACCCACGCTTTCGTGGTGCACTCCCAGGGCCAGAAGTTCACAATGGTAGACCACCAACCACCAACAGGCCCTGCACTGCTGCTTGAGTCACTTAGGCAGTGTTCTCTGGTGCCTGACATCTTTCAACATATGCCACAGGCCACCAGTTAGTATAAACCGTCTGCTGATGACAATATTAGCAGTGTTGCGAACAAAACCATGCAAGTCAGATCAGCATCACAAGGTCCCTTTAATGACCTCCCATGCGTCTCTAGAACCTAAAGGTTTTGACATTGCAACCAAAAGTAGAGTTTGAACAATCAGACTGTCAGGCAGGCTACAGGAAAATAACAGAGGAACAGCAGACATGTTATTTGTACTCCGAACCATCATTTACAAGGGGAAATGTACGAATAAATAACTTTATGTTACGTTCATAGACTACAGCAAAGCCTTTGACAGTGTGTTTTACCAGAATCTTTTTGACACAATGTATAAAATGGACTTTTCAAAACAAATCATCCCCCGAATGTCCTCACTTTATGAAGACCAAAAGAGTGCTATCAGATAGGGCAACCAAAAATGTGAAATTTTCAACATCTCAAAAGGAGTTAGACAACGATGCATCCTCCCACCTCACCTTTTCAACATAATACACATGATAAGTCATAAGAGAGTGTGATATTGAAGACATGGGCCTCAAAGAAGGTGGCAGAAACGTAACAAATCTGCGCTACGCTGATGATTTAGCACTAGGCCTACTAGCTGATGATATTACCAGCATAAAGAGTTATAGGCCTACACAGAGTAGACCTACCAGGAAGAAGAGTGGGTCTCAAGCTCAATGCCCAAACGACAAAAGTACTGCATGTTGCCAGAGCCAGCTGCAAAACAGAGCATGAAATAAATATTGACAAATCTGTAAAAGACTTTAGATATGTCGGCTCAGTCAAAACATGTGACGGATCATATACCAATGACATAAAAAATGATAAAGACAAGAACAGGCATGGCCAAAAGTAGAATGGTCCAACTAAAATTCATCTGAAAAAAAATGCATATTCATTTTCTTTACTGGCTGAAAATGAAAATAATGAAATACTTAGTACTGCCCTTCATGCTGTATGGCTGTGAATCCTAGACACACAGAAAGAACGATAAAGAAAGAATCGAAGCAGGTGAGATGTGTGTGTGTGTGTGTGTGTGTGTTGTGTGTTGAAGGCTGCACAGAGTAAGTTTGACAGATACAAGAATATATGAAATTATACATATTACACAAACTGGGAACAACATAGCCTATTACATACTTATTAAAAAAACAACTAGAAACAACAGGAAAACTTCTTACTTTAATAAATAAAAGCAAACTAAGACATGTGGGCCATGCGAAAGCAGGATACGGACCTCACGAAGACTTGTCTTTCAAAGCAAGGCTGAAGGAAAGGGAAGGAGGGGCAGACCACCACCTTCTCTTGTTGGCAACATTCAGGGCTCTGTGGCATGAGAATCCATGAAGTCAGCAGGACCAGCGAGGACCAGAGCAAATGGAGAAGGAGGATCATATCATTGTCATTGGGTGTGACGGCTAAGCTGAACCGGGTATTGCCAACAAGTGAGACAGGAGAGTATTGTTAAAATAAATCCCACTTAACAAGTGTCAGGATGGCCCAGCGGTCCCTTTTGCTCCCTTTTCATTCCAAAGTCAGGTCGCTCTCTGGTTCACAAGGCGTGGCCTCGATTCCCACCCCTGACAATTTTTGTTTATTTATTTAAATTTTGACGGGATCTCTCAGTGGCCAGAGCATTCGCTCTCTCCAGGCTAATGTTAAGCATCCATGAGCGTGGGTACCTAATGGATGGGTGTACCTTTCGTGTGTCTTGGCTCCAGTAAAGTGCCCCCAATTCACCTAGCTGTAAATGGGTGCCTTCCCTCTTTAGGGACAGGGAAGGTAAAGCAGTGAGTGAGAGGAGATGGGCGCCGCCCTCAAGATGCTGGCACCTGGACAATCTGAGCTCTCTGACACCTTGCTCCCCAACGACTGGATAGGACATGGGAATACTTAACCTTTATCTAACTTCTAAAACTATCGTTCTTTTGTCTATGCATTCCTTACAAATTATAGTTTGTTTCCTTTTCTCTGATCGTCGTTTCATAAAAAAAACACCAAAACACCCAAACTTTTTCTTATCTGCAGCTGATATTGCATAATTAAACAGGCAGGGAAATAGGTTTTAAGAACCATTCAGTAAATAAAGGTACATTTCACACAAACATAAATTGATATAGTTAGCTAGCTATCTAGCTAGCTAGCTAGTTAGCTAGCTGGATAGATGAATTAATTGATTGATTGATTGATCAACAATTATCGATAAAGAAATCCCTAGATAAGACAGAGCAAGAAAAAAGTAATGTTAATCATATTCAAACATAATCTGGTGGTTTACTGTTAATTCTTTTTTGAAGTGTGAGTGCGTATTCCATTATCATCTGAAGAAAAGAATAAACACAAAATAAAAATACTCCATTCATTTTACCCATCACCCACTTTTTAGGCATTTTTGCATTTGTGGATTGAGTGTATACTTCCGGTTGTTTTGCCCTGGGGTATTTTCATTCCGGTAAAATTTGAAGTTCGCAGCTTAGCAGATGTTGCAAGTGTCTAGTTCATTATTTCACTGTTATAGTCGCAATCGCGGCAGCTGAATTATCAGAATGAAACTGTCTGTGTATTACAAAGTAAGCGAAGTCCTCAGCAAATGCAGAGCGAGGCGAGACATCAAGAAACTTGCTGCCGATCATGATTTTGAGGGGTAAGCTAAGAAGCCTCAAAGAAGGTCTATGTGAAAATCGGTGTTGGTGTGTGTGTGTGGGGTGTGTGTGTGTGTGTGTGTGTGTTTTCTTCAGTTTTTAAAGTCTATTCACATTTAGTGATTTTAGACGTGTGTTTGTTTGTCACTGTGAGGTGTGTTTTGTCACTGTGTTGTGGTACACATGTCAGTGTGTGTGTGTGTCACTGTGTGTGTAGGGGGGGGGGGGGGGGGGGGGGGGGGGGGGGGGGGGGGGGGGGGGGGGGGGGGGGGGGGGGGTTGTCAAGTCAATGAGGGGTCAAGTCAAATAAAAAAATTTTCTATTGTGAGTAAAAGATTAACTAACCTTTACTAAGTTTACACAATTTGTTTCATCCTGCCCTCACAAAACGGTCAAGAAAACAGACACTGAGACACTACAGGTAAAAGCATTCAAAAGACTATGTTAATCTATGTTCAATAGAAAAAACAAACAATTGTCAATTATATATATGACATTCAAAACAAAAAAATCCAGACATTACAAAAAGTGAAAAACAAAACAAATACCCCCCCCCCCCAAAAAAAAAAAAATCAAAAACAAAACAAAACCCACAACCCCAAAACAAAAAAAAAACAAAACACCAACACAAAACAAAACAAAAACACAACAAACCAAAACCAAAACCAAACAAACAACAAAAACAAACAAACAACAAAACCCCCTTGATAAAACAAAACCAAGACAGTACAACATAAACTCAACGTCTCAAGTCATGTACTTATAACACTCCCAACAGTTTATATGCTTAACACAGATAAAGTATGAGTTAGTATAACACACAAACATACATATACATGCATGCAGGGGGGGGGGGGGGGAGGTGGTAGAAGGAGGGAGATATATAATACACTATACAGATCTATAGATAGATATATCTATAAATTGAGAGAACAAATGAACAAATTTTATTTATATAGAAGGTTATAGAATAAGCATAACAATAGCTTTTTTACATCCAGCCCTCTGGGAAAAATTAAAAACAAAAAGCAGACGAAAGAAATTAACAATAACATGCAATACATAGCGTGAACTTGAAGAATAATTTAAAGAAAGAAATCTTGAATGAAAAAATACATGATATATAGATAATGGACACCATGCAAATTCATCCCAACATAATTTCATACATACTTGTAGCAAAAAAGAAAACAAACAAAACAAAGTAAATGTAAACACTAAACAGGAATAGGTCAAGCAAGGATAGGCACGGCAAATTAATTTGTATAATGCACACATATATAAAGACAAAATGATGAAGTTCAAAAAAAAGTTATTAAAAAATGTAAATGGAAAAAAGAAGAAAAGGAATTGCACAGAGAGAGAGAGAAACAGAAGAGAGAGAGAGAGAGAGAGAGAGAAGGGGGAAAAGAGAGAAGAGAGGAAGAGAGAGAGAGAGAGAGAAAGAGAGAGAGAAAGAGAGACAGACAGAGAGACAGACTGACAGAGAAAGAGAGGATTCGGATTCGGATTCGGATTCGGATGATTTATTCATAAAGGCCATTGCCCCTTAGAAGGGGTATTATACAAGGTTAGAACACACACTTTGTAGGTTTTCACAGATTAAGACATCTCATTTTTGACAACTTTACTGCGTACTTTAAACGCTTTGTGTAAATATACAACAAGCTTTTTTGCAATTGTTTCGTTAGGAGTTGTCATAAACATAATCAATTTGAACAAAACAGGCTCCCGAAAATACTTTAAAGGAATCAATTTTTTCTCGTAGCTCTTTTAGCTCAGGGCAAGACAAAACAAAATGGAGTTCATTTTCAAAGAGCATCATGACATAAGGACATATCAAAGTACGATAATTGACAGATTTATAACGATAAGAATGTAAATGTATATCAAAAAATACCAAATTAAATTTAGTCATTATTCGTTTCAGATGTCTGTCTATGGGCATTGATACATAGACTGGAACACAATGCAAGGATTCAACATTCTATACATTTCAAATCGATCACTTCCTGAACATGTGAAGACCATGTCTGCCATCTGCAATCCACCAGTCGTTGCCCAAACACATAAATAAACCCGTTATGTCCCTACACCTTGATTTTCCCAAACGAAACCAAAACCATATTCATTAATTTTAGTCTTATACTCGATACCCAGTTTTTCTTACTTCTGGCATCTAAATTCATAAACATTTTATAAGCTTTATGAGGTAATCTATGTGATTCCATTTGTGTGAGCTTTAGCCAATAACGAACACACTTGACCATGGAAATTAAACTAATTGGATACTGTTAGTTTCCCCGTAAACTAAGTCATTGGGTGTTTGGATTGATATGCCCAAATTTCTTCAAGGCGTACAAATGAATCTTTCCAATTTCCACAACACCCCGCATCTAAGCCCCATAACTCAGCACCTTTTTTGCACCCCTAGGTTGAATTTGGCATCAAACAAATTCAGAAATAACGTAAGAGAGTCATTATTTAATTGCATTAGTTTTCTCAGAATACACAATAAAGGATACTTTGCTCTACTTACAGATCTCTACAGGCAAATGAAAAACTTTGTCGTGTTGAAAAATATATTCCTAGATACTTTAAAAGACATTCACAACTGGCAAAACGCTTCCATATAAGTCCATCTTTCCGCTCTGCAAGATACCCCCCCTTTTTAAATACTATAATGTTACTTTTTGACATATTAACCTTTAACTGTAGTGAAACCCGACGCTTTTCTAAGCTATTTAATTGTCTTTGCAGCCCAACAACTGTTTCTGAAATTAGCACTACATCGTCAGCCAAAAGGAGTAAAAATATTTCTAAGTGTCATCTATGAATCGTGCACCATGTTTACCATTACGAATAACTTCCAGAGTCAACTCATTGATAAATAAAGAAAACAAAATAGGATACACACATCTCCCTGTTTAACCCCAGCTGTACAGTTTATATAATCCGTCAATGATGCACACATCTAACTCTAGCATTCACAAATTGTAATGCTCATTATACATTTAAACAATTTCCCCCGAATTCCATTCTTAAACAAAATAGGCCATTAATATGCTTCTATTACAGAATCAAAAGCTTTTTCAAAATCAATAAAAAGCCACATATAATTTTCGATTCAAACAAAACTGTTTTTGAACAAAGGCCATTAAAGTAAACATATGATCTACAGTGGAGTAATTTCGTTTTAAACCCAGCCTGAAATTCGCCCGTTATGTTATTCTCCTCTACCATTCCTGTAGTCTTCTGTTAATAACTGCACTATATAATTTACTACTAATATTACACAAAGAGAAATTCCCTGTAGTTATTTGTATTGTTAACATCGCCCTTTTTGTATAAAGGTTAGAACAATTGACTCAGTCCAACTATCTGGGTATATACCCTTATCAAATAAATATTGAAAAATTGTAAAAGGGAAAGTTCATTATCGACTCTACCTTACAAGCACTTTTTATCATCTCTCCAATAATACCATCTGGGCCAGCGGCTTTTCGGTTTTTTAATTTCCTTAAAGCTAACATTATTTCTTCTTTTGAAATTGGACGATTAAAGTTATCATCGCAATAATCACTATTATCAATTCCTTCTTCCTATCTGTATCATTATGAATACCATCATTTGTTTCAAGCAATTTCTTAAAATGTTGAAACCAATCATCTAGACTAACATTATTTACAGGCTGATTTCTTTTACTCTGTACCACTACGCATTATATTCCAAACTCTTTTTGGTTATCAACAGAAGCAATCAATTTATCCAGCAGTGATTATTGAACAGTTTACGTTTTGTCTTTAAAAGCTGTTTATAGTCACGTCTAGCTGTACGGTATAAATCACGATAAAACAGAGATAAAGATCGACGATACTTGTTTAATAATCTACGAACATTTTCTTTTACATAAACGACATTCCATATCATACCAATCACTGTAAGCCATATTTTTTATTCAACTTTCTGCTTTTTCATGCAATTAGCACAATCTGTTATACAACTGTTAAAGATATCAAGAGCTTGGTTAATATTAACATCAATCAGATCACTAGCCATACTTAATTGTTGTTGGGTGTCATCATGAGTCCATTAACCTATCAAACACTTCACAAAAATGTTTCATTCAGACAATCTTTTCAACTGTACACGTATTTTCTGTTCCCTTTTCATTCTCTATGTTTTCATTAGGAAAATTGATATAAAGCACTAAAGGGCATGTGGTCAGATTCACATCTTTCAAGAACATTCATCTCACAAACCTCAGAGAATTGTGCGGACATGTCTCGTGACATCACAAAATAGTTCATTGACACTGCTTCCAGTTCAGATTATGTATGTGTAGCAACCCTGACGGTCGCCATGACACATTCCATTCAAAATATATAAATCTAAGCAGTGCACATATTCAAGAACATTTTCCAAAATGATTTAATCACATTATCTTGTGACTGTCTGTTCATATGCAGAGTCCACTTGAATGTTGGTTTGTGATTGGTGTATGACTGTCCTCAAAATCTAAAGAAACATTGGATATTCTGCTTTAAAATCCCCTCCCAATACAACATTACATCACCACAAGAAAGATACAGTCGCAAAGAAAATCTTTTTGTACATTATTCCTTTTTCAATATCATACGTTCTGTAATTTGGTGAATCAGATGGTGGTACATAAATGGCCACGTATAAGACATCTTTCATTGTACGAACAACGATTTATTAATAATGAATGCACAAAAAATATCTGATTTCATATCCAGTTGCTTCACAAAGGGACATAGCTCCCGTCTAATGAGACACAAAAGACACCTGATCGTCTCCCTTGGGCAGAAGTTTAGTAGCAGGTTTACAAAAAGTCTCATACCCAACAAACACTGAAGAGTGAAAATCTTCAACAAACGTTTCAACCAGACAAATAAAATCGAAGGAACAAACATATGACACAAAATCCATATCACACAGTTTAGACAATAATCCATTAACATTCCAGTGTAAAAAGAAAACAACTTTGAGTTTTACACAAAGGGGAATAATTCATATTATCATCTTCAATAAATATGAAGAGGAAGTACACACATCTTGCAAACCCATCTTTATTCACAAATATCTGACACACATTCATTCATGCACACAGTGTTTACACTTTCATCCTGGCTTTTGGCTACACTCAGATCGAATCACTCCATGTTGACATCTTTCCCATGACTAGCACGTGCTAACTTCGTGTTGTTGACACTACACTGTGGCTGCAAAACCGGTGCTTTCCTAAACTTTGGGCCCCTCATCAAAAAGTTCCCCAAATGAAGTCAAAAATTTCCTGGGGCGGCCCACACCCTATTTCACTTCAACTAAGTGATTGTCCCGATCAACAGTAAATTTCTTTGATCATTGACCAGATGATCAAAGATCATTGTTGCCCTCTTTCCCTCACTTTTAGCTTTCTTTAGGTGTGGAGTCAGCCTTTTCCCTTTTCTCCCTAACACGACTGGAGTAGTCTTCACGATAAACACGCCAGATCCCCGTTTGTTTGCCTTTAGCTTTCAGTACAGTCATTTTCTGTTTATAAAAAACACATCTAGCAATCACGGGAGAATCGGCTTTAGAGTTTATGCGATGGACTCTGTCGAACTCAATGTCTTCTGAGAGTTCAAGCGTGTCTGTAAGGAGGTCCTTTACCCTACCTTCACACTCAGCAGGGGTCTCGCCATCTCTCCTCGGCAGACCGAAGAAGAGGAGGTTGTTGCGTTTGGACCGTCCCTCCAGGTCGTCTGTCTTCCTCTCCAGTTCCTCCACCCTCTTGGTCAGGTCCTCGTTCCTCCTCTGCAGCTCCTCGTTCTCCTGGCGTAACCCGTGGATGACCCCCGCCAGTCCCTTCAGCTCGTCCTGCAAGGCCTTGTCTTCACACAGAACCTGTCTCTCCTGCTTCCCCTCCTCGAACCCGGTGTCCATACTGGTGCGCATGGAATGCAGCATGACCACCACTTCAGACAAGGTGGGCTCTCCTCCTCTGTCACTGGAAGCACTGCCAGGAGAGTGACATGTCTGCTCCATACTGGCCCTGGTGCTGGAAGACCTGGCGCTGGAAAGCCTCGTCTGTTTCATGTCTTTGCTTGGGTTGGGCCCAGGGTTGCTCTCGATATCGCCAACGTAAAGTAGACTGCCCAAATACATAGGAGAGGAGCAAACCAACACGACACCGTCTACTTTCCCTCTTGCTTTCAACATGGCTATGTGTGAAGCTTTCTTCATCTTCGCTCTCTTCAACATGAAGTTGATGTAGACTGCACAAAAGCAGCCACATGCCGACCTAAAAGACAGTGGAGCCGATGGCATGGTGACTTACTGGTCTGTCTGCGCAATACGGATATAGAAGTCCCTCTGTAGTCGCTGTAGTTGGTATTGAAATGGAGAGACCAAAATACACAACCTAGTGTGAGCATTCACATTTCATGCCCCCCCAGAGAAAGAGAGAGAGAGAGAGAGAGATACTGACAAACAGAGAGAGAGGGAGGGAGACAGACACACAGACACTGAGACAGGCAGACAGGACAGAGACAGACACTGGGACAGAGGGAGAGAGAGAGAGAGGGGAGAGAGAGAGAGAATGGATGGCAAGAAATCAAAGGTAAGGCAAAGCAAGTCACAGCATATTCTGTTTCATGATGGCCGAAGGAATGAGAATCATGAATCCTGCTTACCACCTGCCCTTTGGAGCAACATTAGAGAAAACAAACAAAAAGAAAAAAAACAAAAATCCTACTCACAATTACACACTCACACCTTCCAAAAACCTGCATGTGAAGAATATTTGCATCCAAAATACAAATTACATAATCTCTACTAAATATCACAATCATAACCAATTACCAAGGGAAAAAAATCTATGACAATAAATGCATGGAAGAGAGAGAGAGAGACAGAGAGAGAGAGCGAGAGAGAGAGAGAGAGAGAGAGAGAGAGAGAGAGAGAGTGCTGTATTATTTTATTGTATATTATAATCACTCTGTTAACTTAATGATCTGCACATTGTTTATGTTTCAGAATCCCATCAGAGACTTTGATCAGCATATACACTTTGGAAGTACAGGTAAACTTAAAGAAAATGTTTTTGAAAACCCTGAATTTTCAGTGTATTTTGTTTTATTTAGAATAAACATTTTGCTCTGAAGTTAGAATGTGTCAGCTGAGCCTGAGGCCAGCATGCAAACAAGTTTCCTGCTGAGTCACAAGCACAGAAGACCACAGACCAGGCACTATGCATTCTACCCAAAATGACCATGAAAACTACTAGCATGGCAACAGAACGCTGTTCTAAGAAGAAAAAGCAAAATAAACTTTAAACTGTAAATAAACTTTTGCAGAGCATCTGACAGTCTTGATTATTCTTTAAAAGTTCATTACAATGATGTCCCCCATCTTAAAATTCTCGTCTCAGTCTCGGCCACCTTGAATGAGTGAGTATTTAACCAAATCAAACCAAACCATAAAAATGGAGGAAAAGAAAGGGGAAAAAATGGCCTAGAAAGTTTTTGAATTTTTTTTAAAGAATGTTTAAAATTCTGCAATACAGAGAGAAAGAGAGTTGTGTGTGTGTGTGTGTGTTCTTTGTTAGCTTCAAAGGACATATATATGAGAAATTCAAATTGCCTCCTCAGTTTTCTGACGCGTGCACACACATATGCATGCACGCACACAGGGACACACACATGTGTGCATGCACACTCACTGATCAATACTGACAGTGACACAGACATAGTCTCACACACACACATGATGTGTCTAATACGCATATTCTGACACAAACACACACATTCACATGCACACACATTCTCACTCACACATGCACGCATGCTCGCATGCACACACACACACATACACACACACATTTTTTTTCCCCTTTACATTCCAAAGTCAGGTAGAGCTTGGGATCTTGGGTTTTTTTTGGTTTTTTTTTTTTTAAATGCAAGCTGTACTGGCAAACAATCCAAAGGATTCATGAAATTTTCTCAATGTAGGTGTGTGGGCTTGCAGAGCCATAGGTATGGGTGAGTGTGTGTGTGTGGCTGGATGAGATTCTAAATCATTGACTCTGAGTGTGAAGGCTAAATCAGTGAGTGAGCAGATTCATGAGATAGTGTAAGAGAATATTGTATGGTTTTTATGAATATCACTTATCAGGTAATGTGCTGTTGGCTCTGTTTCTTCTTTTCAGAGAATCATGAAGAAAACGTTTTACATACATAATACTGACGAGAAAAAGATGCAATACTACAAGATGTAAGTAACATTGGTGTGAACACTTTTCTTATATACAGCCTTACTCTCAGTGTCTTTGTCTGTCTCAGCATGTGTCTATAGATCTCTCTCAGTTTAAAAAGAAGAATGACTTTAGACTGGATCTCGCTCTTGGTCAGCTGGTGTCTTACTCTTACTTACTCTTACTCTTACCTTGAATGCAATCCTTTTAGAATCCTTTGAATAACTTCAATAAGCCCAGACGCACTGCACTTACAAAAGCACAATGCAAAAGTAAAGAAATGGTCATGATTCACAATCAGTATTGTACCAGAGCCATGTGAACCCCTTCCAGCTGTTGTAAAGAAGGAAGAAGCTGGTGACTGGTGTGGGTGTGGGCACACCACTTGTCTCGTCGATCCCTCTTTCCAAGACTGTCCTGCAAGGGACAGTTGATGGAGGAAGACGTTGGGGACAGACAAAAAGAGTTGGATAGAGAACATTGCAGAATGGACTGACCCTAACTTGGCAGTGCCACTGCAAAAGGCTGAAGGCAGACCAGCCTGTAGAAAGCTGGGCACTGGTTTTGAGTTAAGGGACTGATGATGGTGAGGATGATGATAGTGATGATTATGATGATGGTGATGATGATGATAGTGATGATTATGATGATAGTGATGATGATGGTGATGGTGATGATGATTGTACCAGTGTTGAGCCTGTGGCCTGTCGCGAAGTAAAGAAATTATAAAAAGCTGTTTATGAAAACTTTTGTATTGTAGGATAAAGCTGTAGAGAAGGGTTTAGATTAAAGGTTCAGCAACGTTTTATTAGAAAACAACAATTTAATAGAATTTGAATTGAAGTTTGTAAGAATGCTTAGTTGTGACAGCTGTTGTGATTACTGTGCAGTTTACTGAAAAGTTATGTTTTTTTTCTGTTACAGGTTCTTTGAAAGAACAGACAACAATGAACAGAATGTCATACTTACTATGGCAAAAGAGGTACATATATATATATATATATATATATATATATATATATATCTCTCTCTCTCTCTCTCTCTCTTATATATATATATATATATATATATATTCTGTGTGTGTTTGTGTGGGTGTTTGTGTGTGTTTAGCACTGTTAATGTATATGCATATGCATGGGATTGGCAAGTTGTAAATGATTATCAATTTATGGTGTGTTTTTGTGATTGTGTACATTTATGTCTGTGTATGTCTGTCCTGTTCAATGTTTTTAAAAAAAAAATTATCATTTAATGAAGGCAAATAGGAGACTTTCTTCTTTGCAGTGTAAAGGATTAATTTTTTTAATTTTATTTTCCTTTTTTTTTCCAGTTCTGATGTGATAATATATATATATATATATTTTGCTGCCTCATCTTATGTGATGTCCCCCGTCCTGCTGTTCCCACGCCACTCATTTCAAATTCAATCTCCCCGCCAGAACCATACTCAGATTTGTTATGTCTCATCCTCAGGGTCGGAAGTCTACAGGGAGCCCATCACTATCAGGCCGCTGTGGGGCCACCAGCCAGAGGGGCCCTGCACTGCTGCTTGGTCACTTTGGTGGTGTTCAGTAGTGCCTGTTCTGAGCTAACATACGCAGGACACTAGCTACTAAGCCCCTTACTAATGACAGTATTAGCTCAGTCGCGGAGCCAGACTGAGTGAGTTGCCCACCCGAGGTGGCAACCACCACAACGTCCGTCCAGTGACCGTTCCCATGAACCTCCAACCCCAAAGGCTTTGACACAAACTCCCATAGGCACAGAAGTGTATGGGGAAACCAGATCTGAGGTCATCATGAGAACAGAGCAACTGGGACACCCGAATCAGAGGCAGTTTTTTTTGTTGCATGATGATCAATGACATTGAAGATGACGTAATGATGGTGCTGTGGAAGTACATGTACTTTGAGACTACTTGACAGGGTTGTACTCTACCCTTACTATCATAATATATCCTGGCGTCAACTGGGCCTGAGAGATACAGACACCTGCAGTGTTGGTCAGGTAATGAGCAACACTCTCAAACTCGCATCCGTTAAGTGGATGAAGCTCGACTGTGTGGTCCCAGTCTTCCCACTGAGCCCACAGCACACTCACTCTGGGTAGGAGCCAGTTGGAGTCAAAAAAATGCATATGAGTCTTATGGGATTCGAACCCGCGATTTTCCAGTCCGAAATCCAAGACGCTAACCACTGTGCCATGACGGCTGCTTGATATCATATTCATATTTATATTCAGTATTTTTTCCTAAGAGCATTTTAAAAACTAACCTAATAAGATTGTGTGTGTGTGCAAAACCCTGAAATAGTTTAACAATATGCTTAGAGGCTTTTCAATGTAAAACCATCACTCAGTCATCAATTTCTGGATTCATGCAAGCTTTTTCTTCCTATACTTTTGCAATGAGTTACATGCAGAGTAATGCTGATTTTTTTGGGATTTTTTAAAGGTGATTGTGATGAATTTGAGTAAGTATAATATGTGGCAAATGAAGTAAAGGTGTTGTTTTTTATTCTGTGGTTCAGGTGGACTTGACACCATGCATGCTGATTCGGTTTATACTGGATGTGTACATGGCTGAGAAAGACCCAGAGTTGAAAGGTCAGTCATGGAACTACTGCTACCCATATTTTGATCTTTAAAATTTTGTTTTAATTGCTCCTGTGAGCAAAATGTGTAAGAATGACATGATGATTTCTTGTAACCTACATGAAGTTCTGGGGTATTTTTTGTTTGGTTGTTTTTTGTTTTGTTTTTTTGTTTGTTTTATAGATAATCAAGTGTTTGTATTCTTGTATATTTTGTACCATTCTGTTTTATAAAATATTACACAGTTTTGTTGTATTTTATCTAAAAATTTGATAATCTCCCCCCCCCCCCCCCCCAAAAAAAAAAAAATTGTTTTTGACAAATCTTATCCTTAAAAAACCAGTTTGGTCTCTAAGTTTCTTTGAAGTTATCTTTATCTGTCTTTTCTGGTTCTTAATTCTTTGTCACCATTTTTTTCTCTTGGGACTCTCCAGTCTGAAAAGAAAAAGTACTGTGTTAACAGTACAACAAAAATTCACCAGATTCATGTTTTCCTGTGTCTTTGCTTAGCTGATTAGTGTACAGATCTTGGCAGTGGTAATAACGGCTATGTAATTTTAATGACATGTTAATTGTTATTGTTGTACATTCCCTTGCTTAACACCCTAGGAGTAGGAGTCACCCAGAATATGCACTCTGATTCATTCATCCCACCTGAGAATCACAGTGAGATTGAAAGTACACACAGGGTGAGAAATTTCACAGGAGTTTTTTTTCTTTTTCTTTAAAGAAGAGTCCATGTTGTTATGCTCGAGACTAGAGCTTGTCAAGGCTGAAGACAATCTCAACGTAACATTTTACATGTCAACACTTTAATGTAGGCGTCGGCACTTAGCCTACATCAGAAACTTAGCTTACATCAGAAACCAGAAAGGCATTCGGTCATTTTTAGTGATATGAAAATGAAATAGCAATGAAAAATGTTTTGAAAGTTCTGATCATTTTGGAGGATGCATTCCCGGTTTATATGTGAAAGTTTCAATGTTCTCTTCACAGCAAAGCCAAAGGCACGGGCCAGAGCCATCACTGAGTTGTTACGGCCTTCACGTAAAGTTCCAGATATTCGGCTGGCTCGTGCCATACACCTGGTTTGTATAGATCGTGTGTGTGTATATGTATGTGTGTGTGTACGTGCGTGTGTGTATGCGTTTTATTTTTTATTTTATTCTTTTATTTTATTGTTTTATTTCGAGGATAATGGAATAAGCACTCTTGTGCTTTTTTTCATCCAGTCCCTGTGTGTATGCAGGTTGCAAATTTTGTCATCCGTTTCCACCGGCACACAGTGGCCTACTCTTCTGAAAAGCGGAATGGGTTTAAACGTGTGTGCAAGATGTTCTGCGAGCGTTCGTACATGGGACCTCGGTTTATAGTCTCATCCGAAGGACTTTTGGGGGAGAGTGGAGTCAGCACTAATGTTAACTCCAGTGTGTGTGTGTGTGTGTGTGTGTTCCTCTGATTGAAACTGGTAGGTCATCATTTCTGTATGATAAACATATTTGTTACATTTGTGATAGGGGTGTAAGTGGAACAGAATTCAATTTCATTATAAAATGTCCTTAATTTTAAGATCTTTAAAATCAGTTTGTTTCTCAAGTGTTGAGGCAAGGTCAATTTTCTTTTTTTTGTTATTTTTTTCTAAAGCAGGGTCTGAAGTACAGTGTGTATAAAGTTGGGGAAATGGATCAAACTTTAAAGGCTACAAAAGAATTGTGTTATTTAATTTTACACATTCATAGTTTGTGTGAATGGATTGAACAAAACCGGTGTGAGTTGTTTATTTTTGGGATTTGGGATTATGGTTATAAACACACACACAAGTAGGTGCATGCACGCACACATGCATGCTTACACGCACACATGCATGCTTACACGCACACACGCATGCTTACACGCACACACACACACTGCATAAACTGCACACACTCTACTAGCATGTCTCTCAGAAGTATACACTGCACATGCAAATTCACACCTCAGGGATGCCCAATGAAAAGATCTCCAAAGTTGGAATACAGCTACCTTCAAAATGGGCAAAAACGGTCGCATGCACAAAAATCTCTCACCATTGGTGAACCTCAGAGCTTTAACCAAGAAATGGGGGCGAAAACAGAAAGGAAAAAAAAGATACAACTGAAAGCTTACCTAGCTTCAGACAGGCCTGGCTGTTAAAATTTGAGAAGTCCAGCGCTTCAGCAGTGTTTACTTTCATACTTAACTACTTGTACAGGAGTACTGATAGATGATGGTAACACTAGGTGAATGTCCAAGTTTGGCTTAAGCAATGCATATTCAGGGAAGTTTGGTTTGTTCACAGGCAGTCATCGCTGACGACATATATGGACCGTTCCCTGACAGAATCAGACGGTAAGTCATTTAAAACTAGTTGTTTTTATTCTTTTATTTCAAGGATAATGGAATAAGGACTCGTGTGTTTTTAAAAAAGAATTGTAGTCTCTAGGTAGTGCATGCAGTTTTGTACATTTTGTCATCCGTTCCCACTAGTACAGATGGCCTACTCTTTGGAAAGGCGGATCGGGTCAAAACCAGGCACTCAAGATTTACACAGTCCCAGCATGCGCCTGAAGGAAAATAAGCATCTTTTATGTATGTTGTTGTTGTTGCGCGTTACCCAGACTTTGCACCCTGACTCGCTCATCCCACCTGGGAGTCTCAGTGAGATTGAAAGTACACACTGGATAAGAAGTTTGTTTGTATGGCTCTTTTCAAGTTTCTTGCCACATAGGCAGCCATACCTTGACTTCAGAGATCTTTTTCCTTCAGAGGAGGGTAAAGGTTGTTATGCTAAGAGCTTGTCATGGCTGATGACGATCTCAAGTGATCATTATAGCATTTGAAATATAGGCCTGAACATTTAGCTTACATCAGTAACTGACAAAACTTTTGGCCTGGGCCATGTCTTCTGTGTGAGTGAGCATGTGTGAGTGAGCATGTGATTCCTGTGAATGTGTGTGTACTGTGTGTAAGATAGAGAAGGAGAGGCTGTATGTGTGTGTGTGTGTGTGTATGTGTGTGTGTGTGTAAATGTGTGCTTTTTGTGTGTTTTGTTTTGTTTGTTTTTTACCCTTGTTCAACTTTTTCCCCCACAGTGCTCTTGGCATCGAGTTTGAAGAACGACTAAGGAAATGGTTAGATGAACAGGGCATCAAATACCAAAGTAAGTGTTCATTTATTTAGAGTATAGAGCTTCTTCTTCTTCTTCCTTTTTTTGTCATGTTTCTCCCAGGGGAGGTTTGACATTGATGAGCCTTCTCCATCTCTCTCTGTTTTGAGCTTCCTCCTTATTTATGCCCCTTTCTCTAAGATCATCTGCAATACAGGTAGCCCAGGTTTTGCTAGGTCTTCCTTTGGTCTCTTTCCATCCACTACGAAGTTCATTGCTCTTTTTATGATGTGGTGGTCTGCTTTCCGTTGAACGTGCCCAAACCAGCGCAGTCTATTGCTACTAGCTACAGACTTCAGATGATCAACTTTGCACATTCTCCATAGTTCTTTATTCGTGATCCTGTCTTCCCATTTGATCTTTGTCATGTATCGAGGCATTCGGTTTTCACAGCTCTTCAATTTAGAGTATAGAGCTACTAATACAATTTCAAACAAACATTGAAAGTTGTGATCTAAAATTCAAATTAAGTGAAACACACTTGCTGATAATCGTATGCAGTTGATAGTTGAATGAAGGTTACCCTGCTATACCAGTTATAGTGCAATTATCATCTTGGAATAGTAGAAGTTAAATTAGTTTGTTCTTGATTGGGATTGCATATTTGAAAAATAGGATTTTCTTTTTTAAAAAGATTATCTGGCTTTTAAATTGGATTACATGTACCATATGGAGTTATTATCACACTAAGTGGGAATTGTCATTCACAGTGTGTGTAAAAGAATGCAAAAGTTGGGCAGCAATAGAACATTTTCCCTAGGTCTGACTTAATAATAATAATAATAATAATCATGAAATTTATACAGCGCTATATCTTGTAAAAAAACAAATCAAAGCGCTCTCATTCATCCTAGTCTTTCACATGCAGCCAGTTACAATTAATAGACTTCACAAAGAATATGCTGTATGATATGATTTAATGCATGGGGATTTCCATTTGGTAGACTGTTGTGACTGTCAGTGTTATTGGGTGTGGTGGTAAACATCAAACCCAGTGATGCTAAAAAGTTGAGACTGTTGCAGTATAAACTTGGAGAGGATGAAACAAATCTCTGTTTATATCCACTGGCAGTAACTTTTTGTGTGTTTATCTGTTTGGCTTTTTGGACTTTCTTTTTGTGTCCTTTTCTCCTTGTGGCTGTGATTTCAGTTTTTAAAATTAAAAAAAAATTTAATTAATTATTTTTTTATACAGAATTCATTAATGTTAACCATGACTGATCTGTCCATTTTCAGCTGAAGACGACATGCGCAAGAAAGGCTTTGACAAGACTCCTGATTTCAAGCTGACCTTGCCTGTCGGTAAGCTTGTTTGTTTAGGTTCTTGTGAGGTAAAATCTATCTTGGTTTTGTTTTTTGTGTACTTTTGGTTTATTTTTTGTTTGCTTTTTGGCTGGGGTGTAAAAAATGTTTTTTTGGCTGGGGTGTAAAAAATGTTTTTTTGGCTGGGGTGTAAAAAAAAAAAAAAGTTTTGTTGTTGGTGGTGGTGGGGTTTTTGTGTGTGTGTTTTTTTTCTCCTCTTGACTTTTGTTTGTGAGAGAATGTTTAGATAGCATTTTCCCTTCTTAATTTATGGGACATGTTTTACCCTCAAATTCAAAGATACCAAATAAAAAAGAACTTTATTTGTTTAAGTTTCCAGAAGACTTAAAATTTTTTTTTTTGGTAAAGATAATCCGCTATCTAACAGTCAGACAACTTCCAGTTTATATATGTGCTATATGATATGGTTTTTATTTCAGTGGTGTTAATATTATATCCAACTTTGCAAATTGTATAGCTCTCAACTTTTAATTTTTTTTCTTTTCCAAGTTTTGTGTCTTGTTGTTTTTCTGAACACAAAGAATTATCTCAGACTGCCCACTATCCCCACCCCTACCCATCCAACTGAAAGTGCCTGATCTTCCTCCAAGCATGAGGAAGATGATAATTCGTTCTATCTAAAATTATACATATAATAATTAATCTTTTTTCAGAAATAACATGTAATTCAAAGAATAGACTCTAAACGCAAGTGTTTTTTTCTCTCTCCATATTATAGGCATGGGAGAAATCTCCCTAAATATTCAGCGCTTTTATTGAGTGTGTCGGTTGTTTTATTAATAATGATTTGGTTTCAGCTTTGGACGGATATGTGGCAAACTGGATAGAGAGCAAGGCCATGTTCGGCAATGAAGAGTGGCACACCAAGCATGTCAAAGAGCAGGTCGGACCCTACACTCGCAGGTATGTTATCAATGTGTGTGTGTGTGCGCTTGCGTGCGTGCGCTGGTGTGTGTGAGTTAGAGAGAGACAGAGAGAGAGAGAGAGTGTGTGTATGTGGGAGAGAGAGTGTATGTGGGGGAAGAGGGTGGATGGGATAAATCATTATTTACTATTTAGGGAAGGAAATAGAGAGGGAGACAAAAAAGTATTTCCCCCCAACCCCCCAAATACCAGTGGATGGACAACATAGCAGAATGGACAGGTAAAACATTTGCAGATACCCAGGCATTGATGATGTACACCTGACATACATGGAGGAATTTGAATAGTCCTTTAGTTGTGTGCTCCAGTCACTTCCTACAGGGTTAGGTGAAAAGAGAGAGGACAACGGTGTATACATCACTTTATGTATTTATACATTTATTTATTTTTTTGTTCCTTGGCTAGAGCTTCATGGTTTAGTGCTGAGATTTTTTTTTTGGGTGTATATGACTGCTTTTGCACCAGTACAAATGGTCAATCTTTTGAAAGGTGAAAGGCAGAGTGGGTTTTAATGTGTATGCAAGATGTTCTGCGTGCGTTCACATGTGGGATATCGGTTTATAGTTTCATCCGAAGGACTTTCATTTAAGTCCAATCCAATCCAATCCAATCCTGTTGTTTATAGCCCTGCCGACCACAGGGAACATTATCAGGGCTGTCACCTTGTCAACTTTTAAATCTCAAGACTAAAAAAAATTCAGGAAAGTGGTGTTAGAATTGATGTTAACTGTGAAAAATGAAAGATCCCCTTCTCATGGTGACTGGTACTCAGGCTTGACCCCAAGCCATAATATCATTTATTTTATTTTATTTATTTTATTTATTCTTTTATATCGAGGATAATGGAATAGGCACTCATCTGCTTTTTTACATCCAGTCCCCGTGTGTATGTGGTTTTGTAAAATTTTGTCATCTGTTTCCACCGGCACACAATGGCTTACTCTTCCGAAAAGCGGAGCAGGATTTAACGTGTGCGCAAGATGTTCTGCATGCGTTCGAACACGGGGCCTCGGTTTATAGTCTCATCCGAAGGACATGAATACAATGTTCTAACTACTAGGCTTTCCCACCCCTTCTCCCCATACATCACTTATGATAACCATGTATTTTATATACAAAGTACTTCTCTTAACAGAAGTAACCTTTCTTTTCCACACGTTGGGTATATCATGCGTTCCTGGCGGGCAGATACGGACCTGGCCTGGTCGTCTATTGGTTCGGGTTCATCGACGCTCTGGACTGTCAGAGGTCAGGGGGCATAGCGCTGTGTGAGGGCCTGCCGCAGAAAGTGGAGAAAATGGATCTGACAGAGTGGGAGAAGCACCCGGACTGGGAAATGCCCAAAGTTTCTGTCTGGTAATGTGAATTGAGTATTGTTGTCTGTGTCTGGTAATGTGAATTGAGTATTGTTGTCTGTGTCTGGTTATGTGAATTGAGTAATTATTGTCTGTGTCTGGTAATGTGAATTGAGTTTTTATTGTCTGTGTCTGGTTTAATGTGAATTGAGTAATTATTGTCTGTGTCTGGTAATGTGAATTGAGTAATTATTGTCTGTGTCTGGTAATGTGAATTGAGTAATTATTGTCTGTGTCTGGTATTGTGAATTGAGTATTTATTGTCTGTGTCTGGTTATGTGAATTGAGTATTTTGTCTGTGTCTGGTAATGTGAATTGAGTATTGTTGTTGTGTCTGGTAATGTGAATTGAGTAATTATTGTCTGTGTCTGGTATGTGAATTGAGTATTTATTGTCTGTGTCTGGTAATGTGAATTGAGTATTTATTGTCTGTGTCTGGTATGTGAATGAGTATTTATTGTCTGTGTCTGGTAATGTGAATTGAGTTTTATTGTCTGTTCTGGTAATGTGAATTGAGTATTATTGTCTGTGTCTGGTAATGTGAATTGAGTAATTATTGTCTGTGTCTGGTAATGTGAATTGAGTTTTATTGTCTGTGTCTGGTATTGTGAATTGAGTATTTATTGTCTGTGTCTGGTTATGTGAATCGAGTATTTATTGTCTGTGTCTGGTAATGTGAATTGAGTTTTATTGTCTGTGTCTGGTAATGTGAATTGAGTTTTATTGTCTGTGTCTGGTAATGTGAATTGAGTTTTATTGTCTGTGTCTGGTAATGTGAATTGAGTAATTATTGTCTGTGTCTGGTAATGTGAATTGAGTATTTATTGTCTGTGTCTGGTAATGTGAATTGAGTAATTATTGTCTGTGTCTGGTAATGTGAATTGAGTAATTATTGTCTGTGTCTGGTAATGTGAATCGAGTAATTATTGTCTGTGTCTGGTAATGTGAATTGAGTAATTATTGTCTGTGTCTGGTAATGTGAATCGAGTAATTATTGTCTGTGTCTGGTAATGTGAATTGAGTTTTATTGTCTGTGTCTGGTAATGTGAATTGAGTAATTATTGTCTGTGTCTGGTAATGTGAATTGAGTAATTATTGTCTGTGTCTGGTAATGTGAATTGAGTATTGTTGTCTGTGTCTGGGAATGTGAATTGAGTTTTATTGTCTGTGTCTGGTAATGTGAATTGAGTTTTGTTGTCTGTGTCTGGTAATGTGAATTGAGTATTATTGTCTGTTAGTAATGTGAATTGAGTATTGTTGTCTGTGTCTGTAATGTGAATTGAGTTTTTTGTCTGTGTCTGGGAATGTGAATTGAGTAATTATTGTCTGTGTCTGTAATGTGATTGAGTTTTTTGTCTGTGTCTGGTAATGTGATTTGAGTAATTATTGTCTGTGTCTGTAATGTGAATTGAGTAATTATTGTCTGTGTCTGTAATGTGAATTGAGTATTATTGTCTGTGTCTGTAATGTGAATTGATATTGTTGTCTGTCTGGTAATGTGAATTGAGTTTATTGTCTGTGTCTGTAATGTAATTGATATTATTGTCTGTGTCTGTAATGTGAATTGAGTAATTATTGTCTGTGTCTGGTAATGTGAATTGAGATTATTGTCTGTGTCTGGTAATGTGAATTGAGTATTGTTGTCTGTGTCTGGTAATGTGAATTGAGTTTATTGTCTGTGTCCCGGTAATGTGAATTGAGTATTGTTGTCTGTGTCTGGTAATGTGAATTGAGTATTATTGTCTGTGTCTGGTAATGTGAATTGAGTTTTATTGCCTGTGTCTGGTAATGTGAATTGAGTTTTATTGTCTGTGTCTGGTAATGTGAATTGAGTTTTATTGTCTGTGTCTTAAAAAAAGTTTTTGGTTCTGTTTTGCTGTACTTTTCATAATTGCTCATCAGTTTGTTTCTTTTTGTTGTTGTTGTTTGCATGATTATATGTTTCTTAAAGAATACTTAGTTTTTAACAGTTTTTAAACAGATTTTTTTTCAAGAAAATATGCCTTTTGAGGCATGTGTGGTGCTATAGAGTTATTGTTACGCCATTTCAAGCAAGGATGTGAGTGTGTCTGTTTGAATGCGCATATTCCAAATAGCAATATATCCTTTTTTTTTTCATCCATGGGAAAAAGCATCAATATATGAGGTAAACATTTTTACCTGGATGGTAATCAGTTTCTTCAGGGGTGGGGGAGGGGTTGGGAGTGGATATTGCCATTGAAACAACCCTCAGCTTTATTCAAAGGGAGATAACTGAATACTCTAAGACACCTTGTGGGTGGCTGGAAGTGGTTGGAGTAAATGCTTGGGGTTTTTGTTCATGTATTTCATGGTATTGTATATATACCATTGTTAATCTCGGCAGATTTCTGCCAGTAAAATTTGAGCTGCTTTCTCAAGGGAGAGCGTGTTGCCATAAGAGCAATGCCACCCACTTTTTTTCCCTTCTTTCTGTATGTGCGTTTGTTTCTGTATGAAAATGGCAGAATTTTGCAACGGACAGTTCTCTTGTTGCCGTGGATTCTTTTACATGTACTAAACACTTGCTGTACTTGGGACCTCAATTTGTCATTTCATCTTATAGTTTGATTTTAAAGTTACAGAAAAGGTTTTTACATCTTATGAATTTGTTTATTGATTGTGTTTTTTGTTGTTGTTGTTTTTTGCTTTTGTTTTTTTCAGAGTTATTCTTTGTCATGTTGGTTGGTGCTTTTATTTTTTCTTCTCCAGCTTAAAAGTTTAATGTGCTTTTTTGTTTTTGTTTTGTTCATACGTTTTTCCCAAAACATATTTAAAAAGCGTGCATGCTGTACTTAATGTTTATTGCAATGTAATTTTAATGTTTAGCATCTAACATTTAGGTATTTTTTCTCAGGAAGATATTATTTTTATTTCAAACATTATTGAACAAGTTGTATTAAATCTAGAGTGTTCCTTTTTAAAATGTTTCTGAAAAAACACTACTCGGTGAAAAAACACCCAACTTAAATCACGAGATTTGATTGAAATGAAGCATTTTTGTTGTTGGGGTTGAAGTGCAAAAACTTGACATGCTTAAATAAGTAATAGAGGCTTGTAGTTTGACATGGTTGAAACTTTCAGGTGTCAAGTCTTTTATCGATGCCTAACGCACACAAAAAGGACAGTTTGTAAGAACTTGTTTTTAGTTTTCTTAACACAGGCGCAAAGGAGAAAAGAAAGGATAGGAGAGGTATATACGGCTTTGGAATACAGGTGAAAAAGTGCCATGGTCCTGAGGCTTTGGAAGAACAAAGAAAGTGGTTTTTTTCTGCCAGCAAGGAGAGTGTTACGACACAGTCAAATCAAGGAGCACAGAGAACTTTCTCTTTTGGTGTGAGGTGAGAGAGAAATGCTCGATAAATTAGATTCTGTTTTGTTGGGAGATGTAACTGGTTTCAGAATATTTTTTTTGTGCTTCAGTGATTCAGCAAGAGTTTACAGAATAAAAGAATATGCTTGTATTCCTGGATAGTTTGGTTTAAATAGATTTTTTTCAGTGTGCATTCAATATTCTGTACATGTTTTTTGTGTGTGTCAGAATCTTCTTCTTCTTCTTCTTCCTTTTTTGTCATGATTTTCTCCCAGGGGAGGTTTGACATTAATGAGCCTTCTCCATCTCTCTCTGTTTTGAGCTTCCTCTTTATTTATGCCCCTTTCTCTAAGATCATCTGCAATACAGGCAGCCCAGGTTTTGCTAGGTCTTCCCTTTGGTCTCTTTCCATCCACTACGAAGTTCATTGCTCTTTTTATGATGTGGTGGTGAATGTGTGATGAAATTGATGTAGCATTGTTAAAAGTTTATTTCAATATACATTTAATATTCTGTAATTATTTTTGTGTTTGTGTCAATATGTGTGTGATGACATTGATGTAGTGTTTATCTGTGTATACTGGGCATGGCTGTTTACAAGATTTCTTCTTTTTTTTCCTTCTTTTAAATTTTTTTTTTAGAGAGCATGTGGAGTAAGCAGTGTGTGTGTGTGTGTGTGTGTGTGTTTCTGATCACTGAGTAGGTTCTGGTGGATCACACAGTGACTGAAACCTCCAGGAGGCAGTGATTTTTGTGTGTGCCCATCATTGTTTGCATAGGGGAAATTAAGAAACAGAGAATTCATTTGAATGCCTGAGTGGTGTTTGCCGTTTTTGCTTTGTTTGTTTTTGAGAGTGTGTTTTTGTGTGTGTGTGTGTGTGGTTTTTTTTTGGGTGTTGTTTGTTTGTTTGGTTTGTTGTTTCTTTAAAGTTCTTTTTATTACCAGGGAGTGAGTTTATTCCTTTGTTCATTTTATCTGTGTGACTTTCAAGGTTATGACTAAAATTTTTGATGGCTGATGGGCATTGTTTTCAACTTCCTGAGAAGAATCTGGCAGTTGTACCGGCAGTTTTTGTCTGATTGATGATGATCATGATGATCATGCCAATGAGCAATATATGTGTACTGGAGATTGTGATGGGAGTTATGATTGTACAGATGAATGATGCATATAACATTTTGAAAATCATGATGATGATGATGATGGTCATGCTAGTGAATGATATTTTTGTGTACTGGAGATTGTGATGGCTATTGTCATGCTGATATTGAAAATCAGTATTAAAAATTGATGGATATGATCATGCTGATGGATGATGTATTGGTACTGCAAATCATCATGATTATGGTAATGCTGATGAATTGCTATGCGTATCAGATTCAAAACATTTAGAAATATTGGGTGCTTTTAAAAAATCTTTTTTAACTTTTTACTTTTTTTTGTCTGTAAAAATTTATTGTACATACAGACACATAAAGTGCTTTTGTCTAATTTTTAAAGTCAAGGGCTTCATACCCCCCCCCCCCCCCTTCTTCACCCCTCTTCCCCCTTTTGAAATGTTTTCTGTAAAGTTGTTTCTGTTCTACATCTTATCTACAAATGATTGAAAATAATCACACTTCTCTTTTATTGTCATAGTTCATTTCTGTTTACTTTCCTTTTTCTTTTAAAAAAAAATCAGTTTGGTTTAGGGCTTCACTTGTCCTTTCCCCCCATCTTGAAATGGTTGAGGCCTTCATATGTTCTTCTCTGTTTTTGACCAGTTCGGGACTTAAGTAATTTCTTCTTTTCTATTGTCATGATCAAAGGTTCCACCTTTTTCTCTTTTTCCTAGGATTTAAGGGTTCCAAGTTTAGATGACCATTTTTAGCAAGTTTTTTTTCCTTTTTATTTATTTTTTATTGTGCAAGTGTCTATTCTGATGTTAGGTTATGAAATCTGTGAAAAATACTTTAATAATTACAGGATACATGGATCGTAATGTTGACTATGGATGGTGTGTTATTTTATGCTGAGATTCTTGCTGACAAAGAGATCTGATTGAAATATGTGTTCAGCAACAATGTGAGGTGAGTTGCAAAATATGTGGCGTTGATTATGTGAAATGGGTTGAATGAATGTGTGTATTCTGAGCCAAAAAATATGTGCATATAAAAGAAAAGAAAATGTATTGTGATATCAACACTCTGGCATGTCAGTTATGATGCAAATGTGGAAATTTCGGGTGTGGATGAGGGGGGGGACAGGTTTTTTTATTCAATAAAACATTTTATGCAATCATTAACTATTTTGTATCTTGATGACAGTGAAAGTGTGTGGTTGCAAAGAGTTTTTTGTTTGTTTGTAATTTGTTAGCATGACCATTTCAATGGGTTGTATCTAGGAAAGTCGATTTGAAACAAGTTTCTGATGTGGATGAAGGGACTCTCAACATAACATGTCAAAGCATAGCATCTTAAGTGTAGGTGTTGGCACTTTTCCTGCATCAATAACTGGTAACCCTTTTGGCCTGGACCAAGGTGGGTTGTTAAATTTCTTTCCTGAAGTTGGAATGTGGCTACCTTCTTGGTGTGCAAAAACGGTCACAAACAAAAAAAAGTCTCACCATTGGTGAACCTCAGAGCCTTAGCCTAAGAACACCCCCACCCAAAAAACCAAAAAAATCAAAACTCACATATACAGAAGTGACACTAGTGATGAATCACAGAGAAATAGGAGAACAAGAATTTAAAGTTATTTCAAATTCAAGCCATCCACCAAGATCTTGTGAACAGCATAATACTATATTTATGCGTGTAAAATGACCCACAGCAGAAGAAAGGCAGTTTTCCCTGTGGAAAAGCCCACTTGTGCGAGTAAAAGCCCTTAGAAGCAGGTAAATAGAGGGATTTGAAATAGCAGGGTGATGGGGGAGGGTGGTGGTGGAAACAGATGCAAGAATTCTTTTTAAAAATTCAGCATCAGATTCATACACAGGCAAATGCAAGTTCTCGTTTGCCGTGTGTGTATGAGCACACGCGCTCACGCATGCACGTGCAGACACTCACACACACACCTCTCTCTCTCTCTCTCTCCTCTCTCTCTCTCTCTCTCTCTCTCTCTCTCTCTCTCTCTCTCACACACACACACACACACACACACAACACACCACACACACACACACCACACACACACACACACACCTAACTTGATTAGCAAATATTTACTGACTTTGAATTTTCTGTCTAATACTGTTTTCAACACTTATAACATCATTTTTTTGTGTTGATTTGAAAGCAGTACTAAGTTCACTGAAGCATTGGCAAGGGAAAAAATAAGTTATGACATCACATTTCAAATAAAATCTTATCACATCTTGCCCACACGTTAAAACCTGTTCCACTTTTTGGAAGAGTAGGCATTGTGTGCTGGTAGGAATGGATGACAAAATTGACAAAATTGACAAAACTGCATACATACGGGGACTAGATGTAAAAAAGCACAGGAGTGGTTATTCCATTATCCTTAAAATAAAAGAATAACATGATAAATAAGTAAATAAAACAATAAAATATTCTAAACACATAATTACATACTGCTGTTCTGAATCCATTAAGTCCACCATGTATTATTTGGTTGCCTCATTCTTAATAATCTTGGAGATTATGTATAAAAGAAGCGGATTAGACGCTTACAGTAAATATGAAAATACCAAGACGCACTGTATAACTTACAGCAATGTATGTAATAGCATAAGATGACATCACAGAAATTACATTCTTCTCCCATAACAAGTCTGATGGATTTAATCACAAGAGAAAAGCTGTGGTAGTAATCTCTCTCTCTCTCTCTCTCTCTCTCTCTCTTCTCTCTCTCTCTTCTCTCTCTCTCTCTCTCTCTCTCTCTCTCTCTTCTCTCCTGAGGCCCCGTGTGCGAAGGCATGCAGAACATATTGCGCACATGTTAAATCCTGTTCCGCTTTTCGAAAGAGTAGGCCATTGTGTGCTGGTGGGAACAGATGACAAAATTTACAAAACCGCATACACACGGGGACTAGATGTAAAAAAGCACATGAGTGCTTATTCCATTATCCTCGATATATATATTAAAAAAAGTCTCTCTGTCTGTCTGTCTGTCTCTGTCTGTTTCTCTCTGTCTGTGTCTGTCTGTCTCTCTGTCTCTCACTCTCTCTCTCTCTCCACACACACAACACACACACACACACACACTAAATTATGAAAAGTGTCTGCTGTAAGGTACCACAAAGGGCGAGCTTTTCATTCACCCCTGTAACTCCTGAAGAGTGCTCAACCAGGAGTCCAAATTCCAGTCAGGTCAGCCCAAAGCCTCATGGCCCTTGAGAAAAAAAAGTGCCGGCAATTCACTATTTCATAATGAAATTATCCTTACAAAAATACACAAAAAGCACCATGCACTGACAGCCTAGATTAAAATGTAAATGGGGGAAGAAAATTTCAATAAACAGATAGATAATAAAAAACGCACAAAAAATAAAGAAACAAACAAACCAACAAAAGTAACACACAAACAACCCAACAACAACAAGTAAACAAACACATAAACAAAGAAAGAAAGAAACTCACTCACTCATTCACTCACTACGTTCGAACGTACGAACTCACTCACTCACTGACTGATTGACCAACTAACTTAACTAGTTAGCTAGCTAGCTTGCTAGTTTGCAAGCTATTTAATCAGCGATCTAACTAACAAGCCAACCGACCAACTGGCCAATCAACTGAGTCAGACTGACTAACTAAAATGAATATCAATAAGCAAGCAGTTAGATATATAAACTAATAAACCAACAAGTAAATGATCATATGCATGATGGAACAGATCAATACACTGAAATTAAAGCAAACAAACAAAACACCCCACCCTGTGTATCGTATTGTCTCATTATAATTATTGGACACCATTTTTCAGACCCAATACTGCGTAATTTGATGTCTAGAACAAAACAACGGTAACAGGTAACCCTGTTGTTTAAATCTATGCACACACACACACACACACACACACTCACATACACACACACATACATACACACACACACGCGCGCGCCCGCCCATTATCCTTTTTTAAAACTTTTTTTATGTGTGGGAGAAATATGACGAGATGATAAGACACACATGCTGGGAGTTTGTATGGAAACTGAAGGTCATAATAGGAAAGAGGATGGGATCAGTGGTAGTATACCATCCATGAAATGTTATAATAAATTATTATGAACATACCAGTTCACAGAGCTCAGTAACTCTAGGATCTCTGGTTCCCTGCTGGTCTGTCAGGGAGGTTAATGGTAGCCATCGGAATGATGTTCAGTTTATGTCAGGGGTCACGGTCAATAATGTATCCGTTTGTGGTTTTTTAAAATATATATTGGCATGTTTTGTGTTTCTGTGGGGGTGTAGAGTGTTGGGAATTTCCATGTTTCTCTGTCTCTGTAGATTTGTCTATGTGTCTGTCTGTCTATGTGTGTCTGTGTGTGTGTGTGTCTCTCTCTCTCTCTCTCTCTCTCTCTCTCTCTCAGGGGGACGGGATAGCCTAGTAGAACATTGCGTTCGCAATCTGACGACCCGGGTTCGATTCCCGTTCAAGGGGATATTTTCCTCTGGAGTTAACATCAGTACAGACTCCACTCTGCCCCAAAGTCCTTCGGATGAGACTATAAACCGAGGCCCTGTGTGCGAAAGCATGCAGAACATCTTGCGCACACGTTAAACCCGGTTCCGCTTTTCGTAAGAGTAGGCCATTGTGTGCCGTGGGAACAGATGACAGAATTTACAAAACCGCATACACACGGGGACTGGATGTAAAAAAAAGCACATTAGTGCTTATTCCATTATCCTCGATGTAAAAGAATTAAAAAAGCAAATTAAAAAAAAGGCGCACACGTTAAGTCCTGTTCCACTTTTCGTAAGAGTAGGCCATTGTGTGCCGGTGGGAACAGATGACAGAATTGACAAAACCGCATACACACGGGGACTGGATGTTAAAAAGCACATAAATTGCTTATTCCATTATCCTCGACATAAAAGAATAAATAAATAAATAATACAACTTTATCCGCGCAAACCATGCCAACCAAGTGCCAGTGCATTACTATGAAGACTCTGTCAGCTCACAGGATCTCTCTAGTGATCCTAATACCGTTAGCGATGCAGCTTTATAATATGATATAAATATTATTTGATGTAAAGCCTTTACAAAAAAGGGATATTGTGATGTCAAAAGTGTGTTTTTCCCCTCCCCCCTCCATGATGGGTTTGTCTGCATTTATGTGTATCACAGCTGCTGTGCTGTACCGTGTATCATTAATCAGGGATTTGATCAGCAACCCCCCTTTCACAAATGGACCAACGGACCAACGGCCTTTTCAGGAATACACCTTTACTCTAGAGTTCAGAGCTCTGTTTGTCCGGGGTCATTTTAAGGTCTACTTTCAAACTGCTGCATTATGTTAACTTTGATGTGAAGACAAAATAATGATGTGTGTGTTCTCTCTCTCTCTCTCTCTCTCTCTCTGGGTTATAAATAATAATAATGATAATAATAACAATAATAATAATAATAATATATGGTTATGATGAAAAATAGGTCGACTTCTGTGTTATGAAAGATCCTGGGTATGTAGATGAATCGTCGTTTTACTTTCTGAGTTTAGTTAAAAAGAAAAGACAAAAAAAAGACAGGTTAAGTTCTGCGTCTGTTGTTGTCTTATGTTGTTCTTGTTTGTGTGAAATCGGTCGTGTGTTAAGTCTTGATAACATAGCTTTCACACTCATACTACGAATGTTCCATTTATTTTGGTTTCTCCTTCAACTTCTCTCCTCCCCCCTACACCACCACCACCACCACCACACACACACACACACGCGCGCGCGCGCGCACTCGCGAGGGCAAACCCACCTCCCCCTTTTTCACCAGCACCCACCTTATGTGGTCTCACATCAAGAACTGTATATTATGTGAAATTCTGTTGCTATTGTCAGAGAGTTATTAAATAGTGTATATTGATAAATGTTGATAGAGCATTGGTTGATCTGTTATGACACCAAGGGAGATCAATCTAGATCTGACGATTATGGTGAGAGTGGGCGGTGTGGGCAGGTGATTTGGAAATGTTATGAGAGAAGAGAGATTGGTTGACTTATTGGTTGATTGATGGATAATCTTTATCTCCAAGGGTTACAGCTAAGTTATTCATGTGACATACTTTTCTTTTCTCAACCGGCCCTTCACCCTCTTGGTAAAAGACTAGCATTCTGAATCGCAGCTAACAAATTCGTGTAACTCTAAAACGTCAGAGAGAGAGAGAGAGAGAGAGAGAGAGAGAGAGAGAGAGAGAGAGAGAGAGAGAGTGAGTTTTCATGTCATAGAAGAAGAGAAAACAAACAAACAAACAAACGACCCCCCCCCCCAATAAAAAAAAAAGCAACCCCAAAAAACAACAACCCCAACACAAACAAAACCCCTTTGAATCAAGGCATCAACAAATCCATTTAAAGGATTCGACCAAAAAACAACCCCCAAACCCCCAATTATAAAAGAAACAAACAAGTGTAGAGGGATCAGCCGCCATGACGCAGTGGTTAGCGCCTTGGATTTCGTGCTGGAAGGTCGCAGGGTCAAATCCCATAAGAGTCATAGGGATGAAATTTTTTTATATAAAAAATTCCAGCCGACTCATACCCAGAGTGAGTGTGGTGAGGGCTCAGTAGGAAGACTGGGGCCACACAGTCGATCTTCATCCACTTTACGGATGCGAGTTTGAGAGTGTTGCTCAAATTACCTGACCAACACTGCAGGTGTCTGTATATCTCTTGCCGGGTTGACGCCAGGAAATATGATAATAAGCGTAGAGTACAGCCCTGTCAAGTATTCTCAAAGCGTATGCACTTCCACAGCAGCATTATTACGATATCCTCATCATTGCTCATCATGCAATAAAAAAAAAAGCCTCTGATTCGGTGGTCACAGTTACTCTGGTCTCATGGTGACTTTAGATTCGGTTTCTCCATATACTTCTGCGCCTGTGGTGAGTCTGTGTCAAAGCCTTTGGGATTGGAGGTTCGTGGGGTACGGTTGTTGGAGGGACGTTGTGGTGGTTGCCACCTCGGGTGGAGAACTTACTCAGGCTGTCTCCGCGATTGAGCTGATACTGTCGTTAGTAGGGGGCTTAGTAGGTTGTGTCCTGCGTATGTTAGCTCAGAACGGGCATCACTGAACACCACCAAAGTGACCCAGCAGCAGTGCAGGGCCCCTCTGGTTGGTGGCCCCATGGCAGCCTGATATTGATAGACACCTTGTGATCTTCCGACCCTGGGGACGAGACAAAACTAATCTGGGTATGGCTGTGGCGGGGAGACTGAGATGAGCGGCGTGGGAACAGCAGGACGGGGACATCACAAAAGATGAAACGGCAACCCCCCCCTCCCCCAACAAAAAATGGAGGTACACACACACACACACAGATCACACGCATGCATATGCAAATGAATAACAGCTTTAAAAGAAAAACAGACGAAAAGATTAAAAAAACAACAACAAACAAACCCCCAAAACATCATCAACGACAAAATTGCAATATAAAATTTTAATAAACTACATACAAATGTCAATATTAATCAACAAAATTATGTTGAATAGGAACAAAATAAGCAAACAATAAGTACGCTTACCGGGGTCGAGGTCGAGGCCAAGAGAGAGAGAGAGAGAGAGAGAGAGAGAGAGGAGAGAGAGGAGAGAGAGAGAGAGAGAGAGAGATGTTCATGATAATGATAATGGTAATGATATTGATGACAAATGATATCAGTCGCAGCCATCTATTCTCTTGATCTTTTTGCACACGACCCTCCTCAGATTTGATTTCATCAGTTAGGCAAAGTCACATAAACGGTTTTGGTCAAATACTTTTCACTTTTTGCGCACGACTCCCTTCGGAAAATACTATATAAATCTCAACCTTTCAGAGCTATGATCATCGTCATCATCACCATCCATCGAGCCAACTTCAGATCAGAACCAGTGCTGACTAGTGACTCGACTTGGAGCCCGAGACAAAAATGGCTGGAGCAGTATGCAGCTTGGTTAGCCTTGTAATGGTGGCGGGGACTGTTTTCTTCATGACTTGGTAAGTCAGCAAACATCCGTCTGTGGATTTTTGTGTGTTAAACCTAACAGTTATTCTCTTTGATGGTAGAAAGTATGTGTAAATAGCAGGGTTGGTTTTTGTTTCCAAGGTTAAAAAAATCAAAGCTTATTAACTTTACTCAAAATTTGTGTTGGATCTAAACCTGTTGTTAGAAAAATAAACCCTGTTTGTGATGTATGTTGGGGTTTTTTTTTCGCTGAAAAAAAATATAGAAAAGAATGTTGTATATTTGTATTGTCGAAATGATTCTAAGATAAAGGAATCAGTCTAGAAAATGTTACCTTGTGTAAAAAACAACAACATAAAAACAACCCCAAAGAAACCCACTTCAGAAAGCTTTTCAAAAATGAAAATATTATCAACATGTAAATCTACAACATAATAGGATTGTTTTAATATTGATATTTTGAAAATCAAACAACTGTTGACATTGTTGCTGTTGCTGTTTTTCCTATTGTTATTCTCTTCCTTAGACCTCTTTCTACATCTTCGTTATTCATTCGTTTGTTTTTGCTTTATTTGCCGTTAGGTGCCATGGTATGTCAAATGTCAAAAGCACATTAGGAAATGAAATGAAATGATAAGACTTTGAAAGGAAAATCAAACACAATTATTATCTTAAATAGACTGATTCACAGTACTTAGCAGTTCACCCTCTCTTTACCTATCCTCTAGTGTTTCTGCCGATATATTCAGATATTTGTATGGATCAGTTTTCAGCATGATGGTCGTGCGCCCAACCACCATGCTGAAAGCTGGTCCACACAAAGATCTAGGTAAAGGTGAAAAGGTAAAAGTGTTCCCATAACCTAAGTGGTCGTAAAGGAGGGAGAGGTCAGAGACCTCACTTCTCTAGGGCCAGCATATTGAGGCCGGCGCCCATCTCCTCTCCCTCGCTGCTTTACCTTCCCTGACCCTAAAGAAGGCAGGTACCCATTTACAGCTGGGTGAACTGGGGGACTGTATTGACCTGGGGAAAGCAATTAGTGCTCTGACCACTGGGCTATCCCGTCCTCACAAAAAACTATAATAAACACGTCTGCGTTTCACTATTTTGTTCATTGTGATGAAAATACATGTACTAGGTTGAAAGAAGTGTATAATGCCTAGCCTACCTAAGCTAAGAGGAAGCAAAGTTTTGTAGAAGGCCACATTCAGCATAAGAAAGAGATCAGCTCTAGCAAGCAAGCCTTTGCTTACCTCATTGTCTTTTTACTGAAAGCTGCAAGAGCATTGATTGTCTTTTCACTGAAAGCTGCAAGAACATTGACTGTTCACTGAAAGCTGGAAGAACATTGATTGTCTTTTCACTGCAAGCTACAAGAACATTGATTGTCTTTTCACTGGAAAACTGGAAGAACATTGATTGTCTTTTCACTGCAAGCTACAAGAACATTGATTGTCTTTTCACTGGAAAGCTGCAAGAGCAGAAGCTGCCTACCAGCTTTGTTTGCCCATCGCATTTAGCTAATGTGGTATTTTCAGAAAGTGGTAGAAGAAAACAAATAACACAATAAATACCATAAAGGACGTGGAAGGGAGCGAGGGTAGGGGGCGGGGGGGAGGGGGTCCGACCGAGAGGGGCGGAGGGGGGAAGGGAGGCAGACACAATGCAAGCCTGATTCCCAAGCCTCACCTCATGCTATGCTTGGTTTTCATTATCTTCTTCATGTGTCAGGTCTGTTGCAGACATCCGCGATCATGGCCTTCCATTCCTCTCTGTTGTCAGTTCTCCTGATGAGTTCATTGTTGGGGGATTCTTTCCTCGTTGCGTAGCTATTCAGACTGTCTGTGTATTTTGTGGGTTGGCATTTTTCATTATCATTGTTACCTTAATCAATACGGCATTATGATCACTGTCAATACCAAATCATCATCATCATCATCATCATCATCAATCACCACCATCGTTGTTATTGTTAATATGATGATGATCATCATTATCATCATTATGTGGAAACAGAATGACGGGACCATCCACGTCACCGGCAATGTCACAGGCCTGGCACCGGGCAAACATGGCTTCCATATTCACACCTACGGGGACACCAGAAACAGTCAGTTCCGCCTGCAATGCGCATGTCCCCCCTTGTTGATTTCTCTCCTATCTACTTCCTTCCTTCCTGTCTTGTCTACCAGCAAGCTGGGCTACTGTTTGTCTCATGTTGTTACTTTCATGTTTTTCCCTCTCTCTCTATTGGCCTTAAAGTTGTAGAGCAGGATTTTATAATAGTTATTTGGATAGGCAACACCTAGTTGATTTTTAAGGGATGATGATTTTTACGATCGTCCATCTAAACTTACATGAAAAGCTTGCTCGTGCCTTTTTCACCAGTGTTTATAAACCCATGGAGAATGTCAATTATTCACGAATAAAAAAAGTGTGTGGGCTGCTGGAATACGAAACAAATAATAAAACCCTCCACACAGAAACAAATAATAACAACTTTTGGAAGATAATAAATAAGCACTCATGTGCTTTAACTTTTTTTTTAAACATTCAATACCGTTACTTATCATGGATAACACCAGAGAGAGAGAGAGAGAGAGAGAGAGGAGAGAGAGAGAGAGAGAGAGAGAGAGAGGAGAGAGAGAGAGAGAGAGAGAGAGAGAAGGGAAGAGAGAGAGAGAAAGAGATAGCGAGAGAGAGAGAGAGAGAGAGAGAGAGAGAGAGAGAGAGAGAGAGAGAGAGAGAGAGAGAGAGAGAGAATTTTGTTGTTGTTCCTGGCTAGAGCTCCAAGGTTCACTTGTTGTTGTCCTTGCTATTGCTTATTTCTATTGTTAGTCTTCTTCTACGTCTCAGCTTTCCCAATTTTGTTTGCTGGTTTCTTTGCTTGCTACCCTACTTGTTGAATGGGGGACGGGATAACCTGGTGGTTAGAGTGATGTATTCGTGATCTGCTGACCCGGGTTCGATTCTTGTTCAAGAGGATTTTTTTCCTCTAGAGTTAACATCAGTGCCGACTCTACTCTCTCCACAAGTCTTTCGGATGAGACTATAAACCGAGGTCCCCGTGTGCGAACGCACACAGGACATCTTGCGCACACGCTTTTCGGAAGAGTAGGCCACTGTGTGCCGGTGGGAGCGGATGACAAAATTGACAAAACT
>CM054137.1:24045272-24057772 GCA_028751875.1 Rapana venosa | reverse complement strand
ACCTATCTCCCGTCCTTGGCCGCTACTTCTTGATTTCTTCTCTGTGTCACCTGCCCTCTGCTGACTACCTGACTACTGACTACCACTACTAACTGCTACTCACTTACTGACTACACTACTACGACACTGACTCCCCCCACCCGACCACCAAAACACCAGCACAGGATCACAGCAACAACTACAACTACCAACAGGCTTCGGTTTGGAGTCTCTGCGCTGATCACTTACAGCTTATGTGAGACGTAGATAGATTTTTAAAGGCTTTGTTTTCTTCTCTTTGATGTTGTTTAATCTTATTTGGAGTGCACGATTGTTTGTTTGTAGATTTCCATCTGCGGAAGTTTTAGGGTCTTGTGTGTCGTGGTTTTGTTGGGCGTGTGTGTGTTCCGCCCATTGTTGCTGTGTTGCTTCCTTCACAGCCTACTGACAGTTTCGTGCTTCTCTACACTAAGTTTGTCTACAACAAAACACACAGCACACGCAATCCCCAGCACACAATCACGCGCGCGCTCACACACACATAACACACCACACAGGCACCACACGCAGCCTTGACTGTGCAGTGATGCTGACACGTCCAAGCAAAAAACAGACTTTCTCAATCTTCAGCTCCTTCCTTATCGACTACAACTTGTGCTTGCATATTTTGTTCTTGGTCTAGCGTCTTAGTCTTTTTTTCGTTTCAGCTCTTCTGATTTTGTCTCAACTTGATTGCAAATACTAATCTTGTCTTCATCTTTTACTTTTCGTTTTGGCCTGTTTTAACCCTTGTAATAATATGGATTCAAGTCTTCAATCATGAAATGTAAAGAAGTTGTGGAAGCTAAGTATACCTCATGGATGTTCTGCCAATAACAAAGCAATGATGGTTTTTCCATAACGATATGAAAAGTAGAGTTTCCATTTTTTCTTTTGGGTTTTTGAAAAGTTGCTGCCATTTTTTGTGTTTGTTGCGTTATGTTCTCTTTGTTGTGTGTGTCTGTGTGTGTGGTGTGTGTATGTGTGTGTGTCCTTGTCTGCAGAGTGCTTGGACAATACACAATCCTTGGCATCAGCAATCATTTAGCAATCCTGGTTTTCGACAACAGGGCACACGTGTACAGGTTAGGGTTTAAACAAAAACAAAACAACAACAATTTTTATAAAGCTTTCCCGAATATGTTTCATGGCGCGAAGGAAATTCCATACAGGCTAATCTACAACTAATGCGAAAAGCAGATAACTAACCAACTGCATCATCTGTAGCACTGGTAGCAAAACTCTCAGTGCAGGCTGGGCATGTTGGGTTCGTGTTTTCTTGATCCTACAAATATTTATTTTAATGACGGTATCCTTAACGTGGAAATGTACTCTAAGAATCTTGCAAATAAGATTGTTTAACCTCCATTCTGCTGATCCACGAAGTCGTGCGTTCGATTCTTGGCAGCGATATACGATAAAGTAAGGATGGGATAGCTCAGTGGTCAGAGCACTCGCTTTCCCCAGCTTAAGGTTAAGCAACATCGAGCGTGGTTACCACTTGGATGGGTGACCGTTTGCGCGCCTTGGCTTCAGTACAGCCCACCAGTTCACCCAGTTGTAAATGGGTACCTGTCTCTTTAAGGGTCAGGGAAGGTAAAGCAGTGAGAGAGAGGAGATAGTGCCGCCCTCAATTACTGGTCCCTTGGAGAAGTTGAGGTCTCTGACGCTCGCTCCCCTGGAACACATAGGTTTGGGCACCTTACCTTATTAAGGGGGGAAGTTTACACTCTCCTGCCCAGCTAACAGGCCACCTGCCATGCCGGATCTTGTTTCCCTCGGATAATATACAATGAGAAGATCAGGTATGCACGTTAAAGGTCTCAAAGTCTTCCACATTCCTTGGATTACGGAAACACGAACATACCCGCATGCAACCTGAACCAGGGAGGAATGACTCCCCCAAGTTATTAACTGGCTCAAGAGACCCAAACACTCAGCAGAAAATTTCCCGCTCAAGGACTTATCAGGGAGAAAAGAAGAGTGGATAAAATGAATGTGGATACACATGATGTACGGCCTAAACCATTCTTACACACAAATACCCGCTTACACAAAGGAAACAGTAGCCCCATGCACAGTCACTGAAAATAATAATAGTAAAATAACTATATGAGCTAGATTAAAAAATAATACATCATTCAACTTATTACACAGTCTTGCAACCAAATGACAACAATCAAATTAACAAACGATATTACACATCTTGGTACGCTTTCAACCAAATTCTATGAAAAAATTTCAAAGTCAAGTTGAGCCAAAAGCCTGGACGTCACAGTTCAATATCACATGTCACACCGCACGCGCAAACAACACACACACAACACACACACACACACACACGCGCACACACCACATATAACACTACACGGTATGACAATATAACGGAGTCCTGTATGCGAACACGGAGTAACATCTTAGGTTTAAATATATGTCTACGTTAAACCTGTCCGTTTTCGAGAGTTTTGGCAGAGATGGGCTGAGTCCAGCAAGACCGAATTTACAAAACGGCCACAACGGAGAATTAAAATGAAAGTGTTTCGATAGCCATCAAATATCTGAGCAAAGCGAGAGAAAATAAAATACCAGAAGACATCACAGACGAGGTATATCTTTGCGGTGATTGTAAAAGGGTAAGGAGGTAAGAAAAAGGAGGCAAACTTAGGTGTAGGAGCTGGCGCAGATTCAAAATTGTCTACGTAGCATTTTGGCGAGGGGCCCATCCCTACGAGCTGCACTTCCAGGTCACCAAAGAGGAGACCATTTACGCTGGGGAACATGGACGGAACTGTACTGAACAGCGCGTAATACGTCACCAATCAACTGGAACCACGCGCAGGCTTAACTTGGCTGTGACAGGGTGCGACTCACAGGTAAGCCTGCAGTTTGGGGAGACTTCATAATGTACTCGGTGACAAATTTCTCTCGGGAGCGCAAGAGCCAAGATGAGACTGCAAACAAGTTGGCCTAAGAACTAATTTCACAGAACAACATGCAAATAACACAATATTTTTGACATTTTGTGTTTTTTACATACCTACTCCCTACCCCTTACCAATTCATTAGCTCTCTATCCACCTAACAAAACTGGCCCCGAGCCAAAAGCTGTGTCAGTTATTGACGTTAGCATAAAATACACGGCCTAAATATCAATGTTGTTATGCTTTAGAATGTTATGTTGAGATCGTACTTCAAGATCTATGAGCAAAGTAACTGGTACCCTCATATTAAAGGAGCAAAACAAAAAAAATCCTTGAAGTCGGAGTATGGTTGCTTATAAGTATATGGCGGGGTACTTGCAAACAGCCACATTCGCAAACTCGTCTCTCGGTGTGCACTTATGGCCTGATGGTTGTCCCAGCAGTGGTGAGGAGACATGTCTGGCAGATCCTCTGTTTTTATTGAACGTGGAGGAGAGGAGCGAGCGAGCAGCACCCAAATCTAACAAAGAAGACCCACACCACAAAATTAACCAAATCTCTCAACCCCATGACCACCACCACCACCACCACACCACCCACCCAATCATCATCATCACCCTGTCGCTACCACCACCACCACCACCCCACCCACCACCACCACCACCACACACCACCACCACCACTCACATCATATCATCTCATCATCCGTCTCCTCATTCATCATCAATATCTCTACCACCACCACCACCACCACCACCACCACCCGCCGCACGCCGCCCCAGCCATCCACACCATCTCGCCTCGCGCTCCCGTTTCCACCACCACCACCACCACCACCACCATCCACCACCATCACCATCACCACATCATCCCACCACTCATCAAATCTCTCACCATCACACACACGTCGCGTCGTCCGCCATCGTCTACCACCACCACCACACCCACCACCACCGCCGCCAACACACCACACATGCGCGTGTTACAGCCACAACCACCACCACCACCTCCACCACCACCAACACACCACCACGGGCCGAAAGTAAAGGTAAAATACAAACAAATCAAAGGTCAAAGGCAACCATTTATTACCCACCGAAAAAAACCTATACCGAAAAAAAAACCCAACCAGGAAACAAACAACACCAACAATCAAATGGTTCGAAAGACATTATAACAAGAAAAAAAGTCCTTAATACCAGAAAAAAACCCACTCCACACAGAAGAAATAGCCAAAGCATGCTTCTAACACAACGAATGCAGTCCTAAAGTCAGCAGCAAAAATATGCACGCGCCGCACGCCTTCAACCAAACTGTCTCTCCCACACACACCACACACACACACACACACACACACGCACGCACCGCACACCACACACACGACACACAGCGCACACAGCGCAGACGCCGACACCACAATACGTCAAACATCGGTCTTATGATTCCGGCCTAGTTCCTGGCCATCATCGATCGTAGATTTTAACACAGATGATAAACAATAATGTCCATTTCTGGAGGCATATCATAATTATCTAATGTGAGTCTTTGTGGTCACAAAACATACATTGAATAGATCAATGCTCTGAATTCAAACCCCAATAGACAGTATTTTTCCCCCTTGAAAATGTTGGGAAAGAAAAAAAAAGTGAATCACTCATAATCCAAAATGTATTAGCAGATTTATTTATTTATTTGTTTGTTTGAATTATATGCTTGTTTGATTTTTTTGTTTTGTTAAAGCTTTTCTCTTACTTCTAAAGAGTAAGTATCTCACTGCAGAAGATCGAGCAAAAAAATCAAGTATTACTCATGCATTTATTCTGTACTTAAAACTCGAAACAAAATCCTCAGTGGTGTCCCAATATTTTGCTAGAAAGACTACAGGGTAGGTGAAGATGAAAGAAAAGCAGAAAGGTCCTTTGAACAAAGTATTTCTAAGAAAAATTAGGTTAGAACGTCACCCTTTTTTTAATCTTGAAAAATAGGAGAAAGGTCCTTTGAACAAAGTATTTCTAAGAAAAATTACGTTAGAACGTCACCCCTTTTTTTAACCTTGAAAAACCAACCGTCTTGTATTCAGTAACCTATAGAATAAACTCCCTGAAAAAAAAAATAAAACCCATTTTAAAAAAACATCTTTAGAAATATATTTTTCGTAAACAAGTGTTGTACAAACTGACTTGTAGGTCAGTTTAGCCCTGCTCAAATGCACCACCATTTTCTGTTTCCCTTTAAAAAAATGTATAGTGTGGTTTTATTGTTGTAACTGAAGTCAATACAATATTGTATGGACTATAGGCTGAAACGCTGCTTTTGCTGTTACGTAATGCTCCTACCGTTATTTAGTATTACTAGTACTTATGCTGCCGCTGATGCCGCTCTTACTGCTGCTGTAGCAGCAGCAGCAATAGCATCAACAACTTCTTCTAATGCTACCCTCCTACCATCACCATCACCACACCACCTACACCTACCACTACTACCACTACACTACTACTACTACTACTACTACTACTTTCTTCTCTTCTTCTTCTTCCTTCTTCTTCTTCTCTTCTTCTTCTTCGCTTCTTCTTCTTCTTCTTCACAATTCTTCTCCTTTCCTTCTTCTCCTTCTCCTTCGTCGTCTTTTACTAACACCCCGCTCCCCCTCCTCCTTCTCTGTCTTTTTATCTTCTTATTTTCCTTGTCTTTTCGCTTCTCCTTCTACTGCATTTGGCAGAATCACAGCTACTGTAACAACAGTATATAGTGGATCCCCCTTCCATTCTATAGCTACAATCTGGCACGAGAGGCAAACTGCTTACAATATGACTGCTCTTGATTTCTAACGTCTTTTCGTAAACCGTTCTTGAATTAAACATAGGAAACGTAGCATTGCAATATAAACTAGATTAACCACATACACATTTTCTTTCCCGTTGGGATGCCGGGGATCTGTCAGTATAGCATCCCCACCTTCTGGAAAATTATGTGCTAGAACTTCCTCTTTTCTATCACTCTCTTTGTTTCTGCCTTGCTGCTTTTCTTCCTGTCATCCCCTTCTTGCCTATTTTCTGCCTCCTTGGTCCATTCTCCTACCTTTTCCCAGAGACCTAAAAGATAAAAATTCTCTCTTATGCTGAAGTTAGATGCGCTGGGCCTGACTTGTCAGGCGCTTAACGGCAGCGTGACGCATTTTCGCTCATATAACAGACAACAAAAGCTGCTGTCTGAGCGACAAAGAAAAACTTCATTTCTTATTGGCTACAAGCTATTAGAATGCACCTTAACAGTATACACTAGAGCAACAATGAACCCGTACAAAAACAAAAATAACGCTTACGGCAGTACCTTCATAGAACGCAGGCCGCATCCTACATTGGGGGCAGTTACTGCTCCTGACGTAATGAATGAGCACGTGAAAGATATATTTGTTTGAAAAAATGTGTAGAAGTAACAGAAACAATTGCCCCTCCCCCCTTTCGAACTCACCCCCCCCCCCCCCCCCCCTCCGACACCCCCCCCCCCCCCCCCCTAAAACTCCAAAAATGTTTCTGTTTTGGAGGAATGTTTTGATGGTGAAGAAAGACGTATGAAGCACCACAAAGAAAAAGAAGGAGGAGGAGAAGGAGGAGGAGGAGAAGGAGGAGGAGGCGGAGGAGGAGGAGGAGGAGGAGGAGAAGAAGTAGAAGGAGGTGGAGGAGAGAAGAAGAAGAAGAAGAAGTAGAAGGAGGAGGAGGAGGAGGAGAAGAAGAAAATGGCGCCTCATGAAATGCATGCCTTTGAGGCCTACACAGAAAAAAACCAACAACCCCTCAGTGTAACATGATGTCGTACGTGGTTGATGTTGCCAGTTGAAAGTAACATAGTAAGATAAATGCAAGAGTTAACACAATTCTTTTCCCCAAAACATAGGTTGATACGCGAAAATAAAATGCATAAAAATCGCAAGGCCTTCCACCCCCCCCCACCCCCAATTGCTCTGGGAAAGATAAAGCCGCATACAGAGGAACTTTCTTCCTCTGCAAATCCCGTGTTTGTATCATGCTTAGAGACAAAACCCAAGAGCTGAAACCTAACATACCCAAGGAAACACGAGTCCGATTAATACATGACATGTAAAATGAATGGCGTTAAAAATAAACCCATGTATGACATTGTAAACAGCCCTGTGGTAAACGGCCTAAGTTCAACAACACTGTGAGTAAGCTGAAGATTGAAAATGATTTATTCATTCTCCCTAAACTGCACAACCAGGTGTTTCTGATGTATTTAAGTTTGTTTCTCTCTCTCTGTTCCCAGTTGATAACGAATTGAAAGCCTTTAACGATATACACTGACGTTTTGACAACCATACAGATATAACCGATGAAAAAAAAAGAAGTTGGCAACCGTTCACTTGAAAAAAGCTTTGCAGAAGCCTCGTGTAATTTAAGTCCAACATTGATCTTTATTCTGCTAACATCACTTCTGAGCAACCTCTTTTTTTGAAACAGAGTTCCTTAAAAAAATCCAACAACAATATTTAACCAGAACTAAATCCCTTACCCATGTATTCAGAAAGCTACATGTTTTGCAAGAAGGCTTTTCTGTTGTAGGATTTGATTTCCCCAGTCTTCTAATTCAATTAAGTTCTAGTACATATGAATCCCTCTTTGTCATAAGTTATTACAACCAAAGTTCATTTCAGAAGAAATATTTCTTCAATTTTTGTTTAAATTTAGCAATACTCCATCGTGCTTTTCAATCATTCATTGAGACAGACTCACTGTTTAAAGATTATGCAATGAAGTGTACAACCAATATGAAACAAACTACTACACTAGACCAGTAAATGGCACTCACTTTGCCCATTCCGTCATTCAGTAGCTTTTTTGTGACCACTGCGAAAAACTATCACACAAATCCAACTGACAATTATCAACGACACCAGTCTTCTTTCATTAAATTTATTGAATGAAGACTGGTGTCCTTAATAATTGTCAGTTGGATGACCTTTACAAAGATACTTACAACGCCACATAAAGATCAAAGAAAAAAACTACTGTTTCAAAGTCTAAGTTTAAGACTCCCAACAAAAAAATTCAAAAGACGATCACCTACGCAAATCTAGTCATTCAGTGACAACATTTACCTTTGACAAAAATACAAGTTATAAAAAGGCAAAGGTAAAGGTGTCTCATAGCCTATGTGGTGGTAGAGGAGCGAGGTTTCAGAGACCTCAGCTTCTCTAGGGGCCAGCATATTGAGGGCGGCGCCCATCTCCTCTCCCTCTCTACTTTACTACCTTCCCTGGCCCTAAAAAAAGGTCAGGTACCCATTTACAACTGGGTGAACTGGGGGATTGTACTGAAGCCAAAGCGAGCAAAAATATAACAGAAACCACACCCCAAAAAATCACTCAATATCAATAAATGCTGTTATCACAGTCAACTGCTGTTTCAGACTCTCCTCTCTCTCTCCCTCTCTCTCTCTCTCTCACACACACACACACACAACACAAACAACACACACACACACACACGCACACAACACACACACACACACACAAAACAAAACAAACAAACAAACGAACACACAAACAAAAACCAATGAACGGGTCACCCGAATCATTCTCAGAATAGTGAGTAACAACAACAACAACAACAACTACAAAAACAAACAACCCACTGAAGATACCGCACTAACCCCCCCCCCCCCCCCCCCCTTGCCCCCCACCTCCATCCCCACCTCAATCCCACCCTTCTCCCCCTACCTCCACCCCCACTCTCCTCCCCACACCCACCACCCCCACCCCCCACCTCCCTCCCCACACCCTCACCCCACCCCCCACCCCCCCACCCCCCACCTCCACCCCCTCCACCTCCACCCCCCATCATCCCCCTCCTCCCCACCCCTCCACCCCCCCACCCCCACCTCCTCCCCACCACCCACCCTCCAACTCACAAAGACCTGAGACATAGCTGCCTCACACATCACACCCCCCCCCAAAAAAAAAAAAACACCCACCCCCCCCCCCCCGGTTGTTATTTTCGCCTGGAGCCATGCACCTTATGATGGTGATGACCTCCTTTCTTGGCGGGCTTGGACAGCAGACGTCCTGCAGGCGTTGGCGTCTTGCTGCCGGTCCTGCGGGGCTTGAGGGTCTTCTCCTCCATCTGGGCCAAGCGCAGCTGGAAGTCCGGGAAGATGTCCTCGATGCGCTCCAGCAGCGCCGTGTAGGTGACCTGGGGGTGAGTGGCGCTGGGCAGGCGGCGACCGTCCTTGGCGGCGTCCTCCTCCTCCTGCTCCTCGATGACGACGGGGTTCTTCTTGAGCAGGACGTAGGTGCCCTGGCTGGAGAGCAGGCTGGTGGCGGTCTCGTTCTTGTGGTCGTCCAGCTCTTTGATCAGACCTGGAAAAGGTGCAGGTTGTTGTTTGAAGGTTGATGTTTTATTAGAAAAGTAAAAAAAACAAACCAGAAATCCTCGAAAGTCACAAAAATAGAATTACTGTAAACTACTGGGACGTCTTCAGGACAAGTCATTTAGCTACTGATGCAAGTCATCTGCATTTCTGTATGCGTGCGATCTGTTCATTGAATACATCTACATTGTGGTGAGTGAGGAGCTTAGGTGAGTGTGAAGACTCATGTTTAACTGTCTATACAAAATTAGAGTTAAAACATACCAATATGTAAGCTGAAAACCTGCTGTAAGTCAGATATAAGGAAGTAATGTGTATGCATGTGTGATCAATGGGTTGCCTAAAACATACTGCATTCTGTTGGTGATACAGTATTGGAGGGGGTCGAGAGTCAGCACATCACGAATGGACAGGGAAAGCTTGCTACAGACCTCACAACCTGCGGCAAAGAGCCGTGGTGCAACGTCTCAATCATGCACGTTCCGAGGGGTTTGACAGATAATGAGATTGGTTCGATTTGCTAGAACCCAACGTTGTGTTGTAAAATGACGATTACGCAATTAATTATTAATGTAATTAATCTACAGATTTGTCTACTGTGTGTCTGTGATGTTGTGATCATGTGATTGTGCAGTGTGAAGTAATTTACCTTAACAAATACAACTATCTTTATAAACTATTTTGTGTGTGGTGGTGCGGTGTGTGTGGTGCGTGCTGCGTGTGCTGGGGCGTGCGGAGTTGTGTGTGTGTGTGTGTGTGTCTGTGGGGAAGAGGGGGTGGTGATGCTGAGAGTCGGGGCAATGCGACCGCATATTTTAGTTAGAGTGTTGTTGTTTTTGTGTGTGTGTCCGTGAGTGCAGTGTAGTTGTGTGCCATGAGACGTGCATTCCGTTATTCGGGTGCGGCCATGCTGAGTGTGTTGGGGTTGTTTGTGGGTGTGGCAGGTTGAGGGGGTAAGTAGACTTAGCTAGCTGCCTACGCTGACGCAATTTGCTATATGCTTGTATGTGTTTCTATGTCTGTCTGTCTCTGTGCTCGTCGTCTGTGTTGATCTGGCTGTCGTCTGCGTGTCGTCTGTCTGTGTGTCTGTGTTGTTGGTTGTCTCAGTGTGGTCGGGTCTGTGCTGTTGTCATGTCTGTCTGTCTCTGTCCTAAGATTGTCTCTATCTGCTTGTCTGTCTCTCATGTCCTGTCTGTCTCTGTCTCCTCTGTCTGTCTCTCTCTGTCTGTCTCTCTCTGTCTGTCTGTTGTCTTCTGTCGTCTGTCTGCCTTGTCTGCTGCTGTGTCTGCTCTGCTCTGTCTGGCTCTTCCTGTCCTGTCTGTCTGTCTGTCTGTCTCTCTCTGTCTGTCTGTCTCTGTCCCTGTCTGTCTGTCTGTCTGTCTGTCTGTCTCTCGTTACGACACAAGTGCAAAATCGTTTAAGCCGTTACTTGGTATTGATACCTGTGCTTGTGAATCAATTCTGCTCTAATTATAATGTTTTAGATACAACGGACTACCATTTGCTTGTTGTTTTACTTCTCAAAGTGAAGCTTTTCTAGGGGCCAGCATATTGAGGGCGGCGCCCATCTCCTCTCCTTCGCTGCTTTACCTTCCCTGACCCTAAAGAGGGCAGGTACCCATTTACAGCTGGGTGAACTGGGGGAACTGTACTGAAGCCAAGGCGCGCAAACGGTCACCCATGGGGAAGTGATAGCTCAGTGGTCAGAGCACTCGCTTTCCCATAGCCAATATTAAGCAGCGTCGAGCGAGGTTGCCAATAAAGGAATACTGATGCAAAAAACCAAAATTGATTGAAAATAAAACCGAAACAATAAAGCAAACAAACCAAACACAAAAAGCGACCCCCCCCCCCACCTCGGTTTAGTATCACTAGCCCTTGTTTTCAAAATTTTAGTTGAATCCTCCAAACTCTCTAAAACTTGACATTCTACTTCGGATGTACAGGTATATTCAGATCAATCCCTCTCTGATCTGGTTATACACATTTGGAATCAGTTCCCAGTTTATTTGATATTACTCCATAGCCCTGCATCTTAAACAAAAAAGACAACTCTCATCGTACATAAAAATATTGCAATAACTAGCGTAGATCTTATACCTAATTCATGATCCTGACAATTATCATATCTCTCTGCTAATGTTAACTGCATATGATCCCATACAATTTGGTTCAAATTCGTTATATTTTGCGCGTACGTTGATATTTGCATAATCAAAATGACTTTTTTATGAGTATTTTCAGTGTAACTATTTTGTCTTCTCTCAATCATTCTCTATGCTTTCGGTTTATTTTTCTCCCGTCCAAGTGCTGTCCTATTCTTTCCTCTTTGAATATTAAAATTATCACTGCTTTGATATAAAAGGTAAAGGTAACGGTGTCCCCATAACCTATGCGGTCGTTGCAGAGCGAGGTGTCAGAGACCTCAGCTTCTCTAGGGGGCCAGCATATTGAGGGTGGCACCCACCCTCACCCTCGTCTTCTCCCCTTCCTCTTTATCGATCACGAGTCCCCTTATACAGTCTAAGGAGCCTGTGCCTTCAGTACACCAAAGTAGCAGCTGGGGCAGTATTCGTCCATGTATTTCACTTCAAGCAACGTTATATTTTTCACTGATTAAAAACCCCGCATTAATATACATACTCTCATACCAATTAGTATTTACAAACGTTTAAACCGCAACGTCTTCTCATCTTTCATACCGTGCATCTCTAAATACTCTTCATACTATATCTTCTTCTGATCTCCCTCTTCTATTCTCTCTCTCTCCTCTCTCTCTCTCTCCTCTTTCTCTCTCCATCTCTCCTCTCTCCTCTCTCTCTCTCTCTCTCTCTCCCTCTCCTCTCTCCTCTCTCCCTCTCCTCCCCCCCCCCGCGCTTTCTTAAAAATCCTTTCTTTTGTCTGTCTGTGAATAATTCTAAGACCTTTCCTTCAATTTCTACGAAGCAAATCCTGCTTGTTCTGGGTGTGTGCCACAACGGACAGACGGAGGTCAGGTGAAGGAAGAAGAAGAATGGGTGGAGAGGGCGGAAGAACAGCGCGAGAGAAGAAGGAAAGAGGGTGTGTGTGTGCGTAGGGGAGGTGGGAGAGTGGGGAGGGGAGTGGGGGTGGTGGGGGTTGGGGAGGGGGGGGGGAGGGTTGGGGTAAGGATCCGGGGAGGCGGTGATATCCTTTTAC
>CM054137.1:24010272-24040272 GCA_028751875.1 Rapana venosa | reverse complement strand
CTACTACTATAGTTACTAACAGCTAAAGAAGACTTGAAAGCCTTTGTGTTAATTAAACAAAAACTACTACTATAGTTACTAACAGCTAAAGAAGACTTGAAAGCCTTTGTGTTAATTAAACAAAAACTACAACAATAGTTGCTAACAGCTAAAGAAGACTTGAAAGCGTTTGTGTTAATTAAACAAAACTACAATAATTGCTAACAACTTGAAGCTTGGTTACAAGAGTGTTGTGGTTGTTGTTTGAAGTTGTTGTTGAGGTTGTTGTTGTTTGAGGTTGTTGCTTAAGGTTGTTGTTGTTGTTGTTGTTGAGATTGTTGTTTGAGGTTGTTGTTGAGGTTGTTGAAATTGTTGTTGTTAGGGTTGTGGTTTTTATTCATTGTCAAATGGTTAAGGCTGAAAAATTTTCCCGTTATTTGTTGAAACAAAATTTCACTTAGAAAGCCAGACATATTCACATAATTATGTACAAAAGAACACCAATAAACCAAAAGTTTATTTGTTATAGATGTAAGCAAAGTGTCGAGGCTTAAAATATTAAAATGTTACACTTTCGAAATTTTATGTAGATTGTGTTGGTTACCCATGACAAGCAAGCTCTTAGCATTACAGTATGTACTTATGTAAGCGATTTGATTTGTTGCTTGACAAGATTCAGCGCTATATAAATTCCATACATTATTATTATTATTATTATTACTTATTATTTAGGGAGAAAAAATCTCTGAAGTCGGGGTGTGGGTGCCTCTATAACGAGGTATACTGGTACTTACAGTCTCACAGTGATTCCCAGGTAGGATGAGTGTGCCTGTTGTGATAATGGCGTCCATCAGGGGGGCTAAGCTTAGGAACTCCTAACAGCAAAGAATACGTAGTATTTATTCTATGATGTCCCCATTGGGAATGCCGGGGGGGGGGGGGGTGGTCTTGTCAGTATAAATAGCATTCCCCCCACCTTCTGGAAAGTCTGTGCTAGAAATTCTCTCTTTTCTCTCTTTTTATTCTTTCTTTCTGCTTTGTTCCTTGTCTTCCTGTCACCTCCTTCTTGTCTATTTTCTGCCTTCTTGCTCCATTCTCTCTCTCTCTTTTCTCTCTCTCTCTCTCTCTCTCTCTCTCTCTCTCTCTCTCTCTCTCTCTCTCTCTCTCTCTCTCTCTCTCTCTCTCTCTCTCTCTCGAAGATACTCTCCAGTATCCTCTCTCGAATAGTCACTGACAAATGGCATCGACTAATTTATGCAAGATTTCGACTAAGAACACTGGGCTTCAATGCAAACAAAAGATGGTTTCAACCTGAGACGTCCACACAGTTCCCATGCCCTATGTGTGGTCATATTCTTGATGATGAAGTGCATTTCCTGTTTCATTGTCAATCATATGTTTCCATACGTGAAAACTGTGGTGTTCTCAATCTAGAAGCTTTCCGAAGGCAAGATATTTTTTCTATCTTATCGTCCGATGATGATATTGTGATCAAATCGGTTGCAAAGTTTATTGCTGAAGCACTGAAATTAAGACAATTACAGCTAAGTTCCAATTAGCTTAACATTTGTGACTAAACTAAAGTAACATTTATATTATGTAAACTCCAGCATTTTGTGAAACACATAAAGAAACATTTATAATTACGCTATAGTCTCCAGCAAGAATATTTTTTGAAAATTTCACATACAATGTCAATGGATGGTCTAATATAGCATTCTAGAATGTTCTTTTCATTATTTTAGTTATTGCTTATTGGTTCTTATTGTTCATCCTTGTTATTACTTTGTGTTCATTTTGAAACTGAGTTTACGTCACAACTTAAAGTCGTATCCGTTCATAAGAGCTCATTTTTGGTTTTTTGGTTTTCGTTACGTTAAATGCATCATGTGATTTTTCTTGTATTTGTTTGTATTTACAAAAGAAAGTCGTGTATAACCCCCCTTGTCAATAGGCCACTTTGGGCAATGACAATAAATTGGTCAAAGCGTCAAAGCGTCAAAGCGTCTCTCTCTCTCTCTCTCTCTCTCTCTCTCTCTCTCTCTCTCTCTCTCTCTCTCTCTCTCTCTCTCTCTCTCTCTTAAAACCAGAAAGACTTAAAAGATAACCATTTTCTCCTCCTCTGAAGTCGGATGTGCTGGGCCTGACTTGTCAGGCGCTTAACGGCAGTAGAACGCATTTTTGCTCATATCACAGACAACACTAGTTGCTGCCTGAGCGTTTGAAGAATTGCGAAGAAGAATTGCGAAGAAGAATTGTGAAGAAGAATTGCGAAAGAGAATTGCAAAGACGAATTGCGAAGAATTGCGAAGAAGAATTGCGAGGAAGAATTTACGATAAATTGCCAAGAACTGCGAAGAAGAAGAATTGCGAAGAAGATTTACTTGCAAAAAAGAAGACTTGCGAAGAAGAAGGATTGCGAAGAAGAATTGCGAAGAAGAATTAAGAAGAAGCATAATTGCAAAGAAGAATTGCGAAAAATTGCGAAGAAGAAGAATAGTGAAGAAGAAGAATAGCGAAGAAGAATTGCGAAGAAGAAGAAGAGGCATTGTATAGAGAGGGTGAATAGCCTGATCTAACAACAGTTTTAAGGTGCTGGTTGTGGTCACCGCTAAAGATCTATCTATCTATCTATCTATCTATCTATCTATCTATCTATCTATCTATCTATCTATCTATCTATCTATCTATCTATCTATCTATCTATCTATCTATCTATCTATCTATCTATCTATCTATCTATCTATCTATCTATCTATCTATCTGTCTGTCTGTCTGTCTGTCTATCTATCTATCTATCTATCTATCTATCTATCTATCTATCTATCTATCTATCTATCTATCTATCTATCTATCCATCTGGGGACGGGATAGCTCAGTGGTCGGAGCACTTGCTTCCCCCCTGCCAGATTAAGCAGCGTCGAGCGTGGTTACCACTTGGATGGGTGACCGTTTGCGCGCCTTGGCTTCAGTACAGTACCCCCCACCCCGCCACCCCCCCCAATTCATCCAGCTTTAGGGTCAGGGAAGGTAAAGCAGCGAGGGAGAGGAGATGGGCGCCGCCCTGAATATGCTGGCCCCTAGAGAAGTGAGGTCTCTGACGCCTCGCTCCCCTACGACCTTATAACTATGGTATGGGGCCACCTTTACCTTATATAAACATCGAAACCTAGTCTAGCGTTGACTACAAGCTAATTCGTCTCTGCATATTGATTTTGTCTGTGCCGCTGTGTGAATAGGCAGAACAGTCGGAACCGGAACAACTTGCAGCCACCCGTTTTGTTTGTTGAGAAAATATTCCCATCTGCTGCTACCGGCGTATCAGATTGCTAGGCAGGTAGCTTAAGCATAATTAAATTTGCATGAAATACATGCCTTCGTCGACTTGGGAGAAACAACATCCGCGTGCCGTGCTTATTCTTAGGATGGAAATAAGATCAATGTTTGATCACACAAATCAGGGACTGAAGGTATTTAAACAACAACAACAAAACAAAAACGAAACAAAATTCTAACATTGAGAATGAGAGGCTGCCGTTTCAACGATGGAGAGAGAGAGCGAGAGAGAGAGAGAGAGAGAAAACACAACACACGCACTAACACACACACACACACACACACACACACACACACACACACACCACACACACACACACACACACACACACACACACACACACACACAAACAGAAGACAGACACATTGCGAACCTATGACAGAACATTTTTGGATTACGCTCCCCCTTCCCCCGAAATACCACAAAAAATCCCAACACAAACAAAACAAAAAAACAACAAACAAAAACAAACAAAATATATCCACCCCCCAAAAACCAAAACAAAACCAGCCCTGTTTATTCTGACAACAACCAAAACAACAAAAAATCCCAACATACTCCAACAATGATCCAACCACAGATATTAACAATACAAAAAAACCCCAGCCTGGATCCTACACACACACACACACACCACACACACACACACCACACACACACACACAACACACACACACACACACACACACACACACACACACACACACACAATCCCTACCCGCCACACATACACACACACACACACACACACACACACACACACACACACACACACACACACACACACACACACACACACACACACACCACACACACACACACACACACTTCATGCTCATTACAAAATCGAACGCTGATGTGATTTCAGGTAATAATGACTTCCAGAATGATGGAGTGACCCTAACTGCCTCTGGGGGTCGATTAGTGGGACAGACGCTTGGCCATCGATTGATCGATCAAGGGGTGATTGATTGATGTTGATGACAGATCCCAAGTGTAAGGTACACACGGGGAGGGGGACTCCAGATCGATGATAAGGGGGCCGGGGGGGAGGGTAGGGGTGGGGCCTGTGTGTGACGCATGCAAGCCTTCATGGCGTAAAGTGTATTAATCTCTTGTTGCCATGCAAGAGAGAAAGAGAGAGAGAGAGAGGAGGGTGAGAGAGAGAGAGAGGAGGGGGGGGGGTAGGGGAGAAGGAGAGGGGGGAAGGGAGTGGGGGAGGGAGAGGAGGGTAGACGGGGAGGGAGGGAGAGAGAGAGAGGAACAGAAAAGAGAGAGAGAGAGAGAGAGAGAGAGAGAGAGAGAGAGAGAGAGAGAGAGAGAGAGAGAGAGAGAGAGAGAGAGAACAGCGAGACAGTGGCTGAGATAGACAGGTAGATTTACATACATACATACATACATACATACATACATACATACATACATACATACATACATACATACATACATACACACATACCCACCTATCTATCTATCTATCTATCTATCTATCTATCTATCTATCTATCTATCTATCTATCTATCTATCTATCTATCTATCTATCTATCTATCCATCCATCCATCCATCCATCCATCCATCCATCCATCCATCCATCCATCCATCCATCCATCTATCTATCTATCTATCTATCTATCTATCTATCTATCTATCTATCTATCTATCTATCTATCTATCTATCTATCTATCTATCTATCTATCTATCTAGAGAGGTATAAGCAAACGGTTTTTAACTCAAAGAAAGGAATGATACTGATTTCTTTTGAATCAGCCCTAGAAATGTAATGAATCAGGTAATAATTATGACAACAGAATTACTCTAGTTATGCTATGAAACCTCAAAGGGAAGGGATGGGGAGGAGGGGGGGGGGGGGGTAGTAATGTAGAACATAACACTCTCTTTAAAGATAGACAGAAAATTGAAGAACTAAACTTCGCAAAACACAATAATCTGAACCATCTTGTCTTGTTCGGGTATTGTACTACCATAATGTTTTTACATTCTTCATTTAGACCATTCAATCCTAGCCTGTAAAATTCACGCTGGATATGTCCATACTACTCATACACTATCCATAGTTGTGCGTAGTATTCTTCTGTTCCTGTATGTCTGTGTGGAGTCGTTTGGGCACCGTACTGGCTAGTTTACCATAACTATTTCTTTTGGGGACGGGATAGCTCAGTGGTCAGAACACACGTTTTCCCTCAGCCAATGTTAAGCAGCATCGAGCGTGGTTTACCAAGTGGATTGGGTGACTGTTTGCTTTGGCTTCAGTACAGTCCCATAGTTCACCCAGCTGTAAAGGGGTACCTGCCTCTTTAGGGTCATCATCATTAACCATTTCACCCAGTGGTGTGTAGGGCAGCAACAAAGCGCCTCCACTCCTGTCTATCCTGGGCCAACCTAGTCACTGATCCCCAAGAGTGTTGCATGGCTTTTATCTCACTTTCTACAATCCTCCTCCACGTTGCTTTTGGTCTTCCTTTCTTTCTCCTTCCTTCTGGGGTCCAGTGCAATGCTGTTCTTGTGATTGACTGTGGGTCTCTTCGGAGGATGTGCCCAATCCACTTCCACCGTCGTCTGGTGATGATGGGTAAAGGGGGTAAAGCAGCGAGGGAGAGGAGAGGGGGGCCACCCTCAATATGCTGGCCCATGGAGAAGCTGAGATCTCCGATGCCTCGCTCCCCTACGACCACGTAGGTTATGAGACACCCTTTACCCTTCAAATTTCTTCATACAAGTTGGTTACGTGCCGAACCTTGCCTATTCTGGGTTTTTTGTGTTTCTTTTAGTGTATCGGTTTTAGGGGAGTGGGGGTGGGAATGGGAGTAGCGGAATCGGGAGTGGGGGTGGTGGTTCTTATTGTTTTTTTGGTCTATTCATTCATATCCTTCCCTGGCCTATCCTGTAAATAGGTTTGATACACTAAAATCAAGCCAGTGTCTTAATTTTACCTTCGTGTATATATACACTGCAGAAGATAAAAATAACAGGCTTGTTAAAGATTCAGTAATTCACGTCAGAGTTCGGTGGGTTACAGAGACACAAACATGCCGAGCATGCATCCTTAACAATGAAAATGAGCTGCTTTGAAGTCGTAACGTGTCTGCTGAGGCCAGTGGGCAGGCTTCCTGCAAATGGAGAACCTGAAGAGAAGACAAGGCACTACACAACCCCACCAGGTAAGAGAACGAAGAGAAGAACAAGAGGAATTGCGAAGAATTGCGAAGAAGGATTGTGAAGAAGACGAAGAGAAAGAGAAGAAGAAGAAGAATTGCGAATAATAATAATAATAATTGCGAAGAAGGATTGCGAAGAATTGCGAAGAATTAGGAAGAAGAAGAATTGCGACGAATTGCAAAGAAGAATTGCGAAGAAGGATTGTGAAGAAGAAGAATTGCGAAGAAGAAGAATAATTGCGAAAGAATTGCAAAGAATGCGAAGAATAAGAATTGCGAAGAAGAAGAATAGCAAAGAAGAAGAATGCAAAGAAGAAGAAGAAATAGCGAAGAAGAAATTGCGAAGAAGAAATTGCGAAGGATTGCGAAGAATTGCGAAAAATTGAGAAGAGAGAAGATTGCGAAGAAGAAGACAGAATTGCGAAGAAGAATTGCGAAGAAGAGAAGATGAAGAAGAAGCACAAGAAGAAAAATGCGAAGAATTGCGAAGAAGAAGATGAAGATGAAGAAGAAGAACAATAAGAAAAGAACAACAACAAGAAAGAACAAGAAGGAGAATTACGAAGAAGAAGCATTAAGAAGAAGAAGCATTTAAGAAGAAGAAGAAGAAGAAGAAGAGAAGAAGAAGAAGAAGAAAAGAGAAGAAGCATTAAGCAAGAAGAATGCATTAAGAAGAAGAAGCATTAAGAAGAAGAAGAAGAAGAAGAAGAAGAAGAAGAAGAATTGCAAAGAAGAAAAGAGAAGGCAGTTAGCTAGTTACCTGTTTCATCAGAGAGGTCCAGAGTCAGGTTAGTGTTGCCATAGCCAGCTCTCCTCTTGATGCTGGTCAGCAAATTGACCACAGCACAGCTGGGGTTGCACAGCAGGGATTCGTTCTGACCATATTTCACAACGATAAACATGATGGCGATTCTGGCCTCACCTCCTTCTTCTTCTTCTTTCCTAAACTTGAGCGAAGTCTATCTAGATACGTCGCAACCTATCAAGTTTCTAAAGAACAAATTCTTAGGGAGTGTTTGTATTGCGGAGTCTATATGTTGTAATCCAATAGGTTTGTAATGTACAAAGTCTTGGAGCGTGTTAGTATCGCAGAGTCTATACGTTGCAGTCCAGTGGGTTTCTTAAATACGAATTTTTAGAGCGTTTTATAGCAAAGTTGATTCTACGTTGAAATCCAAAAGGTTTTTGAAGTAATAGATTATTTTTAACCTTTACTGTGTTCTTGTATTCTACAAGCATCGAGTGATTTGTAGGCTGTTTTTAATTGTCAGTTTTGCTCTTTTCCCTTATCATGTAATTTTTTTTTATATCTTGTGAAATATATTCAAACACCAACTTGTTCACGCTGTATGTGATCGTCTTTCAGCGGCGTGAGCCCGGAACGTATTCTGAGCACTCTCGGTATCTTATTTGTGGAAGTGACGTCGCCTGTCAACTATCTACTCAGCGTGGCAAAGCACTCAAAGAGTTAGTTCTTGTCCGAGTCGAAAAATATCTGTCACGCTTTCTGCTCAGCCGTGTTCCAGAATAAATTCCACCCAATATCTCTCAATAAGAGGTACTTTATATTAAATTCTGAAAATCCTGTACCAAATCCTGTACTATTAAAGTTATAAACACGGTTTCTGTTTTTGTTTTGTTTCTTCACTTTCTTCTTTTTATGGCTCCAGTCCAAAACTTCAGACTTTCACCGTCACAAAGCATCAAGTTTCACAGTCACTCCCCAAACTTATCCACCGCGTCAGGAAGGAAGAAAAGAAGTCTCAGTCCCAGGGTGGTGGAGAGCTAGAGGAACCACCAAACAGACCTGAAGTCTTAAGAACGGACAGGCAGGGTCCTTCGCTAGCTTTTTTCAAACAAAGCAGCCCGTACCTGCCGCTACCGACTTGAAGGGAGTACAGGTAATGTGACGGTAGGCCGAGGAAAGGGACTTTGTCCCTAGTCACCGCTCTCTCTTAGAGTGCCACAGCCCCCGTGAGAGGTAAAAGAAAAGGCCATGGCGTAAGACCAGACTATGACACGTTCTGATAATCTATAAGAGAAGTGAGGGGGCTATGGTGTACCACTCGTGTCAAAACCGTTTTGAGTTGTAACAGCTGCGTGCGGCTGCTGCAGCAGCAACAGCAGCAGTTGTAGAAGTAGTATTAGCAGCAGGAGCAGAAGAAGAAGAAGTAACACCACCAACAGCAATAGCATGGGGCAGCAACAGCAGCAGCAGCAGCAGCAGCCAATACCAGCAAGGACATCAACAATAATGTTGTATACCACTTAGGCGAAATGTCACTGTGACAAATTTTGTTCTGTGAAATTAGAGCTACCATCCCGAGAAAGAGCGTGTCATCACTTATAGTAGTGCTATTCCTTTTCATATATATATTTTTGTGTGTGTAGTCTTTGCACGTATATTTTTTTGTATACATACAAAGTATACAATACAAAGTATTACAGTTTTATCAACATAATTTTCCAAGAAATAACTCTGTTGCTGTGATTTAAAAAAAATGTACACTGAATGTCTGTTACACGGGTTCATAAATCACTTTGTTGTCTTATCCATAAGATGTGCACTCAAATCACTATATGTATATAGTATGGTGGACGGAGAACAATTTTGGCGTCTGACAGTAATGTACACGCCAAACCTCGCTGACTGGTTGTTGTTGTTGTTTGTTGTCGTTGTTGTTTAGGATAAGGATGATGGTGGAAGTTGTGATGGTGACGATGCTTGTCGTGTTGATGATGATGACAAAGAAGACATTCCTCCTCCTCCTCCTACTACTACTACTGCCGCTGCTGCTACTGCTGCTGCTGCTTCTGCTACAACAACAACAACAACAACAACTACTACTACTACTACTACTACTACTACTACTACTACTACTACTACTACTACTACTACTACTACTACTACTACTACCGCTGACTTGCACTACTACTACTACTACACTACTACTCTACTACTACTACTACTACTGCTGCTGCTGCTGCTACTACTACTACTACTGCTGCTGCTGCTGCTGCTGCTGCTACTGCTTCCGCTCCTGCTGCTGCTGCTACTGCTGCTACTTGCTACTCCTACTCCGACTCCTACTCCTATTGCTGCTGCTACTACTACAGGACATTAATACAATGATTCTCAACATTCCAGTGAAATCACTTTCAAATGAGAAGTAATGCATGGTACAGACTCTTATTTTTATGCTAGAACATGAAACAACAGAATAGATATACACATCTATCTATCAATACTACGAACTATTACTACTATCTATATCATATCTATAAATACATACTAGAAGAAGAGAGAGAGAGAGAGAGAGAGAGAGAGAGAGAGAGGGGAGAGAGAGAGAGAGAGAGAGAGAGAGAGAGAGAGAGAGAGAGAGAGAGAGAGAGAGAGAGAGAGAGAGAGAGAGAGAGAGAGAGAGAGAGAGAGAGAGATGCGCGCGCGTGTGTGTATACTCACATCCGAAGATGATATTTCAACATACCTGTATATATGCATACGTTTTTGTTCGTTCGTTTGATTGGTTAGTTTTTGTCACCCGTTCTTACCGGTAAGAATGGCCTACTCTTCCGAAAAGCAGAACGAAATTTAACGTGTATACAAATCTGTTCTGCGTGCGTTTGCTCACGGGGCCTCAGTTTATAATCTCATCCGAAGGACTTTTAGGGGGGAGTGGAGTCAGTACTGATGTTAACTCCAGGGGAAAAATCCCCATTGAACGGCCTTCTTGGTGGCAGCTCGAACCCAGGCTCAAATCACCAATGCAACCCTCTAACCACTGTGCTACCCCCTCCCCCTTCCGAATAGCATGTACCGTAACGTAATAGAGTAGAATAGAATATAGTATATGCTATATGATTTGATACTATAGGATATGATATGATTTGATGTATGTTATGATGCATGTTATAGCATGACATATGATTATGCAACATGACGCTTGATATTTCTTCTCTTTTTCGTCTTCGTCGAACGCTCAGACAGCAACTATTGTTATCTGTCATAATAATCATGAACGTCTTTCGCTGCTCTTTGTTTCTGCCTCGTTCCTTTTATTCCTGTCAACCTCCTTCTCGTCTATTTTCTGCCTTCTTGGTCCATTCTCCTGCCTTTTATTTCTTCTCTCTCTCTCTCTCTCATCTCTCTCTTCTCTCTCTCTCTCTCTCTCTCTCTCTCTCTCTCTCTCTCTCTCTCTCTCTCTCTCTCTCTCTCTCTCTCTCCAGAAAGACCTAAAAGATTTCTGATTCAAAAAAAAACAACAACAAATGAATTGCTTATTCAATGTACTAACTACCACCTCAGGAAATAAACATTTGACTTGACTGGACTTGACTTCTATCCCATGCCGAAGTCGGATGTGCTGCGCCTGACTTGTCAGGCAGCTAGGCCTAGCTTAGCGCACGATACGACATGTAATAGATTACAACATAACGCGGGCAAACCCGACCCAATCCGCAAACACACAAATCTTTCGACACGCACAACTTACCATACCCCGCCCCCCAAAAAAACAAACCACCAAACAAACAAAAAATGCCACCGACAGCGGGGCAAGACAGTCTGAAAGTTAAACGCCTCTTGCGAGGAACAGGTTGCTTGCATTTTTTGTTGTCTTAGACTGTGAAGGCACTGAAAGTACAGGGGGTAGTGGGGTGGGGGTAGGAGGGAGGGTGGGGTGGGAGGGGGTGGGGTAGGGGGGGGGGGTTAGGAGGAGGTTGGGGGGGGGGGGTGGTTTTGTGACGTCAGTCAGGATCTGGAATTTTTGGCTGGCACCCAAGTTAGCACGTTGGACCAGCATTGTCACAACATTCCATTGTCGTGTTTTTGTCGTGAAGGCGTTTGGGTGGTGGTGGTGGTGGGGGTGGGGGGGGGGGGGGGGGGGGCATTGGTACCTATTTTTGCCTGCCTCTGCCTGTTTTAGTGGTTATGCTAGGGCCTACTTACTTTCTACAGAGCGAGTTAGGGACAGACAGACAGACAGAGAAAGGAGGAGGAGGAGGAGGAGAGAGAGAGGGAGAGAGAGAGAGAGAGAGAGAGAGAGAGAGAGAGGAGAGAGAGAGAGAGAGAGAGAGAGAGAGAGAGAGAATCAAATCAAATCAAATCAAATCATTTTCTTTTTATTTTGAGGAAAATTAATAAGCACCCGTGTGTTTTTTTTACATCCAGTCCCAGAGAGAGAGAGAGAGAGAGAGAGAGAGAGAGAGAGAGAGAGGAGAGAGAGAGAGAGAGAGAAGAGAGAGAGAGGTCAGATCAAATCAACTCAAATTCTTTTATTTTGAGAAAAATAAATAAGCACCGGTGTTTAAAAATTTTTTTTTACATCCAGCCCCAAGAGAGAGAGAGAGAGAGAGAGAGAGAGAGAGAGAGAGAGAGAGAGAGAGAGAGAGAGAGAGAGAGAGAGAGAGAGAGAGAGAGAGAGAGAGAGAGAGAGAGGAGAGAGAGAGAGAGAGAGAGAGACAAACAGACAGACAGACAGACAGAGAATGACGTTTTGTGTCATAGTGGGGGGTGTTAGGCTATAGAGTTGTTTGAACAAGTCGGGGGAGGGGGGGAGGGGGAAGGGGAAGGGGGAAGGGGCAGGTGGCAGGGAAAGAGTGGGTGGGTAGAGGGAGGGGGTGGGGCGGAGAGGGGGGTTTGGTGGTGGTGTTAAACTGGTGGTGGTAGTATTTTTGTGGTGAAATTTAGTGTTGAAAGTATGTTTTTGGCTGGTTGTTGTTGTGGTGTTGTTTTACCGTTGGTGACGGTGATGTTAAGGATCACAGTGTGTGTGTGTGTGTGTGTGTGGTGTGTGTGTGTGTGTGTGTGTGTTGTGTGTGTGTGTGTGAGTGTGTTTGAACGTGTGCGTTTGTGTGTGTTTGCTTGTTTGTTTGTGTGTGTGTTTTTATTTTTAATTTATTTTATTCTTTTATATCGAGGATAATGGAATAAGCACTTACGTGCTTTTTTTTTTTAATACACCCAGTCCCCTAGTGTATGCGGTTTTGTAAACTTTGTCATCCGTTCCCACCGGCACACAATGGCCTACTCTTACGAAAAGCGGAACAGGATTTAACATGTGCGCAAGATGTTCTGCGTGTGTTCGCACACGGGGTCTCGGTTTATAGTCTCACCCGAAAGACTTTTGGGGAGATTGGAGTGTGTGTGTTTGAGTGTGTGCGTTTGTGTGTGTTTGCTTGTTTGTTTGTGTGTGTGTGTGTGCGTGCGTGCGTGCGGTGTGCGTGCGTGTGGTGTGTGTGTGTGTGTGTGTGTGAGTGTTGTGTGTTGTGTTGTGTGTGAGCGCGCGTGTTCGTGTGTGTGTGTGTGTTCACTATTAATGATAATTAGACGGACGTGTGTATATGTGTGCGTGCGTGCGTGTATGTGCGCGTGCGTGTGTGTGTATGTATGTGTGCGTGCGCGTGTGTGTGTCTGTATGTTTGTCTGTGTGTCTGTGTGTATCACTGTGTGTGTGTCTGTCTGTGTCTGTGTCAGTATATGTTGATTTGGTTGATGACTTTAATAATAATAATAATAATAATAATAATGATAATGATAATGATGATGATGATGATGATGATAATGATAATAATAATAATAATAATAATAATAATAATAATAATAATAATAATAATAATGATGATGATGATGATGATGGTGATAATATATGGAATTTATATAGCGCTACATCTTGCAACAAAACAAATCAAAGCGCTAACAATGGATTGGTATTTTACTTTCTTTCTCTATTTCTATCTTTGCTTCTTCTTTCTCTCTTTTTTTCCTCGTAGATTTCTTCCTATCTCTCTGACTGTGTCTATCTTCATGTTTTTGTTTCTTGCCTTTTTCCGGTCTCTTTTCGCTCTCTCCTTTCTCAGCTCGCTTCCCCTCTCTGATGATTGTCCCTTTCTCTTGTTTATTTTGGTTTCGGTTTTCCTGTCTTTAGCTAGGCGTTTCTTAGCTTAGCATCCTGGGGTTCATTCATGTGTGAGAATCACTATAAGACCCCGAGTATAGACTGGATGAGAAGTTTGCATTGAATGGTTGTTGTTTTTTAAAAACTGTCTTGTCAGGTCAGGTCAGAGACTCCCTCTGCTACTGGTAACCATGTAACCCAGTACCACCTGCCACATGTGGGGAGTAAACCCAATAAAAAAATCCGACCTGGAGAGGGATGGGCTCCGCCAGGTTTGATTTGCCCAAGACACACCCATGATAAAGACAGCCAGAATCTCCATACCGGATCGGTCGTCGCCCGGGTTATCAAGGACCGCACCTTCTGTTACTCATCAGGACAGAGGTCGAAAGTATGCTTCTGATGTAAAACACAGCAAAATCCGTGCCAGAAACAACACTATCATTGGCACATGGAATGTCGGACACTAAGAGCTGCAGGCAAAGTGAAGAACTGACACATGAGATGTCCAGATATCAATGGCACATCCTTGGGCTCTGCGAAGTAAGGTGGAAAAACGTGGGAGAAACAACGACCCAGGAAGACCACAAATTATACTACAGTGGAAAACAGGAATAAACATGAACACGGCGTGGGGTTTCTCGTTCACAAAGACACCGTGAACACCGTCATGAGCTGTCAGCTGTGTCCCGCAGACTTATTACCATCCGCCTGAGAGCAACCCCCTTTAACATAACTGTAGTAAGGCATACGCCCCTACATCAGACTGCACAGATGAAGCCATAGAAGAATTTTATGACCAGCTACAAGAGGTTCTGAATCAAACTCCCAAGAAAGACATCCTTGTTGTGCAAGGTGACTGGAACGCCAAGGTAGGAGAAGATGCATGGAAAGATTGGGAGGGCGTTTGTGGGCCACATTGCAATAACCAATCAAATGAAAGAGGCTTGAGACTCCTGGAGTTTGCCAGTAACAACCACCTCCAGCTAGTGAATACACTTGGCCCACACAAGAAATCCAGAAAATGGACATGGCATATCCCAAATGGAGAACACCACAACCAAATAGACTATATCATGGTGAAAAGACGGTTTCAGTCTAGCGTTAACATCGCACAGACACGAAGTTTTCCAGGAGCAGACATAGGGAGTGATCATGACCTTGTGATGATGACTTTCCGACTACGTCTAAAGAAAATCCACAGCGGAACAACATCAGGATCAAATTTGACCTCGAGAAGCTGAAGGACCCAGAGGTAGTAGACATTTTTCAAGCAAGGATAGGTGGAAAGTTTGCCAGCACTCACTGTGATAGACTCAGACATAGATACACTGACGAATAGTTTCAATACAGCAGTGACTGAAACAGCAAGCGAGCTTCTGGCAAACACCGACCAGTCAAAAAAACCATGGGTCACACCTAACATCCTACAACTATGCGACAAGCGTACGAAGAGTTGAAGAAAGAAAAAAAAAACGAAACAAAAGAAAAGAGCAGAACAATATAGGGCAGTCAACCAAAGAATCAGGGAAGTCCATGACGGAGGCAAAAGATGAAATGAATCGAGTGAACAGTGCCAAGACATTGAAGAGAACATCAGAAAAACAAAATTGCAAGAGAGTATCAGGCTGGTGAAGGACCTGACTCACAAACAGGGATATGGTTTAACAATCCAAGACAAAAATGAGAAGTGTTCTCACTGACGACCAGGATATTCTGAACAGATGGACAGAATACTGCTCCGAACCTGTATAACTTTAGAATCCGCAGGAGATCCAGAAGTCCCTTAATGTAACGCAAGCAAAGACACATGACAGTCACCCTTTCCTCCGAGAAGATGTCGTAAACAGCAGCAGGATCGCTTGAAAAAGGGGAAATTTTTTTTTTTGATTTTTAGGTTTTCTTTATGTTTGTTTTTTTGTATTTTTTTATTTTAATCAGGTTATATTTTTTTGGACTTTTTTTTAATTTTTTTTTTTGTTTTTTTTTTTTTTTTGTTTTTGGTTTTGTTGGTGGTTTTTTTTTATTAAAATAAAAAAAAATAATATAAAATATATATATAATAAAGAAAAAAAAAAAAAAAAACGAATAATAACTTGTAATATAAAAAATACGTATCAAGTATTAATAAAGTAAAAACAATATAAAGCCGTGACCATCGTGAGCTAAAAAAAAAATAAAAAAAAGGGGATAAAAAAAACAAAAATTAAAAAAAAAATGAATGGGAAAAAGGAAAATTAAAGAAAAAAGAAAAAAAAGAAAAAAATTTCATTAAAAAATGATAACAAAAAAAAAAGGTTAAAAAAAAAGAAAAAAAAAGCCCCATAAAATATTTAACAGAGGCAAATTAGCCCGACCTTTAAAAAATAAAAAAAGAACCCCCAATGCCCCCAACAAAAACAAAAAATAAAAAAAACAAAAAGAAAAAAAGGGGGTCAACAGGGGCTGACAACATTCCATTTGGTTGGTTCAAGTGGGGGGGAAAGGGGCCATGACAGCCCCCCTACTAAAAACTGCAACAAGATCTGGAAAGACAGGAAATCCACCCCAGGGCACAGTCACCATACACCCTCCCCAAGAAAGGAAATCAAACAAAAATCCCCATAATTACCGTACAATCGCCTCTTTTGCCCACCCAAGAAAGGGTCATGCTGCAGAAAATATGGAATAGACTAAGCCACAAGCAGAGCCCAAATTTTTTTGTGAGGAACAAGCAGGTTTTCAAGCGGGCGCAGCACAACAGAAAGATTTTTAAACCCAGAATACTATGGAGCGGTCCCTTTTCAACATCAACAAGACCTTTACCTGTATTTATCGTTTTAAGAAGGCATTTGACAGGGTGGGGGCAGCAGCTTTGTGGGCAACCATAATTTGTACCATCAAGCAACCTGATCGAGCTCAAACAGCGTACGGGGCGGGGCCCACCAGTGCAGGTACACAAAAAAAACTTGGAGAAGGGTTTCGAACAACAGTTGGAGAAGGGCAGGGCTGTCTACTTCACCCACTCTTTAAACATCTTCCTTGGGGAAAATCATGGCTATCCTGGAACATCTGAAGGGATCAGTCAGATTGGTGCAGCGATCCAAACCTCCGTTTCGCAGATGCAATTGATGGGAATAGCGGGACAGAAAAAGAGCTTGCCAGCCAAACAGAAACCCGAAAAGGCCTCCAAAAATCCCGGCGGGAAAAATATGCAGAAAAGGGGCCCAAACTGAGAAAAAACACCAAGGGCATTAGCACTGAACGGGTTTTAATGACCAGAAGCGGAAAAACGTTAAAAGTTTCAAGTCCCGGGAAAATTGTATCGCCCGGGGATCCAAGCCAGAATATTTCAGAACTGCACAGACAATAACACACGTCAAAACTAAAACCACTGAGAGATAAAAATATCTCACTTATCCCAAAAACAGCTAATGCGCCCCCTTGTCATATCCTTTTTCTGTTTGCCTGTGAACATGGACCCTGACGCGATTTGGAGAGAAAATACGGGTGGGGAGAGAATGCTTTGGGAGAGCCCTTGGCATTTCCTACAAAGACCACAAAGAAAACGAAAGCGTGCATAACAGAATCCAGCAAACCGGGGGGCACCCTATAAAACCCTTCTGACGATCGTGAAAAAGCGTAAACTAAATTTTTGGGCTGTCACAAGATCCAAAACTTGCAAAGACAGTTTTACAAGGCACTGTCCAAGGGGAAAAAGAAGAGCAGACCAAGAAGGTGGGAAAAAACTCAGCAAAGGGGACGGCCAAGAACCCCAAAAAAACCCCCGGGGGAAAAAGGCGAACAGAGAGAGGAATGGAGGGAACTGGTTGTTGGTCTTTGAGGGTGCCCCCATGGCGTCGATACGGGACAGAAATGATAGTCTTGTCTTAGCCGTTTAGGAGTAGTTGGGGGCTCTGCCCGATTTTTTTTTAGGCTGTTCTCGAAGCGAGTTGAAACTTGGGGCCCATTAAATTTAAAGGTTGGGTTGAGGGGGGGAGTTGTTTTTTATTAAAAATGGTGCTGAATGGGGTTTAGCTGGTTGTTAAATTGATTAATATTATTTGTAGGGATTTTTGATTTGGGGTTAATTGGTGGGTAGGTAAAATAAAATGAAGGGGTTTTGGTTTTTGTTGGGGATTTAGTAAATAATGAAGGGAGGGTTATTCCCTTGTGTGAAAATGAAAAGATTAAACATAACTTTTCATACCCGGGATTTCATGCCACTTGGGTGGGTTAGGGGAGGGAACACGAACACCCCCGCATTAGCCCGAAGTGGAATGCAGCTACCTTCACGGTAGGCAAAAAAACAACAAAAAAAACTCAAACCCCGGGGGCTAGGGGAGGGAAAAAACCAAACCAAACACCGAGATCTTAACGTCTTTTGCAGCAATACACCGGGTTTTAAATTTAGAACTGGCCAATCCCCAAATTTAGGTGAGCCAGAAGGTGAAAAAAACCCCACCTTCATTTACCAAATATATCACTGCCAAAATTCGAACTCACTACTTCATGGACTCACGGAAATGAAGTCAAATGCAAGTATTTTTGAGGAAATGTTAGCACCGTTAAAGGTTTCCCCAAAAACAATATTTTGGGTTTTTGGGGGAAAAAAAACCGGACCCATTAATCTCACCTGCACGAAGTTTTGCTGGTGCTAAAATATGCGTTGGTTTGTTTCTGCTTTTTTTTTTCCTTAGTTGTTGTAGGATAGCATGTATGGGGAATTTTCCCGCACGGGGCCGTGAAAATATTAAAAAAAAATTTAAAAAAAAAAAGCCTACAAAATATCCAAAAGCAAAAGAGTCCATTGTTAAGCACCAGGGTGCGTTTGGTCGTATGAAAAGAATTTTGCGCGCGCGCGCGCGGCCGCGCACACAACAACACACACACACACACACAACACACCACCAACACACACACACCACACACACACGCACACCACAACACACACACACACACACACACACACCACACACACACCACACACACACATACACTGAATGATAGGGCACCACGATCTATATTCAGCCAATTTTTTCGTTTTAAAAACACAATCAAGACAAAATACTGGTTTTTGTATTTTGTTTATTGAAGAAAAAAACTTCGTATTTGTTTGGCACAACATGTTTAAATTTTTATTTACCCCCACAATTTTCTGTAGTTCCAGGGGATGCACATAAATTTGATCCAAATTTATTTGGGAAAATGGGGAAAAGGCCACACGAAGAAAACCAGAACCAAAAAAAAAAAAAAGAAAAAAAAAAAAGGACAAAGGGGTTTAAATATTTGCTTTTTTGACAAATGTACACTGAAATCAAGAATGGGCAGTAAAAGCTTGAAAAAAAAGTTGTGTGTGTGGTGTTGGGGAAATGCACACACATCCTATTTTTGGGAAATACGATATACACAGTCCCGGTTGCCTGCGAGAGACAGAGAAACAAACAGAGAGAGTGAGAGAGAGAGAGAAGAGGGAGGAGAAAAGAAGAAGAAGAGAGAGAGGGAGGTGGAGAAGCCAAAAGCAGAAAAAAAAGAGAAAGGGAAGAACAAAAAAAAAAACCCCAAAAAAAAACAGACCACAAAACAACCCCTAACAAAAGCTCAAACCTTCACGTAATACGGAAATTACACACAACTCGACAACCTCCAAAGAAAGAAACACACAAACCGAACAAAATCTTCTAAAAAAAAAATAAAAACCTACATGGGCTTGTAAATTAAATCAGCGACAGTGACTCTCAAGACTGATGTGTCCTTTTTGTTGTTGCTGTTGATCCTGTCGCTGCTGTATTAGTTGTAGTTGTAGTTGTTGTTGGTGGTTTGTTTGTCGTGATAGAGGAGATGGTGGTTGGTGGCCAGTGGGAGGAGAAGTAAAAACCCGAAAGGACAAGAGGCCGGCCTAAGGACTGGGAGAGGTGGTCAGTCAGGGCTTGAGGAGACCGATTACGCCACAGGCAACCTTGGCGGAGGCACCGGGCTCTGGCTTGCCGCCCAGAGGATCCGCTCCGTGGTGAATCTGCCACAGCGTGAGTCAGTCAGTCAGTCAGGCAGGCAGTCAGGCAGTCAGGCAGTCAGTCAGTCAGTCAGTCAGGCAGGCAGTCAGGCAGTCAGTCAGTCAGTCAGTCAGGCATTCAGTCAGTGTGTATACAGGTGGAGTGGAGTGTGGTGTGGTGGGGTGTGGTGTGGTGTAGTGGATAGGGTGTGGTGTGGTGTGGTGCAGTGGATAGGGTGGGGTGTGGAGTGGAGTGGAGTGTGGTGTGGTGTTTGGTGTGATGTGGAGTGGTGTAGTGGATAGGTTGGGGTGTGTTGGGGTGTGGTGGAGTATGGAGTGGTGTGGAGTGGAGTGGTGTGGTGTGGTTTGATATGATGTGAAGTAGTGTAGTTTAGTGTAGTTTAGTGTAGTGTAATACAAGTTGCTTGAACCTAGAGAAGCTGAGGTCTCTGAAACCCCCCCCCCCCCCCCCCCCCCCCCCCCCCAACGATCACACAGATTATGGAAAACATTGACCTTTTTAACGTTATACAAATTACAAATCCGCGACTACTTTAATGAATTACCATTCTCTATCACTGACACAGGCCAAAAACTGTGTCAGCTATTCGAGTAAGCTTAGTACCCCCCCATCCCCCACCCCAATCCTATATTTACAATGGTGTTATACCTTGTAACATGTTCCGTAAAGATGGGTTTTTCAGCCGTGACAAAAATATCTTCCAGCTAGCAACAACCACCTACACTCTTCCTTTCTTAATTACTTAAAGAAGCGCCGCTCTCACTTAATGGAGGAGAAGAAGAAGAAAAAAAATCCTCTGAAGCCGGACCGCAGCTGCCTATATGGCGAGAAGCACTTGGGAAAAGAGTGATTATCTATTTTATTTATTTATTTACTTATTCTTTTATATCGAGGATAATGGAATAAGCACGCATGTGCTTTTTTACATCCAGTCCCCGTGTGTCGGAGCACTCGCTTCCCCCCAGCCAAGTTAAGCAGCGTCGAGCGTGGTTACCAGTTGGATGGGTGACCGTTTGCACGCCTTGGCTTCAGTACAGTTCCCCCAGTTCACCCAGCTGTAAATGGGTACCTGCCCTCTTTAGGGTCAGGGAAGGTAAAGCAGCGAGGGAGAGGAGATGGGCGCCACCGCCCTCAATATGCTGGCCCTAGAGAAGTGAGGTCTTTGACGCCTCGCTCCCCTACGACCTTATAGGTTATGGGACTCCTTTACCTTTTTTTTTTTTACCCCGTGTGTATGCGGTTTTGTAAGTTTTGTCATGTGTTCCCACCGGCAGACAATGGCCTACTCTTCCGAAAAGCGGAACAGGATTTAACGTGTGCGCAAGATGTTCTGCGTGCGTTCGCACACGGGGCCTCGGTTTATAAGTCTCATCCGAAGGACTTTGACATTCAGTTCGATTTTTTTGGGGGGTCAAACTGGGAAGAAAGGGCGGCGAGGCTGGGAATCGAACCCAGAACCGCACGGTTAACTTGTTGGCAGGCGAACGTCTTAACCATCCTGCCACCTTCCTTCCTTCCTTATCCACGCGAACTTTCTCATCATCCAGCGTGTACTTCACAGGGATGACAGATGACAGGTGTGACAGGGAGTCCCAGGTGTGAAGAGTGAGTTAGGGGTGTATTAATATTGTGGGTGAACCACCGGGGTGTGAAGCTAGGAAATGAGTAACAACAACAACAACATCGTCATTGTGGTCGTCGTCGTCGTCATCATTATCATCATCACAATCATCATCACTAGCAGCAGCAGCAGCAGCAGTAGCAGCAGCAGCAGCAGCAGCAGCAGCAGCACCACCACCACACCACCACCACCACCACCACCACCACCACCACCACCATCATCATCATCATCATCATCATCATCATCATCATCATCATCTGATACTACCACCACCACCACTAACCACCACCACCACTAACCACCACCACCACCACCACTAACCACCACCACCACCACTAACCACCACCACCACCACCAACCACCACCACCACCACCACCACTAACCACCACCACCACCCACCACCACCACCACTAACCACCACCATCACCAACGACAACAACAACAACAAGCACAACATGATCAACAAACAACAGCAGTAACACGAACTGACTGACCATCACGGCTCTCCCCAGGATGCTGTTCTGACCAGACAGGGCGATGACGTTGTCCGTGAAGTCGATGATGGCCAGGCCGTTGTCGTCAGCCACGATGTTGCCCAGGTCTCCCACGTGCCTGTAGCAACACAGCACAGCACAGCACAGTGCAGCACAGCACAGCGCAGCACAGCACAGCACAGTGCAGCACAGCACAGCACAGCACAGTGCAGCACAGTGCAGCACAGCACAGCACAGTGCAGCACAGCACAGCACAGTGCAGCACAGCACAGCACAGCGCAGCACAGCACAGTGCAGCACAGCACAGCAACACAGCACAGCACAGCACAGTGCAGCACAGCACAGCACAGTGCACACAGCACACAGCACAGTGCAGCACAGCACAGCAACAGTGCAGCACAGCACACAGCACAGTGCAGCACATGCACAGCACAAGCCAGCACAGCACAGTGCAGCACAGACAGCACAGCACAGTAGCAAGCACAGCACATGCAGCAGTGCAGCACACCCAACAGCACAGCACAGCACAGTGCAGCACAGCACAGAGCACAGAACACAGCACAGTGCAGCACAGCACAGCACAGCCGTGCAGCACAGCACAGCACAGCACAGGTGCAGCCAGCACAGCAACAGGCAGCACAGCACAGTGCAACAGCACAGTAGCAGCACAGCACAGCACAGCACAGCACAGTGCAGCACAGCACAGGAACAACAGCACAGCACAGTGCAGCACAGCACAGCAGCACACAGGCAGTGCAGCACAGCACAGTGCAGCACAGTGCAAAGTGCAGACAACACACACACACAGTCCCCTCTTGACAGGGATGGCATGGCATGGCATGGCATGGCAGGATGCATGCATGGCAGGTCGTCTTAGGTGGAAGACTGTCTAGGCCTCTTGTCCCTGTCTAAGTCTTGGGTTGTGTGTGTGTGTGTGTGTGTGTGTGTGTGTGTGTAGTGTGTGTTGTGTTGTGTGTGTTGTGTGTGGTGTGTGTAAGTGTTGTGTGTGTGTGTGTGTGTGTGTGTGTGTGTCTTTGTCACAGCTGCGTCTATGTGTCTGTTTTTTTTATCTGTCTGTCTGTCTGTCTGTATCTGTATGTATGTCTGTTTGTTTGTTTGTCTGTGCTCTGTGTGTGTGTGTGTGTGTGTGTGTGTGTGTCTGTTTTTCTGTCTTTCTGTCTTTCTGTCTTTCTTTTTTTCTTTCTTTTTTTTTTTTTCTTTCTTTCTTTTCTTTCTTTTCTTTCTTTCTTTCTTTTCTCTTTCTTTCTTTTCTTTCTTTCTTTCTTTTTCTTTACTCTCTCCTCTGTCTGTTTCTGTTAGCGTCTGTATCTGTCTTTCCTTCTGGCTTTTGTTTCTCTGTCTGTCTTTCTTTCTGTCTGCTTTGCCTTTCTTTTGACTCTGTTCTGTCTGCCTGGTGTCTGTCTGACTATTCTATACCAACACACACTCACACCACACCACACCCACACACCATCACACACACACACACAACACACACACAAACACACACACACACACACACAACACCACACACACACACACACACACACAACACGCACGCACACAAACAACACACACACACACACACAACCACTCTCTCTGCTCTCTCACCTCTCTCTCTCCTCCTCCTCTCTATCCTCACCTCCCTCCTCTCATCTACCTCCCCTCTTCCTTCCCCGCCCCCCCTCTCTCTCCCTCCCCCCCCCCTATCTCGTCTCGCCCCCTTTTCTTCCGCCCTTCTCTCCTCCCTCCCCCCTCCTCCTCTCTCTCCCTCCCTCCTCCCCTCTCTCTCTCTCTCCCCCCTCCCTTCCGCCTTCTCTCTCTCTCTCACCTCTTTCCCTCTCTGCCCCTCTTCTTTCTCTCCTGCCCCCCCCCTCCCCACCTCTCTCTCCTTCATCTCTCATCGGGAAATGGATGGTACTGACCTGTTGGCATCAGTAGGCCCACCGTGGGACATGCCGGCAGTGTCAAAATGACCATTGGTCATGGTGCAGTCTGCCCACACATTGCCCAGCGTCAACACAAACACGACTCACGAAGATCCAAATGATGGGACATCATTAAAGATATTGTTGTATACATTTCAGCGCTCAGTCAGTCACGGAAACAGTAGTTTTGGCTTTGATGTAGCTAATGGTTTTGTTGTTGTTGTCATTGCTGCTACTATACTGCTTGTCATATTGCTACTCTCTTTTTTTTTCCTTTCGCGGACTCAGATTTCTCAGAGTTGTGTTGTGTTGAGTTGTGTTGCATTGTACTATATTGTATTGCATTGCATTCTTATTTGTACTGTATTGTATTCCATTGTAATGTACTGTATTGTATTGCATTGTATTGTTTTGATTTGCTTTGCATTGTACTGTATTGCTTTCCATTGCATTTAATGTACTGTATTGTATTCCATTGTATTGTACTGTATTGTATTGATTTGCATTGCATTGTACTGTATTGGATTGCATTGTATTTATTTATATTATTTTTATTATTATTATTTTATTTATTTATTCTAAGTTCCATAAATTATTTAATGTACTGTATTGTATTGTATTGCATTGTATTGTATTGATATGCATTGCATTGCACTGTATTGCATTGATTTGTATTGTACTGCATTATGTTGCACTGCACTATGATGCATTGCATAACATCGCTTTGTACTGTATTGTATACCACTGGACTACTTATCATTTCATGTCATTTTTCCTGTCCACATGCGTAGGCTTATTTCGTTTGTTTTTTAATCTTTGATATTCTTGCAGCCTCACACACCTTCGGGTTCTGTACCGTGAGTAATTGATATTCTCCACACGTTTATAATAAACACTGGTCATATCATAAAACCCTACTAGCAAGCAACTCTGCAAGTGTTTAAATGGACAATCACAAAAATGCAACACTTTTATTAAATAATCAAGGTGTTTGCCAAATCAAGACATAAAATTGTGATCTACGACATCGAAGACCAACAGAGAAAAAAACAAACCCACGGAAGTAACACTATGAGACAAACAGTAGCCCAGCTGCTGGTAGACAAGACAGGAAGGAAGGAAGTAGATAGACAGGAGAGAAATCAACAAGGGGGGACATGCGCATTGCAGGCGGAACTGACTGTTTCTGGTGTCCCCGTAGGTGTGAATATGGAAGCCATGTTTGCCCGGTGCCAAGCCCGTGACATTGCCGTGACGTGGATGTCCCGTCTTCTGTTTCCACATAATGATGATAATAAAATGAGATGATCACAATAACAATAACAACGATAATGTAGCTTATGAGGATGAGGATGATGATGATGATGATGACGACGATGATGATGATGACTGTGATGATGACGATGATGATGGTGATGATGATAATGGTGGTGACATTGATGTCTTCATGCGGATTTATTTACACATGGTAGCGTGCTTTGTTAAAGGGTGCCTATGGCCCAATACTGCTGACTTCAGCCTCTTTAGGTTTCTGTCAGCGGTACCCTCCCCCCCCCCCCCACCCCCATCCCCCACCCCCACCCCCACCCCCCACCCCTTATCTATCTCCTGTTACCTATACCTGGGAGCCCAGGGCAGCATGCAGAACTTTTTACCGCTGCTCTTGATCGCGTGATGTGATAGATTGTGCCCGTCCTAGGTCATAACTATGGGTATTTCAGGAGACCACAGGAGCCACCTGTTGGTTCCCCCCGATCCCCCCCCATTCCCCCCCATCTCCCCCCCCCCGCCCTGTCCTGATAGGAAGAACATGGCCACTTGGTCCGAGGCTTTGCAGTTAGCCCCCAAACTGCCACCTGAGGAACGCCTGGATGGTGATGATGATGATGATGATGATGATGATGTTGACGACGACAAACACGACGATGATGATGGTGGTACAGGTAATGATGGATAGAATGAGATGGGGCTAGGGTGTCAGGGTGGGTGGCACCTCCCATTCCCTGCTCCCCCCCCCTCCTTTCTCTCTCCCTCACTTTGTCATTGTCATTGTCTCTCTCTATCTCTCTCTTTGTCATTGTCTCTCTCTCTCTCTCTCTCTCTCTTTCTCTCTCTCTCTCTCTCTTTGTCATTGTCATTCTCTCCCTCTCTCTTTGTCATTGTCATTGTCTCTCTCTCTCTCTCTTTGTCATCGTCCATTTTCTCTTCTCTCTCTCTCTCTTCTTCCTCTCTCTCGTCTTCTCTCTCTCTCTTCTCTCTCTCTCTCTCTCTCTCTCTCTCTCTCTCTCTCTCTCTCTCTTGTTATCCCCGAGTCTTTTATCTTATTCGTTTTTTTTGGTTCGCTTTTTATCATTTCTTTTCCTGACGTTCTTTCAACATTTTATTTAGTGTGGCATATCAAGGCAAAAACAAATGACTCGATAATGAAGACAGAGAAACAGGAGTGAGAAAGAGAACAACAACAACACCAACAAATACTACTACAATAACAACAGCTACAACGCAACAAAAGCAGCAACAACAACACCAACTGGAATAGCTATCAGATTTTCATACTACTAATAATACTAAATCAAAACTATTATGATTTACTTTCAACATAATGATGATGTTTGTTTTTAAAAAAAGTTTTCTCAAGTAGTTTTTAAACACCATTTAGAATAACTTTCCGGACTGACACATTCTTGCAGAATCATTTCTTGAAAATAAAAGCTTGTACAATAGTTTTTCTCATACATGTTTTTTCGAACCCCCCCTCCCCAAAAAAAACACAAAAAACCCCCCCATAAAAATCCATGATATAAACTCTTTTTTTTTGGGAAGAACAGATACCATTTTAACAATAATTTAAACAAAAATGATGAACCAGTTTTCATTTTTAACTCTGGAAACAAAAATCACCCCTGCTACTTACACATACATTCTTACCATCAAAGAGAATAACTGTTAGATTTAACACACAAAAATCCACAGACGGATGTTTGCTGACTTACCAAGTCAGTGAAGAAAACAGTCCCCGCCACCATTACCAGGCTAACCAAGCTGCATACTGCTCCCGCCATTTTGGTCTCGGCCTCCAAGTCGAGTCGCTAGTCAGCACTGGTCCTGATCTGAAGTTGGCTCGGATGGATGGATGGTGATGGTGGCGATAACGATTTTGGCACTGAAAGCTTCGGGTATATAAAGCCTTTTCTGAAAGGGGTCGTGCGCAAAAGTTACCAAAAAAAGTATTCGATTTGGGTGGAACTTTTGGTAGGCGAAAAAAACCCCAAAACAAATTTGAAGAGGGTCGTGCACAAAAATGTCAATAGAAGAGATGACTGTGACTGATATCGTTGTCATCAATATTGTCATTATTACTGCCATGATTTTTAACATCTCTCTCTCTCTGTCATAACATATCTGAATTGGCTGCCCCCCACCCTCCCCTCCCACCATAATCACCCGATCTAAACTGATCTATACGGTGTCATAAATGGTCGACCAATGACATATTGTCCTATCAAATAACACTATTTAATAACTCTATATCAAGGACAAAAGAGTACGTCACATAATAATAGATTTACTAATTGGAGACCCCATACCTGGGCGGTCGAGGTTGGGGTGTGTGTGTGTGTGGGGGGGGGGGGATGCCTGGTCGAGGGAGAGGGAGAGGGAGAGACAGAGAGAGAGAGAGAACTCTGAACTCTGAAATGGTTTAATGTACATCGGCCTTTGACCCCCCAACCAAAACAAACAAACAAAAGAAAAAGAAAAAACAAACCAACAAAAAGAAGAAAAACAACAACAACAATAACAACAAAACCAAGAAAAATAACAACCAAACTTAACAAGTCATAAAAATAAATATCTACACATTGTCAAATGGTACACATACTTGTTACATACAACAATAAGATATTGAAATAGGGCATTCATTAAAACTTAAGAACAGCCGACAAGCCCAATAAAGTAAGAGAGAGAGAGAGAGAGAGAGAGAGAGAGAGAGAGAGAGAGAGAGAGGGAGAGAGGAGAGGGAGAGAGAGAGAGAGAGAGAGAGGAGAGAGAGAGGGAGAGAGGAGAGAGACAGACAGACAGACAGACAGACAGACAGACAGACAGTTGGCATGGTCAGCTATAGTGTGTGGCTGAGTGTTGTGGTCATTTGTCCTTTTTTCTTGGCTACGTCCATTTTCATCACACGGTAGTGTGGCGGTGATGGTGGTTGTAGTGGTGGTGTTTTGAAAACGACGATGATAAAGACAGTGACTGCGATGATGGTGATGATATCGACGATCTTCATGTGTGTGTGTGTGTGTGTGTGTGTGTGTGTGTGCGTGCGTGCGTGTGTGTGTGCGTGCTGTTTGGTGTGTGTGTGTGTCCGTCCATGCGTTCGTACGTGTGTGCGTGCGTGTCTGCATGTGCGAATGTGTAAGTTTGCATTTGTTAAAACTATTACTTGTTATTGCTTGCATGTGTACGAATGGGTTGAATGTGAGCACTTTGGTTTTACAAGGCATAACGCTATATAATTTTTTAATTATATTGTTGTGTGCTCTTCTTTGTTGGATTTGCTGCTGCTGCTGCTACTGCTGCTTCTGCTGCTGCTGCTGTTGTTGTTGTTGTTGTTGTTGTTGGGCGTTCCTCAGAATCTCTCAAAACACGCGTTCTATCTCAACTCATCAGACAGGGGAAGAATGCCACGAGACAATGTTAAGTACACACTGAACAGCGAGTTTGTGTATGTGACTGTTTTCAGGTCCCCCGCCAAAATGAATAAGCAAACCATACTCCGACCTCAGAAGATTTTTTTCTTCTATAATGTTTGTTTGTTTCCTTTGATCTTTTATTTCGAGGATAATGGAATAAGCACTCATGTGCTTTTTTTTTTCTTTTTACATCAAATCCCCGTGTGTATGTAGTTGTGTAAATTTTGTCATCCGTTCCCACCGGCACACTATAGCCTCACTCACTCACTCACTCATCCCTTGGTCGGGACGACCGTTGGGGTATCCGCACGGACGCTGCAAGTGGACCGCCAAATGGTTCTGTCCTGGGCTGCTTTCAGGAGGTTTGGTACAGTGAGGCCGGTCCACTCCTTGATGTTGGATATCCAGCTTTTGCGTGGTCGTCCCTGCCTCCTTGCTCCTTCCACCATTCCCTGCAGGACTGTCTTTGACAGGCTGTTATGCCTTGTTGTGTGGCCAAACCATTTCAGTTTCCTCCGTTTGACTGTATCTAGCAATGGTTCTTGTTTGCCAGCCAGTGCCTCGATCTGCTGCCAGACGTAGTCATTGGTTTTACGGTCTCTGTAGGTGATGTTCAGGATCCGGCTGAGGCACTTCATCTCAAAGGCTTGAATTCGACGTTCTAGATCGGCAGTAAGTGTCCATGCTTACACTATAGCCTACTCTTTCTAAAAGCGGAACGTGGAGAGTACAAGTTGCTATGCTAGGGGACAATCTATACGTAACATGTAAAAGTTTACCAACACTGCAATAATCATAGAACTCGGTAGTGTGCTGATGTTAGTGACTGACAAGGATTTTTTTAAATGCCTGGGCCAGATTTGTTGGATTGATAGTGGCCTGGTCGAACTGGCAAGGGGGAGGTGGGGGGTGGGGAGGTGAGAGGTGAGAAAAAAAAAGACGGAGAGATATTTTGCGGTATCAGTCCTGTGTATTTTTTAAAATTTATTTTATTTATTTATTCTTTTATATCGAGGATAATGGAATAAGCACTCATGTGTTTTTTTACAACCAGTCCCCGCGTGTATGCGGTTTTGTAAATTCTGTCATCTGTTCCCACCGGCACACAATGTCCTACTCTTACGAAAAGCGGAACAGGATTTAACGTGTGCGCAAGATGTTCTGCATGCGTTCGAACACGGGGCCTCGGTTTATAGTCTCATCCGAAGGAGCCTGTGATTCATTCTTCTTTTTATCCTTCAGATGGTGCCTGCAGTCCTTTGCTCTCGTAACCTAACTGAATTTCTCTGTTTTGAGACAATAAATCATTTGGAATTGGAATTAGTTTTTGTGAGAAAGTTGAACATGAGTGAGACGATTTCTATGACTGTTTGTATGGGTCTACAGCTTCGTTTTCTGAGAGTGCTTTTTTGTGGGGAAGAATGGTTGCTGCCATCCATATCAATTTACGTTTACATACTACCCTCTTCTCTCTTCTCCTACAATTTTCTGATCCTATGGACTGGGTCCCGTGTGTTAAGCGTAGGTTCTGTGGCTTATCTAAGTGAAGAAAAGAGACGCAGTCCCTGCTTACTAGCTGCTTGTCAGTAATCCTTCGGATAAGACTATAAACTCAGGCCCCGTGTGCGAACGCATGCAGAATATCTTGCGCACTCGTTAAATCCTGTTCCGCTTTTCGAAAGAGTCGGCCATTGTGTGCCGGTGGGAACAGATGACAAAATTTACAAAACCGCATAAACACGGGGAACTAGATGTAAAAAAAGCACACGAGTGCTTATTTCCATTATCCTCGATATAAAAGAATAAATAAATAATAAATAAATAATGTTGTAAGATGTCTGCTCTGCCTCTACTCAATTCTTCAGTTTTTAATTTCATTTT
>CM054137.1:24000272-24002772 GCA_028751875.1 Rapana venosa | reverse complement strand
TGCACGTGCAGACACCAAGCGAGGAATGCGGAAATAGTGAAACTGACAGCAAGTCTCAGACGGTCAAGGTCACAGAGCATGAATTGCACGTGCAGACACCAAGGGAGGAATGCGGAAATAGTGAAACTGACAAGCCCGTCGCCGTCTCAAGCCAGACGGTCAAGGTCACAGCGCATGGATTGCACGTGCAGACAGGCAGGAATGCGGAAATAGTGAAACTGACAGTAAGTCTCAGACGGTCAAGGCCACAGAGCATGAATTGCACGTGCAGACACCAAGCGAGGAATGCGGAAATAGTGAAACTGACAGTAAGTCTCAGACGGTCAAGGTCACAGAGCATGGATTGCACGTGCAGACTTCAAGCGAGGAATGCGGAAATAGTGAAACTGACAGTCTCAGAGGGTCAAGGCCATAGCGCATGAATCGCACATGCAGACAGACACCCAGGAATGCGGAAATAGTGAAACTGACAGTCTGGTCTCAGACTGTCAAGGCCACAGAGCAGGGATTGCGTGTTGACAACATAGGGGGAAGAGGGAATCCTGTACCTCTAGACAACAGTAAGGGTGGATTCCATTTCTGGTCCTGTCAGCCTTCTCTGTCTGTCTTTCTATCTGTCAGTCTGTCTGTCTGTCTCTATCGTTACTAATAATCTCTACTGAAGGCACGGGCCAGATAATATAAAGTATGCCAATACTTATTATATAACCCTTGGAAGAAACATTACCCATCGGTCAATCAATCAGTCAATCAACATATGGTTGTAGAATAAAAATATTCGAAATAATTTTAAAAACAGACAAATAGACAACAAGAACAAAGAATATAACCGAACAAAAACCAGTAAATGGAAATCTCTTTCAGAAAGACGAACTATACATCTCTTAAAGGGCTGTTATACATAATTATTTCATTGAAGGTTATGCACATATAATAGATGGATGTATTGTCTCCCTTCAACGGCTCAACACAGAGTTGTTCAACCGCTTTCGAGTTAATCGCGCGCGCGCGTGGGCGTGCGTATGCGTGTGTATATGTATGTAAGTGTGTGTATGTGTGTGTGTGGGGAGGACAGGGGGGGTCACGAAGAGGGAAGGGGGTTGGGGGGCAGGGGGCAGTGAATAAATGAATTATCTTATTCGTGCAAGAAAGAATCAACTCACGGACTCATCTCTCTCTATCCCTCATACACCAACACACACAGACACACACACACACAAAACACCTCAGCACACACCACACACATACACTCAAACACACACACTCACGCACACAATCACTCACACACTACACACCTACTCACACACACCACACACTCCCCACCACCACACCTCAACACAGCACACACACACAACACACACAACCACAACACACCACATACACACAGATACACACCCCGACACACAAGCGACGCACACGCACGACACACGCACTACAAGACAATCCACACATCGCACGACTTCAAGGAAAAACCTTCTGACAATGTCTCCTCAGACAACTCTCTCTCTCTCTCTCTCTCTCTCTCTCTCTCTCTCTCTCTCTCTCTCTCTCTCCTCCCTCCCTCCTCCTCTCCCTCTCCCTCCCTCATCTTCCCCCTCCCGTCTCTCTCTCCCTCACTCTCTCCCCCTTTTCTCCCTACATATATCACGACCATGTAAAGAAACTACCAGACACGACACAACACGACACGACACACGATGCGAAGGAAGGTGGCAGGATGGTTAAGGCGCTCGCCTGCCAACAAGTCAACCGTAGAGGTTCTGGGTTCGATTCCCAGCCTCGCTCTTTCTTACCAGTTTGACCCCCAAAAAATCGAACGTGAATGTCAAAGTCCTTCGGATGAGACTATAAACCGAGGCCCCGTGTTGGAACGCATGCAGAACATCTTGCGCACACGTTAAATCCTGTTCCGCTTTTCGGAAGAGTAGGCCATTGAGTGCCGGTGGAAACAGTTGACAAAATTGACAAAACCGCATACACACGGGGACTGGATGTAAAAAAAAAAGCACATGAGTGCTTATTCCATTATCCTCGATATAAAATAAAAAAAATTAAAAAAACAACAACAAAAAACCTGTGCGTCAATGTGCTGCACGATCAAAGGGAAGCAACTCTCTCTCTCTCTCCCTCCCCCTCTCTCTCCCTCTCTCCCCCCCTCCTCTCTCTCTCTCTCTCTCTCTCTCTCTCTCCCCCCCCCATCTCTCTCTCTCTCGTCACTCCCCCCCCATTCTCTCTCTCTCTCTCGCCTCTCTCCCCCTCTTCTCTCTCTCTCTCTCTCTCTCTCTCTCTCTCTCTCTCTCTCTCTCCATATCACGACCATGAAAGAAACTACCAGACACGACACGACAAGCACAACACGACACAGTACGACACCACACGACCCGATACGACCTTTCACCGGTGCATACCCACCTCCCAGTCTGATAGCCCTGAATGGCTCCCCCAGCAGTGGCATTGTGCAGGATCCAGTAGTAATCCGTGGAGTCGTAGGCTGCCTCTT
>CM054137.1:23980272-23990272 GCA_028751875.1 Rapana venosa | reverse complement strand
TGGAACTTATATAGCGCTGAATCTTGTAAAGCAACAAATTAGCTTTGATAACCAGGAAACAATTCGTATCTATTATTTTAGCAAAATATGTGCACAAAGGCAGAAGCAGATGAGTTTTTTTTTGGTGCAACAAACAACAGCTTTCCCTATTAATGGCGGTCGTGTGCCAATACCTGGTTCTCAACAAAGACTTTCCGCTTGTACATTTGTTACCTACGAAAGACACATTTGGTACAGTGTTCCCATCTTTTTTTTCTTTCTTAAAGCATGCACAACAGTATAGTTAGGAAACGATTCTTGATGTTAAGATATATAGAGATGAACAATAAATTTTTAAAAACTTGTGTTTGGTGTACAATGTTTATTTAAGAAAGGCAAGAAGTGAACAGGCCTCATGTTTACATTACTACAGAATAAAATTTACTTGGTTTTTTGTTCGTCACACAACACAACACAACACAAAACAACACAACTCACACCAACACACAACACTCACACACACACACACACACACACACACACACACACACACACACACACACACACACACACACACACTCACACACACACACAAACACACACACACACACACACACACACACACACACACACACACACACACACACACACACACACACACACACACACACACACACACACACACACACACACACACACACACACACACACACACACACACACACTCACACACACACACAATCACCACCACCACCACCACCAACCGAAGCGACCAATCGCAGTGCAAGGTCTTTCTGACTGGTGGCCTCAAAGCGGTCTATCTATCATTCATAACCTTCTTGCAAACTTCTGGACTTAATGATAGGACATGACTGAGTCTTCATATATAGCTGGGGTAGTGAGATCGAAATGAGCGGCGTGGGAAGGGGGGGTGGGGGGGGGGGGGGGGGGGGCACAACAGGACAGGCACATCACAGAGGTAAGGCATTCACATGTGTGTGCGTGCGTGCGTGCGTGGGGTGTGTGTGTGTGTGTGTGTGTGTGTGTGTGGTGAGTGTTGTGTGTATTGTGTTGTGTGTGTGAGTGTGTGTGTGTTGTGTGGAGAGAGAGAGAGAGAGAGAGAGAGAGAGAGAGATCGAGAGATGTGTAAATGATTGAGTATGCGTGTTGAGTGTGTGTGTGTGTGTGTGTGAGAAGGAGAGAGAGAGAGAGAGAGAGAGAGAGAGAGAGCGAGAGAGATGAGAAGGAGAGAGCAGCGAGCGAGAGAGGAGAGAGTGAGGGTGTGTGCGCAGCTATCGCGCATGTATAAAAATCAAAACGGATGGGTGAACTTAATATAATATGCATTTTTTATTCGGCAAAGAAAAAAAATCTCAAAATTATGTTTAATATTGTTATTTTAAAGAGCACTCCTTCCAACATCAAACAGTTTCCAAAAAAGGCAGATTATCATATAAAGGGAAGCAACCTCTCCTTTAATAAAAACAACACCACGCAGGTATTACCTCCCATCTTCAACTTGTTTTCATGTAACAGTATTTCCCTTTCATTATACTTTTAATTCCACATCATTGATACGCGTTTTGTATTTTTAAGGGACAATTATTGTGCTGCACAGATAGGGGCAAATGATTGCAGGTAAGGTTTGATTCGAGACAATGAAGTTATAAAAAAAGAGATTCTTTTAAAAATTAGTCACCGGACTATTTTATTCCATTATGGAATATTACTTTAATTTATTTTATTCTTTTATTATCGAGGATAAATGGAATAAGCACGTTATGTTTTTTTTTTTTTTTTTTACATTCCCAGTCCTTGTGTGTATGCGGTTTTGTAAATTGTCACCTGTTCCCAAAAAATCCGGCAAACAATACCTACTTCTTACTCCAGGATAAGTGATGGAAAAAATCAGCAAAGAAACCGGAGAAAAAACCCATCATGTTTATTTGCAGAGCTCGCGTTTCGTCAGCATGGTGGAATCGGTGGTCTAGAAGGGTAACGCGCCGTCAAGAAAGCGAAAACGTCCCGGGGCTGAAGTGTGCGGCGGTCGTACCCGTATGGACCGAAAACTTTTTTCCCCCATCCATTAGACCATGAGTGGTGGTCTGTGCGCTATCTTTTCGGATGAGACGACAAAACCGAGGTCCCGTGTGTTTACACGTAATTATTTTAGCGCACGTAAAAGAACCCACGGCAACAAGAGAGTTGTCCCTGCAAAATTCTTAGAAAAAAGCCACTCTGATGAGGAAACAAATAAATTTGCCAGACATGAAAAAAAAAAAAAAAAAAAAAAAAAAAAAAACAAATGGGTGGCGCGCGCTATATGGCGACGCGCCTCTCCCCGCTCTCCCCCCGGGGAGAAGGGCAATCCCGAATTTCCAACGGAAGAGAAATCCTGGCCGTGACTTAAATAGTGGTAAGAAAATGAAAACTGAGCGCTTTGATTTGTTGCTATTTAACAAACAAGAATCAGCGCTATATAAATTCCATACATTATTATTATTTATTATTAATTTTATTTTAATAATTTTTAAAACGAAATTAAAAAAAAAAAGAGGAAACCCAACTGACTTACTTAGGTGAATATGGTGAATCGATGGCCTAGCGGAAACAACACCCTATCAACAGGCGATTAGGTATCCCTAGGTTCGATACCAGCCTGAATCCAACATTGTACCCCCTTGCCCCCCCGGCAGGCCAAGCATAGCACTGTCTGCTTCAAGAACTGTTCTAAACAATTTTTTTAGGGTGGGGGCTCGACGGCGCCAAAGTAGGGTGACTTGCCGACACACAGTCCCCTGAATTCGGAATACTCCGGGGGCTTGGGTTGAGTAGGAGGACTGGTAAAACATCTTAAAAACAACAAGATTTAAGCCTATTTATCGCCCGGTGGAATCGGTGGTATTAGGGAGGTAACAGCGCCTGTCTAGGAAAGCGAAAAGACCGGTCGGAAGTGGGCGGTGTGGTTCAAATCCCGATTGTGACCCGAAAATTTTTTCCCCCATCACAAGACCTTGAGGTGGTGGATCCTGGGCGCAAGTCCTCGGATGAACTATAAAACTGAACTGAGGTCCCGTGGTGTTACAACCACAAAAATTATTTAGCCACGTAAAAAGAGACCCCACGGCAACAACGAGAGTTGTCCCTGCAAACATCTGTAAAAAAAGCCACTCTGATAGGGAAACAAAAGCAGTTGGTAACAGAAAAAAAAGAAAAAAAAAATGGGTGGCGCGCTCTGTGGCGCGCGCTCTCCCCGGGGAAGCAGGCCCGAATTTTCACGAGGAGCAGAGAAATCTAGACGTGACTTAAACTGATATAAAAAAATAAATAAAAGATAAATAAAATAAAATATTCACAAGAGCATGCGTGGTGGTATAGGTAGTGTATGATTTTTTCTAATGAGACGATTAGCAAAAGTTCTAGGCTATGAAGTAGTGCAAGATACATTTACTGCAAGTAGAAAAACCCACGACCACGACAGAGTTGTCTACTGCCAATTCTGCAAAAAAAAAAAAAAAAATCCACACTTAGGAGACAAATAAATGGGCATGTATCAAATACAGATTATAAAAAGGTGGCCTGCACTTGTGGCAACGAGCTTGTCTTCTAAAAGCAAAAGTAACATTACGAATTATCACACTAAAAAACTGCCATGAAAGTGAAACTGTATACACTTTATAAATAAATAAATACAAAGAATTTGCCTTCGGCATCTTAGTTTAATCAAAAACATCACAAGTCATCATTTTAGAAAACTGAACGAAGAATATTGATTACGATAGCATTTCTTACTACGTCTATAGACACATAAACATTAAGAAATCTCTGGTCTCCAATTTAATAGATTTGAATCAAAGAAGAAGCAAAAGCAAAATGCCTCGATCTCAATTACTACGATGGCATGTATGGTTTCGTTTATTTTCTGGTGAGATTATATACAAACTGATGACTCAAACTGTAAACGCATTAAGATAAAATGGAATCACAATTCGTCCTTAATTTTATGGTCATCAAAAAAGGGGGAGTGGTGAGAAGATCGAGAGAACAATAAAACCAGGAGAGAAAAAAGAAAGGAGACAAGAAAAGAAAGTGGTAAAGAAAGAAATGAGCACAGAAAGAAAGAAAAGTAAACAATAAAGAAAAATAAAGAAAGATAAAAAATAAACACAACACCCACAAAGAACAGCGGCCACGGCAAAGTACACTCACGGCACACACACAAAAAAGAAACACGTCACGCACGTACACCTCACGCACACACTCCCCCACACACACACAACACACACACACACACACACACACACACCACACACACACACACACAACACCCTACCACACAACACACACACACGTGAGCCAACAGGAGAGAGAGCGAAAGAGAGAGATAGAGAGAGAGAGGAGATGAGAGACAGAGAGAGAGAGAAGATAGACAGACAGACGACAGACCGACAAGAGAGAACAGACAGACAGACAGACAGAGGACAAAGGGGTAGAAGAGAGAGAGAGGAGAGAGAGAGAGAGAGAGAGAGAGAGAGAGAGGAGGAGGGGTCGAGAAGAGAGGAGAGAGAGAGAGAGACTCGACAGACAGACAGGACAGACAGACAGACAGACAGACTACCAGACAACAGACAGACAGAGACAGAGAGACACCCAGAACAGACACAGAGACAGACAGATAAATCATGGATTACAAACAGTCGTCGAATTGAACATGGAAATAATATGATTATAATATATCATCATCAGAAAGAGTGTCCGTTGTCCTTGTTGAAGTAGACAAACGCCATCACAGCGAGGAGCAGAAAGCACGACAGGGCTGCCGCACACTGTTGTACGAGCGGTAGAGAGATGTTGCAAACAAACCAAGGAAAGAGACCATTAAAGTTAATATTAAGCACAACTTTGAGATTGCATTTTCATCATTGTATAGTGTGTGGTGTGGGGGTGGGGGTGTGGGGTGTGGGGGTGGGGTGGGGGGGGTGGGGGGGGGGGGGGGGGTGTGGGGGGCGGGGGTAGTGTAGTGTGTGTGTGGGGGGGGGTTGGGGGTGGGGGGTAATGGTAGTGTAGTGTGATGTTGGGGGGGAGGGGGGTGTTAGTGTAGTGTGTGTGTGGGGGGGTGGGGGGTGGTAGAGTAGTGTGGTGTGTGGGGGGGGTGGGGGTAGTAGAGATAAGTGTGGTGTGGGGGGTGGGTGGGGTGAAAAGAGTGTGATTGATAGAGGGTGGGTGAGGGGGGATGGGAGGTGGGTCCAGACGAGTGTAGAGAGGGGGTGGGGTTGTGGTGCATTTTATTTTTTACCATACGAAGATAGATATGTTTGTATTTTGTTTTCTGTATTTTATTGTTAGACTATACTATGATATCCATAAATATATATTTATATATTTTTTTTTTACCATACATTATAGATATAGAGATATTTTTGTTTTGTTTGATTTTTTTTTTGGTGTAGTTTTTTGTAGCCATACTAGATATATGTGTGTTTTTGAGTGAGGTGGAGAGTTTGGTTTTTTTTTTTTGTTTTTTTTATTTTTTTTTTTTTTGTTTTTTTTATTTTTTTTTTTATACTATACGATATATATACATATATATACATAGTATAAACATATGATAGATATTATATGTATTACTATACTATATATATATAGTTTATTATTTTTTATATTTATATTTTTTTTTTTTTTTGTTTATACATACCATTTATACTCTATATTAGCTACCACATACATTTACAATGAAAGATTGATATATATAGAATGATACTTTTCCTCTCTCTCTCTCCTCTCTCTCTGCTCGCCGCGCTCTCTCTCTCTCGCTCTCTCTCTCGTCGCTCTCTCTCTCTCTCTCTCTCTCTCTCTCTCTCTCTCGCTCTCTCTCTCTTCTCTCTCTCTCTCTCTCTCTCTCTTCTCTCTGCTCTCCCTTTTTTTTTCACCTCTCCCTCTTCTCGCTACAATATACATCCTATATCTATCACATATATAAACCAAAAAACCCCAAACCAAACAAAAAACAAACCAACAAAATACACTCGGCACCATTCCACCTCCCAACATATAAAAAAAAAAAAAACCCCCCCTACCCCCATTGACCGCCTGAAAAGAACCCAATACCCCGAGGGTGCCCCTCATAACAGCGAGCGTAATACCCCCCGGCGCCCACGGAAATATCGATACTCAACCGCAGGACATTAGGTGAGAAGTGAATCTGCCCTGAAGATACCGCCCGGGTACCAACTCCCCCAAGCACGGGAATCGCACCCCTTGTGGTTAGAGGTAGGAGATAGTGAGTGTCGAGAGTAATGAGAGAGTGTGGTCTTCATTAATACCGATTCTGCACAAAAAGTAGATAGTACAACAATAAGTGAGTGCAATGGTACAAGTAAAGCGATGTTCAAGTGTTTAACATACAGTCAAGTTTGTAAGCGAGGATTACACCGTGGGGGCATGCGCTCAAGCCACACATTTGATACCAATGGGCTATAAATAACAAAAATATGATATATGTAATAAACCGAGTCTCCGTGTGGTAGTGATGGCGAGAGCGTGTCGTGTATTGTAGTGTTGTGTGTAGTTGCGAGTGCGTGTGCGTGTATTGTTGTATGAGGTGTGCGTGTGTAGCATTGTGCGTGCGTATGTTGTGTTGTAATTTAATCTTCCAATGGACACAAGCGTGTGATTCTCATCACCCTGGCTGTTGTCCCCTGACTTGTTCTAATAGCATTAATGACTAAAATACTAATGTATGCCAAATGTTTTATCAATCAATATTATAAAATTTATAACCTGTTTTGATGGCCACAAGAATCATTATAATCTGTTTTGAATGCCACTAGAAAAAGTTATAGTCTGTATTGAAAAATGGGCCACTAGAAAATTAAATAATCTAGTTTGACGATCACAAGAATCATTATAACCTGAATGAATGGCCACTAGACTAACAATATAAACTGGTTTGAATGGATTGCCACTAGAAGAATTATAACCTGTTTTGATGGCCACTAGAAAAATAATTATAATTCTGTAATGACAATGGCCACTAGAATCATTATAATATTTTGAATGGCCACAAGAATAATTTATAATCTTATTGAAAATGGCCACTAAAATAATAATAATTCAGGGTTATGAAATGCCACTAGAATCAACTTAAAATAATCTGCTTAGCATGGCCACCTAGAATAATTATCCAGTGCTTGAAACAATGGCCACAAAGAAATCATAATAAATCTGTTTTTGATGGCCACAAGAATACATCTAAACCATGTTTATGCCCCTAGAAAAATTAATAACCAGTATTTGATGGCCACAGAAAATGTATAATCTGATTGATGGCCACTATCAAGTTATAGTCAGTTTGAAGGCCACTAGAATACTTATAATCAGTTATGAAAAAGAATGCCACTAGAAATAAATATAACCTGTTTGATGGCCACCTAGAAACATATAATCTGTTTGAATGGCCACTAGAATATTATAATCTGTTTGATAGGCCCACTAGAATAATTATAATCTGATTGATGGCCCCTAGAATAATTATAATCAGTTTGATGGGCCACTAAAATAGTTATAGTCCTGTTTGATGGCCACTCGAATAATTATAAACTGTTCTGATGGCCACTAGAATAAATTATAACCTGTTTTGATGGCCCCTAGAATAATTAACATCTTGTTTTATGTGCCACTAGAATAATTATAACTGTTTTTAAATGGCCACTAGAATAATATTAAAATCTGATTGATGGCCACTAGAATCATTTATATAAGTTATGGATGGCCACTAGAATAATTATAATCTGTTTTGATGCCACTAAAATATTTATAAACGTTTTGATGGGCCACTAGACTCAATAATAATCTGTATGATGGCCCACTAGAATAATTATAATGGCATATGATGGCCACAAGAATAATTATAATCTGTTTGGGATGGCCACTAGAAATAAATTAAACCTGTTTTGATTGCCACTAGAATACTTATAACCAGTATGATGGCCACAAGAATAGATTATAATCCTGATATTGATGGCCACTAGAATAGTTGAAGTCATTTGATGCCACTGAATAATTATAATTTAGATTTTTGTGGCCACTAAGAAAAATTAATAACTGTATGTCATGCCACTAGAATTTTATAATCTGTTGATGGCACTAGAATAAATAAATCTGTTTTGTGCCACTGAATAATTAAAATTGTTGATGGCCAAAAATATTATAATCGTTTGATGGCCACTAGAAAATTATAACTGTTTGAGGGCCCACTAGAAAATTATAATCTTTTTGATGGCCCTAAAAAATTATAATCTGTTTGATGGCCATAGAATAATTATACCTGTTGATGGCCACTAAAATATTATATCTGTTTGATGGCCACTAGAAAAATTTAAATAATCTGTTTGAGGCCACTAGAATAATTATACATCTGTTTGAGGGCCACTTTCATCGTGTGGTGAGATCCACATGTACCTTTTTCTGTTTGGATATCTTAAAGAAAGGGGTTGCAGGGGTGAAATCGTTTTGCTAGGCAGAAGGTAGCCAGGGCATCCCCTCTGTCGTTTCTTTATCCGTGGATGAGAGGGCTAGGCCTAATGTCACACACTCCATGTCTCTTCCTTCACCTACTTTTGTGGAGAATGGGTATGCAGATTTCCACTACCAGGTGTTTCGTCTTTGGGCGTCTGTAGGTTGTTAGGAAATAGTTCTATACAATTATCTTCTTGCCAGCTGTTTAAAAATTAGAGTATGATTTAAAAAAAAATAAAACCTGAATAATGCTGACGGGGACTGGCTTTGCAGCAAGTGTGATCGCGAGCATTCTGTTGATGTTGATGTAGCTTTTTTAAGCAAGCTAACGGATGCCTATCTGATATGATATTTATTTATTTATTTATTTATTTATTCTTTTATATCGAAGATAGCTACATCGTGCGACCCTTCTTTTGAGTTTCCACTGAAACTAATGGTGTGGTGTTCTCTTTCGAATTTGCCTTCCTTGCTCTGGTTTCACAGAAGCCAAGAACGTTCGTCTTCAGGTCTTGTTAGTCATTTAACAAGATATCTAATGATGCTAGGTCAACAAGGCCTTCATCTTGCATGGTCCATGTTCCTAACAATATTTCGTTTTCCTTGAGTTTCATTTTCCTCTTTTTTTTTTCCCCTGCAGTTCTTGCCATCAAAGTTGTTTTCTAAGGAGTCTCTACATGGCTGTTTCTGACAGCCTCTGTCGAATATATAACTATCACGAGTATATTCTCTAGACAATTATACATCAATAATTGAGACAGCTTCTGACCTGGGCAAAAAATTGGGTCTAATATTATCATATATTTATAAATATATATATATAATATATATATATATACTAAAATAATATTATATAATTATTAAATATAATAATAATTATATCTATTCAGTTATAACGCGGGTAGAATCAATTTGTACAACAGATAGAATGACTACTCACGCGAAGATTCTGGGTTGCAATCTGAAACACAAATTTAATATATATTATCGTTTGATATCTTTTTGTCTTCATTCAGGTTTTAAAAGCAAAATCAATTAAAATATGAAAAATTGCTTAATTGATAGCCACCACCATCACCATCACTACCACCACCACCACCACCTTACCCCTCCCCACAACTACATATACTGCAGCAGCAGCAACAGCAACAGCAGCACCTATACACACACAACCTATATACACACATACACAAAACACACATACACACACAAACACAAACAAAAACAACAGCAGCAACCACCCACCATCACACACACAACAACGACGACTTCAAACAACAGCAGCAGCAACAACAACACAACAACAGCATCACCCATCACCATCACCACCACCACCACACAACCCCAACGCTTTCACTACTACCTCCAAACCAAAACAAAACCAAACAAACCCAATTCAAAGCATCCCCCCCCTCCCCCAAAAAATCACTACAAACACAATGCTCATTCCCTACATTCCCCCAAAACACACACCACACACACACGCGCGCCCCGCGCACACACA
>CM054137.1:23967772-23972772 GCA_028751875.1 Rapana venosa | reverse complement strand
CACACCCACACTACTAACACCCCCCCCCACCCTCCCAAACCCCCCCAAACCCCCCCCCCTACACACACACACACACACACCCCACACCACCCACACACACACACACAGACACACACACAGGGAGAGAACGTACTTGCCAGAGTAGTAGCCAGTGATGACGCCATACTGGTCAGCGGTGTACAGGTGGTAGTAGTTGATCCAGCTGTTGCCGTTATCCTGGTAGGTGGGGCGATCCACTCTATCTCGTACCACTGGCCCAGAAACTGCACAGACACAGGCACAGGCAGAGAGCGAGAGACAATGACAATGACAAATTCTTTTATTTCGAGGATAATGAATAAGCACACATGTGCTTTTTTACACCCAGTCCCCGCCCGTTAGGGATACATCTTAATAATAATAACCCAATACTTATACAGTCTCACAATAAAAACAAGGGGAAATAACCCTTTTCAAAACAGTTCCCCCCCAACAACCCCCCCCCTCCAAAGCAAGCAAATAAAAGAAAACCCCAAAAATACCCCCCCACCCCACCTCCCAAAAAAAACCCTAACCAAAACAAACAAACAAAAGAGAAAAAAAAACCCAAACCAACAGAAGAAGATAAAAAAGAGAAAAACAGACAAACAACAACAAGAAGAACAACAACAGAGCCAAGAAAAATAACACAACCAAACTTAATAAGTCATAAAGATAAACATCTACACATTGTCAAATGGTACACATACTTGTTACACATAACTATAAGATATTGAAATAGGGCACTCATTAAAACTTAAGTACAGAGGCAAGTCCAATAAAGTATTGAAAATATAAAATATGAATCCTTCATCAGGATACACTATAACTATAAGCAAGACGATAAAAGGTGAGAGAGACAATGACAGAGCGTGTGTGTGTGTGTATTTCAGAGATAATATCCAATATATAATTCCCAAAACAGTATGCGATCCCATCAACGCTCATTTTAGATTATATTCGTTTCAAATTATATGTCATGATAATGAAATAAATTTAATACCCATACATCCACACAATAAAAACAAGAAATAAAACAAAGAAGAAATCTAAATCTATACAGTCATTGAGGGAGATAATATGAGTGAGTGAGTGAGTGAGTGTGTGTGTGTGTGTATGTGTGTGTGTGTGTGTATGTGTGTGTGTGTGTATGTGTATGTGTGTGTGTGTGGGTGAGTGTGTGTGTGTGTGTGTGGGGGGGGGGTGTTTCAGGGATAATACTAAATATGTAATACTCACATAGCACACGATCAACACAAACACTTTTTAATTATACTCATACAAATTGAATGTCATGATAATAAAATAAGTGCAATACCCATACACTCACATAATAAAGAGAGAGAGAGAGAGAGAGAGAGAGAGAGAGAGAGAGAGAGAGAGAGAGAGAGAGAGAGGAGAGAGAGAAGAGAGAGAGAGAGAGAGAGAGAGGGAAACAATTACAAGGCACGTTCATCTCAATGCTGCTTTGGCTGCACTCCGGTATTAAAAAAATCACTCTTTTCCTTCTGGTTTTCTATGTGCCTCTTATATTCATACCGCACGTACTAAGGCATCCACAGAAAAAACCCCCACTTTTTGTGAAAGACTAGCCTCTGACTCAAAACTCATGTGATTTTGAAACAAGTTTGGTAGGTTTGAAATTTTTAAATTTCTCAGCAAACACTGTACCCCCTCAGTCCTTTGTCGTCTGCTAGCTTCCTTACCGCAATATGCATGCGCGGGGTCAACGCTGTAGGAATACAAGCAATCCTCATTTGATGGTTATTTTCAACTTTCTCGTGGCTACCTGGTATTGCTCTATGTACTCAATCCCAAAACAAGTGCACAGTCCATTTTTTCATGCTTAAAAAAAATCTGTGAAAATCACCAATTTTTTTTCCACTCGCACTCTATACAAGATACTACGTGACCCCCAAATTTACCTGTGTGCAGCCTTTAGAGCTTAGGATTGCATTCGTGACTTCTTCTTCCATGAAGTTCTTTTGGAGGAGCCGTTCACACTGGGGACATTTATCCTCTGAAGTCCGAGTATGGCTGCCTGTATGGCGAGGTACTCGAAAAGAGTCATACACGTACTCGCGAACTTCTTATCCGGGGTACTTCATGTCTCACAGGGATTCCTAGGTGGGATGGATGAGTGAGTCAGAATGTGGCACGTTCTGGGTGACCCCCTGGGTGACCCCCAACCCTCACCCCCCAGGGTGTAAAGCTGGGGAATGCACAACAACAACAACTGGGGACCTTTATTCAAAGTCTCACCCGAACGATTTTCAGGGGAAATGGAGTTGAAACTGATGTTTACTCCTGGGGAAAAAATCCCCTTGAATGGATGTCTCAGTTGAGGCTCGAACCCTGACCGTCAGATCACGGGCTCAACGCTCTAACCACTAGGCTACCCTGTCCACTATTTCTATGGTTTAAACTGACAAAGAGGTTTACAGACACTCGCAGATCTGTGCGTAACTTGACCCACCCAGGAAATTATCGAAAAATGTTTATCTTTGCTTAATTCTTCTGGAACCTTCGACATTCAAGATATTTAGGGATTGGGATTAAATATCTAATGCTATGCCAGTTATACTAGTTACGTGGAAGCATGTTTGGTATAAATAGGGTTTGTTAATTCGATAAGCAAAGTACAATTATAACATGAAAAACATAATCAGCATAGCAGCGACAAGTGAGTACCTTATGATGTGCTCAAGTACAAAATCAACATTCATATGGCGGTTAATTAATGATTCTTATAATGACCAAAGCAAAAGACGGGGAAAATCTCGAAGTGTATTTAAAAGTATCTAAAATAATTTTTAAAAAAAAGAGAGAACGAAAAAGAGAAACCAGGAAACTAGAAAGAAAAATAACACAAAACAAAGAAAGGAAAAAAATAAGGAAGAAAGAGAGAAACCAGAAAAAAGAGAGACTCAAAGAAAACAATACAAAGAAACAAAAAAAGAAAAAAGAGAAAGGAAAGAAAGAAAGGAAGGAAAGAGAGAGAAAAAAAAGAAAGAAAAGAAAGAAAAAAAAGAAAGAAAAAAGAAAGGAAGAATTAAAGACAAAAAGAAGAAATAAACAAATAAAGAAAGTAAGTAATTAAAAACAGAAAGAAAGAAAGAGAAAAAGGATACACTCTATCAGTGCATTAACCTACGAGTATAAGCTTCTGTACAACCAATGTACGCTAACTACAGTCCACGAAATTCATAAATCAACTGGCATGACTGAGACCAAAGATCTGTACCTTATTCAGTCACAGTGTTTTATAACTCTGTGGACAAAAAATGACAACCTCTCCATGAATTAGATTTAATGCCACAGCAGAGAGCAAACTGTTTGACTTCAATCCCACGGGTCCATGAGGTCGTGGGTTCAAATCTCGCGGGTGTCTGGTAAATGAAGGGTCAGAATTTTACGATCTCCCAGGTCAACTTCAAGCATTGAATTATGATTCATAGAGAGGCTGCCATTTTTTCTTGTCGACAGAGATACAACACATTACGACTGATTAATAACAGATATTCGGTCTCGATCCTATCTGTTGATTTACGCATTTCGTGGACTGTAGGCTCACTGAAGTGGTTTGGTCACGTCACACACGCTCCTCTGGTCTTGCTAAAACAATCCTATAAGGCACTGTGAGGGGAGGAAGAAGAAGAAGAGGCAGACAAAGGAAGAGATGGGAGGACAACATTCGAGAGTGGACAGACATGGAGCTGAGAGACACCCTGAGGGCGGCTGAGAGACGCGAGGACTGGAGAAAGGTGGTTGACAAAGCTTCGAAGGCGCCCCCAAAGGATTCGGAATCTGAGGGATCGGTGACGGTGAGGCCCACTGGGTGTATACTGGGTCTCAAGCTTAATGCCAAAAAAAGACAACAGTGCTACATGTTGCCAGAACTAGCTCTCAAATAGAGCATAAAATAAAGATTGCCAACATTCCTTTAGAATGCATCAAAGACTTTCAATATCTCAGCTTAGTCAAAATAAATGACGAATCACGAACCGAGGACAAAAAGACAAGATTAGAGGCATGGATAGAAGTAGAACAATCCAAACTAGACAACATCTGGAAAAGGTCGAAGCATTCCTTACCAGCTGAACATGAAAATAATGAATTAATGCTTAAAGTCCTTCGGATGAGACTATAAACCGAGGCCTCGTGTGCGAATGCATGCAGAACATCTTGCGCACACGTTAAATCCTGTTCCGCTTTTCGAAAGAGTAGGCCATTGTGTGCCGGTGGGAGCAGATGACAAAATTTACAAAACCGCATACACACGGGGACTGGATGTAAAAAAAAGCACATGAGTGCTTATTCCATTATCCTCGATATAAAAAAACGTCATCTGAGCTCTTTGATTTGTTGCTTTACAAGATTCAGCGCTATATAAATTCCATACATTACTATTATAATATAGCCAGTCATGTTATAATTATGGCCGTGAATCGTGGACATAGGGAAACTACGATGAAAAAAAAAGAATCGAAGCAGCTGAAATGTGGTGTTTTTTCTTCAGAGTCAGTTGGACAGATACAAGAAAAAATGAAAGCATCTTACACCAACTGGGAGCAACAAGAACACTTTCTATGATAACAGTTTAAAAGAAACAAAGATGCTTAGGCCGTGCGTTGCGAAACCAAGACACAGACCCCGGGAAGACACTGTCCAGGCAAGACCCAGGCAAAAAGAGAGGGAAAAAAGGCAGACCATCAGCTTCTCTCATTGACAACATCACTGAATCCTGTGGCATGAGAATCCTTTTTCAAATTTTTCTTTTATTTCAAGGACACTGGAATAAGCACCCATGTGCTTTTTTTTTTAAAACATCCAGTCCCCGTCTGTATGCGGTTTTGTCAATTTTGTCATCTGTTCCCACTGGCACATATTGGCCTAGTCTCAAGAAAAGCGGAAGAGGTTTTAACGTGTGCCCAAGATGTTCTACGTGCGTTCGGCTTATAGTCTCATCTGACGCATTTTTT
>CM054137.1:23957772-23960272 GCA_028751875.1 Rapana venosa | reverse complement strand
ATATAAGAACATTTTCCGATACGATAATGTAGGTTGTAAAATATTGCGGCAGTGCACTTGATCTGTCTGATAAAATATGCCCTAATTATCCTGGATACAAAATATATTAAAAGAAGAAGTTATCCGGGCCATCAGAAAACTGAAACATTGCAAAGCTAGTGGTATAGATGATAATTATATCTGCTGAAATGCTGAAACATGGTGGCAAGGAGGTTCAGACATTTCTTTAAAAAACCACACTATTTAATCAGACATTTAAATAAGGAACGGATGACAAAATTTACAAAACTGCAAATACACGGGGACTGGATGTAAAAAAGCACACGCGTGCTTATTCCACTATCCTCGAAATAAAAGAATTAAAAAAAAAAGAGATATGATGAGGTTTAAATATCAATCAAGGAAAAAAAAGAAATAAAAGGAACAATGATTCTTAAATCAAAACTACTTAGTCTATCAGCTGATGATCCTATCACCATTTTATGATATCAATAAGATAAATCTACTCGATATTCCAAAAAGAAAAAAAAAAGAATATTTTTTAATGGAGACAGAGAGAGGCAAAGACAGACAGAAGGATGTTCCAGCTGCATTGATGGTGCGGTATAAAGGGGAAGAAAAGATGCTGTTTCAAAAAAAGGAAAAGAAAAAGCTTGGATATTAGGCCCTTGCTTTGCTATTTCATCTTTTTCAACATCTATCTTCTCACATGTCGATTTGTTGTATTTTTCGTTCCTTAGCGAGAGCTCTGAGGTTCATCAATGGTAAGATTTTACATATGTGGCACCTTTTTTACCCATCAGTAAGGCAGCCACACTTTGCCTTCGAGGATGATATCTAAACATTAACACCAGTGTACACGCGCTTTTGAAATGTTGTCATCCGTTCCTAGGTAAAGGTAAAAGAGTCCCATAACCTATAAGGTCGTAGGGAAGAGAGGCGTCACAGACCTCACTTCTCTAGGGCCAGCATATTGAGGGCGGCGCCCATCTTCTCTCCCTCGCTGCTTTACCTTCCCTGACCCTAAAGAGGGCAGGTACCCATTTACAGCTGGGTGAACTGGGGGAACTGTACTGAAGCCAAGGCGCGCAAACGGTCACCCATCCAACAGGTAACCACGCTCGACGCTGCTTAACTTGGCTGGGGGAAAGCGAGTGCTCCGACCACTGAGCTATCCCGTTCCTATGAAATGGCCTACTTTTTCCGGAAAGGTGGAACGAGTTGTTTTAACGTGAGCGCAAGATGTTCTGTTTGCGTTGTCATACGTACGGGACCTCGGTTTATAGTCTGCTTCAAAGGATTTTCGGTGGAGTGGAGTCGGCACTCATGTTAACCTCCAGGGTAAGAAAAATCCTCTCGAACGGGTGCTCAGGTGGTGGCTCAAACCCGGACCGTCAGACGCTCTAACCACTTGGCTCTGTCAATAAATGCCTGATCTCTAAAATCCTTACGCATTAACTGCTACTACTGCCGATTCAATCCACGATTTAGCCTCCTCCCCCCTCCACCCCCACCCCTTCAGACACACACATACTTGCATATGAGTGTTTATGCTTACACAAACTTTTCTCTAGTCTTTCCAACCCCTCTCCTTTACCTATTTCTTTTACGAACAAGGCAGATGTTGTGTTATGATGCAAAGCAAACAAAACCTGTATTAACCCTTGTGTCTGTGTCTGTGTGTTTTGCCATCTTAGCCATCGGGCCAGGTTTCACCGCATAACAACCTGTCTGTTCTGTTTCCTTTTGCTGTGTTCCACTGAGTTCTGCTTTGTTGTGTTATGTTGTGTTGTGTTCTGTTGTGTTCTGCTCTGTTCTGTTCTGTTCTGCTTTGCTCTGCTCTGCTATGTTCTGTTCTGCTGTGGTCTGTTCTGCTGTGGTCTGTTCTGCTCTGTTCTGTTCTGCTGTGGTCTGTTCTGTTCTGCTGTGGTCTGCTCTGCTCTGTTCTGTTCTGTTCTGCTCTGTTCTGTTCTGTTCTGCTGTGGTCTGTTCTGCTGCGTTCTGTTATGTTCTGTTGTATGTTCTGTTCTGCTGTGTTCTGCTGTGTTCTGCTGTGTTCTGCTCTGTTCTGCTCTGCTATGTTCTGTTCTGCTCTATTCTGCTCTGCTCTGCTCTCTTCTGCTCTCTTCTGCTCTGCTCTGCTCTGCTCTGCTCTGCTCTGTTCTGTTCTGCTCTGCTCTTCTCTGTTGTTGTCTGTTCTGCTCTGCTCTCTTATGCTCTGCTCTGTTCTGCTCTGTTTCTGCTCTGTTCTGCTCTACTCTGCTCTGCTCTGTTCTGCTCTGTTCTGTTCTTTTCGTTTTTGATCTGTTTTGCTCTGTTCTGCTCTGCTCTGCTCTGTTCTGTTCTGCTCTGTTCTGTTCTTTTCTACTCTGTTCCGCTCTATTCTGTTCTGTTATGTTCTGTTGTCTGTTCTGTTCTGCTGTGGTCTGTTTTGTTCTGTGGTATGTTCTGCTCTGTTGTCTGTTCTGCTCTTCTGTGTTCTGTTCTGTTCTTCTATGCT
>CM054137.1:23940272-23942772 GCA_028751875.1 Rapana venosa | reverse complement strand
TTTTTTACCCCCAGAAAAAGACTTAAAAAGATGACAGTTCTCTCCTATGCCTAAGTCTCATGTTGCTGGGCCTGGCTTGTCAGGCGCTCAACGGCATTTTTGCTCATATGACAGCCAGCAACAGTTGCTGTCTGAGCGTACGACGAAGATGGAGAAGAAGAAGAAGTAGTAGTAGAAGTAGTAGAAGAAGTAGTAGTAGTAGTAGTAGAAGTACTAGTAGTAGTAGTAGTAGTAGTAGTAGTAGTAGTAGTAGTAGTAGAAGTAGTAGTAGAAGTAGTAGTAGTAGTAGTAGTATAAGTAGTAGTAGTAGTAGTAGTAGTAGTAGTAGTAGTAGTAGTTAGTAGTAGTAGTAGATAGAGAAGAAGAAGAAGAAGAAGAAGAAGAAGAAGAAGAAGAGAAGAAGAAGAAGAAAGAGAAGAAGAAGAAGAGGAGACAGAAGAAGGAGGAGGAGGAGAAGGAGGAGGAGGAGGAGGAGGAGGAGGAGGAGGAGGGACAGAAGAAGGAGGAGGAGGAGAAGGAGGAGGAGGAGGAGGAGAAGCAAAAGAAGAAGCAGAAGAAGAAGCTGAAGAAGAAGAAAAAAGAAGAAGAAAAAGAGTCAAGTCAAAGTCAAAAACACTTTAATCATCCCATGAATGGCAATTACAGAAGAAGTCCATGAGGATGGAGACAGAAAGGGAGACAGACAGGCATTTGCCTCTCTTACAGGACTCCTCCCCCTCTCACCCCAACCCCAAACAGACTTCAATGCAAGTTGGAAGATTGTTTTAAGCGAGGAGATGTAACTAAATAATAGGAATGTTCAGGTGCACCGTAAGTACTCTGGAATTGCTGCTAAAAAAGGTATATATTTGCATCCCTGCAGTCATATCAAGTTTTCATTGTCTCTCTGTTGTTTCTTTTGAGTACGCGTGTTTCTGTACACGCGCGCGTGCATCACACACACAAACACACAAATGCATGCACGCGCACACAAACGCACACAAACGCACACGCACGCACACACACACATAAATACACACACAGACACACACGCACACACACACACACACGCACGCACGCACACACACACACACACATACACAACTGAGAGGCAGGACACAACAACTTCACAGGCATCTATACTACCTCGCCTCCTCTTTCCACACACTTTTTCAAACACACACCAAAGTCACAATAAAAGAAATATGATCCAGAAAAGTCTGAAGCACATTAATTTGTAAGAAGAGCTGCTGTAACAATGTTCTCCACTGGAGCACGCTTATTCCCAGATGGCTGAAGTCCCTAAACTGTCTGATCATAAAATCTGACAGGTTTTGCTGGATTTGTCCTTCGAAGTGTTGTCAGACGCCATGTTGTTCGAGAGTTTCGGGGCACTGTTGTTCCCTGGAATACCATTGCCTTCTTTGTTCTGGGAAAAAAAATGAATGCACAAGGCAAGTGTGAGTTATACAAAAAGGGATTTAATGGTAAACGGTTATGACTGATTGAATTCTGTCGTTTAGTTTTTCAAGTTTGCATAAGCACACGTGGTTACAAAATGTACTTATTATGTTTAAGCACGCGTATGAGCGTGTGCACGTAGGCAACACATGATCACAAATACATGCAGACACGCACACACACACACGCACATACACACTCACTCACACACACTCATAAACATACTCACTCACACACACACACACAACCACCTCCTTCATTCCTCCCTTGTAAAATGTTTCTGCCTCTACAGCACCATCATTTCCCAACAGAGTTTATGTTGCAGTCATTATGTGACAATAATTATGACAAAGAAACTAACGTTTAAAGCTGCTTATCGAAACTTGGAGGGCAGAAATTACACCGTCGTTATTGTCAAACAATTTTTATGCCGCTTCTTTCTGAAACGGTACGTGTTCATATTGGTGTGCTTATGTTGTATTGAAGATCTTATGTCATATAGCCCTACTCGCACCCCACATATTGAACACCCACATAATATTACATACATGATATTATTTTTCTTGTTCATGTGAGCCAGATGGCCTACACCACCCCTGAATACTTATTGTTAAACACAATTATACTATATCCTGCATACACGTTGATGCACATGCAGTGTCGGGCATTTGCACAACACTCAAACAATCACGCTTTTCTCCGTCAGTTATATTATTAAAGTTCAGTTTAAAGTATGCTTGCAGCGAACAACCCCCCCCCCTCTTTTGCCAGTCCTTTTTCTGTTTCACTCTTCTATATATTTTTGTGTTGATGAGTTTATATCCTCCCTTACATGCTCTGTCTTTTAACCATCTTCGTTTTTGTTTCTTCTTTCCTTTGATATTTTTTAAAATATGTCTTTCCCTGACTTTGTTTTTTTCGTGTTCCCATTAAGTCTCTCTCAGATTCTCAATTTCCTTTTCTGCCCTCAAACCCTCTTTCCACAAAATGATTGGAAAGCTTGTGTTTGATATATATACATATTGTCGCTTATCTCTCTCTTGTCGTCCGATTTTCCCTG
>CM054137.1:23902772-23935272 GCA_028751875.1 Rapana venosa | reverse complement strand
CCACACTGCCGCCTGAATAGAGTGTGCGAAGGGGTTAGGGATTTGGGGTGATGGTGGTTGGTGGTTGGTGAGGGTGGTGGTTGGTGAGGGTGGTGATGGTGGTTGTGGGAGCGTGAGGGTGGTTGGGTGATGGTGGTGGTGGTGTGTGGTGGTGGTGGTTGGTGGTGGTGTGGTGGTGTGTGGTGTGGTGGTGGTGGTGGTGTGGTGAGGGTGGTGGTAGGTGGTTGGTGGTGGTGGGCTGAATAGTGTGCGAAGGTGGTTATGGTTGGGGTGAGTGGTGGTGGTGGAGTGGTGGTGGTGAGGGTGGTGGTTGGTGGTGGTTGGTTGGTGTTAGGTGGTGGTGGTGGTTGGTGGGTTGTGTGTGGTGGTTGTGGGGTGGTGGTGATGGTTATGAGGGTGGTTGGTGATGGTTATGAGGGTGGTTGGTGATGGTTTGAGGGTGGTTGGTGATGGTTATGAGGGTGGTTGGTGATGGTTATGAGGGTGGTTGGTGGGTTATGAGGGTGGTTGGTGATGGTTATGAGGGTGGTTGGTGATGGTTGTGAGGGTGGTTGGTGATGGTTATGAGGGTGGTTGGTGATGGTTATGAGGGTGGTTGGTGATGGTTATGAGGGTGGTGGTAGGTGGTTGTTGGGGTGGGGTGAGGGTTTGAGGGTGGTTGGTGTGGTTTGCGGTGTGGGTGGTGTGGTGTGAATGGTAGTGGTGGTTTGGTGGTTGGTAGTGGTGGTTTGGTGGTTGGTAGTGGTGGTTTGGTGGTAGTGGTGGATGGTGTTTGGTGTGATGATTGTGGTGGTATGGTGGTTGGTAGGGGTTGTGGTGGTTGGTGATGGTGGTGGGTGGTAGTTGTGAGGGTGGTGGTAGGTAGTTGTGGTGGTAGGTAGGGTTGTTGAGGGTGGTTTGTGTGTGGGTGGTGGTGGTGAGAATGGTAGAGGTGGTGGTGGTTGGTAGTGGTGGTTTGGTGGTAGTGGTGATGGTGTTTGTTGGTGGTGATGGTGTTTGGTGTGTGGTGTTGGTGTTTGGTGGTGATTGTGGTAAATGAGGATGATAATAAGAATACCACCGATACCATCACTGTCATCATCCAAAAAAAGCAAAACTTTTCGTCACTTTTTTCATAAAAACAACAACGTACACAAGAAAGGACATATTCACACCCACTTACTCGTGCACACAAGCAAGCAAGGACACACACACACACACACACACACACACACACACACACACACACACACACACACACACACACACAACACACACACACTCTCTCTCTCTCTCTCTCTCTCTCTCTCTCTCTCTCTCTCTCTCTCTCTCTCTCTCTCTCCGGACTCTGAAAAATTCCTACGATTCTTATGGGATTCGAACCTGCGACCTTCCAGTCCATAACCCCAAACACTAACCGCTGAGTCATGGCGGCTGGTCTATATGTATTTTGTTTCTTTTATTCATTGATCAGGTTATTTATCTATACAGTACTCGTTTATCTATCTATTGCGTATACAGGTTGTTTGAGCAAAATTCTTGTATACCAACTATAACAAGTTTATTGACTGTAACAAGTTTATTGAAGAACAATAACCCTCCCCACCCCCCCCCCCCCCCCCGACATTCTGCTCTCGTTCAAAATCAGCATTAAACTCATAACCAAGCATTGTTACACACTTACTCCTTTTTCCCCTCGGCAAACAAGCAAACACTCGTGCAACCATTATTCATACCCATTCACAAGCGTTCAGTTTACTGAAGCAAAAACCATTCGTACGATTTGGTCTTTTGCGGTGGTGTAGTAGATATCTTATTCTGCCTTGTTCTTTAGTAGAAAAAAAACAATAGAAATGAATATTAGAAATGCTTTCAGAAAAAGTTTGTTCTGTTTGGTAAAAACTGAAATACTGCAAAAAGCTTGAAGAACAAACCTAAGAGAGGGGGGCAGGGGTGGGGGGTGGGGGGTGGGGGGTGGGGGGTAGCCAAGTGGTTAGAGCGTTAAGTTCGTAATCTGACGGCCCCGGGATTGAGTTCCCACTGACGCACCCGTTCGAGGGGATTTTCCCTCCTGGAGTTTACAACAGTGCCGACTCCTCTCTCCCCAAAAGTCCTTCTGATGAGACTATGAACCGAGGTCTTGTGTATGAATGAACTCACGCAGAACTTCTTGCGCCCACTTTAAAACCCGCTCTGCCTTTCGGAAGAGTAGGCCACTCGTACTGGTAGGAACAGCTGACAACAGTTTAAAACCGCAAAACTCGCGCGCTGGTGTCGTGTTATAGGACAATATCTCCAAAGTTAGAATACGGCTACCTTCATGGTGGGGAAAAAAACACCGGGTCGCATACGCAAAAATATCACCATTGGTGGAACCTCGGAGCTCTAGCAGAGGAATGGGAAATAAAAATCAAAAACACAAAAACCCCTGGTGCAAAGAAAGTGGAACTAACGGCGAAAACAGCATGTGAACTGGTACCCCTCTTCCCGCAGCCACAATTCTATAGTATACTTACAACCTTCGTCTATTGCTGTCAATGGAAAAGTGTGTCAATAATTTTAGTTTAAAGATTTCAGGTAGAGGAAGAAGAATAATAGATGGAAGGAAGCGATAAGAAAAAAATTATCATCATCATCATTAGCAGCACAGGAAATAAAGCAGTTCAACCACCACATCCATCATAGCCATCGTCTTTGTCACCACCACTACCCCCACCACCACCATCACCACCACCACCACCACCACCACCACCACCACCACCACCACCACCACCACCACCACCATCACCACCACCACCCATGATCAACTCTACTACCACAACTATAACACTCGTCCCACCATCACCATCACCACCATCACCACCTCCACTACTACCACCACCACCACCATCATCACCTTTACCACCATCACCCTCCTCTTCCTCCTCTTCATTACCACCACTTCATATTCATCCTCTTCTTCGGGGGCGAGATAGCGAAGTGGTTAGTGCATTTCGCTTGTGATCTGACGGTCCCGGGATCGATCAACCACCGAGGCCCCGGTTTAAGGGTAATTTCACCCCTGACCCCTGACGCCAGTACCGATTCCACTCCCCCGAAAGTCCTTCAGTTGAGACGGATAAACCGAGGTCCTGTGTGCGAATCGAGCGCACGCAGAACATCTCCCATAATATACGTTAAAACCCTTTCTGTCCTTTGGAAGAGAAGGAGAACAAGTAAGAACAGATGACAAAGTTGCGCGCACACAACACACACACACACTCACACACACACACACAGACAGACACACACACACACACACACACACACACACACACACACACACACACACACACACACACACACACACACACACACACACACACACACACACACACAGAAAATTATCAAATCTCAGCACCGTCCCCAAAGTCGGAATGGGGCTTATCTTAATGATGGGTGTAAAAACGCATGTATACACAAAATCTCACCTTTGGTGAGCCTCAGAGGTTTACCCGAAGAACACACACACATATCTATGTATCTATCTATGTATCTATCTATGTATCTATCTATATGTCTATCTGTCTGTCTATCTATCTATCTGTCTATCTATCTATCTATCTATCAGTCTATCTATCTACCTATCTACCTATCTATCTATCTATCTATTTATCTATCTATCTATCTATCAGTCTATCTATATATATCTGTCTATACGTCTATATGTCTGTCTGTCTGTCTGTCTCTCTATCTATCTATCTATCTATCTATCTATCTATCTATCTATCTATCTATCTATCGATCTATCTATCTATCTATCTGTCTGTTTGTCTGTCTGTCTGTCTATCTATCTATCTATCTTCTAATCTTATCTATCTATCTATCTATCTATCTATCTATCTATCTATACTTATGCAAACACATACACACACATACTCACACACACGTACCCCAACAAAACCAACCCACCCACCCTCCAATCCCCCCTCCCCCTCCCCCTCCCCCCCACACATCCCAACCCCTCCCCCCCTTCCCACCCCCCACACACTCCTCCTCCTCCTCTACCCCCACTCCTCCTCAACCTTTCCCCACTGCACTCACCCGAAGAACTGAAGGCCACAGTAGGGTACAGGCCCCCATAGGCCGCTTGCAGCCGGCAGTGGTGGAAGATTTCAGAGTTGAGAGCGAAGAACACCACCACCTTCTGGGGCACCCGATCCGCCGCCCTGGAGAAAACCACCCCGCACTGCAGAGTGTCCCCCGGGCAAATCTCTGGTACCGACTGCACTTGCTTTTTGGCTGTTAAGGAGGAAGAAAAAAGAAGTAGTAGTAGTAGTAGTAGTAGTAGTAGTAGTAGTAGAGAGGAAGAAAGAGTTGTTATTATTGGGTGAGGATAGGAGGGAAGGAGGGAGGGAGGGAGTGAGGGAGAGAGGGAGGGAGGGAGGGAGAAATGGAGGGAGAGAGGGAGGGAGAGGGAGGGAGAGGGTAGAAGAGGGAGAGATGGAGGGAGAGAAGGAGAGAGGGGGGGAGAGGGAGGGAGAGAGAGAGAGAGAGAGAGAGAGAGAGAGAGAGAGAGAGAGAGAGAGAGAGAGAGAGAGAGAGAGAGAGAGAGGGGAGAGAAAGAGACAAGAAACAAAATGCACACACAAACACACACCTCTATCCACTCCCCCCCCCCCCCCCCACACACACACACACACAAACACATTCCATCCCCCACCCACCCACCCACACCCACACCACACCACATCCCCCCCCAACCTCCCCCCACACACATCCCACCCCTTCCCCCACTCTCCATCCCCTCCTTCCCCCCCCCCCCCCCGCCAACACACACACACACACACTCATACACCACCATTTTTCACACACAAACTGACCATTGTTGGCCAGTATGTGTTTGGCAGAGGGCACGAAGCAGATCTCGCCAGACTCTGAACCCAGCACGTTGTTGACATCATGCGTGGCCCGACTCAATCCGATCCCCGGAGTCTCTTTGCCCGACAACACCTTGATGCTGAACACAGAGGACCCTAGAAAAATACAAGCCGTACAACGCAGGCGCTGCACATACCACACACACACACCACCACACAACACACACGACCAAGAGGAAATCTTTACTTTTAGAAAAATAGTAGTAGAGCATCAGAACGCATTCAACGTGTAAGACATAATCATGCACGTACACAGACACTAGCGAGACAGGCACAGAGGCGCGCATACTCAGACACAGAGACACACACACAGGACAATCCTCTTTATTTTTAAATTAGAAGTAGTGGAGGAATAGAACGCATTCAACAAATAAGACATATGCATATACATAGACAATTTTGGCATACACACAGACAAACAGACACCAGACAGACAGACAGACACACACACACACATGCACATACTGCTTTTTACTTTCAAGTAGAGCAGAAAATGTAGCAGAAAAGAACGCCCAACTCTAATCTACCGCTCTTTAATGGTTATTCTTGGCAGTTTCTCCCCTGAGTGTAGCTTGACACTAGACACTATACACCCTGAAATAAACACACAGATTATCAATACGTTTATTGTCAAAGGAGTTTGGAGAAAGAATATCTTTTTTGGTTATCTGCTACCTTGGAGAGAGAGAGAGAGAGAGAGAGAGAGAGAGAGAGAGAGAGAGAGAGAGAGAGAGAGAGAGAGACAGACAGACAGACAGACAGACAGACAGAGAGACGGAAGACAGACCCGCTAGCTGGTCAAAGAGAAGGGAGTTAACCTGTAATCAGGGGCAGCGAACTCTGAGCGGAAGCAGCAAAGGCGTAACCATCGAAGGGCTTCAGCTCAATGGTGTCCCCTTTAGTTTCAATACCTGACGCGTGCAACCAGTCTTCCGCGTTTTTCTGACAACAATCAAATCAATTCTGATCAGTGCAATCATATCCTCGCAAGCTTTCTGTCAACAATCAAATCAATTCTGAGAAATGCAATAATTAATATGCTCACTAGCTCTCTGTCAACAATCAAATCAATTCTGATCAATGCAATAACATGCTTGCATGTTTTCTGTACACAATCGAATCAATTCTTCTTATCAATGAAATGTAAAAGGGTAAAGGTAAAGGAGTCCCATAACCTATAAGGTCGTAGGGGAGCGAGGTGTCAGAGACCTCACTTCTCTAGGGCCAGCATATTGAGGGCGGCGCCCATCTCCTCTCCCTCGCTGCTTTACCTTCCCTGACCCTAAAGAGGGCAGGTACCCATTTACAGCTGGGTGAACTGGGGGAACTGTACTGAAGCCAAGGCGCGCAAACGGTCACCCATCCAACTTGGTAACCACGCTCGACGCTGCTTAACTTGGCTGGGGGAAAGCGAGTGCTCCGACCACTGAGCTATCCCGTCCCCAGAATTCCCAATGGAATGTGCTTGCAAGTTTTCTGTCAACAATCAAATCCATTCTGATCAATGCAATAACCAATATGCTCGCAAGTTTTATGTCCACAATCAAATCAATTCTGAGCAATGCAATAATTATGCTCGCAAGTTTTCTTTTAACAATCAAATCAATTCTACCAATGCAATATGCCCACAAGTACAAAAAAACCCCACAATAATATCTTCAAACATGAATCCTCACATATGTTTCAGCAGCATAGTAATCAGAGTGTTTCTTCTTATTGTTCTGTTCTTAGTTCTTCCGTCAATAACTATATAATTTATATCTTTTTTCTTCTTTGTTCTGTTGGGTTAGCGAGTCCCTTATCATCCAAACGATTCACTGAAGATTTGGCAGTAGGTGAAAGGAAGCTCTTTTTTTCTCTCCAGTCATTACTTTGTCAGCACCCAAGGCTTGATCTGACGTATGAATTAAAGTCCTTTGCAAGTCGTGTGTTTGAATGACGGTCATGGTGTCTGCTGAATCAAAGAAGCAAACTTTTCTCCTCTTATATGCCAAACTTAGTTTATGTCCACACTTAACTGTACAAAGATTGCCTTGGTTTGTATACGCAGGTCAGAGATAAAAAACACATGCTCTAAATATCATAATGATATGTGTTCTGTATGTATCATCAGAGAAATGATTTTAAAAAAAAACACCCGTGCCTTGCATCCGTCAATTACAACAACTTTATCGGAATAATAATTGTGCATGTGCAATAATAAAAAAAAAGCCCCAAAGAATTTCCCTAAATACCCATAGATGAACTACATCATGATTTTCACTCCTACAATAAATTATGGTACATGGGGCATTGTGCTCTCTCTCTCTCACTCTCTCTGCGCGCTTGCTTTCACAAACTACTCACACCACACACACACACACACACACACGGGCACGCGCGCACGCACACGCACACACAAACACATATCTATATTTCATACATACCTGCGTTCGGACAATTTTCGTAGAGTTCAGAATGCCTGTCCAATCGACCTTGACCTCTGCAGGGCCGGCGGAAATGACGATGGAGGCATAGAGGGCGACATTGTAGCCGGTTGCCCTAGAAACCACGCCTCGACCAATCAGCTGCTTGTCGATGGTGAAGCACAACACGGCACCGCCATCATCGATGTAGTCCAGATAGCAGGCAATTTTCTGCTCTGTTCGTTACATCAGGTCATAAAATAATGATTCATTTTCTGAATATATCAGGTATGCACATGTGTGCACACGAGCGCGGGCCACACACACACACACACACACCACCACACACCACACACACAACACACACACAACACACACACAACCACACACACCCAACACACAGAATGACAAAGGCACACAGACACAGACACACACACACACACAGAATGACAAACGCACATACAGAGAATGACAAAGGGTAAATTTTCTAGAACTGGATGCCCTGAGTCGGTACTATGCTCTAGCTTACTTCCGTCTCTCAGTGTCTCTCTCTCTGTCTTTTCTCTCTCTCTCTCTCTCTCTCTTTCTCCTCTCTCTCTCTCTCTCTCTCTCTCTCTCTTCTCTCTCTCTCTCTCTCTCTCTCTCTCTCTCTTTCTATCTCCATATATCTCGGACTGTATATCTATCTGACTGTGTCTCTCAAATGGGCTGACGGTCTTAGATTGAAAACAAAACAATCTTCTATCTCTCTCTGTCTCTGTCAGGCTGTCTGTCTATCTGTCTGTCTGTCCATCCGTCTCTCTCTCTCCCTCTCTTTCTCTCTCTCCACCCATCCCTTCCCCCACCCTCTCTCTCCTTCTTCTCTGTCCCACCCCTTCTCTCTCTCTCTCTCCCCACCCTCTCTCTCTCCATCCCCCTCCCCACCTCTCCATCTCACCATCTCTCTCCCCATCCCCCCACTTCCAACACCCACACTCTTCCCTCACCCTTCCTCTCTCTCTCTCTCTCTCTCTCTCTCTCTCTCTCTCTCTCTCTCTCTCTCTCTCTCTCTCCCTCTCTCCCCCCTCACTTACTTTTTTGGGGGTCCCATTTGGCGACGGCTCTCATGCCGTCCTTGGAGACGATGGTGCCTAGCTTGAGCATGTAGCCACAAGAGGTGGAATCCGCTCCTAGGAACTCGCCCTCCAGCTTAAAGCCTTCTGTGGATACCCCCATCTGAATCTCCGTCAGTTCTCCTGTAGACAATAGTCATTGATTAGTTGTTGGGTTTTTTTGGGTGGAGTGAGATGAGCTGAGTAGAGCTTTGTGTGGAAAGAGAGAGAGAGGGAGGGTGAAAGGGAGGGGAGAGGGGGAGAGAGAGGGGGGAGGGAGGGAGGAGGGGGGAGGGAGGGGGGAGAGGGGAAAAGGGAGGGAGGGAGGGGGAGAGAGGAGGAGGAGGAAGAGAGAGAGAGAGAGAGTGAGAGAGTGAGAGAGAGAGAGGAGAGAGAGAGAGAAGAGAGAGAGAGAGAGGAGAGGGAGGGAGGAGGGAGGGACGGGAAAGTTTTAGATATGGTTATTGGGAGTCCTCGTTTATTACCCACTTTTCATGTGTAGACAATAGTCATTGATTAGTATGTTTTTTTTTTTTTTTGTCGAGTGAGATGAGTGAGTAGAGCTTTTGTGTGGAAAGAAGAGAGGAAGGGTGAGAGGGAGGGAGAGAGGGAGGGAGAGAGGGAGAGAGGGGAGAGAGAGAGGGAGGGGAGAGAGAGAGGGGGGAGGGAGGGGGGAGAGAGGGAGGGGAGGGAGGGGGAGGAGAAGGAGGAGGGGAGGAAGAGAGGAGAGAGGGGAGAGAGAGGAGAGAGAGAGAGAGAGAGGAGGGGGAAGGAGGGAGGAGGGACGGGAAAAGTATTAGATATGGTTATTGTAGTCCTCGTTATACCACATTTTCAGTTTTCTTGCATTCAAGGCTTTGCTCTATCTCCTCTTTCTCTCTCTCTCTCTCTCTCCCCTCTCATCCGTATGATTATCATAGACGTGAACAGATTTTAGATATTATGAAACAACAACACCAACAACACACACATACATACACACCGCACCCTCCACACCCCACACCCCATACACAACATACGTGCACTAACCCCCCCTCCCCTCCGCTCACACACCCAAACCCACACCCAAAAACCACCCCCCCCCCCCCCACACCCCACACACCAAACACAACAACAAACAGCCCACCCACCCTCCACCCAACCCACCCCACCCGTCTGGTCCCTCTCCTACCCCACCTCCAACACAACACAAACGCATCCGCTCACCACCCACTCCAACCACCAACTCCAACCCCAACCCAATCCAACCCAACCCACTCTAAACCCAACCCCACTCAACCCAACCCCCTCCAACCAACCCACTCCCAACCCCAACCCCACTCCAACCCACTCCAACCCAAACCCACTCAACCAAACCCCACTCCAACCATCCCACTCCAAACCCAACCCAACTCCAACCCAACCCCACTCCAACCCAACCCCAACCCAACCCCACTCCAACCCAACCCCACTCCAACCCAACCCCACTCCAACCCAACCCCCAACTCCAACCCAACCCCCACTCCAACCCCAACCCAACCCCACCCAACCCCACTCCAACCCAACCCAACTCCAAACCCAACCCCACTCCAACCCCACTCCAACCCAACCCCACTCCAACCCAACCCACTCCAACCCATCCACTCCAACCCAACCCAACCCAACCCCAATCCAACCCAACCCCACACCAACCCAACCCCACTCCAACCCAACCCCACTCCAACACCCACCCAACCTACTCCAACCACACCCAACTCAACTCCCAACCCAACACCACTCCAACCAACCCACCCCACTCCAACCCAACCCCACCCCCAACCCAACCCCACCCCAACCCAACTCCAACCCAACCCCACTCCAACCCAACCCAACCCCCAACCCAACCCAACCAACCCCACTCCAACCCCAACCACACTCCAACCCAACCCACCAACTTCCAAACCCAACTCCCAACCCATCCACCAACCCACTCCACCCAACCCACCCACACCCCACTCCAACCAACCCACCACCCAACCCAAACCCCACCCAACCCAACCCCACTCCCAACTCCAACCCCACTCCCACACTCCAACCCAACCCAACCCCACTACCACACCCAACTCCAAGCCCCTACCCAATCCAACTCCAACCCACCACCCCAACCCAACCCAACTCCAACCCAACCCAACCCCACTCCAACCCAACCCCACTCCATACCAACCCAACCCCACTCCAACCCCCACCACCCACCCACTACTCCAACCAACCCCAACCCTTCAACCCAACCCCAACTCAACCCAACCCCACTCCAACCTCCAACCCCAACCCACTCCCAACCCAACCCCACTCCAACCCAACCCCACACCCCAACCCAACCCCAACTCCACCCACCCACCCCACCCAACCACACTCCAACCCCAACCCCCCACTCCAACCCAACCCAACTCCAACCCAACCCCAACTCAACCCAACCCACTACCAACCCAACCACCAACCCACCCACACCAACCCACACCCAACCCAACTCCAACCCCAACCCCAACCCCACTCCAACCCAACCCAACTCCAAACCCAACCCAACTCCCAACCCAACCAACCATCTCCAACCCCATACCCACCTCAACCCAACCCCACTCCAACCCAACCCCACCCCAACCCCACTCAACCCAACCAACCCCACCCCAACCCAACCCACTCCACTCCAACCAACCCAACTCCAACCCAACTCCAACCCAACCCCACTCCAACAACTCAATCCAACAACCCCACCACAACCCCCCAACCCAACCCACCCAACCACACTCCAACCCAACCACCCACAACCCCACTCCAACCCAACACCCCACTCCCAAACCCAACCCACCCCAACCCAACCCAACCCCACCTCCAACCCCACCCACTCCAACCCAACCCCACCCCAACTCCACCCAACCCACTCCAACCCAACTCCAACTCCAACCCCAACCCCAACTCCAACCCAACCCCACTACCAACCAACCCAACTCAACTCCAACCCAACTCCAACCCCTCACCCCCCCCCACCCAACTCCAACCCAACCCGAACTCCAACCCCAACTCCCCCCCAAACCCCAACTCCAACCCCAACTCCAACCCAACTCCAGCCCAACCCCAACTCCAACCCAACCCCAACTCCAACCCAACCCCAACTCCAACTCCAACTCCAACCCAACCCCACTCCAACCCAACTCCAACCCAACCCCACCCCAACTCCAACCCAACCCCAACTCCACCCCAACCCAACTCCAACTCCAACCCAACCCCAACTCCAACCAACCCCACTCCAACCCCAACCCAACTCCAACTCAACCCCAACTCCAACCCCACTCCAACACCAACCCAACCCACTCCAACCCCAACTCCAATCCAACCCCAACCCAACCCCAACTCTAACCCACTCCAACCACACTCCAACTCCAACCCCAACCCCAACTCCAACCCAACACCCCTTACCGAACTCGGTGACCTCAATGGTGAAACTGTCCCCCAAGTTTCTCAGCGGCTCCGCGCGGTACTGCAGCAGCTGCGCCGTGTCCGTGTCTTGCCGCATGCAGAGGGTGAGCGACTGCTGCGTCAGGTGCCTCAGCTGGAAGGCCTCGTTGCAGCGGTAGTCCTCGCTGACCTCCGAGGTGATCAGCACCTTGCGCAGGTCCACGGGGAACTCTGGTGGCGGGTCCACGCGGACGTCCAGCTTGACGGAATCGTCTGTTAAGGGATGGGAGGAAGATGTATGTATGTTTGTATGTTTGTTTGTGTGTCCGTCGTGTCCGACGATGACTTCCAAAACAGCAGAGGAGGCAGCTGCTGTTTCAGAAACTGGGGCAGAAATTGGATTATAGTGGAGATGCCTTGCCCACAGCACATCCCCCCCCCCCCCACACACACTCTCTCAGCCAAAGTGGGGCATAAGGACAGTCAGCGTTGGAGATGTTCTCTCCAAAAGGCCAACCAGCCCCCCCCCCCTTCCTAGGGCTGCAGCACATCAGGACTGTGCGAGTCAAGCCTCCTAAGTCAGAGAGTCATAGTCGATCACTAAAGACTAAGCTGTAAAGTGGAATTCCATGGGTGGGAAAGAAAGCCACTGGTCATGCAGCCTCTCACTTTGCTGTTGCCCCCAGCGTCAATGATTTAATCAAGAACTGTGATAAAGCCCAGGTGCTGACGGCTTAAGGGGGAAGATACTAAAAGGTAAAGGGTGTCCCCATAACCTATATGTGGTCGTAGGGGGAGCGAGGTGTCAGAGACCTCAGCTTTTCTAGGGGCCAGCTTATTGAGAGCGGCGCCCATCTCCTCTCCCTCGCTGCTTTTACCTTCCCTGACCCTAAAGAGGGCAGGTACCCATTTACAGCTGGGTGAACTGGGGGACTGTCCTGAAGCCAAGATGCGGAAACGGTCACCCATCCAAGTGGTAACCACGCTCGTTGCTGCTTAACCTTGGCTGGGGGGAAAGCGAGTGCTCTGACCACTGAGCTACCCCGTTCCCGAAAGATACTAGTCTGTTGATTTTATTATTCTTTAGTTTGTGAATGGTGGGGGCGATAAGCGTGGATGTTTTTGATTTGAATGGTAAGTGCTTTGATTTGTGTTTGGTTTTGATTTGCAAGATTCGGCGTTATGAAAATTTCATATATCATCATTATTTTACTATAGTCATACATACTTAAGCAAGCAAACAAATGAAAATAAACAAGGATGCATACACAATGCGCGAACATGCGCGCACATACACAAACACGCACGCACATTTGCATGGATAGCATGCACACACTCACACAAATCTAAATGATCACTTAAAAGGGATAAATGTTAAACATGAGTATGAACGAATGCTCTCTCTCTCTCTCACACACACACACACACACACACACACACACACACACACACACACACACACACACACACACACACACACAAAGTGTAGGATATTGTTTGTAGAATGCTGATAAATCAATATATTACCACACTAGTATCTGTTCTGTACTGTAAACTGTTTAAATCAGTTATGAAATAAAGAATAAACTTTCAAAAAACAAAGCAGTTTATATTGCGTGCGCAAGCGTGAAAACTTAACCCTCTGTCTGTCTCTGTCTCTCTCTCACACACACGCTCAACCCCCCCCCCCCCCCCCCACACTCACCCCCCAACACATGCCCCTCCCCAAACACACACACATGCACCCCTCCCCCACACCGACACACACACAGAAACACACACACACACACACACACACACACACACACACACACACACACACACACACACACACACACACACACAGAATCCGTCTGATATCACTTTTCGGCGGAAGGACGTTAAACTGAAGAACTAACTAACACACAAACCCTCCCCTACCCTCACACACACACACACACACACACACACACACACACACACACACACACACACACACACACACACACACACTGTCCACAGCTGGGTCTAGTATAGAAACGAAAACTTTCAAACTGCCTGGAATCGAAAACTAAACTCCTCCTCCACTAACAAACACTCTGGTCACAAACCTTGGTGAAGCAGAGCAATACAGGGGAAGAATCCTCCCCTAGGTTGGCGCATGCGCTTGGTGTAGGCCAGTTCGCCATTTTTGGTGAAATAGACCAGCACCAGGATTGGCTCCCGCTCCGTGGCTTTCGTCATTTCCTGAGGAAAGACAACTCCGCATCCCATCCGGTCTCCAGTGACGCAGCGGAATTCTTTTTTGACTGAAAAGATAAGAGGCAAGAATTTCTGATTTTGAAAGACAGAAAAATTCAGAGAGATAGGTTGAGGAAAAATATATTATTGTTTGCTGATTTATGAGTTAACACCATCCCACAATTTCACACACACACACAAACACACACGCACTAATGCAGACACTCGATGGAAAGGTTTTACACATAATTATGCTTGTTTTGTGTTTTTACCCTGGTGCTTGTAATTTTAAGAGGGTACATACGTAACAACAATTATGTTTTGCTTTCATTAATAAGTATGCTTCAAACTTTTAGAAGCGGATTATGTTTTAGAATATTTTCCCGTGCTTCGTTTTGTAAGAATGAATAAATCATTTGAAACACGTTTGACACCGACAATACCTTTGACATCAGACATGCAAGTAGGTCAAAATTGAATGCAAACGAGCAACTCTAGAATTGCACTTATCAAGGTTCCCGAGTCTCCATAACATAGTTTGCTACTAAAGTTTGTACCCAACATTATGACAAGACCAATAAATCATTGAAATACATAATGAAAACACCGAAAACAACTATTATGCAGCCACATTAGAAGTCATAACCACCAGATGCACGTCTAATCATCACACTTGCATTTATAACCATGGTTTCTTTATGTAAACGTGCACGATAGCAACCAAAACTGCAACCAACCCCCAACACAAAACCAGTTCAGCATTTTGAAATTCGAAAGCACTGGGTTTTCTTTCTTTCCTTCCTTCCCTTTCACCCCTCTTTCTCGCTCCAAAGTTGAAAACAAATAACAACAAACAAAACTCCAAACCTTGTTCCTCGCTGTTATCGCCATTGATGTACAGGCCCCCGTCATCGTTGTGGTACCCGATGGTCTGTGAGGTCCACCCCGGGTAGACAAAGGCCTCGCAGTTTCCAGACACCAGTCCGATCCCATGACCATCTGTGTCTGATCCTTTTTTCAGAACCTCGATCTCAAAGTAGTGGAAACCTGAAACATATTGAGAGATGATGATTACCCATCATGTTGATCATCTGAAAAGTGTTTTCAGGATCTAAAAGTGAATGACATTGCCTGAAAACCACCTGATTCTCTAGCAAGCTCAAATCTGTCTAGTCAACTTTCATTAAAATAAAAACCTATTCTTTTCTAAAAAAACCACCCCAACAAAACATTCACTCTTACTTGAAAAACCACCTGATTTCTCTATATAGCATACAATTCCACAACAGACTTTTAACTTTCAAACAATATGACTCCTTTCTAAAAAAAAAAAGTATTCAGTATGTTACTTTACTTACAAATGTAACATACATTATTTTTCTGATGGTTTTTAAACATCATTTAAAAAAAACATGATTTTGGGTTTCGTGGCTATTTTTGACTGATTCATTCATTCAAAATAAACCTCTATTTTCACCCTAATCCACACACTTACAGAACAATATGAAACCAGATTTGTTTTCTAAATACACCAACTATCAAACAAACTCAACAGATATACTTCTCGACTTATTGTCGATTTAAAGAACTACTCTTTAGAGCCTTTACAAAAAAATTGGGGCTAGTTTATTCCTTTAGTGTTAAAGCAGAATTGAACGAAGTTTGTACGCAAACAGCAGCATAACCATCATGACCATGAACAACAATATCACCGCCACCACTATCAAGAACGCAACAAACGACATGCACAGGAACAGACAGTAAAAAGAAAAAAGAAACAAGAAAGAAAACCTTCAAACTTTAGAAAACTATTTGTTATAGTGTGTACTTTGCACACTATAACGTCTGAACTACAACCGTTTTTCCCTTCCCTTCCCTTATAGAAATAATGTGTTCGACACGGTTAGACTTCGTGATTTACTGGGGGTCATTGGTTCTGAAGAAGCATTAAGGTTTCTTTTTAAGTTGCTCTTCATTAGAGTTTTGAATCGACTGCTATTGGCGAAACCCGAATCCAAAGTTGGAGAATGTTTGAGAAACAAAGCCTGCAAAAAAAACAAATCTCTCCCCTCCAACACTTTCTGCACCCCTAACCCAACCGCCCCCCCCCCCCCTTCCCCCCAAACAAACAAACAATCCCCCCCCCCCTAACTCCTCTCCAAAAAAAAAAAGCACAACCCCCAAAACCCAAACAACGAACGAAGAAACAACAACAACAAACAACAACAACAACAAACCAACCAGAAAAGCAACGGCACTAACAACAACCAGAAATTCTACAAACCCACTTTTGGAAATGGCCAGAGGAGACTGTACATTGAAGGCTTCCCGTTTGGGCGTGCTGTTGGCCTCGGTCAAGGTGAAGGTCATTGCCTCATCATCGCGCGTGATTCCGGACCAGCCGAACCAATTGGATGGGAGATCCTGTTAGCATTTGCATAATTATTGATATGGTGAGCTTGTTGTTGTTGTTGTTATTGTTGGATTCGCGTGTTTGATGGTATAGTGAAGTGAAGTGAAGTGTGGTGTGGTGTGGTGTGGTGTAGTGTGGTGTGGTGTAGTGTGGTGTGGTGTGGTGTGGTGTAGTGTGGTGTGGTGTGGTGTGGTGTAGTGTAGTGTGGTGTAGTGTGGTGTGGTGTAGTGTAGTGTGGTATGGTGTGGTGCGGTGTGGTGTGGTGTAATGTAGTGTTGTGTTGTGTAGTGTGTGTGTGTGGGGGGGGAGAGCAAAACATGACAAATGCACAAGTGTGTGTATGATGGGTAGATGGGAGTGCAACACACATACACTCACATTCATTTTACTCACATTAAACACTCAAAACACCAAACTCAACCAAAATGACCCAACCCAAACCAACCCAACCCAACCCAACACAATCCAACCCATCCCACCCCAACCCACCCCAACTCAACCCATCCCACCCCAACTCAACCCACCCCATCCCACCCCAATCTCAATCCACCCACCCCATCTCAACCCAACCCATCCCAACCCAACCCAACCTTTAACCAATCCATCCCATCCCACTCCATCTCCCTCCCTCCCTCTCTCTCTCTCTCTCTGTCTCTCTCTAATTTTTGCATTTAAGCTTCAAAATGTCAGTTACTGGCCTTCCAGCAACTGTAGTAACAACTTTAAATGCCCTGCTGATCGACAACGTCCTATCGAGCTGGAAAGTCGCGGGGGAGAGCGGCAGCGTTGTCTTCGTCTTGCGACTGAAGCCAGTTGACAAGTCAGTATCAACAGAAATGGCCGACCCAGTGCTGAATCGTAATTCGCGAGTTCAGTATTTTCGCAAGAAGTGCCCTTCCCAAATCCGTCGTGACGTCCAAAGAAGTAAACAACATCAAGAAAGACAGGCAAGTCGTCAGTGTGACAAGGACAGTGTTTTGGAAGAGCCGGTGTTGTCTGACAGTGACTCCCTGCATCGTGAGAGAGTGGATGCTGAATCAAAACAAGCCAGTGTGTACACAGAGCTGTGTGTTGACAGTGCAGTGAATGTCCCAGCCACACTAGTTTCTCTTGATTTGCTGTGTGAACCAGCAACAGACAGTAAGATCGGTGTGTCTCCTGAGTTGTCTGATGTGGACGAAGAACAAACAGTTGACTGCACAGTGGATGACTCTCATACTGGTATTGTGAAACAGTATGTGTCTACTCTAACTGACAAACGTGTGCAGCGTAGATTAAGGGACAGCAAGAGAAACACATGGTTTCGAAAGGTGGTCGTACATAGTTCGGTTGATCAAAACATTGTGATGTGTGAATCAGATGACATCACCCTGGAATACTCTTGGAATGGAGATCCTGGCGAGGAATCTAAGTGTGTGTTCTGGTACATCAAGCAAGAGGAGAAAAACATGTTGCCAGAAGAACGTGTCAGGCTTGCCAGACTTCGTAAAGGGAAACAGTGTACTAACACACAACACACAGCGACAGTGGTGTTGAGTGCTGAGCAGGAGTTACATCATCTTCGGGACCTGATCCAGTCTTACATGGGCTGACTTCATTGCTGGCTGTAGACTGGAAAAGGAAAGGCTGGTTTGAAAATTGGGACACTTGAGACACAGACAATAATGTATCGAATCTTGATGTACATACCACTACTGCCATGGTTTCCATGTCATTGTAATCACGTCGCGTTCGATATCGTCGTTACCGCGCCGCAGCGCTATATGGCTTGATCGCTAAATAGCAATAAAATTGTGTCAAATTGTGTGTGTGTCTCTCTCTCTCTCTCACTCTCTCACTCTCTCTCTCTCACTCTCTCCCTCTCTCTCTCCCTCTCTCTCTCTCTCTCTCTCTCTCTCTCTCTCTCTCTCTCTCTCTCACACACTCACATTCCGTATAGAGATGTCCCCTCTTCCGGGTTGTGGCCAGTCCACTGTCAGGCGGGCAGCTGTCCTGGACAGTCCGACAGTGGCGTACAGCTGGTCAGGGGGCAGGTTGACCCACTGCCGGTACACGAACCTGCACAGCCGTTCCAAACAGCCGTTCCAAACAGCCGTTCCAAACAGCCGTTCCAAACAGCCGTTCCAAACAGCCGTTCCAAACAGCCGTGCCAAACAGCCGTTCCAAACAGCCGTTCCAAACAGCCATTCCAAACAGCCATTTCAAACAGCCGTTCCAAGCAGCCATTCCAAACAGCCATAACTACAGCGTAGAACTGTAGCTACTGGTACTGGCACATAATGCATGGTTTAGTAAAACCAGACTGAAAGCAGCCGTTGAATTTTTTTTTGGGGGGTTGCCTTTTCAAGGAAACCTTTAATTTTCAGCTGTGTTTTTCAGCTTTTCAACGGACAGAAATATAACAGCATAACAAAGTTAGTTTTAAAAAAAAAGTCTTCTTCTCTGCTTCTTCCTCTTCTTCTTCTTCTTTGACTTCTTCTTCTTCATCATTATCTCCTCCTCCTCCTCCTTCCTCTAGCGCGAACACCCAGACAGCAACCAGTGCTGCCAGCCAAACCAGCCACAATGCGTTGCGCTAGCCGCCAAGCGCCCGACAAGCCAGGCCCAGCGCATCCAACCTCGGCATAGGAGGGAATTTGCTATCCCTCAAGCCTTTTCTTGGGCAGACGTTGATATGCCCAGATCTTTGAAATTGCGAGTTCATCAAGTAACGCTTTCGTTTGGGGTTTTTTCTTCTTTTCTGTCTGACCATTGTTTTGACTCTTAGAAGAGTCGTCTGTAGTTCTACCACACTTTGGCTGTGGTTAGTTGGTCCCTTTTTAAAATTTTCATGTCCAGGTCCCTTTTAAAAAAAAAATAGTGTCCAGATGTGGAAATGATGAAATGTTTGATTTGTTGCTTTACAAGATTCAGCGCTATATAAATTCTATACATTATTATTATTATTATTATTATTATTATTATTATGTCGGGACGGGATAGCTCAGTGGTCGGAGCACTCGCTTTTCCCCTTCAGCGTCGAGCGTGGTTACCGTTTGGATGGCTGACCGTTTGCGCGCCTTGGTGTCAGTACAGTCCCCTCCAGTTCACACAGCTGTCAGTAGGTATCTGCCCCTTTAAGGTCAGGGAAGATAAAGCAGCGATGGAGAGGAGACTGGCGCCGCTCCCACTATGCTCCCCTACGACTTTATAGTTTATGGGACACCTGTACCTTTATGATTATGTGCGAAGATGAAGTCACCCTTTATCCATGAAGGTAAAGCCACTCTTTCTATGTGCGAAGATGAAATCACCCTTTATTTATCAAGATGAAGCTACCTCTCTATGTGTAAAGGTGAAACTACCCTTTAAGCTTCAGGGTTAAGTCACTCTTTCTATGTGTGAAAGTGAAGTCACCCTCTATATCATGGGAAGGTAGTCACTCTTTGTAAATTGAAGATGAAGACACTATGTATAATTGTGTCTAAAGATAAAGCCATTTCTTTTACATGTGTAATAAAAATATTAAAAAAACGAAGACAACCTGTCAAAGAGGTGTATTAACAGAAAAAAATGAACAGAAAAAAAGATGGGCCACAAGTTTGAACACATTAAAAAAAAAAGAAATGAAAAAGAGAAAAACAAACATTATAAAGAAAAACACTGCAAATTTTACTAAACTGATACTGAAGGTGAAGCCTTTGGCTGTTTAAAAAAAGAAAAAAGAAAGAAAGAAAAAAGATCGAAATTTAATACGGAGAAAAGACAAGTTGACAGTGTTCCTTACCGATCATTGAGGAGAAAGTTGATCAGACTTCGGTCCGGACCCACGTAATCCAACCGACAGGTCACTGTGTCGTCTGCAACACAAAAGCTGGTTTTCACTCAGATATCCAGTTCAACAGTTCGTTTTCACTCAGATATCCAGTTCAACAGTTCGTTTTCACTCAGATATCCAGTTCAAAAGTTGGTTTTCAGTCAGATAACCATTTCAAATTTGGCTTTTACTCAGCTATCCAGTTCAAAATGTGGCTTTCATTCAGATTTCAGTTTAAAATTTGGCTTTCACTCAACTATCCAGTTCAAAATTTGGCTTTCATTCAGATTTCAGTTCAAAAGTTGGTTTTCACTCAGATATATCCAGTTTCTGTTCATCTCCATCACTCCTGGCATAAGCGCTTTAAAATTAATAAAACAAAACAACATGCACACATGTATTGTGTTTAAATACCATCCACTTAAACTGGAATGAAGATACTAGTCTTCATATAAAACCATGTGTGGAAGGACTTTAAACTGAACAAACTGACTAACCGGAATGCGGTGACCTTAATGGCGGGTAACAAAGGTCGCATACGTAAAAATCTCGTCATCAGTGAACCTCAGAGCTTTAGCCCAGGAACGAAAGAAATGGATGTAAAAAAACCTAAACAATAAAAAATCAAACTCACCAATGCCGTAAGGATGGTAGGTCCTGATTCCCAGGCCGCCGTTAAACACGCCGCCATCGTTGCTATGGTAACGGACAGAGCGGTCAATGGTCCACAGCGGTGATCCGGGCAGACATTTGTTGGTCAGTCCGAACATCAGGAACTGACCTGGTGTGTGACGACACACACACACACACACACACACACACACACACACACACACACACACACACACACACACACACACAATATATATATATATATATATATATATATATATATATATATATATATATATATATATATATATATGAGAGAAAATAAAATCAAATTCTTTTATTTTGAGGATAATGAATATACATGTGTGTGCCTTTTTACATCCAGTCCCCGTCCTGGTTAGGGATACCATCGTGACGGAAACAAAACAAAACAAATACAGAAATAAGAAACACATACAGAAAAACATAACAAAGAAAAACACCCCTCCCCTCCCCAAAGAAACAAACAAAGAGACAAACAATAGACAAGAAAACAAAACAAATCAAGCAAAAAAGCCCTCACAAAAAAACAAACAGAAGAAATACAAAAACCGAGTGAGAGAGAGAGAGAGAGAGAGAGAGAGAGAGAGAGAGAGAGAGAGAGATAGAGAGAGAGAGAGAGAGAGGAGAGAGAGAGAGAGAGAGAGAGAGAGAGAGACAGACAGACAGACAGACAGACAGACAGACAGATAGAGACAGAGACAGAGACAGAGACAGAGTTTTATTGAAGGTAGTCTAAAAGTGCTTTAATTTGCTTTCATGCTAATCCTTTTGTTATGAGTGTCCACTTAGGCAAAAAAAAAATCTATTTAGGCAATTTCTCGATCAACGACACAATCACAAAATAATGGACTAATAAAGCATACTAAGTGTTTTTTTAAGTTTCCACAACCTAACGTAACCAATATTGTGACCCGACTTGTGGAATTTAATGTGCAGAAGAAATACAAAAACCGAGAGAGAGAGAGAGAGAGAGAGAGAGAGAAGAGAGAGAGAGAGAGAGAGGAGATGAGAGAGAGAGAGAGAGAGAGAGAGAGAGAGAGAGCAGACAGACAGACAGACAGAGAGACAGAGAGACAGAGAGAGGGAGAGACAGAGAGAGAGAGAGACCGACAGACAGACAGACATGCAGACAGAGACAGAGTTTACATTGAAGGTAGTCTAAAAGTGCTTTAATTTGCTTTCATGCTAATCCTTTTGTAACATTTCTTAAAAATCAAAATCATTCAAAATCATTTCTTAAGATAACAACAAACAACAGCAACAAAATAACACATACACAGACCATCCCCCCTCCCTACTCTATCCATCCCGAAAATTTTCACACACACACACACGCGCAGGCACACACACACACACACACACACACACAACACCATCCCCACCCCTTCCCAACAATCACCCCCCCTCCCTTACCCCCCCCCCTCCCCGTTTCCAGCCCACCTTCCATCTCCACCCAACACCATCCTCCCCACCCCACTCCACCCCCTCAAACTCCACCACCACCACCACCACCACCACCACTACCACCCTCCCCTCCAAAACAACACCACCAACACCAACAACAACAAACCTCACCTTCGTCAAGATCGGTCACAGTCATACGGTAATAGCGACAGTCGGGCGACAAGGGCATCCTGACACACTGCACGAGGTTAGAGGCCAAGGCCTCCTCAGCCTTGATGGCCTTGACCATGACCTTTCGGCCATCGTTCAGGAGCAGGAAGTTGTTGAGGTGCTCGAAGCCGTCCGTCTCTGCCCGTGGGGTGTTGTCCAGTCGCCCGTAGGTGATTGGGGCGTTGATGACTTCTGGAGGGGTGGTCATGCTGGTGGTGGTGGGGTTGTGGGGTGTGTGTGTGTGTGTGATGTGTGTGAGGGGGTTCGTTTCGGTTCCCCTGTGAAGAAAAAGAGTGTTCGATGGATTGTTGTCGGTTGAATTACTTTAGCGTCATCATACGGGTTGGAAGTCCTCTGGATGTGTTGAACATACAAAGCTCTGCAGCTCGATTAGTCCTCAAAAAGAAAAAAAACAAATCTGAGAATATTACTCCTCTTCTGCAATCTCTCCACTGGTTGCCTGTTCCACAGAGAGTAGAGTACACGATCAGTACCCTCTGTTACAAATTGTCTACACAAAACAGCACCCTCCTATCTCTGTGAATGTCTTCACCTGTACACTTCTTCTCGTTTCCTCCGCTCTGCTGCAGATACCCTGGGCTTACGAATACCTAGATTCAACCCATCCATTGTTGGCCGTTGCTCTTTCTCTATTTCTGGTCCATCAATCTGGAATGACCTCCTTCTCTCCCTTCGTGAAAAGCCTACTTACTACAGCTTTAAATCCAGCCTCAAAACATACCTATTTCAAACCTAAGATTTTTCCCTCTTGTTTCATCTCATATCTGTCTCTGCCTTTAACAGCCAAAATTCCATCACCCTGCTGAAATGTACAACGTGTGTGTGTGTGTGTGTGTGTGTGTGTATATTTGAATTTGTTAGAATATTGTTAATTATTGTTGGTTGCATGTGTAGGAGCGGATTGAATGAAAGCGCTCTGATTTGTAATTGCAAGATATAGCGCTCTATAAATTCCATTTGTTATGATGATGATGATGATGATGATGATGATGATGATTATTATCATTATTATTATCATTATTATTATTGAGCTACGTTTGTGTGTTTGTTTAATTGTGTTATGTTCAAGGTGTGTGTGTTTACTTATTTATTTATTTCTTTATTTTATTTTTGTCTTTTATTTTATTCTTTTATTTCGAGGATAATGGAATAAGCATTCGTGTATTTTTTTCATCCGGTCCCCGTGTGTATGCAGTTTTGTACATTTTGTCATCCGTTCCCACCGGCACACAATGGCCTACTCTTACGAAAAGCGGAAAGGGTGTTAACATGTGCGCAAGATGTTCTGCGTGCGTTCGCACACGGGACCTCGGTTTATAGTCTCATCCGAAGGACTTTTGGGAGAGTGGAGTCGGCATTGATGTTAACTCCAAAGGAGTGTGTGTGTGTGTGTGTGTGTTTTGAGTGTGTGTTTCGCACGCAGGCGCGCGCGAGTGTGTAGCATAATGATATGAACGTTTCTTTAATTCTTTTTGAAAATTCACACACACACATACACACGCACGCGCTTGCACGCACACACACACACACGCACGGACATACACACACTAAAACACAACACCCACCACCACCGCTCTCCACCCCCTCCATCCCCACCCCTACACACGCACACACACATACACACACACACGCGCACACAAACACACACACACACACACACACACACACACACAACGCGCGCGCGTTCCTGAAGTGCTAGCAGTGGGCTAGGTGGTAATCAGAAGAAATAAGTTAACAGACTTTAAATGAATGAATTATTTTTTCATCCATAAGCAGAAACGAGAGAAAACCAACCTACAGAATGAAACTACTGATCGAAATCGATAAAAGCACTGTCACTGTCACATCTTATCTGTTTTTTGCCTTTTTGTTGCTAAACAGAGATCACATCACTAAATGAGAAAGCGAAAACCAAAATCTAAAAAAACGCCATAGGACCATAATAATTATGAAGAGCTCCTGACTTCAGTGGAAACCCCCCCCTGCAAACTAAAGTAGTACGGGCACGTCACACGAACATCTGGACTGGCCAAGACTGTCCCAACAGAGAAACAACATGTACAAGGAAGGAAGACGAAGAGGCAGAAAGAGAAAACGATGGGAGGACAACATCAGAGAGTGGACTGACTGGCCTTGAGTGGAAGGAACTGTTCCAGAAAGCAGAGAACCGTCGGGAGAGGGGCGGGGGACTGGTTGTAAAAACTTCATTGGTCCCTCCATGGGATAGGGATAGGTGAAAGTGAAGGTATAGAAAAGTAAACGTTAACACTTCTGTTGACATATTATTATTTTATGAGCACATTCACCCAGGACAAGAATACACAGCCTGTGTGTGTGTGTGTAGTGTAGTGTAGTGTAGTGTAGCGTAGTGTAGCTACTATTCCCGTTTCATTATTCTTCTGTCAGTTGCGCCCAGGTCAGGGTCAGTGATCCAGGTCACACGAAATAAGCCGATCAGCGCTGACCTTTCCAAGCTTAATGGAGCCGGCCAAATCGCATAACAATAAATATTCAGTTCATGCTTTACTTACTTGCCTGGAGATATTTCACCGTTGCCAAACTGAACACTTGTTTCTGTCCGTGTGCGTTTCTGCGGGTATAGTAACAGGTACTTTACGTTCGTTGTTCCTCGGCTAGAACTATGTGTCTCCCCAATGGTGAGAGTTCGAGTATGAAACCAGTTTGTGCCCACCATGAAGGTAACCGCATTCGGACTTTGGGGGAACAGTAGGCCCTGTAGGTACGTTTTTGGGTGTCGTAGGTCTCTATGGATGTCCAAGTAAGGCGGCGAAAGTGGCGTTGGGTCGGCCACACCCTACGGAAGGAGCCTTGCAACGTCACCAGACAAGCGCTCGAGTGGAACCCGCAGGGGAAAAGGAAGAGAGGGCGCCCCAAACAGACCTGGAGGAGAAGCTTGCATAGTGAGCTGAGAGACTCCAGCCTGACATGGGAAGAGGCCAAGACCCTTGCCAGAGACAGGAGAAGGTGGAGGGACGCTGTTGAGGCCCTATGCTCCGCTAGGAGCTATAAGGACTAAGAAAAAGAAGAAGGTATTTTTTTCTTTATCATTTCATCATCGATATAGGAAAATGATGGGAACCTTAATGATGGGGAAGAGGTGGCCATATTTTTCGACGTCGGGGTTGAAATGAAAAAAGCAAAACCAAACCCAAAACCCACGATACCAAAACACGTACCTATACTATTGCCCCGAAGTAGGAATGCGGATACCTTCATGGTGGGCTAACAAGGCTTCATACACAAAATCTCACCATTGGTGAGACACATAGGAAAATATGGCAGGTTTAATGATGGGAAGGGGACGGGGATAGCTCAGTGGTCAGAGCACTCGCTTTTCCCCCAGCCAAGGTTAAGCAGCGTCGAGCGTGGTTACCAGTTGGATGGGTGACCGTTTGCGCGCCTTGCCTTCAGTGTAGTGCCCCAGTTCACCCAGCTGTAAATGGGTACCTGCCTTCTTTAGGGTCAGGGAAGGTCAAGCAGCGAGGGGGAGGAGATGAGCGCCGCCCTCAATGTGCTGGCCCTTAGAGAAGTAAGGTCTCTGACGCCTCGCTTTCCTACGACATTATAGGTTATGGGACACCTTTTATTGATGGGAAAATACTTAGAGCCACAGCCACCCAAAAAAAAATCGCACTAATGGGGAATCTCGCACTTCTATCTATCAAAGGATAGGGAAAAAGGAAAAAGAACAGAGATATTTCGATTAGGTATATGTTAAGCTGCCTGGTTTGTTACTCGTTTCTTGATACACAATGTTTCTTCCTTGTGGTTTAAACACTTTTTAAAGGAATCATATATCTACATACTTACAAAAGAGCATCAACAAGCTAAAAGCTTATAAAGTACTCAACAGCAATGAAAATTCAGTCTTTTACTTTTGGCAGCTGGTAAACATAAACTTTTATCAAACTATACAAGTGAATATTTCTGTGTGTGGAAACACCTTGGACAACATGAAAATTATTAGTTGAAAATTATCCCCTCAAAAGTCACCGCCCATAGACAATTTTGAATAAGTAATGTAAAATTTACTGCGAGCTTATTTTACTTTGTTTCACTGGCTGGCTGGCTGGCTGGCTGGTTGGTTGCATATTTAATTAATCAGTCGGGTCATCTTTCCTTTCGAAGTAGTAGAATATTCTATAGTTTGCTCTGATCAACAGAGCGTGTCTGCAACACAACTTCTGTAAAAAAAAAAAGAGATTTGAATAAAGGCTGGAGTGTTTACAGTAAAGTGGGCTTTGAATACAGGTTGTTTCGTTGAAAGTGATGATGCTAACTACACATTCTCTAACAGAGTTGTTACGGCATGATCAGTTGGCTTTTTACAACTGAACGGAGCATTGGGTTCTCTATACTCTTACTACACTTGCATGCTTTGAAGATCGTGTGTTTTTCAGATGTTTGATAATCTTAACTTGGTGATCTGGATAATCATACTGTCAATTTAGCGCAGAGAGAATGGGAGATTGGGGGAGGGAGGGGGGGGAGGAGGGGGGAGGGGGGGGGGAGAGAGAGAGAGAGAGAGAGAGAGAGGAGACGAGAGAGGGGAGAAGGGGTAGGAAGGGAGAGAGTAGGAGAGAGAGGAGAGAGAGAGAGAGGAGGAAGAGGGAGAGGTGGAGGGGGGGAGGGTAGGAAGGAGGAGAGAGAGAGAGAAGAGAGAGAGAGAGAGAGAGAGAGAGAGAGAGAGAGAGAGAGAGAGAGAGAGAACTCGAATATTTAATGATAGAGAAAGAGAGAGAGAGAGAGAGAGAGGGAGAGAGAGAGAGAGAGAGAAGAGAGAGAGAGAGAGAGAGAGAGAAGAGAGAGAGAGGAGAGGAGAAAGAGAGAGAGAGGAGAGAGAGGGGAGAGAGAGGTAAGGAGAGGAGGAGAGAGAGAGTGGAGGAGAAGGAGGAAAGAGAGGGGAGGGAGAGAAAGAGATAGAAGAGAAAGAGAGAGAGAGAGGAGAGAGAGAAGCGAGAGAGAACGAGAGAGCAGAGAGAGAGACGAGAGAGAGAGAGAGAGAGGAGAAAGAGAGAGAGATGGGAGAGAGAGAGAGAGAGGAGAGAGAGAGAGAGAGAGAGAGAGAGAGAGAGAGAGAGGAGAGAAGATAGAGATGAAGAGAGAGAGAGGGAGAAGAGAGAGAGGAGAGAGAGAGAGAAGAGAGAGAGAGAGAGGAGGAGAAAGAGGGAGAGAGAGGGAGAAAGAGAAGAGGTGGAGAAAGAGAGAAGTGGGAGGAGAGGAGGAAGAGAGAAGGGAGGAGAGAGGAGGAGGAAGAGAGAGAGGAGAGAGAGAGGAGAGAGAGAGAGAGAGAGAGAGAGGAGAGAGAGAGAGAGAGAGAGAGAGAGAAGAGAGAGAGAGATCAGACAAAAACAGCACACATACAGACAGATCACACACACACACACCAACAACAAAGAATTGTAAATAAAAATGTTTTACTGAAATTCGGCCTCGGCCACAATTCAAACATGATAATGCGGGGAAAAGAGAGAGAGAGAGAGGGGGAGAGGGAGAGAGAGATGAAGAGAGAGAGAGGGAGAGAGGGAGAGAGAGATGAAGAGGAGAGAGAGAGGGGGGAGGAAAAGAAAGAGAGAGAGAGGGGAGGAGAGAGAGAAAGAGAGACAGAGAGGAGACAGAGAGAGAGAGGGATGAAGAGAGAGAGAGGGGAGAAAAAGAAAGAGAAGAGAGAGAGAGAGAGAGAGAGAGGGAGGGAGAGAGGAGAGAGTAGAGGAGAAGAGAGAGAGAAGAGAGAGAGAGAAGGGGGAGAGGGGAGAGAGAAAGAGAGGATGAAGAGAGACAGAGACAGAATCACAGACAGAACTCGAACTCGAGAGATTTAGTCACAAAAAGGCCATTTGCCCATACATGAAGGAGGTTGCCGAACTGCTTAGCATTTTAGCGGGGGAAAAAAAACTAAGAAAAAGCACAAAAGCAAAATGCTATTGTATAACAGAATCCACCACAACAAAACTCAGTTACCAAATAATATATGACTTAAACAACCAAGATATCTCTCATTCTAAAAGGCTTTACACAAATATAAAGCGAGGCTAGGCTGCGCACAATCTCAGGGTGACTAGACGCCATGAGTAAACAGAGAGGAGGAGAGAGAGAGGGGAGAGAGAGAGAGAGAGAGAGAGAGAGAGAAGAGACAGAGAGAGAGACAGAGACAGAGAGACAGAGAGAGACAGAGAGAGACAGAGACAGAGAGAGAAAAAGAGAGACAGAGAGAACTCGAACTCGGAACTCGAATATTTTAAAGAGTGTATACGGATAAGCCAGTGGCTTCTTTACACAAGGCCCTCATCAAAAGAGGATTGGCGTGGGGGATGGGGAAGGGGGGGGGGGGGGGGGGGGGAGGGAGGGAAAACAATGAACAAATAGGAAAACATTCACAATTGAATAAAAGACAGTATAGACACTTAAATAACTAAATAAAACCAAAAATAATATTAAAACACAGATTTTCTACATAATATTGTCAAGCACCTGTCTTAATTCTTCTCGTTCTAAAGCATAACTATCTACTCTATGGACATACACGTGTACAGACACAAACCCATAGTCAGAAAGACGGAGAGAGACAGAGAGACAGACAGACAGACAGAGGCACACCGAGACAAATACTGACAGACACACAAACAGACTGAGACAAAGAGAGAGAGATAGAGACAGACAAACAGACCCAGACAAACACAGCAGGGGGGTGGGGGTGGGGGTGGGGGTGAGGAAGAGGAGGGGCAACGGAGGAGAAGGCTGTAGTTGTGAACAAAGCACGACCACATCATCAGCAGGGTATCGGATCCAGCATAACCTTGTCAACACACCCGATTTCGACACACCACAAACAGGCACCCTTGGTTATTGCTGCGAATGGTGTCGTTACGTGGCTGTAGTCCTTATGTGGACAGGTTCGACAGAGATTACCGACTTCTTTCTTTCCCCTGGTCTGAAAGCTTCAGGATTGGAAACTTGTCTGGCAGAATGTTACCTTCGTAGTACTCGGCAAGGTTGTAGCCTATTTATTTCTACGTTCGCAATCTCCGCTGAAGTTTCGTTTATTTAGTATCTATGTACTGGCCGTTATTTAGGGTTGTGTTTTTTATATCTGTGTTGATATGAAGCGAGTTGCTAAGCAGATTAAAAAAAAAATTCCAGTACCATTTTGACGTGGTTCGCGCAGTTGAGGGTCTTAATCCAGTTAAGGACAAGGAATTCATCTAACGACACCACAACCGCTTCATTCTGATCATCATCGATGTCAGTAACGGCAATCACTGATAGGAATTTTACTGACGTGACGGCAATCACTGACGACAGACACTGACACTGACGTGACGGCAATCATTGATGTAACAGCAATCACTGACGTGACGGTAATCACTGACGTGACAACAATCACTGACGAATGACGTGACGACAATCACTGACGTGCCGACAATCACTGACGACAAACACTGACACTAACGAGACAGCAATCACTGACGTGACGACAATCACTGACGACAAACACTGACACTGACGTGACGACAATCACTGACGTGACGATAATCACTGACGACAAACATTGACACTGACGAGACAGCAGTCACTGACGTGACGACAATCACTGACGACAAACACTGACGAGACAGCAGTCACTGACGTGACGACAATCACTGACGGGATCAGAGCACTGTTACAGATTTGTCAAAAAACATTTACTTTTGAAGAGCGAAATGTGTGCAGCTTTTTATCAGATACATTATCGTTTTTACTTGTAGTAGAGGCAGCAGCAGCAGCAGCAGCAGAGAGTAGAAGTGGTGGTGGTGGTGGTGGTAGTGGTGGTAGTAGTAGTAGTAGTAGTGGTAGTAGTAGTAATAGTAGTAGTAGTAGTAGTAGTAGTAGTAGTAGTAGTAGCAGTAGTAGTAGTAGTAGCAGCAGCAGTAGCAGCAGCAGCAGCAGTAGTAGTAGTAGTAGTAGTAGTAGTAGTAGAGGAGGAGGAGAGTAGAAGTAGTGGTAGTAGTAGGAGGAGGAGGAAGAGGAGGAGGAGGAGGGAGAGGAGTAGTAGCAGTAGCATCAGTAGTAGTAGGTAGTAGTAGTTGGTAGCAGCAGCAGCAGCAGTCAGGCAGGCAGCAGCAGCAAGCAGCAGCAGCAGCAGCAGCAGCAGCAGGAGTAGTAGTAGTAGTAGTAGTAGTAGTAGTAGTAGTAGTAAGAAGTAGTAGAGTAGTAGTAGTAGTAGTAGGAGGAGGAGGAGGAGGAGAGGGAGGAGGATGAGGATGAGGAGGATGAGGAGTAGAGTAGTAGTAGTAGTAGTAGTAGTAGTAGTAATAGTAGTAGTAGTAGAGCAGCAGCAGTAGTAGTAGTAGTAGTAGTAGTAGTAGTAGCAGCAGCAGCAGCAGCAGCAGCAGCAACAGCAACAGCAGCAGCAGTAGAAGTAGTAGTAGCAGTAGTAGTAGCAGTAGCAGCAGCAGTAGTAGTAGTAGTAGTAGTAGTAGTAGTAGTAGTAGGAGGAGGAGGAGGAGGAGGATGAGGATGAGGATGAGGATGATGAGGATGAGGAGGAGGAGGAGTAGAAATAGAAGTAGTAGTAGGAGGAGGAGGAGTAGAAGCAGTAGCAGTAGTAGCAGAAGTAGTAGTAGTAGTAGTAATAGTAGTAGTAGTAGCAGCAGCAGCAGTAGTAGTAGTAGCAGCAGTAGCTGCAGCAGTAGCTGCAGCAGCAGTAGTAGTAGTAGCAGCAGTAGCTGCAGCAGTAGCTGCAGCAGTAGTAGTAGTAGCAGCAGCAGCAGCAGTAGTAGTAGTAGTAGTAGTAGTAGTAGTAGTAGTAGTAGTAGTAGTAGAAATGATAGTAAAGTCGCAGTACCAATAATAGTAGTAGAAGTAGGAGTAGGAGTAGTAGTGGAGGAGGAAGAGGAGGAGGAGGAGGAGGAGGAGGGGGGGGGGAGGATGAGGATGATGAGGAGGATGAGGAGTAGAAATAGAAGTAGTAGTAGGAGGAGGAGGAGTAGAAGCAGTAGCAGTAGTAGCAGAAGTAGTAGTAGTAGTAGTAATAGTAGTAGTAGTAGCAGCAGCAGTAGCAGCAGCAGCAGTAGTAGTAGTAGCAGCAGTAGCTGCAGCAGTAGCAGCAGCAGCTAGTAGTAGTAGTAGCAGCAGTAGCTGCAGCAGTAGCTGCAGCAGTAGTAGTAGTAGCAGCAGCAGCAGTAGTAGTAGTAGTAGTAGTAGTAGTAGTGGTAGAAATGATAGTAAAGTCGCAGTACCAATTATAGTAGTAGAAGTAGGAGTAGGAGTAGTAGTGGGAGGAGGAGGAGGAGGAGGAGGAGGAGGAGGAGGAGGAGGAGGAGGAGGGGGGGGGGGGGAGAGCAGTAGCAGGACTTGGATAGGAAAAAAAAACACATTCAAAAGCAAATAACACCTAATCCAACACAAAAAGAAAATTCAATTAAAACCCACAGCTTCTTCCACGTCCAATTCTCTCTCAACAAAAGCCGCTAACAAAACTTAGCCTCATGCATGCATGCAGCGAATACATGCACTAGCCTACTACGCCCTGAAGGCTACACACCGGTATTAATTTGGGGGTCATGTAGTGTCTTTCATAGAGTGCGAATCGGAAAAAAAGGTGATTTTCACATATTTTTTGTTTACAGTGTGAAAAACTGCACTGTGCAGTTGTTGATTTTTTTTTTTTTTTGGGGGGGGGGGAGGTTTGAGGACATAGAGCAATACCAGGTAGTCACGAAAAAGTTGGAAATAATCATCAAATGAGGATTGCCTGTATTCTCACAGCGTTGACCCCAGCGCATGCATATTGCGGTAAGGAAGCGAGCATACGACAAAGGACTGAGGGGGTACAGTGTTTGCTGAAAATTTAAACATTTCAAACCTACCAAATTTGTTTTAAAAAATCACATGACTTTTGAGTCAGACACTAGTCTTTCACAAAAAGTGGGTTTTAAAAATGTTTCTGTGGATGCCTTAGTACGTGGGGTATGAAT